>OX439472.1:18415593-19615593 GCA_949320105.2 Crepidodera aurea | reverse complement strand
TTTATTATATAACTATGAAATTTTGTTAAGTGTCGCATTTTATTTTTAGTTTACGAGAACGAACAGGAAGCAGCAAACGCAGGTAACCTAATTATACAGCCCTCTTTTGTTTTGGCTAGTTGAGCCAATTATTAGAGCGATTAGGTTTGAAACAGCACAATTGCCGTCAAATCCCCGACAATTATAATCTATTAAACAAAACTAATATACATATGTGGCAAAATTTTAACGGAACATACGATTTTCAATGTATTTTGGACACGAGCTCATGTATAAGTCGACCAGCACAAAATATAAGAAATGTGCGCGACGCCGTATCAACTATTCAATTGAACCACTGTTCCTCTTCCTGTTTCGAGTCACTGACACGTGATACGTGCCTCTTATTCTACTGCAAGTCAATCGCAGTAGTTGTAAGCCGATAAAGATTGAAAATAAAATGTTCACGTTCACAAAGAAAGAAAAGTGGTATTTTGGGGGACACTCGATTCGGCCAATTCTGACACAGTCCACCATTTCTCGAATTATTTATTTATTTATTTAATTTCTTTACGGGCAAACCCATTTAAGATAAAAATTAGTTTTAAAATGTAATTAAAGTACAAGAACAATATATGTGGTGCTGAAATACTGAAATACAAAAAATATAAATATAAAAGTGGCATAATCACATGTCATACAAAGTAAAAATAAGCAAAGAAATTTAAAGGACAAGACAATAAAGCTTCATTAAAACATTAAAGCTCGGTATTAAGTAATTAAGTTTTAAATTGATGAAGGGAGGTGTTAAACATTTCAAGATTATTGTGAGTATTGGCTATTCTTAACATTCTTGGGATACAGTTGTTAAATGCTTGGTTTAAACGATAGGAAGGTATATAAAATGTTTGTTACTGTTGAGCGGTTTGGAACAAGAACATTTATTTTTGGTAGAAATTCACTAATAATAATATTAAAAAGAGTCTGTTTCCTCCTAGTCTATAAGGAGGGGATGTTCAGAAAACGCTCTATCGATTCATAATCGCCAAGGGCACCCAGTGTATATGTATCTGATAAAATTATGTTGCACTTTTTCAATGTTCCTGCTATAGGTAACTCGGATTAAGATTGCAGCGCTCATGCGGTGAAATTGGAACTGTGCTAAGGAGTAGTAGTTTGTTTACTTCGTGCTTTCTTATGGGATATTTCATGTGTATTTAAGTTGTTTATTTGGTATCAGTTTTGTTTTTTTGAATTATTTCTAGGTGTAAATTGTGTATTGTTTTTGTCTAGTGTTTAGTGTGACATTCATTTTATTTTATAAACTATACATAAACATTTATTTATGTCACACTAAACACATTCATTTTATTTTATAAACTATACATAAACATTTATTTAATATCTTTAAAAGTGTGATATTTCCAGTTGTATTTAGGTGAGTAGTAGTCAGGAGTTTTACTCAAATACATTTTAGTCTCAAATTATTGTTTCCATTATTTTTTAGAAATGAAGTTAAGCATTTTAGAGTACATGAACTATTTGGGCGGATCGGCTAATTCTAAATCTGTAGTTGAAGGTGAAAATGTCCTGAATGCAGGACATCTTATTTTAGCGGGAAAGACCATAGAAACTTATGAGTGGATAGAAATATATGGTTTGTGTTTACAAACGAGTGCATTGGAATCTAATCCACATGAAATTACTGGGAAATTATCTATTTCTAACACTGTAAAAGTGGAGAACCTCTTATGTTCTTGTAAAGTTATAGCATGAGGCTTTAATGTTCTCCGTTTTACTCTAACTGTAAATAATAAATCAAAGCAAAGTGGTAAATAATAATTAAATATTTTTACCATACACACTCTCATGGTATTTGAAACTTTCTTGCCAATTTTTAATGTTGTAATCCACAATCTTTTCCTATCCACTAATTCTCTATTGCCAAGTTTGGTTTCAAAAAAAACTTTGGACGTTCCTGCTTTTGGAAACGAATGAAAACTTAGTTCAGGGTTTCTTTTTCCCCGTGATGAACACTTAGGTGCACAACAATAATGATTACTCATTATAAAAAAGATCAACAAATCAAAATTATTTGTAAAAACAAGACAAAAACACTATGAAAATTACTTAACAACGCTAAAGAAATAATCCCAAATGTCAAAACTACTCCTTAGCTCAGTTTTCGCAGTTTTCACCAGAGGGCGTATCAGTTAGGACGGGAAGCCAATAGGCATCTGAAAATAAGATTGCAGCGCCACGGTGGCTTATATTGGAACCCTTTTCACAGACATTGGCTCTTTGTTGTGATTTGTTTGTGTATGTCCGATATTTTTATTTTAGCATTTTTTACCATTTATTAAAGACTAATTTGTGTGAAAAATTTATTATTAGTTATTCTTTATAATATAGGTAAGTAATCTTTTTCATTTCATGTAAAAATAAGCATTTATTTTGAAGTTAAAGCTGCCTTTCTAAATCACAATCTAATCGTATTTTCTTGCATTTAAGGATTTATGGGGGTACAAATACATCTAAATGTGTATATGAAGAGGAGGAAGTTTTAAATGCTGGTCATTTAATTGTGTGGTCAATTGGATTCTAATAGACAAAGCCATAGTAAAAACATCTTTATATGCGGTTTGTATTTGCAAACAAGCGGTTTGTATTTGCAAACAAGTGATTTGAAATCTGATCCACATAAACTACGAGGCCAGCTTAATAATATAAGGCAGGAAATGGTAGGAAGTGCAAATATATTTCTGCACTTCTAATTACGTGTACAAGGTGTAAGACGTTACAGCAATTCAAAATACTGGAAATTGATTATGATTAGGAGTTTACTAAAAATACGTAACAAATAAATATATTACTTATAAATAATTTTTAATAATTTCATTTTCCCAACACATTCAATAAAACATTCCCATTTTCTACAATTTTATTTTAGTAGCATTCCAAGTATTGCTTTTAATATAACATTTTCTAAAAAAATATTGACAAAAGTTATACGATAGTTGTATAAAATAAATAAGGCAAATTGTCAGTATAATTCATTTGAACTGCTTCCACAATTGTATCCAAAAGCTGAAAACTGAAAATTCCAGTAAAACTATTAAGAACACTATCTGTTTTTAAGAGATCACACAATGTTGATATTTTTAAAGTAATTACTTGCACCTCAAAGTCACGAAACTTAGTGGGTCCTTCATACTGATCTTGCTCATTTAAGAGCATTAGCAGGCTTTGTGCACCTTCCAAATTATCGTTAGTACGTTCAGGCCCTGATTCTTCAATGCACTAACAGTCTGTGAAATCTATACTTTTAACAGTATTTCTCCTGTTTAACCTTTCACTTCTTTCAGAGGCTTCTCGTTCTGGTTCTGTAGTTTGAACTAATGAAATCGACAAATTCTGACTGGGAACAGCTGTCAGCTTTAAACTTCTTCTTCCTATGAAATATAATTATTTTATTTACCTCTTCGGAAAAAATCGTCATCAATAAAATGTTTTGAATAAACGAGCATATACTTAGTCACAACTTTTACAATTTTAAGTCTTAAAATCCAAGCTTAACGCCTACACATCCATGTGGGGCGTCCTAACTCAGATACTATTTTCACGCGACATTTTCCAGCCTCTGGGAACAAATGGAAACTTAAATCCGTGTTTGTTTTCGCCCATGAAGAACACTGAGGTACGGAACAATATGAATCACTAATTCTTATTTGAAAAAACTACACTACACAACTGTTTTTTACAAGCAAATATAAAACGACCTATTCAACAAGTACAAAACAATACAATGAATGTCTGTGAAAAGGGTTGCATTTGCCACCACGAGAGGGCGTATTAGTTATTTTGATTCGCCTATATGTTATGTAGTGTGAAGACCAGACAGAAGAACAATAATTTAGGTGGGATCGGACTAGTGAACAATAAAGGACTTTATTCCTAACCTGATATTATAAGCTTATAACATCATACCCAGCAAGCACGAAAACATCACATATACGTTTCGAAACATAACATTGAGTACATTAAACCTCCCATGCGATGTACTTTTGATATCACGTAGACATGTATGCAACCTCCGAATTTCCGCAATAGGAGCTTTTTACAGTATGTCAGTGAGATGTTTTCATGATAACATCGTAGGTATGTCACAATGCGACATACACGTTACATACCCAGAAGAACTTCTGTCCTATGTAATTTACAGATATACTTAATATGTAAAAATGTGATGTTGTTCCCAGAAGCACATATAGTATTTCTAATCTCAGCTGAATATGAATATACACAGAATCAATCTGGTCACCAAAGCTTCTGACAGGAAGTCGAACAACTAAATTTAATTCAGTCGATTTCCCAGCACAAAAACCGTATTGTTCAGTTATAATGCCAGAGCACTCATAGGAAAAAAGTCTGTTATATCTAATGTTCTCCAATACCTTAGGTATAGTACTGAGAATAGATATGGGTCGGTAATTTTTGACGTCTGACTTGCTATGCGATTTTTATATTGGGGTGACATAATTAAGAAAGTTTCCAATAATCAGGAAACTCACCTGTGTCGATAGATTTATTAAAAATATAGAAGAGAGGGCGAGACAATTCAAAAGCTGCAATTACTAAGTAGGATGGGAGGGATAATGTCGGGACCTGGACCTTTCTTTATGTCAAGATTAGATAATTTCTCAAAAATCGTCTTCACCGCCGGAAGAAGCAGAAGAGTTATCAAGGTTCACATTGTCAGGTATGGTGTTATTGGATCTTTTAGTACTTTCAAAATTCCAAAAGGTAATAAAAAGTTCCTAATCGATTGATATCTATAGGTGGTACGATCAAGTTGTCTCCCAGGTAACCAGATTTATCTCCATCTGATTTCTTTTTTTGGGATATCTCTGAAAGAATCCGCTTATCGGCATGAATTTCAGAGAGCTACAAATCTTGATGAATTAAGAGTCCGCTATCGCGTCTGTCTATTCCAATTTTAACATAACCCTCAAATATTTCCAACTATTGTGGGCGTGGCTTTTCGATCTTGTACAGTTCGGACTGAGCTAATTTGTATACCTAATTGTGTTACGAATGTTTGTGAGCGCTTTACTTTAAAACGGCTGCACATATTTGGCTAATTCTTTGTTTGGCGTTTGTAATTATCAGGCATTTAATTTTACGGCGGCTGAGCGGGATCGACTCCACTATATCATAGCTGTAGATAAATACTTTTCACAAAAAACAAAATTTTAATCTTGAGTCGCCCTAAATGTAACTCTTCTCAACAAGTGTTTTTTAGTTTCAAGTTTCAAGTCGTTTTCAAAAACGAGATGTACCTATATACTTTTCATATTCGAATTCAACACTTCTCGCAAATTCTATGTTACCTTATACTATATATTTTCCTTTCCATTCCATTCTCATATTTAATTCTGAGTAAATTAATCTTTGGCATTTTTCTTTTCAAAAAATTTTTTTCTTGTCATTTTTTTTTCAATATTTTTTCAAGAGAAAAATCGACCATTTTTGAATGCAAGCATTTTTCGTCCGCTGTGGCCACTAGGATACGGCACGGTGCGAGTCATTTGAAGACGAACAGTACTTGCCTTCAAAAATAGTTGACTTTTCATTCGGAAATTAGTACGTAAAATGTCATTTTTTTTTGAGGTCGACGAAAAAAAATTCATCAAATTTAAAGTTTGTAAAATTAAAATCCGTCCCTGTATTGCCATTGTATGTGAAGCGGGGATCAAACTAGGGCAATCTAAGAATGATTTTTCCTAATTACATTTTATTTCATGGTAAATTTTTTTTTTAAATCAATCAAAAAAACACAAAGTTATCATAGCTGTAGATAAATACTTTTCACAAAAATAAAAATTTTAATCTTGAGTCGCCCTAGATTTAAAACTCTTCTCAACAAGTATTTTTTAGTTTCAAGTCGATATCATAAATCGTTTTCAAAAACGACGTGTATATATAGCAGAACCCTTACAGACGAACTATTTTCATAACGAGAGCAGATTCTCAATTTATACATTACTATGACATTTTCCCCATTCAAATCGACCCACTAATAGCCGAGATATAGACTAAGCCTTTTTTGGGGCTCTTACCTCTTAGGCCGGCCTATATATTTGTGCCCTTTAGCCCCGAAGCGGACCCATATCAGCGAGTCAACGTTATCAACACCACCCGCCGACGTTATCTATGAGCAATGACGCGTAAAAATGAGGAATTTGATTGTAGAACTCTTGCTGCACCTTTACTTGAGAGCAACACTAAGTTGTGAATTAATCATTTAAAATAATATACTCTCATTAAACACTTTGGTTTTTTCCGAAATATATCATTTTCTACCAGTTCATATTATTTATTGTAAAACGAATTAAAAAAACATTCATCAAATTTAAAGTTTGTAAAATTAAAATCCGTCCCTGTAATTGTCATTGTATGTAAAGCGGGGATTCAGTGTTGCATTCCGTCACATCGGCAGCACATTTTCTGCTTTAAATTGTAAGAAATCCGTTCCAACAGAGGTACTGATGTGCACTGTACTTTTTCTATAAAACGTAATGAAATTTTCTGAAACTTTGGCAAATGATAGAAAATTGATGAAACTAGGTCGATTTAAGAATGATTTTCCTAATTACATTTTACTTTATTGGGAATAATTTTTTTAAATCAATCAAAAAAACGCAAAGTTATCATAGCTGTAGATAAATACTTTTCACAAATATTTAACTCTTCTCGACAAGTGTTTTTTAGTTTCAAGTCAATATCATAAGTCGTTTTCTAACGACGTGTATAGCGCAACCCTTACAGACCAACTATTTTACGCCGTCTTCTCAGCGATATGAGATTATCTGTTTTACAGATTTGGCTATTGTTTGGCACAACAAGGTGGTTTATTTGAACCATTATTACATTAGATTCGTAGTTTTTTTTAGTTACATTTTAATTTATTTTTACTGTTATGTTTTTTAAATCGTAGAATGTATTTTATTTTCAAAGCCGTTATGGCAAAAAGGAACCTCGGCACTTATTTTCAGAAGAGAAATTATTTGTTACATTTATTGCAGCAAATAATTTCTCGCATACAATGGAACTTCGGCGTCACTAAATCTCTTCCTGAAAGTTACACATACACACATTTTCATACTGCTGCAGCTCAATGCTTTTGCTAGCAAGCTAACGCAGACACGCGCTCTGCTAGCTGAGAGTAGGGATACAACAATGTAGAGTGGTTCAATTGAATAGTTGATTCGCCATCGCGCAGATTTCTTATATTTTGTGCTGGTCGACTTCTACATGAACTCTCGTCCAAAAGACATTGAAAATCATATGTTCCGTTTTGCCACATCTGTATAATGTGAATTGTTAATCAACGTTTCTACTCGTCATAATCTTTTGCACGTATTTCTTCCGTTTTTGCCTATACTGCTTGTATCTCTGTTTATATTCTGTGTAATACAGATTTATTTCCGATAATTCTCACTAGTATTATACTTGCGCAGAACTAAGAATTATTTTTTTCAAATAAAAATACAATTTCTCTATTATATAAATCTATTTACAACTATTTTTTCTCATCATCAAAAACAATGGTAGGATCCTCAAAACGATGGACACTTTCATCATATATATCCTCAGGAACTTCTTCATCTGCTTTAGATAAATATGTTGGAAATGGTAAAGGCTTTTCAGGTTTCCTTAGTGGTAATTTAGAATCATAAAGAAAACATACAGAATTAGTTTCTCCTGGTATTGCTTGTCCAGTAACCCACAATACATTGTATTTTGTGTTCATCCTTAAAATTTTCACGCCTCTAGACATTCTCCACCTGTTACCCATATGACCGGGCATTTTTGTACCTGGCCAGACTCTTCCTTTCTCTCCTCCACCACCTATGTTACCACCTCTTCGATGCGTTTTTGTTACTCCATGGGATGCTGGCATGCCCTTGAAACCGTGGCGTTTCATTACACCTTGAAAACCACGATCCATTCTGAAAGTTAAAAATATTATGTTAATGATAATAATAAAATGTTTTTATTGAGCTTATATCCCAAACTCCATTGAAGTCCTTCCCCTTTTACAAATTGTACAAAAATTGGAAATATAATATAAAATAAATCTTTATTGCTGTTTTTGAAAAAATACATACAAAGAGCAGGGGTTGCTGAGTAGGAAATAGTTACATATACAGGATAAATATAAGAAGTTTATAACTTATAACTTGACAATAAGAAATAGGTGTATAAATAAACAAACAAAAATAGTTTTAGAAGATACAAGTGCAAAAAGGAAAACTTTTGGCACTTTGTCTGAACAACTTGTCCTCTAGAGGACAATGATTCATTGAATCGAACGTTCTCAGGTCAAATTTAATTTTATGATGTAAGTGAATCTGAGCTTGACTTTTTGTTAACACAGTACCCGATTGGACCAGGGCCAAACCGATTTTAAATACCCGAAGTTTTAAATAAGATGTTATTTTTTCAAAGAAAAATATTTATTTTTCGATTTTATACAAATTTAAAATTAAAAAAAGCCTAATTTTCAATCAGTGATCATTTTCTTAGTTGAAATGTCGACTTTAAGATGGTATGAAAAAAATATATTGTTCGTATGGAAAAATATCGTTAAAAATGCAGAAAACCAAAAAACGACTTTTTCATAATCGAGACTCTAAGCTTTCTCAGGAAGTCATTAGTTTTTAATTTTTTTTTCGTTTTCTCATAGAAAATTTGACCGGAAGTTATAATTTCTAAAATTCTCACTGATTTTTATAAAACTGAAGATATCTATTAATAGAGGCATAACAAAAAAAAGTCCTTCTACATTTATCATCATACTTTTACTTTTGATTTAAATATAATTAAAATGATGAAAATTACCTCTGTTTAATAAAACTTATGTTTTAAAATGATCATTTTTTTTACATTCATTTTTTATTTTCAAAATAGTGTTTATTTATTTATATAAATCAATTTCTAAATTATTTTTAACTTTATTTTAAAAAAATATTAATTTCTGATTTATATAAATACTATTTTGAAAATAAAAATTGTGTCGAATGAATGTTGTAAAAAAAATTTACCCGGATTGAGAGTACCTCTCCCCCCGAGGATGCTGAACAATGTTTCGCTTTGAAAAAATTACAGCTTATTTAAAACACAAAGAAGAACGTTTTTACAAAGTTTCATAAAAAAAAATTATTTTTGTGGGATTAATTAAAAACGAAATTTTTTTTTCGATAGGATACTTATTTCAGCCACAAATCGTAAAAAACCAATATCCAACCCTCAAGTTGTATATTTAGCTACCCGCACACTCAAATTTGTATAAAATCGAAAAATAAATATTTTTCTTTGAAAAAATTACATCTTATTTAAAACATAAAGAAGAACGTTTTCACCTAGTTTCATACAAAAAAATATATTTTTGCGGGAGATAAAAATTAAAAACGAAAAAAAAAAACGGTTTTTCTCGATAATTTTGAGGTTATGTTGGAAAATAAAAAAAGTTTTACATTTTTGAATTATCTACTTTTTTCGATAGGATGCATATTTCAGCCACAAATCGTAAAAAAACAATATCCAACCCTCAAGTTGTATATTTAGCTACCCCCACCCAACTTCCGCAACTTTTAATTTGTCTAATTTATTTATTTTTATTTACTTATAATTTACCCTAAATTTTCTGACTATCCACGTACTGCTAAGAATTTTTTATGAATTCGGGTATTTAAAATCGGTTTGGCCCTGGTCCAATCGGGTACTGTGTTAACAAAAAGTCAAGCTCAGATTCACTTCTGGAACTTTTAATTTGTCTAATTTATTTATTTTTAATTTACTTATTTTCTGACCATCCACATACTGCTAAGAATTGTTTTTGTTACAAAAATGATTGGCCCTGGTCTATATGTGTCAGGAAGAATTTCCAAGTCAAAATTTTACAAAAATTCAAAATTTATACCATCTAGACCAAAGATGTGTTCATAATTTTATATTTTCTCCTCTATTTTTTTGGTACGTATTTGCAACAAGAGTCACATTCTATCTGTACTTGGACCTTTTCTGCAAATTGTTAAATTAATAATCAAATAATAAAGACAGAAACAGTAGAATTGCAATTCCTTTAATTTAACATTGGGTTTCAAGTGTGTTAAAAATATCCATATCGTCTGAATTTGAAATTGTGTTAACTTCCAGGTTTAATATTACCATCATTTAACAATGGTAGTTTGTATTATTTAAATATTCTTACGTTTTCGCTCTAATATCAATAGCATTTCCAACTTGAAAGTGCATAGCACTAATAAGAGTTCCTAAAGGTAAAGCTGCATCTGGACTAACAAAAAATCTGGCAAGAATTTTTTTAGGGATAACTCCTGATTCTTTAAATAGACCGCAGTAATCTTTTGTGAATTGGGATGGATCTCCACTTTCAGCACCAAGAAGCAAACAACCTCTTTTGTTGCGAACTCCTAATGGTCTTTTTCGAGGTGGGTCATACTCTTCTGGTAGGTAGTGCTTTATAACATGGTTATCTAACACCTAAAAATAAGGAATAAAGTAAGAGTTTCACTGTTTATGTTAATTTATGAGAAAAAAATATCTGCAATAAATTAATTTTAAAAATGATTTACTTGTAATAATGTAGCGGAAATTTTCTTTCCATTTTTCAACCATAATGGATAAACACCAATTTTTTTAGCTATTACTCCTGTTCTCTGTAATTTAGGAGTCCAGTCAATATTTGTAGGTATTTCTCCCTTTGGAGAAGTTTTACTATATTTATCTTGAATAACTTGTTGTATAAAGTTTTCATTTTCTGCAGTTATTTGTTCATCTCTTTCCTGTAATTAGTTAAGGGTTTCTATGATTACCTACTCTGCTCTTTGTTGTAAATAAAATTTTTTTCTTATGAATTATTAACAAACTAGTATTACTTACAGCTTTTAATTTCTGTGTAAACCACGTAGGATTTCTGAGTCGAGGCTTTGGATTCAAGATATGTCTTTCTCTTATGTGACTGGAACTACATGTTATGCTAAAATAATGACGAGACAGAATAATGTGATATTATAGTTTTTGGGTCATCAATTGGACCCTACTTACCTTAAAGTAAGAAGTTTATCTTCCAATGATATTAGACTTGATTTTGCTATATTCGAAAATATTAGAGCCATTACTCAATTTAATTATTTTCTATATTTCTCAAACCTAATTTAAAAACATAACCTACAAATATACAATTCTACTTCTTTTTCTATATGCAAGTTCGTCTTCTTCTTTCCTTTTGTGGGCTATACCAAAACAAGTTCGTCTTTACAATTAATAGTACACAATCATCTTCCCATTTGTTTGCCAGGTTAGAGGTTAGATGAAATCCCTTGAATAATCATTCAAATGAAGGTAATGTAAATCTTATTCTCTGGGTAATATAAAATAAAACTAGTTTTTATTAATAAAGCAACAAAGAAACTAGATTGGATATTAAGGGAACGCGTTTGGAACTCAACTGATTTGATTCGACATCCCCCGACCGGTTTCTGTCTTTTGGCTTGTTGATTGGGCCTTCCAATCACGGCTGATCGCATTGCAGGTAACCGCATAGTACGTACGCAGCCTTAGAATAACGTTTCTTTCTTGAGTATATTTAAAGATTTAGTAGTTTGAATAACATCAGATAAAAATAAATCAATACTATTTATATTATATATATTTATAATCATTTTCAAGAGTTTAATATTTCTCAATTACCTACTAGATTTTCTTCATGCAGTAACACATAACTGCAAGCAGAATTCCTGTAACTATCTAGAATCCTTCCTTATATGCATCCTAAACAAGAAATCAAACTAGTTAATTTTTTTTATCAAACTTTTTATTAAGCAACATTATATGTACCAAAACTAGAATCCTAAAACTAATTAAATGATCTATGTAAATATTGTAACCTTAACAAAAAACGTATAAAAAAATTATGTCCAATTTATTGTATAAATCATTTATTATAATATATTATGGGTACATAACGTAAACAAAAATTAGAAATGGGCAATAGTTTTTCACGTTCTTAAGCTTACAAAAAACATTAAAAAACTTGATTGCGACACAACACTAATTTTATACATATTCGCACTATAGCTAAAATCTCTTTACTATAAATTCATTTTTGAAAGAAATACTCATCACAGAAGCTAGTAGATTGAACATTTTGGAACAATTTTGTTCAATTTTCAAATTATCTTTCTAATATATTAATACTAAATTACCTAGGACGAATGTAGTTATAGAGAAATTCGTCAAACACTTTTTACTTAAAAATATGATAATTAATATATCGATTGAACATTTTTAGTCCTAATTAAAATGAACGTAACCCAGCGAGCACAGAAATTTATTTTAGGATGAAGATATTTTATCTGAATTTCTGACGGAATAGTAGTTTTATAAAACAACAGCTATGAGACTGATATTTGAAGCACCATCAAGATATCGTTTCAAGTAAAAATGTCCTTAAAAAACCGATCAAACATAAAATCTGCATAAATAAGGTTGTCGCACATTTGCCCATCACAGCACGACTCTACAGACGCCAATGGCAGCTTTCACACTTGGCAGCACGACAACGACACGACATGGAGTAGGGATGAATTTACATTGAAAGCGATGTAGTGGCTTCGTCGATTTCAATGTAAATTCATCCCTACTCCATGTCGTGTCGTTGTCGTGCTGCCTAGTGTGAAAGCGCCCAATAACGGATATTCCGTCGACCACTTTGCGGTGGAAACGATGAAACGGAAAGCCGTCCTCTGACCGCGAAAGATGTTTTTTACATGTGTATCAGTTTTGTTCATTTCTCCTGCAATTTCCTCCCATATATGTTGTCCTTCTGATGTTGATTGTGGTAGGCGTTTTCACTTAATTAAGTCGTAAATTTCCTTATACTTTTGGACTAAGCAAATTAATGTTCCCTCGTCCACTTTTATCACAAGATGTTCCTCAATTCATTTCCATTGTTTTGATCCTATCCGTACTTTGACGGGACGGGCAAGTGAGCAACAACCTTAATACTTACTGTAAAGTGGCGGTCACACGACGCTGGTTTACCAGCCACTAGCCTATTTTACCAGCGCTGCTAGCCATCACGTGACGTTTCCGCTGTTACCAGCCTTGTGTGACCCTACATTAGGGTTGTTGCTTTACCGTTTATTACTTTAATTTTTTAAATATACTTAATATAGTATAATTAAAATAAAATGGAATCGATAACAGTAAACAAGATTGTTCATTATTTATCGACTATTTTATTTATACTTATCCTTTATATCCGTGTTTGCTGGGAAAAAATTTATGCTAATAAAGGGTGTTCGAAAAAGCAGCTATACACTGCTGAGATTTTGGGTTGTCTAGTTGTAATGTTAAATAATATTGTCCTCTATATTAGTGTTACAAATTGTCACAGGTATCAGGTATTCATATTATGCAATAATCTGAGAATTTTTAAAATATTTACTCCAAATACCAAGGAATACAATTTTATGTATAAGTACTAAATTTTATATGATAAAAGCCAAACTATATCTAGTACTGTCATTTTAAAATCAAAATTTATTACTTTATATTTATATGTTGGTAATTTTTGTAACTTTTTAAGTTCACTCTGATTTTATCTAAAAGTAATAAAATAGTTCAAAAGAAAACAATCAAATCAACTACAACGAAATAATCATAACTATGAATCGAATAATAAAATATATATTTATAATAATTTCATTTAATAAAATTTCATAAATGGAATTCGATGTTTATTGCTGAAATCACCAAACGTTTCACATATTAGCCTTTGATTTACTAACATATCTTTCGAACACCCCTTGTATGGAGAAAAATTTGATATACAGATTTTTCTTCATTTGAACTTTTAATATGCGATATGTCTAATCGATGAACACAATACCGCTTTTCTTGATGAATACTGATAACTTTTAATACCTTTAATTTTTCTATAACCATAAATTTTGATTGAATTATATTTTATTTAAAATATTACTGAGCAAAACGCTTACACATTAATATTATAGTGTTTGTACATACTTTTTTTTGTAAACATGAAAACATTGCACTGCAAATATTTTTGTGATGATAATACTATTTGCATCTACAAAAAACCAATTATGATAAAGATTGTTCAACTTTTGTTGTTCTTAAAAACAAGAGATAGTGAAAAACAAAAATATTTTGTATATTTGAAGTTTGGATAAAAATAATTCCAATTTTTAAATAACTTACTTATGCATAAGTATTATTATTGCTAATGTATGCTTGAACCATTCTTACCAAATTCTAATGTTTTAAATTATTCAGTTATATCCCCTCAAAAGACGTTTATTAACAAGAGCTTCCCATATAATACCCATTTCTGAAACTTTTAAATTAAAATTGGACAAGAATCTTTTTAATTGCAAATACTCATCAATAAAATTATACATAGTAAGGCAAAAGTATGGAAGTATGAAAAATTTAGTATTTTACAATTTGCATTGTTGCCATATTAACATTTCTGTTTTTTGCCAAAAAGTATGTTTTGAAAAATTGTTTAAGCATTGATGCGAACTGGTGAGAATGGCTCGTGTAAACAAACCTGTAATAAAAACTGAAAATACACGTATCTACTAAATTTCTCATTCTAAATGAAAAATACACCGTAGATCATATTACTTTAGCTTACATTAATTACTAATCTCGTTTAAATCCGTTTCAAAATTTTGCTAAATCCTCTAAACAGATGATCTACCTTCGTATTAAAATATTTCCTCTTTCCTAATTTGTTTTATACACTATAAAAAATAATTATTGGTAAAACTTGTTCATTGTTAGATATAAATACACTCACTCTTCTGATTTTTAAATTGATTAATTTATAGCACTTTGTTTTTGTTAAGTAGCCGATTGATTATTGTATTTATGTAACTGAATTGCCAACGCTGATATTGAGGAACATGGCTTTAATTTCCTTTTTTATTTCTATTTTTTAATATGCTACAATTACTAATGGACGTATCGTATCTAACAATGAGTTTTTCGAACAAAATTTTCCAAAAAAACATCTACAGCATAAGCACAACTTCACATATCACTCATTCCAAAGTTTATACAAAAAGGCAGCACTAGGCGGTTGGTTTTTTTGATAAATTATTATGTTTTTTGTTTTATAACACACTTGAAACATTTTACAAAGCTCGATACATCTAAAACAACTCTTGCAGTAATCAGCGCACATATTTCAAGAAATTTTGTCTTATAGCCCAGATATGGGTAATTCTGATTTTTTCCTAGTCCTAAATGAAAAACTGTGGTTTCGAATTTATCAACACAAATGTTGAAGTGGTTTCATTCAAAACACTGGTTTCTGAGGTCTGACAAGAATGGCATTCTTTTCTTTTCTTCTACATGGTTTGACAAAATAAAAAATCTGTAGAGTTAAAGCGTGAATATTTTGAAAAACAAGTAAGAGTTTCATTTTATTTTACTAAATTGGTTTGCAGAATTTCTAAAAGCAATCCTGGTATATTATTTTAACCAGTGGGTACCTCTATTAAGTATATATAAAATAATTTTTCATTTATTTCATTTTTCATTTTCATTCATCAATACGTCTTGTTTTCGCAAATTCACAATCGATTTTAATATTGAGGATTCGTAAGTCGTTTGTATAATTTTTTTGAAAAATATGTTAAAAAACAACTTTTATGGAGGCATTTATCATTTAAAATTTTCGGTCTATTACCCCTATCTTGAAAACGTTAAGCGTTATTTTATTTATTTGGCGTTAGTGAATAAGGGTGTTAACGAATAGATATAACTTTCCTATAACCTTAATGATGAATGTCAATCTGACAAATTTGTTTACTGAGAGAATGACTATACATGAACGCAAAATAATTTAAAAATCGGTATCATAGTAGACAAAAGTGCTTTATAATCTGAATAGTTCGAATTCCGGTATAGACAATGAGATATTTTTAAAAATTTTCATTGTAGCCTTTCCCACATTAATAAAGATTTACGCTGTAAACATTTCAATCTTGGGGATTCATCGCGTCGGTATTTTATTATTCAGTAATAAATGTAATGTTTAGATTTGGTAAATCAGGATAATCATACCACAAACGTATTAAAAGAAACTTCACAGATTCGAGTAATATGTTAGAATAAAGCATTTACTTCACTTCAATCATTTTGATAGAACCAAAGCTGTTCAGTAGGGTGTCTTATCTTAGGGGAAGTCCTCAAATGGGAAAATGATCAGAAAATCACTTACTAGACAATTCATTGTTAATAGCGTCATATACGTTGGGATCTATACCAATTGATTTGACTGGCATCAACAACTCACACTTCCGTCTTCTCCAATGCGCGAAGGAAATTAACAGATGCGTAGATCAACATCTTGTCAGACAGTCAGGTCATCAGGGAATTCAGAGAGGGTTCTAGTTTTGGGAACAATTACTTTTTCGTTCCCTTCCACAGCGAATAATCGGTGGCTTGTGTAGTTGTTTAGTACTTTTGTTGCTATTTAGATTACCCTTAAACTAGCTTAGTCCAGTTGTCAGTGAGTTTGACCTCGCACTAAATGTGATATCGATGAAACTTGGCACTTAATTGCTTGAATGGATGTAGAAAACGATAAAAAAATCTTTGCTGCTCTAAAGTGTATGCTAACTTCACAATTTCCAAAATAAACTCGAAAATTTCCATTATATCTCGAAAAAAAAAAAAAAAAAATTAAAATGTTCGAAAAACTAATAGCACCACGTGAAAGAGCGGAAAATTTTACTAAAAATTATATTATAAGTTATTTTAAAAAAGAATTTGTATAAATTATTAAAAATAAGAAAGAAAATTCGAAAACTCTACGCGCGCCGAGCCGTTGAATACAAATATTCAGGCAAGGCGTTCGGAAAAACTGAAGTATCTTTTCCTAAAATATACGCAAAGAAAAAAAAGAAAGCATTTTAAAGAGGAGACTCTAAGCTTTCTCAGGAAGCCATTAGTTTTTAATTTTTTTTGTTTTCTCATAGAAAATATAATTTTTAGTAAAATGTTCCGGTCTTTCACGTGGTGCTATTAGTTTTTCGAGATATAATGGAAAAACCAAATTTTCGAAATTGTGAAATTAGCATACACTTTAGAGGAGCAAAGATTTTTTTATCGTTTTCTACACCCTTTTAAGTACCAAGTTTCATCGACATCACATTTTGTGCGAGCTTTTGGTTAATAGGTTTACCAAAATGAATCTATCAACTAATTTGTCACTCGAGCTGAATTAAACTATCTCCTAAATGGAAAAAGCACTTTATAAAACCCATTTTGTAAGTTATAGAATGATACAGTCTTCTTTAGGGCACTGACTACTAAGCAAGCAACCTCTAAATCGTAAAAGGTCAGTTAAATTTTGATTAATTGCCTACACTTATCTGTTAATCAGTCCTCTAACAGTTAGTTGTTATTATTGGGACAAATATTTTTCGTACCTCATTAGTTAAATAACTTACAGCATCATTTTTAGGGCCAATTATTCTTTGACGTGTGCGTATTTATATCACCATTTTGTAAAATTATTTTTGTTACTGAAATCTAAAGTTTGAAAGCTACAGTAAATAGTTTATTACGTCATTCGTTTTTTAAGCAATTGCCTGCTAATAACTAAGAACGGTTTTCCACAGGCCACTTTTTGAAGTTGATATCGACGACAAAAATTGGTTCGTTTGTGATCTACTGTCGCCAGTTTGCTATTTCATTTACGGAAATATAAAAAGTTTAGTGCTTTTTACACGGGCGTTTTTTCGACCAAAATGAAACTTCTGCCACCGTGAGTGGTCGAGCCCGTCCACTGACATTGACCACAACCCAACTGCAGCTCCGTCTATTTTTAACGGGGCACGTGTGAAGCGACCACTTTCTTATCGTCGTCTCGACGACCCAATTTCATGTAATAACTCATCAAAGGAACGCGTTGATAGTCTCAAAAACCCGAAGAACTTATCGGGATAGAGTCCTAGGCATGGGATGGACCCAAAACCTCGGTGATTTTGTTTTTCGCTTACGTCTTCATTGAATCAACAAAACGAATAAAGCTTCGTCATCGGAATCCATTACTTTGCTACTGTATCTGCTACTGAAATTTCCGCGCCAATAGAACCACATCTTGACGTTGGCATAACCACAAAATGTGGCTGGGCTTTTCAGTGGTGGGGACTGCTACATACAAACCACTTTTTTGTCGTCGATATCGACTTTAAAAAGTGGCCAGTGGAAAGCAAGAATTGTAACTTTCTTACTCTTAGCATGTTCAGAGAAAACCTAATTTATGGTGTTTTGTTAAGTGTCGCATTTTATTCCACCTCTTCAAAATCTACGAGAAAGAACAGGAAGCAGCAAACGATGATAGCTTAATTATGCAGTGCACTTTTGTCTTGGCTCGTCATTAGCCAACTATTAAGGCCATTAGTGCTGGAACAGCACAATGCCCGTCTAATCTCGGTCATGGGATTACTCATTACTAACAAGCAACCTCTAAATCGTAGGTCAGGTAAACTTTCATCAGCTGCCTAAATTTATCTGTTAATCAGTCCTCTTACTTACAATGTATCATTTTTAGGACCAATTACTCTTTGATGTGAGTGTATGTGTGTATTTGTATCACCATTTATAAAATTAGTTTATTACTAAAATGTAAAGTTTGGAATCTACATGAAATATTTGATTTGAAATATGCGCTCAATTACCGAAAGCATTGCTTATTTCCACAATCTGCTAAAGCTAGCTGGTCAATTTTGAATATATCTATATAATTATCTTCTTATCCTTATCTAAAAAACTTGATAAACGACTCTCACATTCAAAATGTAATAAAAAAGGCAAACAAAAAAAAAAGAAAATAAAAATATAAACATTTTACTTAAGTCAATACAATATATAAATATGTTTAATAGAAATATGACGAATAAAAAACAAAAATGTCGGTGTGAAGCCGCACTTTCCAAGAATAGTTAAAATATACACTAGAGGCTGCAACATATCTTGATAAAATTTAATTATTACTTAAGTTGCCAGGTTAAGACTTAATGGCAAGCAAGCATAAGTGAATCTACTAAAACATCGATTAAACGTTTAAATTTTATCAAAATATTCGTGCAAACAAGTTATTTTAAATGATATAGAACAATGAGCTTCGAAAAGTAATTAGTTAATTAAGAATAGTGTGATAATTGAATGCAACGCAACCAGTTTCTCTTCTCGGAATTTATCCAGAAGATGGGATCAGTTTGCCTCCCGCTGCTATGTTCGCCTTGTTTTGACGAACGACTTCAGCTCGCTTTTCCTGAAAAACAAAATGAAATTAGGTAGAAAATAAATTAGAAAAACCTGCCTGCCGCTAACATAACACGTTCTCAATATACAAGGTGGACCATTGGTAATGGTTACAGAGGACGAGTAGATTTTCTTGAACCAAAATATTAGGATTTACTTTAGTAAAGATGTTACAATGGAAAAAGATACACAAGGTAATTCATTTCTGTAACTCGTTTATATATTCTTCTTCATGGATATTGGAAAACGTCTAACATATTTAACTAATCTAAATAATAAAAGCCAATTCTGTACACTAAATAAAAATCAAATCAAACAAATTAAAATAAACTAATTAAATTTCCAATAAAAATTTAATTACGCGCGCTCCTTGTCATTGCAAACAAACAATTCACAGTGGCCGTGACCTCAGGCTCGGCTCGGTCCGATATAGCTAGATAGCCCAAAGAGTTTCCGGTAATTTGAACACAGCGCTAAGTCTAAACCAATAAAAACCGATAATTTAAATAGAGCGCGAAGACTGAACAAATAAAAATTCAGAGATCAGAACGTGCAACGAAACGTGACTATTTGCCGCCATAGCAGTGCTCGTACGTACTCAAGAAGACAACATGTTGTTAATTATAAATTATTGTTGACCCGTTTTGTTAAGTATCTTATTTTATTTCAACATTTCAAGTTCAAGACAACTTTATTATACAGTCCACTTTTCTAGTCCAACTATTAAGAGCAATCCGAACCACTTGAAACATTTTAAAATCATTCTAAGGCTTTAGTTTTAGTCTGATTTTTTGTGAAATTTTCAGGAAATACTAATAATTACAAAACTTGATTTTTTTGTAAACCTTCGAAAAGTATTTATTTTGTTAATTTTAAATGGAAAATTACAAAATGAAGGGTCCGCGCCATTCTGTATAAATCTATGAAAATTTGCTCCCATTTGTTTTAATAAATATCAAGTAGTTTTTAAATAATATGCTTTCCCATTTTTTCTTAAATATCTTTATAAAGTGCTGCCTCATCGTTTCAGAAATTTAAAGCTGCCGAGAAACATTCCATCGCCAAGTGTTCCCAGTGGCGCGCATATAAATACAATTTTATTTTAGAAAATCTTCCTAAAATAGAAGTGAAATTTGATTTTCACAAGAGCTCCGGATTGCTCTTAAGGTGATTACGGCTGGAACAGCACAATTCCCGTGTAATTCCCTACAACGAATTATAAAACCACTTTTTCTATTAAAATATTGACGTATCGACTTATCGGTCGTAAGTCGTTTGGAATTTAAAATTTCAAATCCTTTTATAAATCGTCCCAAGAAACGTCACAAAAAATATGTTGGCAACAGATTTTGACAACTTAAATGTACCCTTCTCATGTAGATATGACTACATTACATTAACCAAAATCACTAAAAAAATAAATGAAGAAGTTCCTAATCATAGACGGCGGCTTCTGTGGCCGAAACTCATTTGTTAAATCAATTGTTACTTATTTCCGTCAAACACACTCATACTAAATTTATACTTAAGGGGTTATTGAGTAATTGACACGCTGTACCTTTTTTCACAGCAACATTTTACTTAAAAATATCTGGTTGTATCCTTATATTTTGGTCATTATTATCGATACAACCTGTATTAATCTTTTTTTTGTTGTAAAAATTACCACGAGAATTCATTTTCTAAAAAAAGTGAATAATAATATTACTGGTTAAAAACCAATAGGCCAGCGAAACCGAAAATAAATTAAGGTTATTCACAAAAAGGTAATTCGATAAGTAAGAATTTGACACCTAATTATGATAAAATCCATCTAAGTCAGTTTGACATTTTGTCATAACTGATTAAAATATCTATTCTTGTAACTAAATAAAAAAGTTGTTTGTTGGAAATATAAAAGTGTCTAGCAGGATAAGTGATAAGTATCGTAATTATTTTCTATACTATGAATTATGTATATTTCAACTCCATACCTCGACGTAACCTTGATAATTGATTAAATTAGAAAAATTCGAACTTTTATATATTTTTTCATAATTTTTTTAATTATATTATCTATTTTAAAATAAAAAAAGGACACGGATCACTAGTGCGTTTATTTTTTTTACTTTGTCTTAAAATTTCCAACAAAAATTATAAGGGAGTTCACTATTTGAATCGTGTTCGTATACCATTGGGGGCATTTCGACATGCTTAGACCCTTTGGATTTAGAATAAGAACGTAATTTAATTTCTAAATATCATTTTTTAAAAAAATACTATTACATTCAAGCCTACAAAGAATAAGATGATCACATGAATAAAAATAAAAACTACGAGAAACTTCAATGATTCAGCAGATCTACATTTTGAATAAAACATAAGAATCATACTTAAACTAGTTGAAATTCTTGCAATTTAAAGAAAAATATAAAATAAAAATTTTTGTAGAACTTTTAAAATTGGATTAAAAATGGTAAATGCAACAAATATTTAAACCATTTACTACCTATTTATTCTAGACAACTCAAATAGGGAGAAATCTATTTCAAAGAGAAGTATCACTAAATAATAAAATTTAAACGTTCATTAATTTTTGCCTCATAAATTCAAATTAATATACCAAAAAATGAACACACTAAAGGTTATTTGCCGGATAACAACAGCAATTTGGTCCAAGGAGATAATTACGATTCTATTATATAAATTTAACAAAAATATGTTTATTTAGCAATTATAATAATTTCTGATCAAAAATTGCAGATTTCTTCTTTTCTCCATTAAAGATAAAGAAATATTATATCAAAGGGTTGCACATTATCTAAACGTTGAACAACTACTCCTCGGACTACTTGCCCCGACAGTTAATGAATTACATCAGTCCAGACGTTTTGTTTAACTAATAATTTTTGCAAAAGTCATGTTTATACTGTTAAAATAAAATGTAGTACATTAAAATAAAATTCTTGATAATCAGGACCAAAGCGAATGTCTATTTGACCATTTGGGTCCAAAATGTGTATTAATTTTTTAGCTAGTAAAAAATGGTATGCCATATTTAATATTAAAAAAACCTTAAATTTGACAAGAAAAGGTAAGAATGTGAAAAAAAAAATTTCAAAGGTAATACCAAGTGTCCTCCAAATTTTATCGATAAAATTTTTGGTTTTCACGAAAACGGCTTTATTTGGAAAAACCACGAAAACAAACTGATTGATAGAATCACGAGTCTGCAGGACGAGTGATTTTATCGTTTGAGTATGGAGACCAAAAATTTAATCTATAAAATTTGAGAGGACGTGTGGTATTTAGAAGGTGTTATTTTTTGAATAATTTTGTATTAAAAACAGAGAATGTACTCTTTTATGCAAAAGACACTTTACACACAAATGTTCAATATTATCTATCAATTTAAATTGAAACACATGAGCTGTTATAGTTTTAAATACAGGGCCACCAAGGCCTACGTGATTGCGTTTGGCTTAATTCGGATATAGAGTTTGACATTTGTCAGTTTTAAAGGGATTTATGGATTTTTAAGTATTTGGGTATTCAAAAACTGATGTGTGTGTAAATAAACAGGTTAGTTTACAAATAAATTTTGAAATTTGGGTATTAACCTAGATTTGCAATACATTTTAGATAAATAGAAGTTGTTAAATGTTTATTTTTGACATTTCAAAAAAGGTAAACACAGTTTAATTAAAAAACAATTACGAAGAAGCGATTTTATCAAAGATAATACCACGAGTCCTCCAAATTTTATCGATTAAATTTTTGGTTTTCACGAAAACGGCTTTATTTGGAAAAACCACGAAAACAAACTGATTGATAAAATCACGAGTCCGCAGGACGAGTGATTTTATCTTAAATCAGTTTGTTTGAGTGGTTTTGCCTAAAATAAAGGCGTTTGAGTATGAAGATCAAAAATTTAATCTATAAAATTTCAGAGGACGAGTCGTATTTGAAAGGATTATTTTTTGAATCATTTTGTATTAAAAACAGAGAACATAGTCATTTATGCAAAAGACACTTTACACGCCAATATTGAAAATTTTCTTTACCAATTTAAATTGAAACCTGAGCTGTTAGGCTGTTATAGTTTTACATACAGGGCCACCAAGGCGATTTTTTGACTGGCTACCCCGCGAAACGCCGTAACTAAAAGCGAAGAAGAAGAACGAAATGAAGTCTTTCTTAATTTAATTAATTTTAAGTTTAGTGTTGAAGTGAGGTATGTAAAAATGTTAAAGGCGTTTTGGCGTTAATAAAAACAGGTTAGTTTACAAATACATTTTGAAATTTGGTTATTAACATAGATTTGCAATACATTTTAGTATAATAAAAATTGTTAAATGTTTACATTTGACATTTCAAAAAGGTAAACACAGTTTAATCAAGAAACAAATACGAAGAAGCGGTTTTATCAAAGGTAATACCACGAGTCCTCCAAATTTTATCGATTAAATTTTTGGTTTTCACGAAAACGGCTTTATTTGGAAAAACCACGAAAACAAACTGATTGATAAAATCACGAGTCCGCAGGACGAGTGATTTTATCTTAAATCAGTTTGTTTGAGTGGTTTTGCCTAAAATAAAGGCGTTTGAGTATGAAGATCAAAAATTTAATCTATAAAATTTCAGAGGACGAGTCGTATTTGAAAGGATTATTTTTTGAATCATTTTGTATTAAAAACAGAGAACATAGTCATTTATGCAAGAGACACTTTACACGCCAATATTGAAAATTTTCTTTACCAATTTAAATTGAAACCTGAGCTGTTATAGTTTTACATACAGGGCCACCAAGGCGATTTTTTGACTGGCTACCCCGCGAAACGGCGCCTTAAATAAAAGCGAAGAAGAAGAATGAAATGAAGTCTTTCTTAATTTAATTAATTTTAAGTTTAGTGTTAAAGTGAGGTATCTAACAATGTTAAAGGAGTTTTGAAATAAACTAATAAAAACAGGTTAGTTTACAAATACACTTTGAAATTTGGTTATTAACATAGATTTGCAATACATTTTAGTATAATAAAAATTGTTAAATGTTTACATTTGACATTTCAAAAAGGTAAACACAGTTTAATCAAGAAACAAATACGAAGAAGCGGTTTTATCAGTATAAAACACAATGATTGGTTAGGATCCTGAGCTGTTATTGGCTGAAACCACAAAATCTGACTGTTTTGACAGATGAAAAAAATAATCAGTATAAAACACAATGATTGGTTAGGATCCTGAGCTGTTATTGGCTGAAACCACAAAATCTGACTGTATTGACAGATGAAAAAAATAATCAGTATAAAACACAATGATTGGTTAGGATCCTGAGCTCTTATTGGCTGAAACAACAGAATCTGACTGTTTTGACAGATGAAAAAAATAATCGTTAATTTTTATATTATAATTTAATCATTTTTTTGGCCAAAATTGCGATTGTTGTTCGGTAACAGCCTGAATTACATTTAGGACAGCGTAAAATGTGATTTTTTTTGGTGCTTTTTATGAAGAAGGTTGTAAACGATCGAGATATTTTGAATCTAGTATCTTAAAATTTATTTTTTTTACATATATGTTGGTGTCAAAAAATTATTAATAGTTCATATGAACGTATTCAAGTAACGAAACTACACTATGTTTTTTCTAAAATTGACATGTGGTTAGTTTTAATCCAATTCTAAAAGGTGAACGCAATCAATTCCAAAGCTTTATACTTACGTAAGACTTCAACTTCTCCTTCTGCTCTTGTTCTCTTTGTTCTCTTCTAGTCTGTGCTTGTATTAATTTATCTTGAATAGTGTTTTCCAATTGTTGCAATTTTACGCCGTTTTGTTCTCGAACTTTAGACACCTGCTCTTCCTGCGTATACAATGAGGCACATAAACATGCAAGCGATGAATGAAATATGTGAAAAAGGCAAAATACGGTGATACATAATTAAATATGGGTAGGAAAAAAGTGCTACTTAAACTTGAGGTCGGAATCATACATCACTTTATCATATTATTTTAGTTGTAGCTTAAAATTATTTAAAATGAACTTAGGATGTCGAAACTTGATATTGGTATATTATAATAAGATAAGTAAAATTTTTAAAGAACTCCGGAGAATCAGAAAAAACATTAATATAAAAAAAATTTTGCCTTTACCATTGATTCTTCATCATATTTTTTTTATTTAAAAAAAGTACCGTTCAGATTTCGATGCAAGTGGTACCAACGGAAAGAATAAAAATTTCGAACATTTTGGTTCGGAGCCTGTGATAAGGGAAATTAGCAAATAATTAGGAAAAATATAATATGCTAATCATCGTCAAAGAGGTTTGACCCGCGCGAAATTGTAATGTATATCTATGATACCGTTATTTTTCTAGTCGCGAGCTGATAGTTCCTAGTCCCTAGTTGAAGAAACCGCTTATTTATTAAGTTATATAAAATTGATGATTCGAGTAATATACTAACTTATAATTATTAATGATGTTTCAACATTTTATCATGCTTTATAATCAGAATACTTATAAATACTGCAGTAGTCAAATAACACAGCAGATATTTGACTATTGTGGTATCGAGAGTACTTCCTTAAAGGGATACGAAGAAGAAAGAGACATCTAGACCATAATCGGTCAAAAAACTTTTTAGTCCCCAATGCAAGTTGGGAACTTGTTGCTTCGTAAAGTCAAAACTTGATTTATTGATTTTAGCCAGTTTATCCTTAAATATCCGTTAAATATCACTAAAATATTTTCCCGCCAATTTTAACTAGGCAGATTTTATAAGGATATCAAACAACTTATTTCCCGCTGATTGATGAAAAACCATGCTTAGAAATGAAATTCTACCGCTCCCTGACACGACCCCAAACTTCGCATTTACTTAACCCTTTCTATACTAACATGGGTCTCTAAAGAAGGGAAAATAAACGCGAGAGCGCGAACAAAACTAAAATTAGAGCAAGTAAACAAAAAAAATGGTGCATGTTACACGAGCCCCCCCCACACTGCTAACAAAAACAATGAGTATATACTAATCAGAATAAATAATACCCAGATCCCTTATGCTGATTCAGCAAAGTATCTATGTATTACTTTAGATGCGAGACAACAGTGGAAAGTCCATGTCAAAAAGAAACGTGAAGAATTCGACAAAAAATTCAGAAAAATGTATTGGCTGCTTGGAAGAAATACTACCCTGTCATTATACAAAATATTTTTATACAAATAAATTCTGAAACCGGTATGGACATATTGTATCCAGCTTTGGGGCTGTGCCAGTCAGAGTAATTTACTCATAATACAGATACTCCAGTCAAATTAGACAATCTTACAGCAAAACTTCGGAAAAATTAAAAGTGAACTGAATTTTTGTGTACACCTTTATTTAGTGTTTTCAAACAACGTTCAAAAAGTACCCTTGATTTGACCTTGAGCTTCACGAGTTATAGGGCGCTAATGTAGCAAAAATTTGTTTTTTCGCTTATATCTTCTTTTCTATTGACTTTAGGTATAGAACATTCTACAGAAAAATTGAAGTTTACAAAATTCTCTACAAAAAAGTATTCTGGTATTTTTGTTGTAGGACTAACCCATTCTGCAAAAACTCGCTGTGAACGTTGATTTGAAGGATAACACTACAGTAATACGAGTTCCACAACCAAGTCTAAAATTATGTATAATATACCATAAGTCGAATAGAATAGTTTTCTTCGTACAATATAAAAACAGGAAGGTTCTTAAAATAGAATATTTCAAGGTAACCGCTTAGTAGGTAGCAGCTGCATCATCATTTATTTCTCCATGCTGTCTCCGGGTGTGACACAACGTCAGCTCTTTTTGGTAAAGGTAAAACGACAGCTTTGAAGTTATTGGAAAAACGCCAAGATTTGCAAGCTTCCTCAAGTTTTCACGCAAGGAGATTCCTCACACGAATTGATTTCTTCCAATGGGATTAAATTTTTACTGGCATTATATGGAGCTTCAATTGAAGTAGCATCCATTGATCAATATCGTTACACGTGAAATTGGCTGTATTACCGCCAACAGATAGTGCAGCTAAAGAGCACCTTCACAGAGTTTATTTTCAAGTACAAAAGTGGCTGGGAAATGAATTAAACCCTAATGATTGGGGATGGATATTGAGAAACGATGTATTGGAACCGAAAACAACGAGACAAGCTCCCGCTCCGGATCGTCTTTTAAATCTGATCTTCTGTAATTGCACCAAAGGTTGTGGACCATTGTGTGGATGTAGAAAATTGGGGATAAAATATGCTCGTCAATTTGTGGTTATTGCAACGGACAATCGTGTTTCAATGCCAATACCATAGAAGGTAACGGAGAAAACCAATTTGATGAAGGAGAGAATGAAAATCAATTAGAATCATTTTCTACAGATTATCTGGAACAACGCGACATAGAAGGAGAAGAAGACGAAGATGAAGAAGCTTAAGATATGTCTATTTTGACTGTTTTAAGAAGTATTGAGAGGATATTTTGACCGAACGAGACTGTGGATTAGGCCTAAAGGGGATACCACTTAAAAAAAACGCGCCTCGTACTCACCTCAAAGGTGGTTTGGAATGGGTTACTTCGTATTGGATTCACACTTTTAACACCTATACTATGGTAAAACGGTTAGACTTACGAGAAAACTACTTAAATACTTTTTTGTAGAGAATTTTGTAAACTTCAATTTCTCTGAAGAATATTCTATACCTAAAGTCAATAGAAAAGAAGATATAAGCAAAAAAACAAATTTTTGCTACATTAGCGCCCTATAACTCGTGAAGCTCAAGGTCAAATCAAGGGTACTTTTCGGACGTTGTTGAAAACACTAAATAAAGGTGTACACAAAAATTCAGTACACTTTCAATTTTTCCGAAGTAAAAACCTTATTTGATTGGACTAAGAGATTCCAGAACAAAGCATTAAGGAGCATCATAGTCAACGCTCCCTGGTACTGCAGAAACAGTGACCTCCACCGGGACTCGGGAGATAAACACTGTTAAACAGACAATCAACAAATTTCCAAGAAGTCACGAACAACGACTCCACCAACACGTGAATGTCGAGGTCATGCAGCTACTGGACAACAGTGATCTAGTAAGAAGAATCAAGAGGAAGAAAACCTTTGAGTTAGTGTAAATGACAGAAAAAAGTAGAGCATAGTGCACACTAGTGAATACACGTTAAATAAGGTGTAAAAAAATCATCAGAACCTAAGGTACACTAGTGAGTAGACTTCAGTTATCCAATCTTCAAACGTATTAATTTAAGTTGGACAAAAATTACTCATTGATCGTTATGTGATCAGATTGTAATATTAACAAATTTTAAAAAAAAAAAAAGGTTAATGAAATTAGTTATTGCTATCCTAAATAATAATTTGTGATGCATGATTTGACCATGGGTGACGTTTTGTGATAGTTTTCCTACCATTAGAATACATTCAATTGTAAAAAGATCTCTTAAAATAAGAAGAAAAAAAAAGCGAAATAAAATTGTATATAACTGTTTCACTTTATCCTGAAATATTGTGATTGTGCCATTATTTGCATTTGCGTGTTCCCATGTATTTTTTTAAGAAATACTAAACAGTTTATAGTCAATATAGCACTGATAGGTTTGCTCTTAATATGAAAAAAAACTACATTTTTTTCTACAATTCATTAAGTGCAAGCAAATAACTTTACAAAAGATAGTTAAATTACGGAAATCCGCTTGAATTACTGTTAAATTTCTGAAAATACATCTTATTTCTTCTTCGAGACCATAATTCAATCTAAACCTTTAGGATCAAAGAACATGAATGGTCAATTTCTATTAAGCATTCTAAGATACATGATTTTTGAATTAAGTCCCGGTTGCGTTTCAGGTCGTAATGTTTCTTATTCAAATTATCTTAGTTTGTTCAGTTATTATTTGCATATACAGTATTGTATATCTAAATAAAAAACGATCATTTTGAGATATAGAGACAACTGTTCATAAAATCGATAAACAAGTAATTGAACATATTAATTGTATTTTGGTTTTGCAAACACAATTAATATTTTCAATTACTTATTTATTGATTCTACAAATAGTTGCCTCATTTTTATTTATTTATTAGCAGCAGGTCCAAATTATACAGACTTTGAAGATACTTATGGAGTACATTTTACATTACAGGGTGGGGCAAATTTAATTGAATACTATTGGGATTTTGTAAACCGTTATAGATACAAAGGGGAAAAATATGTGTATTTTCAAGACGAATTTATTGGTTTTTTCAAAATTAAAATATCAGGTCCGGTTTCTAAGATATTTAGGAAAAACCGAAATTGACGATTTTCGTTTTATTTAATTAACGCCCTATTTTTTAAGATAGAACAAAGTTTATAAAACTTTTTTATTGAAAACCAAATATCGCTTTACATAGTGTATCCAATCTTTTAAAACAACGTTTCGTGTTTGAAGGCCTACTTTCAACTATTTTTTTTAAATACGGACCTGTACTTTTTTATTTCATTTTTGAAATGCCCGTTTTTTTCTCTGTCCAACCATGTAGAATACTTAATTTTTTTATTAGGTTCTTACAATGAACTGCATTTAGGATTTTTTCTAAGTACAGTCCTGTTCATTTTTATCCTAAACGTTTTTTAAAGAACTTAGCTTTTGAGCATATTTTGAATGTAAATTAAAATAATTCACAATGACTGTTTAATACATTCAAATTTCTAATTATCTGTTATAATTCAGTAGTTAAAGATTAAATAAATTTTGTTTATTTTCTAAATTTAGTTATTTAAGAAAATTGAATTTAGATATTTAATAGAAATTAAGTATACTTAGGGCAAAAAGCTCAAAAAAATGTATAAATATTAATAATAATTAATAATAAATAATATGAAAATGGAACAGGACCGTACTTCCTAAAGTACAGTTCATTGTCAAAACCTAATAAAAATATTAAGTATTCTACATGGTTGGATATAGAAAACAATGTGGATTTCAAAAATGAAATAAAACGTACAGGTCCGTATTTAAAAAAAATGGTTGAGGCAAGCCCTTCACAGACAAAACGTTGTTTTAAAAAAATGGATACGCTATGTTAAGTTGTATTTGTCCTTTATAGATTTATAACTTTTTTCTATCTTTCAAAATTAAGGTATTAATTAAATATAACGAAAATCGTCAATTTTGGTTTTCCCCAAATATCTCAGAAACCGGACGTGATATTTTAATTTTGAAAAAAATTAATTAATTTATCTTGAAAATACGCATCTTTTTTCCCATTCAACCAACTTTGTATCTGTAACGGTTTCAAAAATCCCAATAGTGTTCAATTAAATTTGCGACGCCCTGTATATGTAAAATGTATTCCATAAGTATCTTCAAAAGTCTGTATAATTTGTACCTGCTGCTAATAAGTAAATAAAAATATACAGAGGCAACTCTTTGTATAATCAATAAATAAGTAATTGAAAATATTAATTGTGTTTGCAAAACCAAAATATTTGTTTACACTTAAATTTGCGCCATCATGTATACTCAATTAAAATGTTGGTTGTTTTCTGTAGATTGTAATTAATATACAAATAATAACTGAACTAAATTCTTAATTAATAAATATTATATATTTCAAAGTTAGGTTAAGAACAAAGAATACAAGTTACGCAGCTGTGGCTTAATCTAAAAATTAATTTATCTTATCAACTTTTTGATATAAAATGAGCTGTCAGTTTAAAAACTAAAATTTTGCATTAATGTTCTTTGATCTTCGAGGTTTAGATAATTGAAGTATTGTCTCGAAGGGAGAATGAGATAAAAGGTATTTTCAGAAATTTAAACTCTCACTTGACATTTTTTACAGATGAGTGGAATTGTCAGTAGTAATACCCCTAGGGCCTTGATAATACCGAGAAAATTTTGTCATAGAGAATGCTGTAAGCGTGTTGCTTGATAATAGCCCGAGGCCGAAGGCCGAGGGCTATTGTCCTTAAGCAACACGCTTGAAGGATTCTCTATGACAAAATTTTGAGGATTTATCAAGGCCCGAGGGGTATTCGATAAGATAATTTTTTACTTTGTAGATTTGTACATTTTTAAACTAGTTGTCAGTTTGACGTTTAATTAATTTTTAATCAAAAACTTGACTTGTTGAAAACACCAAACTGAAAACACCACATGTAGGGTGTTATCGTTGTAATCCATAGCTGATTGGATGAAATTTGACATATGACTCTAAATTAAGTAATTTGATTGGTTACTATAGTTAGTAAAAAATTATCATTGTAATTTTTGCAAATATTTAAATAACTGGAATTCACAATATATCAGATGTATCAGTAAATATCATACAGTGTGTTGGTAAAGTGAAATCTTTTTGCAATAGAAAAATATACTGAAAAATATAGATTACGTACGTGCTCTTTAAGACGTTCCAGCATCTTTTTGATATTATCATCACGTTGTTGAGATGCAGTTTTTAGTTTGTCCTCAATGGCTGATCTCACCTCCTCAGTTTGTTGTTCAAGTGATAGACGAGTTTTTTCAACGTTTTCGATATGATCCTACAAAGATTGGTGTTAGGTTAAGAATTTAGAACTTCTATTGAATTTTTCCACTACTTGAAACAAATAAATCTTTAAATCACCAAAAAATGAAATTAAAAAAGAAGAATATTGGAAATTGTTAGTAATACCTTTAGTTTGGTTCTCAAATCAGTAATATAAGCCTCCCTCTTTTCTTCATGGACGCCCATTTTTTGTTCAAGAGCACTGCGTGTGGTACATATAAAGTCGGTTGTCAATTCGTTCTTTTTGCGACCAGCCTCCTCTATTTTCATAATTTTTGCAGACCAAGCAGCCATTTTATTGGATTCAAGTTGCTGAAAATATGAAAGATTGTCAAAATCTTCTTGAAATATCGTGGCAAAATAAATAATAGATCTAGAGAAACCAAAACATTGCAGAAGAAAGCAAGAAGGAAAAGACAAAAGACGAGTGTCAATTTTAAATTGTTTTGTTTGTATATCTTTTAACAACAACAAAATTCATTTAACCACATCTAGACGAAGATGAACGTTGATAATTCTGCATTATAAAACTTACCTGTCTACGTTCTTCGGCAGCTTTTAGTTTATCTTCAATATCCTGGACGGATACGCTGCCTTTGGGAGACAAAGATAGTTTGGGTGGTAGGGCTTTGACGTCCGGTTCTCCAAGGATGACCTCATAACGCAAACCACCCCTCGTTTTTTCTTGGCAGCGGACTTCAGTTGCTGCAAAAAATACATATTACATATTAAATATATTACGTGGGGTAATAACAAGACGTGTTTGGGAAATCCCAAATCCCGATGAAATTGTCAATTGAAAGTTTTAATAAACTGAATTTTCTTGGGTTTTCACTTCAGTAAAATCATTACTCAATTCTGAATCATTTTATTTAATATAAATAAACAGTTTACAAATAATTTATGCCAGAAACGACTCGAAATTTGGTAGTGGTGCTACTGTCCCTCAATACATAATGATGAGGCAAGAAATATTCTAGCCCGGCTGCCAGAGAAGGATATTGACCAAAGGCTCGCACAAAATGTGATGAAACTTGGCACTTAAGTACTTGAAAGGGTGTAGAAAAGATAAAAAATCTTTGATGCTCTATCGTGTATGCTAACTTCACAATTTCGAAAATAAAATCAAATATTTGGTTTTTCTATTATATCTCGAAAAAAAAAATATTAAAAATTTCAAAAAACTAATAGCACCACGTGAAAGAGCGGAAACTTTTACTGAAAATTTTATGAGTTATTTAAAAAAAAATTGTATTACTATAAAAAATTATTAAAAAAAAGAAATCAAATTAAAAAACTCGCCGCCGTTGAATACAAATATTCAGGCGAGGCGTTCGGAAAAACTAAAGTATCTTTGCCTAAAATGTACGCAAAGAAAAAAAAGAAAGCATTTTAAAGAAGAGACTCTAATCTTTCTCAGGAGGCCATTAGTTTTTATTTTTTTCTCACAGAAAATTTGACCAGAAGTTATTTCTAAAATGCTCACTGATTTTTATAAAACTGAAGATATCTAGAGGCTTAACAAAAAAAATCCTTATAGATTTATCACACTATACATTTACTTTTGATTTAAATATAATTGAAATGATGAACATTATCTCTGTTTAATAAAACATGTTTTAAATTCGACGCAATTTTTATTTTCAAAATAGTGTTTATTTATTTATATAAATCAATTTCTAAATTATTAACTTTATTTAAAAAAAATTAATTTTTTTAAATAATATAATTTTTAGTCAAATTTTCCGCTCTTTCATGTGGTGCTATTAGTTTTTCGAAATTTTTATTTTTTTTTCGAGATATAACGGAAAAACCAAATTTCCGATTTTATTTTCGAAATTGTGAAGTTAGCATATACACTTTAGAGATCGTTTTCTACAACCATTCAAGTACTTAAGTGCCAAGTTTCATCGTTATCACATTTTGTGCAAGGTCAAACTCTCTAGATATATGGCATGGCCCCTAATGTTTTTGTAATGACCAATTTTTTAAAATAATTTCTTCTGGATTTTTTCAATAGCCCAAAATTTTTAGAATCTGTAGGTACAATAAGTGAAGAAGCAAAAGTCGCATCTGGAACCTTCAGAATTGTTTCCATATATAAAAAAATGATGGAATCGCATCACCAATTATATGGCCCAAGTGGATGCAAAAAGTGTGAGAAGATTTCATTGTACTCGAACAATTTGGCCAGTTAACTGGATAATATCTGTTCTGGGAGCAACTGGTCCAGTACATATAGAGTGGCCCACCTACCCTCGCTCGAACCATGCTGCTGATGAAGATCGAGAAAAATTTTTTATTGTATTTTATTGGAGGCGCGATGTGCTACTTCTTAAAATTATTTTCGAGTATACAGGGTGAAACATGAATCCGGGGCAAAACATTCGGTCTTTTTTTTTAAATGGATCACCCTATACAGGGTGAATCACGGTAGACGCGACGGAGCATTGTGGTTAAACGGTTAATATTTTGAAAATTTTGTTTATTCGTGGATGTGGGTTGTTAAAGGCTACATTTTAAAATTATTTTGAAATATACAGGTTGTCCCAAAAAAGTGTGGCGTATCAAAGTTTTATTTTTTCTTATGGAACACCCTATATTTTATTGCATTTATAGATTATACGTTAAAAATAAGATAAACTTTCTTAAGTATTCCCTATGCCTAAGCTTTTTAGTTTTCGAGATATTTTGATATTTCTGAAAATGGAAGCACTTACAAGAAAACCAATAACTTCGAAACCTATGGAATCAGCCAAATTCAATTTTAACTGAACAAAATTAATAATAATAATTGAAAACAATCTATTTAGAGTTGTTGAAAAATATACAGGGCGTCCAAAATGGGGTCATTCTCTAATGACATTCAAACGACAATATCGTTCTTATTTTAAATAGGACACTCTGTATTTTATTGCATTACCTTTTAAAAAATATAAAGGCCTACTATACCTAAATCTATTAATTTTTGAGTTATTTTTATTTTTGTTAAATTTTACATTATTTTTCCACCGTAATGCCTAAATATAACACACTGTATTTAATCAGCTTAGACTATTGAAACATCATTTTTTGTCTAATAGCTAATACATTTTCCAACAGTTCCCAAAAACTTTTTCTTAAAAATTGCAAAAATTTCCTCCCATTTAAATGGCCATCAAAGAAATATGAGCAAATAACTTGGTCGCCTATAATTCCACCGTATGCATTAATGTTCCACCGGTTCGGATGATCTATTGTGTGGAACAAATGCTGGTTTTGAGTATCATAATAATGAAAGTTATGACGGTTAACTAATCTATTATTATGAAAAGTGGATTCATGCAAGTACCAAAAGTATGTGCAGAAACATACACATCATTTGGGTTCATTTAAAAAATACAGGGCGTTTCGAAACAAGGACCAAATTTCGCCAACTTAAAATTGCCGAAACTCATTTTTTTCAACCTGACCTGACAGATATTCTAAAAATGAAAAAATATATAGGGTGATCCATTAAAAAAAAGGCCGAATGTTTTGCCCCGGATTCATGTTTCACCCTGTATACTCGAAAATAATTTTAAGAAGTAGCACATCGAGCCTCCAATAAGATTTTTTTCTCGATCTTAATCAGCCTAGCAGCTATGGTCCGAGCGAGGATAGGTGGGCCACCCTGTATAATACTGATTTTTATATATCATTTTTGATGCTCTTCTGTCCAATAATCTACACCCTTACTCGGTCCAACTTCAAATATCTATAATCGCCCCGAAATGAACGTTCATTCAAGTATTCTTTCCAAATGTTTTTTTTAAGATCGTCCTTTATTCACACCAATTCATTACAAAAAAAACCTCAGTAATCAAACGGTGCAAATAGTGCTTGTTCGAAGAACTTAAGTTATCCTGAAATCGATCAACATTCGTTCCCGCATAAATGTTTTATTAGAAAAATTTTCATAAAATCCGGAAGTCACGCTATCCAGTAGTAATTATATATTTTACGTTAAAAACTGGACAAGAAAAATTTTATGTTACACAAAAATAGGAAGAGTATAGTATATAATCAACAAATTGCACCAACCATTAAAAAATAAGGAAAGTTTAATCACAGTACACAGGTGGCTGGAAGGAAAAAAAAGTTTGCCTACGATGCCAAACAAAAATTCCGGTGTCCATCAGTAGTCAGCCTACCCTAGAAACGGAAAAACTCATCCCCGAAATCATAGCTGTTCCGCTTTTCCATAAAAACGCGTTTATCCTCAATTAAGGGGAACCAGAACCCGGCTACATCCCCCGGACAGTTTTTCGACTCTTGTTGGATTTGTAGGGAAAAATCGAGAAAAGTGGGCCTGTACGCCGCTGGACTAGAACAATACGAACATTTTGAGACAAAAATCAGCTCGATCCGTCCATTTTTGCGGGAGAAATATTGTTTTTGGCCAGAAATACGTTTAAGAAAGTAAAAACAATGTTTCTCCCCCAAAATGGACGGATTGAGCTGATTTTTGTCTCAAAATATTCGTATTGTTCTAGTCCAGCGGCGTACAGGCCCACTTTTTTCGATTTTCCCCTTAAAATTCAACAAAAGTCGAAAGACTGTCCGGGGGCGCTACCGGGTTCTGGTTCCCGTTAACAATTGGATTTATTTAACGAGATAAGAAGGGTGATACAAACATAGTATTCATATTATATATTCATAGTATTCATAATATTTATAATATTCATAGTATTCATAGTAAACAAATTCAAAATTACAATCATAATATTCTATACTGGTCAGAATCACAATAATGCTCATAATTAGCAAAATCATAATAATCAAAATTATAATAATCAAAATTATAATTCATTCAAAAACATAAAAATATAATATCACTAATCATAATATTGAGAACAAAAGAAAAAAATTATTTATTAACGAAATTTAAAATTTTTTACGTGATATTTTCGGGGATAAATGAAAGCTTTCACCAATTTTCAATTTTTTTTTAAAATTAATTGATCCTTTGTGTCTCCCAGTCAAGCAAATATAGCACTGGCATATAGCGTTATCATCAGTTGATCTGGTTTTTCTCGGCAAAACTATTTTCTCATAATCTGGCATTGTCTTCAAAGATCTGTGGAAATTACTTTGATCGTGATCTGCGAGCATCTTGCGACAATTGGAGCAAATACTAAGGGGGTATTTACTGTTGGAAGTCAAGAAATTTGGATTGATAAATTTCTGTATAAGTTTTTCATATTTTTCTGTAATACGGAATTGTTCTATCTTCTGATCGCGGAAATTAATTTTTTTCCCGCATGGACCACAAAGCTTGTTCCTGTTTTTTTCATGATCACAGGATAAGGCATTTTAATCTTGAAAATCTCACGCGAATCACTGTTGCTAAGACGTCTGTGGGAAGTATGATAGTATACAATTTTTAATACACGCGAAAACACACTGCAATTTCGTATATTATACCAAGATCGACAAAAGTGTCTGCACTACTGTCAATAATACGATACTGGAGCTCTATCCTACTCCTCTTGCGTTGATAAAGGGGCCCTAAAGAGAGTGGGAGTACAGTATTCGAGAGAGGCTGATTGATAGAGCAAAATTATGCTTTGGTAGTTTACTCTTCAAATATGTTTACATGCGAGTTCCATGGCACCAGTCTACAAGACCCCTCTCTCGTGTGAGTTCAATGGCCTCACATGTAAACATATTTGAGGATATTAGGGACTTAGAGCCCCCATAAGAAAAGCCCTACCACTTAATCGCGATCACCAGGTATACATAGACATTATATATATACAACAACAACAGCCCGCTGCGCGCGCTCAGCATGGCCCGGTATTGTTTCAAAATTTTCAAGTCAACCAATTTGTCGAATTTTAAGGGGAAAATCGAAAAAAGTGGGCCTGTACGCCGCTGGACTAGAACAATACGAATATTTTGAGACAAAAATCAGCTCAATCCGTCCATTTTGGGGGAGAAACATTGTTTTTACTTTCTTAAACGTATTTCTGGCCAAAAACAATATTTCTCCCGCAAAAATGGACGGATCGAGCTGATTTTTGTCTCAAAATGTTTGTATTGTTCTAGTCCAGCGGCGTACAGGCCCATTTTTCTCGATTTTTCCCTACAAATCCAACAAGAGTCGAAAAACTGTCCGGGGGACGTAGCCAGGTTCTGTTTCCCTTTAATTGAGGATAAACGCGTTTTTATGGAAAAGCGGAACAGCTATGATTTCGGGGATGAGTTTTTCGGTGTTTAGGGTAGGCTGACTACTGATGGACACCGGAATTTTTGTTTGGCATCGTAGGCAAACTTTTTTTTCCTTCCAGCCACCTGTGAGTACCTGATGATGTTGACAAGGTTAGTGAAACGTGCGTGTTTTTAAATCGCGGTATTTTTTTGGTCAATACAATAAATCCACGGGACCATCTTCTTGTTCTACCAAATAGACGGCTTTTACAGATATTATGCAGATGTGCGGTAAAAGTAGACTTTTCCAATCGATCAAAGTTGAAATAATGACATTTAAAGAAGCACGCTAAACATCAATTAACGTATTAATAGCTTTTAATTTTACTGTATAACGTTACATTTCCGTTTTTTCTATGGCAAATATTTTATTTACAACCTTTTTTAGCATGAGTTTCAATTAAAACGTATTATAAATTACGTTTTGAGTTATCCGACCAAGAGAATACGTAAAGAGTGATACACAAATGGACAATAGAAATAAACACCAGGAAAATAAAAATCATAAAATTTAATGGGAGAGATAAACATGAAATAACATAATATAAGGGGGGGTGTTATGGAGCAAGTAACCACAATACACTAACTCGAAACAAAAATTTGTAATGAAGATAAATTATTATGAATTATCAATAGTAATACCCCTAGGGCCTTGATAATACCGAGATAATTTTGTCATAGAGAATGCTGAAAGCGTGTTGCTTGATAATGGCCCGAGGCCGAAGGCCGAGGGCTATTATCCTTAAGCAACACGCTTGAAGGATTCTCTATGACAAAATTTTGAGGATTTATCAAGGCCCGAGGGGTATTCGATAAGATAATTTTTTACTTTGTAGATTTAAACATTTTTAAACTAGTTGTCAGTTTGACGTTTAATTAATTTTTAATCAAAAACTTGACTTGCTGAAAACACCAAACTGAAAACACCACATGTAGGGTGTTATCGCTGTAATCCATAGCTGATTGGATGAAATTTGACACATGACTCTAAATTAAGTAATTTGATTGGTTACAATAGTTAGTAAAAAATTATCAATAGTAATACCACAAGTGATTGAATTTTCGCGATAAGTCTGTCGATTCATTTCATAACGAAACTGAGTTATGAAAGAAGAGACAGACTTATGAGATGAATTCAATCACGAGTGGAATTTTATTAGACTAATTCACAAACAAAGTAAAACGTCTCATTTTGACGTCTGTAGCTGTAATTATTTTTTTCAAAATGTCAAATTTCGTTTTGCAATTCGTATCCATGGTTACGCCGTGAAAATACCACGCTGATAGACCAATCAGGGTTGAAAGACAGCTGGTATTATCGCGATAATACCAGCTGTCTTTGGTTTGTGATTGGTCAGATTTTGTGAAAATTCGAAGATGTGTGAAATAGTCATGATCAATTTGTCTTTGTCTTTCAATTTTAAATTGATAATGTAGTATTTTGGTCAGACTTCAGTTGAGAATATTGAATTCAAGAAGGAGAGAATGAATTGTAACAAAAACTGTCGGTAATGAAAATATAGTCCTTTGAACACACTCCCCTTAAAACAAATAGTAGTTTACGTAACAAGTCCCGAAAGTGGTCTTTTACTGGACGAGTGGGCAAATTGCAGGGCGAGCCGCAGGCGAGTCCTGCGAGTCCAGGAGTCCAGTAAAAGCACTTTTGGGACGTATTACGTACAATATTTTTTTTAAAACGTGCTGTGTTGTACTATAAACATCATATTATTCAGTTTACATTTTTATAACAAGAACTCTTTATTAACTAATTTAATAATAAATCAAACATTGTTTGGGTGGCCGCCTTAACAATTTCATCTGGTACAATTACATCTTCCATTAATTCACAATCAAATGCATCATTTTGAATATCCATTTTATAATAAATGTCACGTTTTCAACTAAACGTCAAAATATGTCAAGTTATTTTATAGTTTTAAATAATACAAAACTGGGTTACTATAGAAACCAATTGACCGCTATCTTAGACTAACTATATTATTATTTTTTTCATTAAAGATAGGCCGGAAAGTAAATAAAAATGAGTCCGGTAATAGTAGTTTACGTAACAAGTCCCGAAAGTGGTATTTTACTGGATGAGTGGGCAAATTGCAGGGCGAGCCGCAGGCGAGTCCTGCGAGTCCAGTAAAAGCACTTTTGGGACGTATTACGTACAATATTTTTTTTAAAACGTGCAGTGTTGTACTATAAACATCATATTATTCAGTTTACATTTTTATAACAAGAACTCTTTATTAACTAATTTTAACAATTGCTTGGGTGGCCGCCTTAACAATTTCATCTTCCATTAATTCACAATCAAATGCATCATTTTGAATATCCATTTTATAGTAAATGTCGCGTTTTCAACTAAACGTCAAAATATGTCAAGTTATTTTATAGTTTTAAATAATACAAAACTCGGTTACTATAGAAACCAATTGACCGCTATCTTAGACTAACTATATTATTATTTTTTTCATTAAAGATAGGCTGGAAAGTAAATAAAATGAGTCCGGTAAAAGCTTTTACCGGACTATCACAATAATTTTCTGGCTCGGTCCGACAAAATGAGATTTTCTGACCTAAAAATAAACCGGAAAGTACTAATTTCTGGCCGGTTTTAAAAAAAGAAAATTTACTCAATACATTGCTCGAAAAGAAAATTTCGAGTGCCAAAACCAGTATGAAGTATTCGTATTTAATAAAAGCCAAAACAGTTAGCGGAAAGTTTAGGTACAGTACAGTCCTAATTCTCTTTATTCTTTATGTTTTCGTGGTCGCTGAACACGAATTTGAGGTTTGCTGACAGATATTTTGGCCGAAACATTGTTTTTTTTGCAAAAAAAGTGAAAATTTTATAATTTTTTTTAGTTTTTGGCCTAACTCTCGGTAAGTATGCATTTTTTCGAAAAGACTATTTTATACAAAATTAAAGGTGACAAAATTTTCCACAAGTTTCATAAACAACAATTTTTTCTACGACCAAAAGTTACGCCGCTAGAGTGCGTTGAAAAATGTGCAGAATCTCCAACAATTGGAAATACGCCAAATCTTGCCTTTTTATATCCGATTTTCATGGAAACGAGCCATGTTACAATAATTTTGACTAATTCTAATTGGTTCCCATTCAACCAGGGGAAACTAAAGTTTGTGAGAGTACTCATTAAAAATCCTGACCTTGGTAATGTTATCAGTTCTTTCAAAAACAGTAACGCCACTCCCCAAAGCATAACTGCAGCTGGAGAACGATTTTTGGTCGAAGTGTATGGCTACAACGGAAGATCTGTACCCTCTTTAAACCAACTGCTCTTCCTCAACTACAAGAAGGCAGCATTTAAGGCATCATCAAAAATAGCTGCACTTCCACCCTCAGCAGCTGCAGCCATACAGCATCGTTACAGAGTTTACCATCAAGTGCAGCAATGGATGTGAGTTGATCAGCGAGCAGAGGATTGGGATTGGAAGAGGACCACCAATGGTTTAGAACCAGTTACGACACTTTTAGCCCCTGCTCCCCCCGAACTGCTTAAGTTGGTAACATGAAAGTGCACCAAAACCTGTGCACGAAACTGCAGCTGCTTAAAGGCGGGGCTACATTGCACTGATCTATGCATAAACTGCGTTCACAGATCATGCAACAATGCATCGGTGGCCCTTGAACAACATGAAGATGAGGCTGAAGATTTGGATCTCCAAGAGGAACTTGGTATTAACTTTCCTACCCTTGAGGAAGTCTTAGTAGCGCAGGAAGAAGATGAGGAAACAGGAGGGTCCTCATTACCTAAATATTCCAAACCTTGTTTTGACATTAATATTCTCTTACTTACATAAGGACCATAAGGACCTGAACTTGTTACAATCTCTTAGTACGCAACTAATTCCATCCTATCTATTCTTTTCAGATATATTTCTCCTCTCTGGTCCACCTACAAAAAAGGGGCGCATGGAATGACAACCTTCTGCCTCAAGAGATTATTTATATCATTTACATTTTCTTGTTCATTTTATTATACTGTTTATGTATGTATCAAATAATTTAAATTTTAAAAAGTAATCGTACATTTTTTCACTAATTTGTCACAATTTTTTCCCATCATTTAAGACAAATACTTCATTTAGGTGAGGCTTGTGCTAGACAGAGCCATTATTTTGTTTGTTTTATTTTGAGCTCAATGTAATAAAAATAAATAAAAAAGGCAAGATTTGGCGTATTTTCAATTGTTGGAAATTCTGCACATTTTTCAACGCATTCTAGCGGCGTAACTATTGGTCGTAGAAAAAATTGTATTTTATGAAACTTGTAAGAAATTTTGTCACCTTTAATTTTGTATAGAATAGTATTTTCGAAAAAATGCATACTTGAGATTTAGGCCAAAAACTAAAAAAAAAAAAAAAAAAAAAAAAAATGACAAAACAATGTTTCGGCCAAAATATCTGTCAGCAAACCTCAAATTCGTGTTCAGCGACCACGAGAACATAAATAATAAAAGGAATTAGGACTGTACCTAAACTTTCCCTTAACTTTACTAGGTTGATTAGCCTATTATCATTTATAACTAGTTGAGAATGCTCTTCTAACATTGCCATAGACCGAACAAATTGTAATGAAAGTATTAATAAAATTTTATATTCTCAGTTTTCTAATCAACACAGCCACAGTCTACTCGCTTTTACCAAAATAGTCATCCACTGTGTGTCTACTTTAAATTCAATGAAATTTTAAACTTCAAAATTTTTATATTTTGGAAGCCATTTTGAAGGTGTTCCCGAAGAGGTACGGAGGGGCTTACTTTTTGATGCTCTATCAAAATAAGTCAGAATTTTAAAATTCATAAGACAAAAAAATCAACACACACACAGAACGAATTCAGGTATCGAACAAATTTGTTCGGTGAAATTAAGGAAGTGAGACATAGCCAATGACAGCAGAAAAGAGTTCGGAAGTGAAGTTATAAGATAATCAATTAGTCAAACAATAGAAGGAAAACAGTTAAAGTGGTTTGGACAATGACAGAATGACAAACAGAAAAGTTACCAATTAAGTAGGAGTAAAAAGATGTGGTTAAAGAAAAGTTCGGATACGTTTCCGCGGTCAGAATAATGAAAGTTTCTCGGTTACCTAGACCAGGGTCGATAATTTTTTAAACAAAAAAAAAATAATATGATGAAACCCATTGGAAAAGAAAGAAAATATAACAAAAATTAAAGGAAAAATAATTTACGGGCGATCTGATGTCGGGAAGTGGAAGGGGGTGAGCTTTTAAGGGTAAAAAACTGTTTATCTCGATTTTAATAAATAGCTCAAAATTGATAATTTAAAAAAAAAATCGGTTTCGAGTTTTCTTCGTTTTTTTGCATTTTTTGAGAATATTTACCATAGTAATGTATATTCGAGTTTTATTCGTTTTTTTGCATTTTCTGAGAACATTTACCATAGTAATGTATATTTTTTTACAACATCAAAAAGTAGAGATTTCAACGAACAAAAAGCCCACCGAGTTTTTTAAAAAAGCAGATATTTTGACGTGAGAATTTTCGATTGAAAATTAGGGTGCTTTTTCGATATTAAGTCAAAATAAAGCGAAAAAATAAATATTTTAAATCAAAAAAATTACAGTGTGTTTGGGAAATCAGTGGATAGAATGTTTCGTAGTAAAATAGTGCCACCATTTTCTACATACTTTGATTGTTTATTATTGTGTGATTTTTAGGTTATTATAATTTTCTTTTTCACATTGAATTTATTAGTTTAAGTTGATTTATTAGATAAATATGGTTTATTAGTGTTTGAATGCAGCAAAATAGTTTATTTAAATCATTTCATGGGTAAGTTACATTGTATTATTATGAACAAAGCTCAGGGGCGTAGAATTAGTATTTTATCGACTGTATAAACTCTTTGATAATGCCTAAAGGATTGTTTTAACTTATTGCAACGACTTATAATTATGTAGGTTCCATATATTTTGTTAAAAATTAAATCACATTTTGTTTTTCTGTCAAACTACCTAAGTATTTAGGTAATATTTGTCATTTAAACAGTTATACGAAGACGTGACTTTTAGGATTCCTGCAAATGCTGCAAGGAGAAATATTTGGTACTCTTTGTTAGGATTTGAGGCAGTGAAGTTCATACCTACAAATGCTTATATGTGTTCTTCATTTGCGTGATAATGACTTTGAATATAAACCAAGTGAAAGGAAATATTTGAAAACAGATGCAAAACCAATATCGAGGTAATATACCTATATTTATTTGTTTTTTTAATAAATTTAGGCTATAAGATAAAAAAAAAATACTTTTGCGAAGCTTTACTAGAATACAAATATTTTTCACTTAAAATATAAGGTACTTCCAGTAATATTGTTTAAACATTATGGCTTAAATTTATGTAATGTAAAAGGTCAAACCAATCTTTTGAGAATATGTTGAATATTTTAAGCAATCAAAAACATTTCCATAATACCGACTGCTTAAACTCTAGTGATTTCCCATTAATCTTAACTTTTATTGAAAATTTTTGTGTTCTGTAATTGTAGTTTTAACTAATTACTTATTTGATTCGATTTGTATGTCGTTTCACTGTGAATGCCTTCTCGCCTGCTTCGTGGATTATGAATGTATATAATTTTAATGTAGCGTAGTGGAGAAAAAATAAAATAAAACGAGGCTTGCCTCACAAAAAAATAGTAGATGTAGAAATTTGTTACTTCTGCCAACGATTTCGTTAGTTGATATTTACTAATTTTTTTCTGTTATAGGTTCGATAAGATTAAAACGGTTTATATATTTTTCAGGATTTATCTAAACGTAGAAGGTTCCTACTATACCCACATTATTTTTTTTTATTTCAGGATGATACAACTAATAATTCATCAGTTAATTTGCGACACATTTGCAAGGAAATGATGAATTTTCCCTTGATCCTGCATTGACGAACACTAGGTGTTCAAAGCGGACTAGCGAAATAACTGATCATAAATTTTTTTACGATTAATTTGATTAAATAAATATATTTTCATTATTATTTTAAATTTCCTATGTAACCGGTAAAATTAAAATCGTTAAAAAAAATAAATATATTGTGTCACATCCCATTTCCCTCTGTAACGGTACGCCCATGCATCGCAGCATAAATTCGTTGCCATGTTCTGGACTTTTATGTATCTATCTCACTTCATCCTTGGGCACGGAATATTTGAAACTTATGAATGACTTGTTGGGGATGTGGTTGAGTCTGAGATCTCAATCTACTCCTCAGACTCAACTGACCTGTCGGCTGTCTCGTACCGCTTTTTTGGTGGTGATGTTGAGGAGTAGGCAGGTAAATGTATCATAACATTACTAATAATATCTTAAATTTCTTAGAAGTTTTTTATGGTAAAAGAAACCAGTTCACCTCGAATCTGTTAACAGGAATTTCTGTTATTTTTTTGGGCACTGTAGAACAGAGTGTTCCCAACCACAAAATAAATAATAGGAATTCGAAGTATCTTTTTTATTTTTACACAATTTCATACATGAGTTCGATGAAACTTAAATAATTAAATGCATAACCAACGCCATTATCATTTTATGAAAACAGATAAAGTGCTGTTATTGATTCAATTCTAATTAAGGACTGTTATCAGTCTCTCACCTCTGAGATTTTGTTCGTGTTGTTTTATTTCATTTGAATCATAATTACTAACCAAGAAAATGAAATTATCTTTAACAGTTTATTTCTGCTTAATGCCGCTAAAGAAATGTGAAAATTTAAAATGTAGTTGAAAAACAAGTATTTTCAACTCTGGTTACAAGCTATTATAGAAAAGTAAAATTTAATGTTTAGAATCCTTTTTGGCTGCACCGCGGAATCTACTTTTTCTATTTGTAAGGACTTTCACTTGGTGTGTATTTTCAAACCTATACATATAGGGTGTGACAAACTATAGAAAGCAGCGTTATTTTATTTTCATTTTGATGACATGTATAAAAAAATTCCAAGAAATTTTGCCCGCGCGAATCTCCTTAAATTTGCTTCTTTTTAACATAGATTCTCAAAGATGGCGCCAGATACAACTCTGTTTTAACCCTTTCACTGCCAGCAACGCCCCTAGCGCGTTGTGTTAGGTTTCACCCATATGCAAGCAAAGTGGCTACCGCATGCTCATGATTCATTTTATGGTAAATATGTAATATTCATCTGGCAACAATAACAAAGACTTTGTTATTGTTGCCAGATGAATATTACAACCATAAAATGAATCATGCATAGCACGCGCGAGCCGCGTTGCTGGCACATGGGGATTGTGCTAATATTTTAAGTGACAGTCAAAGGGTTAAATGTCATGTATAACATAGTTAAAAAAATGCTAAGCAAGAGTACCTAACGTCTTTTTTTAAAATAAAGTTAGGAAAAACAGGACTGATATTAAATGTTAATTGATTCTTGAATAAATTGAAATACAACTTTGCGAATAAGAGATATAGCCCAGTTGTCACTGACGTTGACCTCTGACAAAATGTGATATCGATGAAACCTGGCACTTAGCTACTTGAAATGGTGTAGAAAACGATAAAAAACCTTTGGTGCTCTAACGTGTATGCTAAGTTCACAATTTCGAAAATAAAATCGAAAATTTGGTTTTTCCATTATATCTCGAAAAAAAAGTAAAATTTCGAAAAACTATTAGCACCACGTGAAAGAGCGGAACATTTTACTGATAATTTTTTACTAACTATAGTAACCAATCAAATTACTTAATTTAGAGTCATGTGTCAAATTTCATCCAATCAGCTATGGATTACAGCGATAACACCCTACATGTGGTGTTTTCAGTTTGGTGTTTTCAACAAGTCAAGTTTTTGATTAAAAATTAATTAAACGTCAAACTGACAACTAGTTTAAAAATGTTTAAATCTACAAAGTAAAAAATTATCTTATCGAATACCCCTCGGGCCTTGATAAATCCTCAAAATGTGGTGTTTTCAGTTTGGTGTTTTCAGCAAGTCAAGTTTTTGATTAAAAATTAATTAAACGTCAAACTGACAACTAGTTTAAAAATGTTTAAATCTACAAAGTAAAAAATTATCTTATCGAATACCCCTCGGGCCTTGATAAATCCTCAAAATTTTGTCATAGAGAATCCTTCAAGCGTGTTGCTTAAGGATAATAGCCCTCGGCCTTCGGCCTCGGGCCATTATCAAGCAACACGCTTTCAGCATTCTCTATGACAAAATTATCTCGGTATTATCAAGGCCCTAGGGGTATTACTACTGAAAATTATATTATAAGTTATTTAAAAAATATTGTATTACTACAAAAAATTATTAAAAATAAGAAAACGAATTCGAAAACGCGCGCCGAGCCGTTGAATACAAATATTCAAACGAGGCTTATGGTAAAAAACCAAAGTATCTTTGCCTAAAATGTACACAAAGAAAAAAAAGAAGCATTTTAAAGAAGAGAGTCTAAGCTTTCTCAGGCAGCTATTAGTTTTTAATTTTTTTTGCTTTATGATTCTATTATACAAATTTAACAAAAAAATGTTTATTTAGCAATGACATAAGTATTCCCAATTATAATAATTTCTGATGAAAATTGCAGATTTCTTCTTTCCTCCAACATTTTTTTTACAGCATTCATTCGACGCAATTTTTATTTTCAAAGGTATTTATTTAAATCAGAAATTAATTTTTTTAAATAAAGTTAAATATAATTTACATGAATGAATGCTGTAAAAAAAAGATAATCTTAAAACATAAGTTTTATTAAACGGAGACAATGTTAATTTTAATTATTTTTATGATAATAATTGTACCAGGATTTTTTTATTATGCTTCTATTAATATACATATATCTTCAGTTTTATAAAAATCAGTGAGAATTTTAGAAATCATAACTTACGGTCAAATTTTCTATGAGAAAAAAAATTAAAAATCTAATGGCTTCCTGAGAAAGCTTAGAATCTCCTCTTTAAAAAGCTTCCTTTTTTCTTTGGGTACAGTTTAGGCAAAGATACTTTAGTTTTTGTGCGAGCTTTTGGTCAATATCTGGCCCGGGCAACTGGGCTAATATTCAAGACTAAATCAAAATGTCTTGAAATTTCTAAAATGTAAACATGACTTTATTTACCACTATAGTTTAAAATCATCACTGACAAAGTGCCACGCCATTTGATTAAGAAAAATAGTCATGTCATACAGCTTCATACAATAGACTGGTTCGACATTTTTCGTAATTTGTTTATTTCAACTAAAAGCGAAAGATTTTATAATTAAAAAATAATGACAAAAATTTCGAATGCAAATTTTAAGATTTACGTCCGCTATTAGCATTATAAAACCAAGGATCAGCGCGAGGCTAGAAAACGTACCTGTGTGCGAGTCTAGGCCGCGTGACGTCAGTAGCTCGTTCCAGACACCAATGATTTCGTTAACTAAAGAACCCGAAACTGTTTTACAAACACTCGCGTCATATAATTTTGATGCTGTGATGCGTCCATATCGAAGTTCGTGCGGGCTACTGACGTCACGCGGCCTTGTCTCGCGCACAGGTACGTTTTCTAGCTTCGTGCTGATCCTTGGTTTTATAATGCTTATAACGGACGTAAATCTTAAAATTTGCACTCGAAATTTTTGTCTCCATTTTTTAATCATAAAATGTCCCGATTTCAATTAAAATAAAAAAATGTCGAACCAGCCCATTGAAGGGTTTTTTAATTTTGAATTATATACGGGTAGCCCAGTTTCCAGATAAGGATATTGACCAAAAGCTCGCACAAAATGTGATATCGATGAAATTTGGCATTTAAGTACTTAAAAGGGTGTAGAAAACGATAAAAAATCTTTGCTGCTCTAAGGTGTATGCTAACTTCACAGTTTAGAAAATAAAATCGAAAATTTGGTTTTTCCATTATATCTCGAAAAAAAAATAAAAATTTCGAAAAACTAATAGTGAAAGAGCGGAAAATTTTACTAAAAATTATATAAGTTATTTAAAAAAAATTGTATTACTATAAAAAATTATTAAAAATAAGAAAGCAAATTCGAAAACTACGCGCGCCGAGCCGTTGAATACTAATATTCAGGAGTTCGGAAAAACTAAAGTATCTTTCTCTAAAGTGTACGCAAAGTAAAAAAAAGGAAGCATTTTAAAGAAGAAAGAGACTAAGCTTTCTCAGGAAGCGATTAGTTTTTAATTTTTTTGTTTTCTCATAGAAAATTTGACCGGAAGTTATAATTTCTAAAATTCTCACTGATTTTTGAAAAACTGAAGATATCTATTAATAGAGGAATAACAAAAAAAAAGTCAATTTCTAAATTATTTTTAACTTTATTTAAAAAAAATTCACTTCTGATTTATATAAACACTATTTTGAAAATAAAATGAATGATAATTTTAAAACATAATGTTCATCATTTTAATTATATTTAAATCAAAAGTAAAAGTATAATGATGATAAATCTACAAGAATTTTTTTTGTTATACCTCTATTAATTTTAGAAATTATAACTTCCGGTCAAATTTGCTATGAGAAAACAAAGAAAAAATTAAAAACTAATGGCTTCATGAGAAAGAGTCTCTTCTTCAAAATGCTTTCTTTTTTTTCTTTGCGTACATTTTAGACAAAGATACTTTAGTTTTTCCGAACGCCTCACCTGAATATTTGTATTCAACGGCTCGGCGCGCGTAGAATTTTCGAATTTGCTTTCTTATTTTTAATAATTTTTTACAGTAATACAAATTTTTTTTAAAATAACTTATAATATAATTTTTAGTAAAATTTTCCGCTGTTTCGCGTAGTGCTATTAGTTTTTCGAATGTTTTTTTTTCGAGATATAATGGTAAAACCAAATTTTCGATTTTATTTTAGAAATTGTGAAGTTAGCATACACTTTAGAGCAGCAAAGATTTTTTTATCGTTCTCTACACCCATTCAAGTACTTAAATGCCAAGTTTCATCGATATCACATTTTGTGCGAGGTCAAATTCTCTGACAACTGGGCTAGGGCCAGTTTGGAATCACAACGAGCTGGGATAATTAATTTCCTTAGATTTTTAATTGTTTTTGGTAAAATAAAAACGATCAGCACAAAAATTTAAACTAGAAATCATTACCAAGTTGGAGTGAATAGGTATATTATTTAATTTTTAAGCAACTTAAAAAATAAGGTGATTATAACTCATTGAATTCAATAAAACGTTAAAAACGCAAATACTTTTAATGCTTGATTATTATTATCCTTCTAATGAAAGATATTTAGCAGTTTTATCTTCAATTACGGTTTTATTTATCACCTATTTCAAAATCTCGACATAAAGGAGTTTCAAGCATTTTTCTTTTGTAATCAAATAACGCGGGAAAATAATCTAACGTTTTCGGCATTTCCTGTTTTTTCATAAATTAAAAGAATTATCACCCACCGATTGCGATTATTCTATTATTAAATCAACCATTTTAATTTCAGTTTAAGGTAGATTTCCAAAATATACTTTGAATTTGATAAGAACCTTAAGCATTTTTTTTAGAATAAAAATGTACCTCTTACAGAATTTAAAAAAAAGAGATTTTCCTAATTTTTGAGGATTTTCAGTTAATTGCACTTGGCTCGATGCATCTGACATTTATGACGGTAGACGCGACTTGTCCATTGTGGCTAAACGGTTAATATTTTGAAAATTTTGTTCATTCATGGATATGTGGGTTGATAAAAAGGCTACATTTTAAAATTATTTTGAACTATACAGGTTGTCCCAAAAAAGTGTGGCGTATCAAAGTTATATTATTTCTTATGAAAGACCTTATATTTTGTTGCATTTATAGATTATACGTTAAAAATAAGATACACTTTCATAAGTATTTTCTACAAATGGAAGCACTTACAAGAAAACCAATAACTTAGAAACCTATGGAATCAACCAAATCCAATTTTAACTGAATAAAATTAGACTAATAATTGAAAGTAATAATGTATTTAGAGTTGTTTAAAATTATACAGGTCCAAAATGGGGCGATTCTCTAACGACATATTCAAACGACAATATCGTTCTTATTTTAAATAGGACACCCTATATTTTATAATCCTATTATGAAGCAAATTCCATTACCTTTTAAAAATTATAAAGGTCTATGCCTAAATCTATTAATTTTCGAATTATTTTTATTTTTGTTAAATTTTACATTATTTTTCAACCGTAATGCCTAAATATAACAACCTGTATTTGATCAGCTTAGACTATTGCAACATCATTTTTTGTCTAATATCTAATGATACATTTTCCAACCGTTCCCAGAAACGTTTTCTTAAAAATTGCAAAAATTTCCTCCGATTTAAGTGGCCAATAACTTGGTCGCCTATAATTCCACCATATACATTAATGTTCCACCGGTTCTGATGATCTATTATGTGGAACAAATGCTGTAATTTTTTCGGATCAGATCAAATACAGGGTGACATATTTAGGCACTACGGTGGAAAAATAATGTAAAATTTAACAAAAATAAAAATAACTACAAAATTAAATGATATAGGCATAGTAGACCTTTATAATTTTTAAAAGGTAATGGAATTTGCTACATAATAGGATTATAAAATACAGAGTGTCCTATTTAAAATAAGAACGATATTGTCGTTTGAATGTCATTAAAGAATTGCCCCATTTTGGACGCCCTATATAATTTTAAACAACTCTAAATACATTATTACTTTCAATTATTAGTCTAATTTTTTCAATTAAAATTGGTTTCGAAGTTATTGGTTTTCTTGTAAGTGCTTCCAGTTTTAGAAATATCAAAATATCTCGTAAAGTAAAAAGCTTAGGTGTAGGGAATACTTAAGAAAGTTTATCTTATTTTTAACGTATAATCTATAAAAGCAATAAAATATAGGGTCTTCCATAAGAAATAATATAACTTTGATGCGCCACACTTTTTTGGGACAACCTGTATAATTCAAAATAATTTGAAAATGTAGCCTTTATCAAACCACATATCCATGAATAACCAAAATTTTCAAAATATTGACCGTTTAGCCACAATGGTCAGTCACGTCTACCTTGACTCACCCTGTATGTTCACGTCAAAAATGTGGGTTATTCAGTATAAATAGGAAAACAGTCGAATCACACATGTATAAAAAAATAGTAAAACGACGACTAGTTTCGTCTTCAACAGCCATCTTCAGCTGGAAATAAATATGTTTTACTAATTTTTAATACATTTTGTGAGATTGACATTGCGTTTTCCTATACATATCTATTATTATTTTATTATTATTTCATATAAAATTTAATTTGATTATTTTAAAACATTATTCTGAATATTTCTTAAAATTTCGTAAATTCACCTGAGCTAATAAAAGTTTCCGGTCATTTATATAACGAGGGTAATTTAGATTACATTGATTTTAATTTTTTTAGTAAAGGACTTTTTTTTATAAAAGTACTTTTTACATTAGGAATACAGGTTGACACAGCAACCATGTAACAGGCTACAGTATCTGTGTTTCTCAAGATAAAATTATAAAATTTTAGGGCATTAAATGGGACCTTAGTGGCCTCATTTTAGTCAGTTTGTTTCACTTTTACTACTTCCGGTTTTACGGCACCCTGTAGATTATTACATTTTTGGAATCTACGTGGCAACCTGATTTCATCAATGTATCATACTTGGTATCTCAAGTGAATAGTTAAGGAGCTACACACAAAAATACGAAAAAACAAAATTGGCTTAAATAACATACCAACGAAATAAACAACGGGAAAAAACGGCATTAACTTAAATATTACATTAAATTATTTAATGTAATTCAAAAAATTTATATATTTAATACAACATAACTGAATTGTACGATTTTTTATTTTTTTTAAATTTTAAATTACATTTTTTGTACATTTCTTAGTTAATGTTCTCAAATGAGAAAACTATCATACTTTAAAGCAATACATAAATAAGTCAAAATAATGTCATAGCCACCGCCGCCTTAATAATATTAAAAAATTATTTAATGTATTGCTTTAAAGTATGATAGTTTTCTCATTTGAGGACATTAACTAAAAAATGTACAAAAAATGTAATTTAAAATTATGCACTTAATTAGAATAGAATGCGTTTATTGTTTTAGGAAGAAAAACGAACAAGGGTTGCAATTTAAATAAGGTATGAAAAACTATTCACTTGAGATACCAAGTATGATACATCGATGAATTCAGGTTGTCATGTTGATTCCAAAAATATAATAATCTACAGGGGGTCTCGTCTAAAATTCAAAAGTTGGTATTACTTCCGGTAAAACCGGAAGTAGTAACAGTGAAACAAACTGACTAAAATGATAAAATGACTAAGGTCCTATTTAATGCCCTAAAATTTTATAATTTTATCTTGAGAAACACAGATACTGTAGCCTGTTACATGGTTGCTGTGTCACCCTGTATACCATCTGACGCGGTTATATAAAAAAAAACTAAAAAATTTAACTCCTGTTTTTTTGGAATTTTTAAAATCGGGAAAAACTATTATACCTATTTAGACTTTAGTTATATTCATTTAAAAAAGTTTGATCACTTCCGGAAATGATATTTACATTCTAATTAACATAAAAGTAATTTATCATTAAGTAGGTCAGGTCAGGTCATAAATGCATCAAAAAGGAAGGATTATGTACCTATATAAAATTAAGAAATATGAGGGCATACATAGAGTCGTTATCACCCGGTATAACTATAAAAAGTGTGACCAACCACTGAAACTGAAAGGTAGATTATCCTTGATCACCCAGTTACTAAAAAAATAGACAGGCGGTTTTAATTGTCTAAGGATGATAACATATAACATGATAACCACTTGTAGAATGTATAAGAAAAAAAAGTATTTCTACAAACAACAAGTATAGTTGCCTTCAAAATAAGTTGGACAAATTGTTTTTATTGTTTTCTTACTGGCCTATTCCTTCAAAAAAGAAAGTGTTTTTATAAGTCGTTATCTTATCTGTAGAAAAGTAATGTATAAAAAATATATATGAATAGCATTTCTTTAGAAATAAAAATTATTAGTTAAACCGATCAAAACAATTTGTCCAACTTATTTTGAAGGCAAGTATAAATTAAAAAAATGTACAAAGAAAGAAATTTGCAGAAAGTATATTCTCCCTTAATAAAATACAAAGAACACTTTATAAACCCATAGGAACAGTTTGTCTATAAATAAAAAGTGATAATGACCTTCAAACGCACTTGCAGATACTTTTGTTGATTGTTTTAAAGTTTAAGGAAGTTTCTACCCGTTTCATCTACTTTTACAATTACTTTAACTTAGATTTTATCAATTTTCTAAAGTTTATAGACCAAAAATCGTTATAACACGATTTTATCAAGCAAACCAAATAAAGAAAAAAAGTTAAAATGTTTTGTATAATTTTTGTATAATCTGTAGACAATTATACAAAAATTTACATGTAATCTATTTTTTTATATGTAATCAATTTTCGTAAAGAAATTTAAAAAACACAATAGTTAATTTTGAAAAAATGAGCAGTTGTGAGAAAATACATTACCAGTTAATTTAAATAAGGAATTTTTTAACAATGAGAGATAAGTTTCCTACAGAAATTCATCTAGGGGTGACTTCTAGCCTTTTCGACATTTTATTTATGAACATTTTAATTTTTAGACAACTATTTATTTTGTGTACTGTATATTCTCCTGACTAGTCATTAAATAATAGTAACTATACAAAAATTTAAAAGTTTTTGCTTACCTTCACCTTCCATTGTTAACTTAAAAACCGTTAAAATTCAAAAAAATTCAGACAGACAACACAACAAATACAATCAAAGTTCTGCGATGAACTAATGAAAACGAACGTTAATGTGGGCGATTTAAAATTCAAGCAGGTTTAACTGAACACAGCGTTTTGTGAAAAAACAAACAAAGAAAAAGTCGTTTTGCTGGAATGGATATCTTCCGTTTTATATACAAGGAGAATAAGCACTTTTAGTTTAGAGATTATTTTTAGAAGTATGGATGGGATGGAAGTGCCGAGTGTGTGCTCGAAGAGTGGGGGGTGAGTCTCGTAAACAGCTGCTGGGTGGTAGGTAGGGCCACTGTTGATGGGCAACAAAGACATTTATAGTAAACCTCGTTAGGAAGTTATAGAGGGATGAGTATTCGTATAGAATGTCCCAAAAATGTGGTCTCAGAGGAAAACTTTCCTCTATACAGGGTGGGCCAAACTTCTGGCCTCGGAGGATTACGTCGTTGTGGTAAGAGATAAAATTTTCAAATTTTGTGTGAGCTAGTACAGTTACTGGGTGCACATTTTGAAAATAGTTTCGATTATACAGGGTGTTCCAAAAACTCGTGGCAGCACAAACTTACATTTTTTTAAATGGAACATACTATATTTTATTTAAGATCTCATCGAGAGCGTTAAAAAAATATAGCATGTTAATATATTATACGGGTGTTTTAAAAAGTTATGGCCAATTATTATAAAAAATGACCCCATCCTTAACACTCTGTAAAACAGTAAATCAAAATAAATCAACAGGTATTTGTATTCAAATGTCATTCTCATATCGTTGGCTGTGCTCACTATTAATTATTTTGTTTATCTGTGGCTTCTTTAATACAGGGTGAAGCAGAACTCAAATCAAGCAATATCTGAAAATTTTCAAATGGATCACCCTATAAGTCTTTTTACAATTTGTTAGCTTTCAAACGATGTAGTATAGTTAGGGTATAAGTTAATGGAAACCTGCAAATATTTTATGACAACGGAAAAATCATGAATTTTACGTACACAAATAAAATGGTATTAAGGGGTAGACTTTTTTTGCTATATGGGGTAAAGTTAACTCGGAGAGAAGATTCAACATCACCATAGCGTTCAGCATCTTCGAAAAAGGGAGATGACGCGGGTTTTCTCGATTATAGCGAAGAACAAATTTTTCACCATTTCGGGGGTGATTTTTGACAGTTTAAGGGGTGGGGTCAACTCTACCAGAATTGTAACCACCACCATCGTGTCCAGTATCCTCAAAAATGTGGGGTTACGTTAGTTTTGCCGGTGAAAGACGCGATTCACCATTTTGGGGGTGGTTTTTTGACGTTTGGGGGGTGGGGCCAACTCAAAAAAAAATTTAACTCCCGCCATCGTGTTCAGCATCCTCGAAAACGGGGAGGAGCGTAATTTGGATTCGTCAAAATTTATTTGTATTTTTCAAGGTTTTTTCCGGCTCACAGAATGGACTAATAATTGCGAATAGTGGTAACAGTAAAAAATAATAGACACATCCAAAATTACGATTACAATTTATAGAATATTCTAATGCCTTAGAAAACCTAAAATATACAGTACGTTTCATGTAAACATTTAATACCATTTTATTTGTGTATGTAAAATACATGATTTTTTCGTTATCATAAAATACTTACAGTTTTCCATTAACTTATACCCTAACTATACTATATCGTTTGAAAGCTTATTAATAGTACTAACAAATTGTAAAAAGACTTATAGGGTGATCCATTTGAAAATTTTTAGATATTGCTTGATTTGAGTTCTGCTTCACCCTGTATTAAAGAAACCACAGATAAACAAAGTAATTAATAGTAAGCACAGCCAACGATATGAGAATAACATTTGAATGCAAAGACCTGTTGATTTATTTTGATTTACTGTTTTACATTTTACATTTTTTATAATAATTGGCCATATCTTTTTAAAACACCCGTATAATATATTAACATGCTATATTTTTTTAACGCTCTCGGTGAGATCTTTTCGATTCTTGAATAAAATATAGTATGTTCCATTTAAAAAAATGTAAGTTTGTGCTTCCACGAGTTTTTGGAACACCCTGTATAATCGAAACTATTTTCAAAATGTGCACTCAGTAACTGTACTAGCTCACACAAAATTTAAAAATTTGATCTCTTACCACAACGACGTAATCCTCCGAGGCCAGAAGTTTGGCCCACCCTGTATATTATACAACTTAGATACACTCTTTTTATATTTTCCCTCTGTTTAGAATACTTAAAAAACAAGCTATAAGGTTACATAATTTGAGAGATTTATTAGTTAAAAGCAAAAAAGTAGAACTTCTCGGAAAAATGTATTCAAGATAACATAATAAGTAAATCAATCTAGTTTTATCAGATGATTTAAATTACTATTATATTTAACATATTATTTTAACTGTCTATATCACTTGCTGATGGCAGTAGTCCTTTGTAAAAAATGTAAATAACAATTATAGATGATTTATCAATGAAAATTTAGGTTTCTTTAATTTTCTTGAAAATATGACAATTACATTAGATTTTGAGATTACATTGTTTTCAGATCAAATGAGTACGCGATTTGGAGGCACGTAGGCTTGTTTCGCGAAAAAACTATTAGGAAAAATACATGAGATGGCAAGTACGTGCTTAAATCCTTGGAGGACCTGAACATTATTAAATCATCTAATATTACTCTTTGATACAGTGGAAGACCTCGAACGGTTCTCGGATAGACCAAAACATAATTGGAATCAAATCGTGGAGGTCTATAGAAGGAGCTGGCGGCCATGGCCCCCCCTAGAGTTCTGAATAGTTGATATTGGTTCAACAACTAGAGTCTGGGTAGGCAAGTAAACCTTTCGATTGGTTTTCAACAAGAAGAAAACACATGTTATACACAGTAGCGGCGATTAGGGGGGCGTAGGGGGCAGCCCCCCCCACTTTTAGAGGGATGCATCGATAAATAAATGTAAAGTTTATTCCGTTTTAAACATTTCAGGCTAGGAGTTATGTAAAAATTATTTTCGCCCCCCTACTTCTAATGTCCAATCGCCGCAACTGGTTATACACACCAAAATTATTCGTTGTATTGAATATTTTCTCAAAGACTCAAACATCCCAAATTTTTATCACTTAATCACTTTGGATACAAATATTTTACAATTCACGAACGAAATATATAGCCATATTATTATTATTATTATTATTATTATTATTATTATTATTATTATTATTATTATTATTATTATATGTTTAATGGGATGTTAAAATGAACCTTTAATTTTTAAACAGAAATAAAAATGGCTTTTTATGATTAATTTGAGAAGTTTTGTACAAAATTCTGAGAGTTTACCGGACATCCCCTCGTACTTTAAATATTGAAATCTTTTTAAATTCATTTATAGCAGTTTTTAAGTCTCCGAGGTTAAACATGATCGTGACCACTCCGTATGCAGTTAATATATTTATTGAGGTAAATGTCTATGTCGTTAAAGTTTCTAAATAATGTGTTATGGTTCCATGGATGTAAATTCATTTTATAAATTATCTGCCTCTCCCATTCGGTTCGAAAATGGTTAGGCTAGACGTGGAAAAGTACTCTCCTTATCAAAGATATAGTAAACTCCGTGAATAAATCGACAAACACGACATTGCTCGATTACACAGACTTGCATTTATGATTAAAATGATCCACAATTAAGATTTAAGGCCCTGCTCCGCGGGTACACGAAAATGTAAGTGTTTAGAAATACAGTGTTTTTTTGGACAGCGTTGTACTTTTTTGCTTGATTTTTTTTTGTATTTTATAGATAAAGGATCCACACATGCTTATAACTATATGAGAAGTTTAGAAATTGTCCAGAAAACTATGAATTTTTTGGTCAAACATTGACATTTAACAAACGCTTGTAAGTCTGTTTGACCGAATTTTGGAAACTTGGTCTTTTTAAAAACACATCTTCTCCACCAATGTAATATTTATAAATTCGAACCAATCTAGTAGAGTCAAAACAGTCATAACAGGCAGAGTAATGGACATCCAATAAATGCAGAAATGGCCCGCAAAATAAAATAATATGTTATTGACAGTTCTCTAGAAATCGCAAATTGTTAAAAATAAATGTTTCTTAATCTGGTTTTCAGGTAGATATAATGAAACATATCGTTCATTACACGTCCAAAAATGCTTTTTCAAGGACGAAAAACTGTCTATTATAGTTGAGTCTGCAAATTGATAGCCGAGGCTAGCAAGCAGGCGAGACAATACAGTTTTTCGCCGAGGCGCATATTACTTTTTCCGAAAGAAAAACCGACCATTTTTGAAGGCAGACACTTTTCGTCCGCAATCACTTTTCGTCCGCAAACACTTTTCGTCCGCAAACACTTTTCGTCCGCAAACACTTTTCGTCCGCTGTGGTTACTAGGATACGGCACGGTGCTAGTCATTTGAGGACGAAAAGTACTTGCCTTCAAAAATAGTTGACTTTTCATTCGGAAATTAGTACGTAAATAGTAGTTTATGATGCAAGGACGAGAAGTGTTACTTTTTCGGACGATTATGGAGTTTGCCGGCTGAGACGTTAGTCGAAGCCGGCAAACCATAAAAAATAAATAAAATACACACAATACTTTTCGAAGCAAAATAGCATGTAGAATTTATAAACACAAAGTTTTGAGTTATGATAAACTAAACCAGTGCTATTAGAACTTTTTCATTGAATTTGAAGGATGCTAATAGCTGATCGGTTCTGTCAGTGTAATATAGAGTACACTAAAAAGGAATAGAATACCAGTGTAAGAAGTGTCAAATTTCGAACAAAAATTATAACTATTTTGACATTTTAACATAACCTACAAATATCACTTGGTTTTTTTAAAAAAACACGTATCACATCAAGCAAATATGTTATTCCGATAATAAAATACACCAAATATTATCGAACGCAACTATTAATTTAAAGTTAAAAGAAAAAGGTAAGGCAAATGCCTATATTTTACTTTACGGACGGACAGTTCACAGTTTACCGTCCAAAAAAAAACGAAAAAAGTCCTAGGCCGAAAAGTGATTCTTCTTGTTATTGTGTACTGTGTCGAATTTGACGTTTGACATATTCCATTAAAAATGTCATTTTTTGTAGAGGTCGACGAAAAAGTCTATTTTCTGGACTCCTAATGAAATATAATAGGTGTTTCTTTCAATATGTGGTGTAACACCATACACCCCACAGGTGCACCACCAACACAGTGGTATAGTTGCAAAATGAAAGAAACGTGGTGGCGTAGAAAGGTTTGTTTACTATTACCCAAAATGCTCGATTTTTCCCACCAAAAAATTATTTTTCTTTAAATTTTGACATCGCGTATCGTTTTTCTACCTCGTTCAACCCTCTGTGATAACTTTCAACAATGTAACATTTTTGTTACAGATTTTTTTTTTATATAGAATTTAGAGAAAATCGTTAAAAATATTATCTAGGGCAATTTTGTGGATAAAACTTTGTTAAAAAAGATATTTCGTCTAAAAATTTTGTGAAAAAAATATCGAAAAAACTAGACAACTTCGCAGTGCGCATGTCTGGTGTAGGAAGCACAGTCTGAAGAGGGTGGAGAAAACGAGCGCCGGTGTAACATCGGTGCAGCACCAAATATTCAAAGAAACACGTTAGTGCTGCACTAATTGGACAAAGAAACAGACTGGTGCAGCACTTTAGCCTTGATGCAGCATTTTTAGGGCAAAGAAACAGACCTAATATTTCCTGTTTAAAGGGAAGTGATACTTCATAAGCTGTAAACACCTGCGGGGCAACGTGTCGGTCGGATGTATAGAATTGGGTACTGATGGGTGGAGCTAAATCACAGTAGATACAGTAATTCCACTTCGGCCAATTTCTGGTTGTAAGTTTTCAACGCGCATTAGCCAGGAGTTGCGACTCCTGGCTAATGCGCAAACGACGAGTTTAAGAACGACCGGCACTCTTCCATAGTTGCGGGATTTAAAAAGTTTCATCCAATCTACTGTGTAATATATTAGAAGTGTTATAAACATTTCATAAAGTAGTCTCTTATTTCATCAAATTCTGGTTTTAGGATATTTTATCAATGAGGCGTCAATCCCTATGTATGTTCCACTTAATTTATTGAAAAATGATCATTTTTGTGACAATTCTACAATAGCATCTCGAATTATGATAATTTAACAATTCACATTGGCAACATTGCAATATGAAAACATTTTTAATTGTGTTGCTCAATTTATTATTTGTGCGAAATAGTAAAAGCGAAATATCTACAGTTGTTGGTGATGTTGTGCTTAGAAAACCATGTACAATTTGTGTAGTATGTCGAAGCAATTCGAGGGAAAATCCCCAATTAAGTTTTTTTAGGTTTCCCAAAGATGATGCAAGGTGAGTAATTTCTGAAACAATATTGAACTTCTTTACTAACTGAAGATATTTTTTATAGATATGCTAAATATTTTAATATATCCAATACATTCTATGATCGTTCTCAGAATATTTGCTTAGGAATATTCTGCAAAAAGAACATAGGAATCTTGTGAGGATATTCTGGGAATATCCTTTGCTGTGTGGGTGTCTGTCTGTTATTGTTATTGTAAATTATAGTTTTAAGCTTGTAATAATTGTAATGTTTTGTGACGAGTGTAAAATTCTTGTAATTTTATATTAATAAATATCTATCTATCTATGTTTTTATTAGGTGTCATGCATTCTTGGTTCTTGTTTTCTTTAAAAAAATTGTATTGACTATGTACATTGTATGCAATAAATTTCTTTCTTATATATTAGGAATGTGAAATGTCAACTGAAATGGGAAAAATAAATATTTTCGTAATAATCTCTTGCATTTTTTTAACAACGAATATAGAATGGCTGTATTAACTTTTTTAAACAGAATCAAACTATATATAAGCACAAAACTCAACCACAATTTTGTATTTGCCATATTGAATTTTGGCAGAAACTCCATTCCCAAAAACTCCTTTAAACCACGTTTGAATAACATCGACCCATAATCATAAAACTCATTTTTTGTTCATATAAAAATATATGCCAAATCTCAACTCGACTAGAAATGGTTCAAATTTGTACTAATAAACGTACATATGAAGTTAATATAAGTGTGGCAATAAAGATAATCGTAAGATTAGAAACAAGTTTTCATACTTTTCAGGCCTATATCTCAAAAAGCATTCGAGACCTCAGTTTTTTGACTTCAAATTCGTGTTCAGGAGACAAAAATACGTAAGAATCACCAAACATTTTTTTTTATCTCGGGTGCATCCGATTAAATGAATTTTACCTCATTGAAAACTGCATAATTAATTTTTACTACTTTTCCATGTTTCCAACCTTATTTGCATAGCCTGAATTTTAGCGAGCAGTTTATATCAATAATTGATATATCGAGCAGTGTATATATGAGCATTGTTAGGGATCGTGGCGGGGAGAAATGTCATTACTGTCAATAGTGTCAATACCAGTGCGAATATAAAAAATGAAACTGCTGGACACCAATATCAAAGGTGCCGACGCTAAGTGGAACTACTGTATCTACTGTGGCTAAATACTACGCAAAGACCGATTTCGAACACTCACGAGGGGGACTCTAAATTCAGCGCGTATTCATATCGGATTGCAAATAGCAGGAAAACATATACCGATTTTCATCAACTCTTTTTTTTCAAACCTCATTTTTTTAACGGCTTATATTTGCATCTGTTTATTTCCATTCTATTTGTTATATTAACAACTAATGTTTTCGTAGTTATGGTTGTCCATAACTTAAGGGGCTCAATCAGAAAAATCTTTCGTTGAACACAAAGAGTTAAGCGATTCTTCTAGACTATTTAAAGATTAGGTTTTGAAATATTTCAGATATAGGCAGAATAAAGAAAATTGTAAAAATGTACTTACTTATAAACTGCACTTTTCTTGGTTGATCTTCTATAAAACTCCTTGACTTCGCTTTCAACTTCGTTATCGGCATCTGTGACCTATTTACTGCAAAATTAAAAAATCTCATATAATGATGTATTTAAAATTGCTACACATCAAAGTATAATGTCATTTTTCAAATATCAGGGCAAGCTGCATGATTATAAAAAAATATGGGAATGGAAGTTAGGCCGCGTACGCACTAGAGGAAGTTTGCTTGGTGGTTGGGTGGTAGATAGCTGTTAGGATAGTGCATCCATGTAAAGAAACCAGAAGAAAGGACTGGCTGGACTGCGAGGTTGGCGCCTGGATCGTTATCTAGATCTACATCCTCGAAATCGGGGGGTTTTGGGGGTGGTTTTTGGACGTTTGGGGGGTGGGGCCGACTCAAAAAGAGTTTTAACCCCCGCCATTTTGTTGAAATGGGAAAAGTGAGCAACATTTAAATTTAAAATAAAATGCAATGTTTTCCATTTAAAAATATAACTCAAACCATATAAAATATTATAAAATAAATTTTATTTAGTTTAATTAGCTGTTTTTTTAATCTTTCTAAAGGCGCAATTCCACTGAGGCAAGGTTATTTACTCCCAAAAAATTCTACCCATATACTTGTTGCTGTTGCTAGTTACCCCTTTGCCCCCTGCAGAGAATATATATTTAATTTTGAGCATGAAAGAAACCACGGACTCACGGATTTACGCCGGCGCAAACAAAATTCCATGGCAGTGTTGCCAATTCTAACAAATCTCTTACTATTTTTACAATAAAATCAGTTATTTATGTGGGTGATGACTACGTTTCCTGATACCAGGACACAACACACATACACCCAAATAAAAGCAGTGACATAGCAAGTTATCAAACCTTTTGCAAAGTGTTTGTGGACGTTATGGATGGTGTGCCATCATTTTTATTGAAAAAATGTGTATGTAGGTACTCTGAATTTTCCACTTTTTTATTATTCAATCTATCTCTCAGAAATGGTGAATTTCCCATGTTCTGGAACAGTTTTATCAGACCCATCCACAAATCAGGTGATAAGAGCAACGTGAAGAATTATAGGGGCATCAGTTTACCATTTGTTATTCCTAAAATATTTGATTGTCTTGTAACCAAGCAGCTTTCTTGGCACTGTTTCAATGCTCTAACCAATCAACAACATGGTATCTCCACCCACAAACTTAAGCCTGGAACAGAAAAGGGAAGTTGCAAAGGAACTCTTTCCACAAAGGCGGTCTTGGATAGGTCAAAGGACGGTAAAAAAGGGTCAAAGTCCCCCCCCCCCCCATGGAAAAGGAAATTAATGTAGCACTACACGATATGAAAAATGGGAAGACACTTGGTCTGGACGGCATCCCAGCTGAAGAAATCAAAGAAGTAGCAAAGTTGGCTATAAACGATCTAGTAATAAGTATGAATGATCTGCTGATAAAACAGGATTTTCCAAATGTCTGGCAAGTAGGAAAATCGGTTCTGATACCCAAACCGCAGAAAAACGTAGGGGACGAGATAAAATACAGGCCTATTAAATACAATCATCAAATTGTATGAGAGCCTAATAAAAAATAGACTCATAGAAAAACTAGAGGGAAAAAATGGTCTATCAGATAAACAATTTGCCTTCAGGAAAGGGCGATCAACTGTAGAGAAACTCCTAGAGGAAGTACATGGATCAGGCAAATGGGCAATGATTGTAATGTTAGACATCAAAAATGCATTCAATACAGCAGGATGGAGCAATATAATACGCGAATTAGAAAAAATAGAGATATCAGACTATTTAGTAAACATAATAAGCAAATACCTCAATCATAGAGCGTTAGCCATCGATGAAAAGGAAACAATGGAAACCACAGTGGGAGTCCCGCAGGGATCGGTTCTAGGACCGACCTTGTGGAACGTATTCTACGATGGAGTCCTCAGACTGCAACTAAATGAGGGAGTTACATCTTATGGCTTTGCAGATGACCTGGTTATCTTGGTAAAAGCAAGCGATACAGAGGAACTAAGACACAGAGTAGAGACTTCGCTGATAAGAATTGCTGAATGGATGAGAGCCAAAAAACAGAAGCCATGGTCATCAAGGGACATAGATGGAAAGCCCAAAGACAAAGGACGAATTTTGAGTTTAAGGGAAACCTGATAACACCAACGGCAAATGTAAAATACTTAGGTATAACGCTAGGATTTAATGCACATTTTGGCGAACACATTAAAAGAACAGCAGAAAAAGCTGAAATTAAACTAGCAAAACTCTCAAAAATAATGCCAAATATAGAAGGTACCTCGTTCTTGAAAAGGAAGCTGCTGCTTGGGGTAGTTCACTTCATCCTGCTGTACGGAGCACCATTATGGGAAGAAATCCTAGCAGTGAACAAATATAAAAAGATCATGGAAAGTGTCCAGAGAAAGGCTGCATTGTGTGTTGGCTCTGCCTATCGGACTGTCTCCGTAGATGCCATACAGGTGATTACGGGCACAATACCTGTGCATCTCCTAGCCCAGGAAAGGAAAATCCTATATGGTACCGACAGAGCAGACATAGAGCTAAAGCGAGAACTCAGGGAGGAAACCATTGGAAAATGGCAGAGGGTATGGACGGCTCACGAGAGAACAGCTCAGTAGACGAAAACGCTGATACCAGATGTGGAAAAGTGGGTACGATGTAGGCACTGCAGGGTAAATTATTACACCACACAATTATTGTCAGGCCATGGGCTTCGTTACCTATCTGTATCGGATAGGAAAAATAAATAGCGACGAATGCACGTACTGTGGTATGCCAGATAGCCCAGAGCACACAATAATAGAGTGTAGCAGATGGGACAGTCTGAGAACTCAGATGAAGAAGACATTTGGAGAAGTCCAGACAACGAGTGCCATTATAAAAAAAATGTTGAATGACCCTAAGGCAGGTCGGAGACGATGATTCCGGGTGCATATGAGCTTAGGTGGAGTTTTTAGTGAGTAGACCTGCAAAGGGGAGTCTCACACTACCTTGGTGCAAGCCGAGGTGTCCATAAAGGATTTTCTCCACTGGAAAAAAAACATGGTTTCTCCAAAGGCAAGTCCACAGTCACAAATTTGCTGACATATCAGAAAGACATATTAAACTTTTGGTTTTGGGGCTAGTGTTTTGGGTTGGATTAGCAGCTTACTTACAAATAGAATTCAGTGGGTGAAAATTAGTTACATATTACATACAATTGAAGCATGTTCAAGAGGAAAATTTCTGTAGTTCCTTCGTTTTTTTTTTTAATGAAACCCCCCTCGAGCAAATCCTGCTCACGGGCCTGTTCTGGTGTTCCCCAAGGTAGCCACTGTGGACCATTGCTTTTTAATATCTTTATTGACGATCTTATTAAACATATTACTGACTCAGAGGGATTGTTATTTGCTGATGATCTCAAGCTATACCGTGTGATTGATTCATATGTTGATTGTTTGAAACTTCAAGATGATGTGAACCATTTGACCAATTGGTGTAGAAATGATTGCTTAGAACTAAATCTTGACAAATGTCTAGTTATGTGTTTCACTCGTTCTCAGGCACCAATCACATATGAATACTGCATAAACTCTTTGCCTTTGAAGTAAAAGATTTTGGTGTTATATATCTAAAGTGTATGCTAACTTTAAAGTACCTAGTTTTAGCGATATCACATTTTAGGAGAGGTCAAAGTCCCTAACAACTGGGCTATTATGCTAATTCGGAACATGCTGTTCGATTTTGCAAGAAAGTTAATATGGATGGATTCTGCTGAGTCTTCATGACTTTGTAGATAAATGAACATATTTCTTTATAAATCGTTTTTTAATATTATTATTTACAGTGAATTCCTCTAATGAAATTTTTGTATTCAGTGGCAACACTGCTCTGGCGCTTTCACAGTTTGGAGTGAAGAAAATGGGAGACAAAGTATAATGTGCAAAGAAAGTGAGTTTGGGAAAAGGGCACCCCTGTGAGAGAATTGGATGATTCATCGGGGTGACGAGACGGTATCCCCAACCCGTTACCCCACTACGTGTTTAATAAGCTACCCGAGATTCTAGGCAACGTAGAAGAAACGGGATGGTTTGTTTATCAAAACGGATTCTTTGACTGTAAATATAATAAGAGATTTTTTACGTTTTTATTTGAGTTGGGTTTAGCAAAGTTGTCAGACATCAGAGAATATGATGATTTCTCCAGCTCTTTTAATAATTTAGTTTCAGTTATTAGCTAAAGGTGTGTTTTCAAGATAGTTAATATTAATTCAATAAGTTAAGAAAAAATTGTAAGTATAATTATGGTAAATGGTAATTCCTCAATTGTAGTTCGCACACAGACAGGAACTACGAACTACTGTGAAAATGTCGATAAATTAAAACAAAACAAATCTAAAAATAACACAATATTGAGTTTTGACTTTTACTAATAGAATAATATTGTATTTTTGAACAAAAGGAACGATTGTCGGGTTTTCAATATCGAAAATACGAGCATATGAGTGGTACAAAACATTTAACCGTTCCGGGTGACATTCAACGTCTTCGTCTGACGAATACATTGACAAGGCGAAGGAAATGGTGATGGAAAATCGTTATTCAAGCTAATAGAGATATCGACATATCTCACGAATCCGTTAGAACCATTTTAATTTGTGTTTTAGGCATGAAACGGGTCGCGGCACGTCTTTGTTTCGAAGGAGCTAAATTTTCTTCAAAAAGGGCAGAGATGTTGTTGAAGACATGCTTGAAAATGCCAATTCGGATTTAACATTCATGAAATGCATCATAACAGTTGAAGAGACATGGTGGCTGAAATCGAAAAAACACTTAAAAGTCGCTTGAAAATCAAAGTTTTTTGACGGTTTTCTTTGACTAACGTGGTGTTGTTTAGGTACTCGGAATTCCTTCCAGTTAACAAATCATATTATTAAGGCGTTAAGAGGTGTTTGAGAGATAATGTTCGCAGAAAAAGGCCCAGATTTGTGGAAGAACAATTCTTGGATTTTACGCCACGATAATGCATCGTCCAAAAACTCAACGAATGTCATAGATCAAGCACATTATTAGTCGTGTGACTTTTTCTTCTTCCCCAATCTCAAATTACCACTTCGTGAAAGACGTTATGAGTCAATTGAAGCTAAAACAAAATTCGCAGAAGGCCCTACAGGAAAAAACATTTTTCTGAAATCGCTCAAGAATGTCTACTTTCTCGGAGCAATTTTAGTCCCCAAAATAGGCTATTCTAGTATTTTAGTCCGTTGCTAAGCAACGAACTTTCCCGGATCGGCGTCAAAATCCAAGGATGTCAAAATCCAAGGATGATAAACTAGAGAGAAGGATGGGCCTCTTCCATAAGAAGCAATGTAAATGCACAATACTCTGTTTATAAAAAGGCAGGAATTGTATTATGTACAGTATTTCATGACGTCATTTACAGTCTGACAGATTGAGTTAAGTGGCCCATCCTCCAAATAATTATATTGAGTCTCCATATATACCAAAAGAATATGTTCCTAGGATTTTAGTAGTATGAAATAAACATTTGTTGTTCTAAAATAATCTATCTATTAGCTATCAACCAATCTGTATTATTTTACAGTGATCGGAAGGGTGTGTTTTTATAATTTGACACTTGACAGAAATACTATCGCCGTGGTACCGGGTACTATCGCCAAGTTTTGTGGTTACTACAGTAACGAGCTGAAACGAAAGCTTCTTATTGGTTAAAAAATGTTGGTGTGAAATTTTCACTTATATAACACCACAAGAGCTTAAATTATTTCCGGAAATTTTCTTGAGGGCACAAATATTTTAGGAAAATATTTGTGCCCGAAAGAAAATTTCCAGGAATAATTTAAGCTTGCGTGGTATTCGGTAAGAAAATTTTACACCTTAATTTGGAAAAAAATTATTAATCCAACCTGGTATATCTACATTATTTAATGGTTGTAGATCATGTTTACTTTTTCAACTGTCAAAAAATTTCCACATAAATATCGTGCCGCCTCGAAAAAATTTCCGGAAATTTTTTTAGTTGCCATGGTAACTAGTCAAAATTAAGGCATCGCATTGGTTAAAAAGTAGAGGTGTGAAATTTTCAATATGATCTATATATATAGTAGTTTTCCTAATCAGTGCGCAAAGTTATGTTTTTGCGTCGTTCGTCTAACAGCTTTCGCCATGCGGGAAAACTACTTTTCGCACGTGTGTTAGGAACAATGTTTTCTCTACGAGTGACATAACTATAGGACATCTTCTGGAAGTCCTCCTTCAGTGACCATTTTTAAAACAGTTTTTTTTAATGCGACTGAAAATATCTCTGACACTGAACTGACATGAAAGCGTTGTATGACAATGTATTTTGGTTGCTAAGTGAACAAACCGCATTTGACATATAGTACATTGTTTACTGAGTAGGAAAAAGTCTACATTCCTGGACGACTGTGAAGATTGCTAAGTCGAGGCGCAAGTCCAGGAATGTGGCTTTTCCTACGAGGTAAACATACTATTTTTCCGCAAATCGTTTAAAATTCGATAGATATTAATTAATTTTGAAAAAATCGCGAATACTTTTATTCACAAGTAAATGGTGCTTTGAAATTCCTAATAAAATTGGTTGCGTTACTATGGAAACGTATTAATGTTGAATTGTCAAACTTGACGCATATAAATTTAATTGCTGGTGTTTTCGAAAGCAAAACAGTGTAAAATTATAAGTGATGATGAATTTTCCATTCCTGGGACTCCTCCAGAGCTGATTGAGGCAGTGAATACTACTTCATTAGAATTATTGCCAAAGAAATCAACAGAAAAGTACGAATACGCATACCGTGTGACACAGACTCATGGTACACCCCCCTTTTCTCCTTTGTTTCTCTAGCTATATTTCTGAAATTTGGAACATTGAATATGCTCACTAGACGGCACTTTTTGAGATATTTGGAAAAAATATCAACATTCGGTTTTTCCGGAAATGGCATCAACTTTCAATTTTCAAATGGAACACCCTGTATATTATTACATTTTTGGAATCTTCGTAATTATCTGAGTCCAATGATACCTCATAGTTGATATTTCATTCGTCAGAATACCCATTTTATTTTTCGATCCAGAGAGGCATGAACCCCCTAAAATTATTCCAAATAATCAAAATAATCGTACACTATCGCATTTTCGATTAAAATAGTATTGTGGTTCGAAATACGTGCGAAATGTTTTTTTACCCAAAACTCAATTTTTTCAAATGGTACTCCGATGTCATTCGAAAGTACCATCGATGTGGTATCCATCCATATTAACTCTTTATGTGTATAACCATTACGAACAAAATGTAGTTGAAAAAAATTTAAGTATCTTCTCGTATCTTCTTGTTCAATAACAACAATTTATGACAACAATTTATGAAGGTGGCTATGGAACACAAGTTACACTTTGACATTTCGATAATCTGAACACTTAAACTATCTTCAACTACATTATTTACGATTATTTTGATTATTTGGAATAATTTTAGGGGGTTCATGGCTCTCTAGATCGAAAAATAAAATGGCTATTCTGACGAATGAAATATCAACTAGGAGGTATCATTGGATTCAGATAATTACGAAGATTCCAAAAATGTAATAATATACAGGGTGTTCTATTTGAAAATTGAAAGTTGATACCATTTCCAGAAAACCCGGATGTTGATATTTGTCAAAAAGTGCCGTCTTGTGAGCATATTCAATGTTCCAAATACACGTTTTATGGACTATCGCAAGAGTAAAAACACGAGTTCTTTCTCGGAAAATGTTGTAATGGCATACTTCCTAGACCTTTGTTTAAAGATGAAATCTTCAACATTATGGGTCAATTATTCAATGTTGAAGTCAAACCTGGCGATTAAACACAATGTAGATATATTTACAAATTCAAAACTTCGTTCTTTATTGAAACGGCAAGCTAAAGGTTATAGGGCAAATAAATTTAAGATTTTAACGAAGGAACAAATCGAAAAATTTATCCAGGAAGCTCCAGATAAAGACAATTTAATGATTAATGTAATTTACAAGGTTTTAATTTCTATTTAGATTGCACATTTATTTATTTTTAGGTGGCTTTAATATTTGGTATTTCTGGGGTCTGTAGAATGGATGAGTTAATCCGAATTACTACACGATATAGAAGACCTAGAATCTAAGCTTTTAATTAGCATACCTGATTCGAAGACCAACAAACCAAGATCATTTGTAGTTAATCAGATGTACTTGAATGTTTAGTGAAAGTATGTTTCGTTAAGACCAGAAAATATGAACAGTGACCGATTTTTCTTTAAATATCAAAGCGGAAAGGGTTGTAGAAAAGTGGTAGGAATACATCAATTTAGAAAAATGCCTAAAATAGTAATTATTTATTTGAACTTGGTAAATCCGAAAGAATATACTGGTCACTGCTTTCGTCGGTCTTCTGCAACAATGTTGGTTGACTCTGGTGCCGACATAACTACTTTAAAGAGGCATGGTGGATGGCAGTCATCAAACGTTGCTGAAGCATATATTGAAGAATTTCTTAACAATAAGACTGAGGTGGCAAATAAAATTTTCACAGTACAAAATGTTCAACAAAATAACCCTACTACCACGCATTTTGTCCAAAATGTTTCTCACAGTTCTAATAATGTTCCTCCAATGTTCAATAATTGTAGTAACTGTCAAAAATAACTGAAAATGTAACAAACTAAATTTAAAATGTATTCTGCAATGCATTGAGGTTTTCAAAATATAAAATTAATTCCTTATAAACAAAGTGTTTTCAATCATTTATGTAGAACACTAACAACTGCAAGGAAATATCATTTCCTTACAGTAAGGAAATGAATATTTCCTAACAGTTAGAAAATCTTGACTTTTTCTTTAAGAAATTTTGTCTGGAATGTCAAAATTTCCTACCGATTTGCGGAAAAAAATATTGTTGACGTCAAAGTTGATGTAAACTATAGCTAAATCTGCATTATTTTATTTTGCCTACAATTCTTACATACGTACATTACTAAAAAAATTATAAAATATAAGAAAAACGCGTCTATAATATGGTAATTTTGCTTTAAAATAGCGTGCGGAAAAGTGCTGCAAGTATGTGGGAAAGTGCAAGAGTGCGGGAAAGTGCTACTTTACGCAAGCAAATCAATATGCAAAGTAGTTACTTTGCGTACACTCGTAGAAAAAATATGTTTCCTTAGAGTGGCCACTTTTCCCATCCTTCCCCTAATACCCATTTTAAAATAATATTGTTGCTTTATTGGTGATATTCTTGACACGTTCTGCCTATTAATAAATCGTTTCCCAAACCCGTTTTTTATCTATGATGTTGTTTAAAACAGTATCTTAAAATCGGCACATTTTCTGATTCGCACGACGAACATTCAAACGTCAGTTATATACATGATACTAATCACGACATGCTTTAGATCGCTTGTAAATTTCTAGCACATAATTATGCAAACCACTTATCGAATTATTGGACTATATTTACTCATTATGGAATGTCATGTGGTATTCTCGGAATGCTATTTATGGGCTTTATAGCTTCTTATTGGATCGATTTTTATGAATAAATTCGTGCAGCATTTTTGGGGGGGCTAAGCAGATTTATACTGCGGTAAAACTGATTTAATATTTTACAATAAAATAAATGATCAAAGGATAGAAAGTATCGATTGAAGCAAATTAGTACTCACTAAGCCATTTTTCTAAAAAAAGGAAAATCAAACTCACATATTATACCTGGGAATTTAGACTGAAGTATGTACTTATTATATGGAATGTTGCGAAAGTTCTAACTGTATCTGGAGGAAATAGTCCATTCTCAAAGTGGAGTTTCAGTTAGATCAACTATATAACACATATTCTTGATATAAATGATCACGAAATCAACGAAATCGTCGACGAAACTAAAACTTAAAGACCAATTTCAATATTGTTAGTAATATCAAAATTCTTGAAGAAAGTGTATCTAAAGAGACGAAAAAATGTGATAAAAATCATAAATTTGAATTTTAAACTCAATATTCACCCATAAATCAAGTTCACAGGACAATAGACGATAGAAAAAGTCAATGAAGAAGACGAATAAGAAGAAGAAGAAGAAGAAGAAGAAGAATAAGAAGAAGAAAACGAAGAAGAAAAGGAAGAAATTCGTTCTGCGCTTTTCCTATTAAAATAAGATGAGAAATACTTGGAGATAAAACAAACTAATTCAGGAATATCCCCTAGGAGTCTGACTGGCAGTAGAAAAAGTCTATGAAGAAGGCTGGTTTTTGTTTTTCCAAGTAAAACAAGATGGTAAATACTCGGACCTAAAATAAACTGAGGCAGGTGTATCGCAAAGGAGTCTGATTGAAAATAGAAATAGTATATGAAGAAGAAGTTTGTTTTTCGTATTTCCTAGTGAAACAAGATGGAGAATATTCGGAACTAAAACAAACTAAGGAGGTGTATCGCAAAAAATCTATAAAGAAGAAGAAGAAGTAGAAGAAGAAGAAAAAGACGTTTGTTCTGCGTCACCATGGCAAATTGTTAAATGTAATAATATCAGTCCTTCATGTGCATAAGCTTTGTTTCTAGGGTTCACTCGTAAGGGGCCCTTTATTATAATAAATGCTCTAAAAGATTGTATATTCTTCTTGATATGTTTGAAACGCATAGAGAAATTGCGGGATTTGTCCAAAAGCATGAAGCTAGACTTTATACAGGGTGTTTCATAGTTAAACCGACATACGTTAACTGTAAATAGAAGGTATTTAGGTGATTCCAAGTAGCCTTGGTTACTGGGTCTAACACCTTTGACAACCGAGTTTCATCCATTTCGGCCAATATTTTGATAAGCCGTAACTTTAGAACCACCCTGTAGATTTCTCTCATACTTGGTACAGGTATAGTGTGTTAATATAGCCCAATCCTATAGTGTAAGAACTATAATTAAAATCCAGATCCGGATTAAGAAGAACTTGTAAAATTTGAAAATCCCCAAAACAACACTCTGTATATCAGATTTGTTAAAATTGGGATGGATATTTGAAAAGAACGCAAAAAAATGAGTTAAAGTGAAAAATTCTTTTAAGTGCACATCCCATTTTACTACTGCGGTTTTAACGTCAAATTACATCAAATGCATTATTTTCAATTTCACAAGCAGTAACTTTCGAAATACCTGGTAGATTTCTTCCATATATGGTACAGGTATCATTTTTTAGTAGCCCAATCGTATAATGTAAGGACTACACTACAGTTAAAATCCAGATACGGATTAAGAAAAATTTGTAAAATTTGAAAATCCCCAAAGCAACACGCTGTACATCAGATTTTTTTAAACTGGATCAGACATTCGAAACGAATGGAAAAAACTGAGATGTTCTGACATATTTCTAGAAATGCACATCTCGTTCTACATATAACTAAACTAAACCCCCGCCACGGTCCAAAAATTTAAATGACACCCTGTATCTTTTTGACATATTCTGCAAGAGCGTAGTTTTCTAGTATCTCTATGTGAAAAAATGACTTAATTACATAATGAACTTTATAAGATATTTACAGTTAAAGGTTCAGATTCCAGGTATTCAATATCGAAAGCAAAAAATAATAGCAAGCCATGAAAGCAGTTTCGTTGTGTGAACTGTCAAATAATATTGCTTGTGACACTTCTGTTTACTAGTTAGTACAAGAGTTTTCGAAAAATTTTGACTTGGTTTAAATTAAAATTAATGTATGGGCTGGAAATCTTAATAACCATATAATTGGTCCAATTTTCTAATAGATATAGTCATAACCCAAGTACCTACTGTGTCCAAATTTCAAACCGCTAGGTTGACAAGAGGGTGAGGGGGAGGGTAAACGCTGATTAATCTTTGACCCGCGATAAGTTTTTTAATTTTCGACCAATCCGGGTCAGCAAAATGGCGAACTCATCCTTGAGGACCCGATACAGGATGTACTAAGGAGGTGATGCTTTTCTTGAAAACGGACAAATGGCGACCGAATTTCGGATTTTGCAAATCTTATTTTTCGATTTTCGCGACGAAAGAGTAAAGTGGGGGAAATTTGTGGAGGTGGTGAAAGCGTTTTGCCCTGTAGAAGGGCAAGGGATAGGGTTAGTGACTTCGGACCGTACTCATTTTGAAGGACAATCAATTCTTTTTGAAGATTTTTTTATTTCGAAGCTCTAACTGCATTAGGGCCTGCAGGTGCGCGTGATGCATTTATAAAAGCGAGTGCGCCAGCTCAGCCGCCGTAAAATTAGAATTTTTCCTTTGTTAAGCTGTGTAAAGTCTCTACTAAGCTTCATTTATGAGTTTTCTGATAGGTGGTATTACAATTGCATAGTTTATTTTTTAGCTCATCATTACGCTTGTTTGGAATTTGATTTATTGTAATCGAAGCCCCAACTGTAAAAATAAATTTAACGGGCCACAAAGCCGGTAAATTGACGTAAGTAACGAGAAACCGCAACTAAAGAATGAAAATTATCGCCCAATTTCAGAAAAATATAAAATGTTTAATTAAAAAATATGTAATACAAAGTATCGACAGTTTTTTTAACGGTTTTTGTAAAAAAAAAATTATATTAATTTTAGGTTAATATATTTTCATTAAGTGTGTAAGTATTCAATATAATAGAAATAGCAAATCCATAAAAACAAAAATAGCTCAGACTGTTTTATTACAAATTCAATACTTTATACCGCATGGTGCTTTACCGTGTCTGTCAACTGTCAAAATAAAAATTTAACGAGCTACAAAGCCGGTAAGCCGACAAGATGTACCTAACGGAAAACCCCATTTGGTCAGCATGAAAATTAACGCCCAATTTGAGTACAATATAAAACTTTTAATTAAAAAATTTATAGTGCAGAGTACGGGTTGTTTATTTAAAAAAACGATCTTTTATTTGGATTTTACATACATATTTTTAATATAATAACAAAAATGAAGCATTTTAAGAATTTATTTAAATATTTGTGTTAAGCTCACAAGTCTTTTATACTAACAAAATTAAGAGTATTCAATTTACACAACCACCAGTGAGATTTTTTCGTTTTTGTCGATTGGTCATAGCGACGCCTATCTCAATTTATCAAATCATCACCGATATCCTTGATAACCGCATAAGACCGTCGATACATAAAAAGAATCGATAGCTCAAAGAAGGACTTACCGGTAGAGGGTAATGGTGCCCGACATGTGTGACAGAAACACTGCATAACAGATTCCCTGACTAGTCCGATGAGCATTTTGGTTTCTTTTCTTGACTTTTTCTCACAACCACTGAGTTTCAATCAACTCTTGAGCGATGGAAATTTATGAATTGGCGAGATTTTCCTGCTTCCGTTAGGTGCTGGCCGCTTTTCCCGTTAACACTGACGGAAAGGGGAGAACCAAGGAACAAGGGATAGAGAATGGACGGCGGTGTTGTCAAATTGGTGGTGAAAAATTCTCTTATATACACGAGTTAATTCCCGGCAGCGAACAGGTGTGCAATACTCTCTCGATAGGCTATTATTTCCGAACTTACATGCATCAGTTAAAATTTTTCAAAATGTGTCTAATTCACAAAGCGAACAATGTGATTTATCTGAAATATACAAAAAGCACAGAAATCTAAATAGCACAGCTGTCAGAGACTTTAACCTCTCTCTGTAAAATGTGTTATCGCTGAAACTTGGCACTTAGGTACTTGAAAGGGTGTAGGAAACGGTATCCGGCGATTAGAACGAAAGGCAGTTGACCGAACTCAGTAGACCGAAAATCAATAGACCGAAACCTCACTAGACCGAAAATATTTTATTTTTTTAATTTAAATTCTTATAAAATCTAAAAATAAATATTTTATTTTGAAAAAAATTAGAGATTATTTAAATCACAAAAAAAACCGTTTTAACCAAGTTTCATAAAAAAAATATTTATTCAGGCTTAGGCTGGCGTGTTTAGAAGTTTTTATTTTAATTTTTGTTTTTGATTTTAATTTAATTCTATTATATTGATGAAAAATTATGCTTTTTTAATTTAAATTCTTATAAAATCTAAAAATACATATTTTGTTTTGAAAAATTAGAGCTTATTTAAAACACAAAAAAAAACCGTTTTAACCAAGTTTCATAAAAAAATATTAATTCAGGCTTAGGCTGGCGTGTTTAGAAGTTTTTTTTGTTTATTTTTGTTTTTGATTATATTTTAATTTAGTTCTATTATAATGATGAAAAATTATGCTTTTTTTAATTTAAATTCTTATAAAATCTAAAAATAAATATTTTGTTTTGAAAAAATTGCAGCTTATTTAAAACTCAAAAACGAACGTTTTACAAGTTTCATAAAAATAAATATTTATTCTGGCATAGGCTGGCGTGTTTAGAAGTTTTTATTTTAATTTTTGTTTTTGATTAGATATATTTTAATTTAGTTCTATTATATTGATGAAAAACAAACTCAAATAATGTAATTAATGGAGTAATAGCGTACTTACTAGCGTAATTACCTACCTATGAAGTTATTGTTAGTTAGAACCGTTTTGTCGAGGTTGAAGTTTTTTTTTGTTTATTTTTTATTATATTTTAATTTAGTTCTGTTATATTGATGGAAAATGATTAATAAAAGTTTTTTTTTCTTTTATTCTATTTTAAATTGTACAATACTTAACAGATATATTCCAATTACATACAATATTAAAAATTAAAATTATGCGCAATCCCACGTAAATAATAGATCGTGAGTAAATATTCCCAATAATAACGCTTTAGTGATTAACAGAAAGGTTCTAACTAACAATAACGTTATAAGTAGGTAATTACGCCAGTAAGTACTCTATTACCCCATTAATTACATTATTTAACTTTGTTAAAACGTTCTTTTTTGTGTTTTAAATAAATTCCAAAACAAAATATGTATTTTTAGATTTTATAAGAATTTAAATTAAAAAAGCATAATTTTTCATCAATATAATAGAACTAAATTAAAATCAAAAATAAAAATTAAAATAAAAACTTCTAAACACGCCAGCCTAAGCCTGAATAAATATTTTTTTTATGAAACTTGGTTAAAACGGTTTTTTTTGTGTTTTAAATAAGCTGTAATTTTTTCAAAACAAAATATTTATTTTTAGATTTAATAAGAATTTAAATTAAAAAATAAAATATTTTCGGTCTATTGCTGTTTCGGTCTAGTGAGGTTTCGGTCTATTGATTTTCGGTCTATTGAGTTCGGTCTATTTACCTAGAACCGTAGGAAACGATTAAAAAATCTTTACTGCTCTAAAGTGTATGCTAAGTTCACAATTTCGAAAACAAATCGAAAATTTGGTTTTTGTGTTATATGTGTCTCGAAAAAATCGAAAAACTAATAGCACCAAGTGAGAGATCGGGTAATGTTATTAAAACTTATAAATATATATATAGAAAAATATAAAATTTATATTATAAGTTATTTAAAAAAATTTGTATTACTATAAAAAATATGAAAAACAAGAAAGCGCCAAGTAGTTGAATGCTTTCTTTATTTTTTTTTGTTTTCTTATAGAAAATTTAACCGGAAGTTATAATTTCTAAAATTAAATAAAGGCATAACAAAAAAAATCCTTGTACATTTATCATCATTATGTTTTTACTTTTGATGCAAAAATAAATAAAACTTTTAAAATAATCATTTTTTTACAGCATTCATTCGACGCTATTTTTATTTTCAAAATAGTGTTGATTTATTTATATTAATCAATTTCTGAATTATTACACTTAGAAAGTGTATTTAATTATTTATTTGAAAAAGATAAATAATTAATTTTAGAAAATAAAAATTCGAGTGAATGCTGTAAAAAATGATTATTTTAAAACATAAATTTTATTAAACAAAGACAATGTTAATCATTTTAATTATTTTTACATCAAAAGTAAAAGTACAAGGATTTTTTTGTTATGCCTCTATTGATAAATATCTTCAAGGTTAGGTCAGGTACAAATCAGCGAGAATTTTAGAAATTATATTTTTCGGTCAAATATTCTATAAGAAAACAAAAAAAAATTAAAACTAATGGCTCCCTGAGAAAGCTTTAGAGTCCCCCCTTTAAAATGTTTTTTTTTCGTACATTTTAGGCAAAGATACTTTAGTTTTTTCCTAAACGCCTCGCTTGAATATTTGTATTCAGCGGCTTGACGCATGTAGTTCGAATTCGCTTTCATATTTTTAATATTAATACATTTTTTTTAAATAACTCATAATATAAATTATAGTAAAATTTTCCGCTCTTTTAAGTGGTGCTATTAGTTTTTCGAATTTTTATTTTTTATTTTTCGAGATATAACGCAAAAATCAAATTTTCGATTTGCAGCAAAGGTTTTTTATCGTTTTCTATAGAGGCGCGGATCCAGGGGGAGGGGGTCATGGGGGTCAAAACCCCCTCCAAAGCAAGAACATAATTTTTTGTAATTAATATTATTACTGCAACAGATGGGGGAGCTGTGCCATTTAAGGCCTGTTACCATGTGACTAACGACATTTGCACTTCATAAATAATTCAAAATCAACTTCAAAAATAGATTACATATTTAATACATTTGATATCAGCAAAAATAACTTCGCGTTGTTGATTCTTTGTGTTTATAAATTTTAAAATTCTGACTTCAGATTTTGAGAGAGCATCAAAAAGTGTCACCGGAGGCTTCGGTCAGACGGGCCCAACTAGGGGGTGAAGTTTTTAGTGAGTATGCCCTGGAAAGGAGATTCTCACAGTAGACCTTGAGATTTTAGGCTCATAACCTACCCATAAAGGGCTTTCTTCACCTCCGCAAAAAAAAAGCTTAGAGTTTGATGTGCCCCTCCTCTTCGAGAACACCTTCAAAATATGAAAATTTTGAAGTTTAAAATGACATTGAATTTAAAGTAGACACACAGTGAATGACGAATTTGGTAAAAGTGAGTAGACTGTGACTGTATTGATTAGAATAAGAATTGTCAATCTAAAATTTTATTAATACTTTCATTACAATTTGTTCGGTCTCTGGCAATGCTAGAAGAGCATTCTCAACTGGTTAATATTATTTTATACCCTACGTATCATTATTAATTCAACATATCCCGTTGACACTAATTCTGCAATTCTGCAACTTTGCACATTTTTATAATATAATACAGGGTGTCCCGTTGGTAAACGGAAATATTTTAAAGGTAGGTAGAGGTCACAAAGGCGATTCTAAATAACCCATATATAATGGGTCTCTTGGCTTCCATAACCGAGTTACCGGGTGTTTTATCAATTATACATAATTATTCATTTGGACAGAACTTTTGAATCATTTAGTATACCTTTTCCATTTTTGGCATACAGATTACGTTTCTCACAAATAATGTACTGAAATATTGAGAGATATGAAAACCCAGGTTTGGCTTTAGGAAAAATTGAAACATATTAAAAATATCAAAACAACACTCCGTATAACACAATTTTAATATTTCCATTTTAGATTTGAATAGAGGGGAAAAAACTGAATTGAAACAAGTTGTTTTTATCCCGCCACTAATTCGAATGGGAAAATTTTGAAAGTGGAAGTAAAATTTTTATTTAATTTAGAAAAAACATATTATGAAACTCATTTTTTCTTTAACAATTTTAAAAATTCACTTCGCATCATTTACCTATTTCTTGTTTATTTGGCTTAAAATAATTTTACACAGTACTGGTGTACCTGCAGGCCTGTACTTAGGAGAAAATATTCAATTAGGTATTTATTTTTTAAACGCCCAGTATAAAGTAAAGCGGGACAATAAACGCTTATAGTAACTAATAAACATTTATTAATAATTAACGAAATTGCTCAAAATGTCCACTATTTTGTTTTATGAACTTTCTTGTACGTTTAAATGTCCCTTACTTACTTATAATAAATGGATTGTTTCTCAATTCCTGGGAGGCTTCCTTAATTCTTTGAAGCAGTTCTTCTATATTGTTTATTTCTTTAGAATACACCTTGGATTTCAGGTATCCCTATACAGCGTAATCCACTACTGTGCTAAAATAAAATTATACGAGGCGATCGAAAAGTAATCAATTTAATGTACGGATCTGCAATATTACTTAAAATAGTGTTAAAACGGACAAAAAATAAAAATATGAATAATATAGGACTGTCTAAATGTCAAAAATAAATCCATTTTGAATATTAAACGATAAAAAAATAATTTCTTTTTTTTTCTAAAATTTTACTTTGTTTCAAAAAAAAAGAAGAAAGTGCATAAAACAAAATAGTGGACATTTTGAGCAATTTCGTTAATTACTAATAAATGCTTGTTAGTTACATAGTTTGTCGTCCCGCTTTACTTTATACTGGGCGTTTAAAAAATAAATACCTAATTGAATTTGTTCCCTAAGTACGGGCCTGCGGGTACACCAGTACAGTGTAAAATTATTTTAAGTCGAATAAATAAGAAATATGTAAATGACGCGAAGTGAATTTTTGAAATTGTTAAAGAAAAAATGAGTTTCATAATATGTTTTTTCTAAATTAAATGAAAATTTTACTTTCACTTTCAAAATTTTTCAATTCGAATCGGTGGCGGGATAAAAAAAAACAACTTGTTTCAATTCAGTGTTTCCCCTCTATTCAGATCTAAAATGGAAATAATAAAATTGTGATATACAGGGTGTTGTTTTGATATTTTTAATATGTTTCAATTTTTCCTAAAGCCGAACCTGGATTTTTAAATCTCTCAATATTTCAGTACATTATTCGTGAGAAGTGTAAGCCGTATGCCGAAAATGAAAAAGATATACTAAGTGATTCAAAAGTTCTGGCCAAATGAACAATTATGCATAATTGATAAAACACCCTGTAACTCGGTTATGGAAGCCAAGAGACCCATTATGTATGGGTTATTTAGAACCGCCTTTGTGACATCTACTTACCTTTAAAATATTTCCGTTTACCAACGGGACACCCTGTATAAGCATATGTTTTGGTATAAATAGTAGTAAATTGTAGATTTTAAGTTAGTTATAAATATATTGTATTTTGGGTGAAACTAATAAAGTATTTTTAAAAAGTATTTGTGAGTGCCCTAACTCATAATTCACTTATTTAAATTTTTTTGTGCGCTCCTTTGTGATTTTCCTTCGATACAACCAATAACACATCCGATGGAGTTTTCCGTCTCTTTTTCTTCATACAGTGTGTCCAATTAAGTCGGCACCATATGGAAAACTTTATTATTTATTTTAGGAAAAAAGTTATTCTTGATAAAAAGTCGTGCATGATCTAAAACCTAAAATGCAACCATCAGATATCAAAATTTTTTAGTTGTATACGAGGTTTGTCAAAAATATGAATTTTGCTCAATAGTGGAGGCAAGGAGTCGGAGTGACACCTTTTTTTTCCGGACTTCTCCCCCCTCCCCATTTTCGAGGTCTCTGAAACCGAATATGAGGTTAAAAAAAATTTTTAACCTCGGCGTCCCCTTCAAAACGGCCAAAAACCATCCCCGGAGGGGTTAAACACGTTTTACAAGGTTTACCTGTACAAAAAAAAACACTTTCCCCCCGTTTTTTCGAGGATGCTGAGCACGGTGGTGATGTTGGATATCGGTTCCGACCACCACCAACCCCTCCACCGGCCAATACTCTTCCTCGAAAGGGGTCAATTTTCATAAGTGACGCCCTTTTTTTCCGGACTTGGCCAGTTTAGTCCTCCCCCCATTTTAGAGGTCTCTGAAACCGAATCTGAGGTTAAAAAAAGTTTTTACCCTCGGCGTCCTGTTCAAAACGACCAAAAACAACCCCCCGGAGGGGTTAAACGCGTTTTACAAGGTTTCCCTGTAGAAAAACACTCTTTCCCCCCATTTTCGAGGATGCTGAGCACAGTGGTGATGTTGGATATCGCTTCCAGCCATTTTGAAGGGGACGCCGAGGATAAAAACTTTTTTAACCTCAGATTCGGTTTCAGCGACCTGGAAAACGGAGGGGAGAGACTAATTTGGCCCAGTCCGGAAAAAAAGGGTGTCACTTATGAAAATTGACCCCTTTCGGGAAGAGTATTGGCCGGTGGAGGGGCTGGTTGTAGTTGGAAGCATTATCCAACATCACCACCATACTCAGCATCCTCTAAAATGGGGGGAAAGTGTGTTTTTCTACAGGAAAACCTTGTAAAACGCGTGGTTTTGGGCCGTTTTGAAGGGGACGCCGAGGGTAAAAACTTTTTTTACCCTCAGATTCGGTTTCAGCGACCTCGAAAACGGGGGGAAAGACTAAATTGGTCCATTCCGGAAAAAAGGGAAAATCACCTCAAATTCCTTGCCTCCATTACAAGAGAAAAGTACCTTTATTTTTGAAGTATGAAAACAAAGTTTTTAAAAAAACTTGTTTATAATGATATTTTACGTCAACATACCAATTTTTAACAAGATATTCCGACTTTAACAAAATTTTAATTTTTAATATCTTTTGATACACTGACAATTTTGAATTCATTGAAAAATTTAAGCAAAAAGTTAGCCCGGATTAAAATTTTTTGATGTTCCTTGTCTCACTAAATATTTTGCAAATTCAATTTCTGCTTATTGATTATAGATAATGCGACGCAGAACTTTTTATGAAGAATATTTTTTTTGTAAAATAAATAATAAAGGAATTTTTATTTGTTGTCAACTTTTTCAGACATACTAACCACCCCATCGTCTTTTCTTTCCTTTTAAGCTTTTTCAATGAATTCAAAATTGTCAGTTACGGGGGTGTATCAAAAATGTTAAAAATGAGAATCTTCTTAATTTTTTTTAATAACTTTTTTTCATATTTCAAAAATAAAGGTACTTTACTCTTGAGCAAAATTCATATTTTTTGAGAAACCTCGTATACGACTGTATAAATTTGATATCTGATGGTTGCATTTTAGGTTTTAGACCATGCACGACTTTTTATCAAGAATAACTTTTTTCCTAATACAAATAATAAAAAAGTTTTCCATATGGTGCCGACTTAATTGGACACACTGTATGTATATATCGTAATGTCTGTGGGCCGTTTTAAATGGTTTATTTATTTTTTATAAAATATTTCTGGGATCATATTTGAATAAGTCAAAATTTTAAGCTGCAGTGCAGCTTGGTACATGCGAAATATATGTGGACAGGCAAAGTAGACCGCAGATGCCTTTAAAAATGGTAAAAAGTGAAATAAAATAATAGTAGGATAAAACCCATTAGAAAAGGAAGAGAATATAACAAACATGAAAGGAAAAATAATTTACGGGCGATCTGGGATCGGGAAGAGGAAGGGGGGAGTTTTTGAGGGTAGAAAACTGTTTATCTCGATTTCCGGCAAAACTACAAGTCCTATGGAAAAAAATTAAATGGTAAAGTTGTAGGTAATAAAAAGATATACAACTTTTGTATTTACACTTTTCACATAACCGCAAAATTTATGTGAAAAATTCAAATAACCAAGTTTTTGGTTTTTTATTTTTATCTTTTACAGAAAAAAAATTTTTTTCACGAAATTTGGTGAAAACTTACCTTTTTATGTCCCAAACACACTGTAATTTTTTTGTTTTAAAATATTTATTTTTTTAACCTTATTTTGACTTAATATCGAAAAAGCAGTCTAATTTTCAATCGAAAATTCTCACGTCAAAATATCTGCTTTTTTAAAAAACTCGGTGGGCTTTTTGTTCGTTGAAATCTCTACTTTTTGATGGTGTAAAAAATATACATTACTATGGTAAATGTTCTCAAAAAATGCAAATAAGAAACGAAGAAAACTCCGAATTTCTTTTTTTTTAAATCATCATGTACAATTTTGAGCTATTTATTTAAATTTATACTTTAATTACTTTTTTGTTTATCAATGTAACACGGAATCTTACGTATTTCGAGTAATTAAAATTAAATAAATAGCTCAAAATTGTACATGATGATTTAAAAAAAAAGAAATTCGGAGTTTTCTTCGTTTCTTATTTGCATTTTTTGAGAACATTTACCATAGCAATGTATATTTTTTACACCATCAAAAAGTAGAGATTTCAACGAACAAAATGCCCGCCGAGTTTTTTAAAAAAGCAGATATTTTGACGTGAGAATTTTCGATTGAAAATTGACTGCTTTTTCGATATTAAGTCAAAATAAGGTTAAAAAATAAATATTTTAAAACAAAAAAATTACAGTGTGTTTGGGAGATAAAAAGGTAAGTTTACACCAAATTTCGTGAAAAAAAATTTTTTTCGTAAAAGATAAAAATAAAAAACCAAAAACTTGGTTATTTTAATTTTTCACATAAATTTTGAGGTTATGTGAAAAAAGTGTAAATACAAAAGTTGTAGATCTTTTTATTATCTACAACTTTGCCATTTAACTTTTTTCCATAGGACTTGTAGTTTTGCCGGAAATCGAGATAAATAGTTTTCTACCTTTAAAAACTCCCCCCTTCCATTTCCCAACCTCAGTTCACCCGTAAATTATTTTTCCTATCATTCTTGTCATATTCTCTTCCTTTTCCAATGAGTTTCATCCTACTATTATTTTATTTGGTTTCAAAAATTATCGGCACTGGACTAAAGTGTTAAGGGTTGGTTTTTCTTGGAAGACATGGCAACGCTGTAGGACGCCCGAGACAGTTTGAGACGCGATGACGCAGAGAGTGGTCGATACGTCGGGCGTAGTCGGCCGACAGAACGACGCCAGTGTCTTCGACTCTATGCGTGTTCTCAGACATTATAGGCAGGAGGTGATTCCAGGGCGTCATAAAGGAATAAGGAATGGATATCCTGGTTTTTTAAATGCCCTATCGCCCTAGTCCGGGATTTCTGGTAACGCATAAAGGACGGAGTATTTTGGAAATATAGTTTTTCACACAATTTTTAATAGAAAAGTTTTATTTATTTATTCCTGAAATACGTAGAAATTGAATAAATTCTAAAACTAAAAAATCAACGCTACTAAAAAGATATTAAAACAAATAATTCATTTTAGGAAAGTCGGTTAAATATTTGTGAAATTTTACAAACCAAATAGTGGCTTGCATTAGGAACTTTTCTAAAATGTTTTAACATTGCTATTTCTAAAAGGATTCCTAATTCTTTGCTCCAAATCCTCTAATTAATCAGGCTGTGTTCAGTAAACAATACTCTTTAAATAGTCCCACACGAAAAGTCTGGAAAACGTGCTGGCCATTCAACGCTACCTCGTCGTCCAAACCGTCTACCAGAATATACTTGATCCAAACATTTTGTAACTAGCAGAAAATAATGCGGAGGAACACCGGTTTTCTGGAGTTTAAGAAACAAAGAGTACCAAACATTTTGATGCTGTACATGCCCATTTCAGAAAAAGGTTGTGGAAGGGCGGGAAAATGGCCAATTGGTCTCAAAAATATGTTTTTTTTCACCTATTTTCGCCGATATTTCCGAAAATATGACACTTAGAGAATTTTTGTTTGGACGAAAATGAAGATCAGTTCATTACCTACAAAAATGATCCTTATCATTTTTGTCAAAAATATGATACTTTTCCACATAACCGGTTCCAAAACGCACCCCCATTTTTAGCTCCTGCCCTGCATTTAGAGAGCACGCTCTACAGGAACGACACTCCCAAGCGGATTACAAATTTCTCAATAAATCACCTAAAAATTAATATTTTTTCATGATTCAAAGTTCAGATGAAAAAAGGAACCAATAGCTATAATATCATGTTACTTTTTTCTTTTATCTATTTCTCTGAATTATTGAAAAACTGGGCCAAATTTTGGTTTTGCTCGATATTTTGACCCTCCTATAAATTTATTCATATTTTTTTTATCAAGACTAATTTCACCGAATCCTTTTGGATAATGGGGCTTTGCAAGGTGTTAAATATATTCAGAAAGATTCAATAAATTATTTTTGTATATTTTCATAAACAACATGTTTTTTTCAGGGCGTTTTTTTTTGGATTTTCGGAGTTTTCGAAAATGCTCGGGCCTATCGGGAATTAATAGATAATCAAGGACCATATCGGTTTTCAACGCACATCATTAAAAAGGTTGTCGATGGCATTTTTATTTTTTTTTAATATTTTTTGGTTTTCCGGAAAATTGAGAAAATTCTCACCCCTATGAAACGACATTTTTTTGAGGATTATTTTTTTTTCGTACTAAAATTTTTTAGATTTAGGAATTGTACTAAATAAAAGATTACATTCTGACCTTTTTATCTATATATATATATATATATATAAAGTGCACGAGAAAAAAACTCTGACTTCAAACTTTCTCAAATTTGATTTTTTTACAATAAATTTATTAATCAAGAGCAATAAGTGAAAAAAGGTCTTCAGACAAAAACTGGAGGATATTCAAGTTTTGCGAGGATATTCAAATTTTCCGTTTTCACCACAATAATTTTGCGAATTTTGATAAGGAAGCGCCGTATTTTCAGATTCTCAAAATTGCGAATTTTTAAAACGACGTTTTTTCAAAAAATATTAGTGTAGTGAAAAAAATCATAGGGACAACTTTTGTAGGTAATGAACTGCTCTTCATTTTTTTGTCTAAAAATGCTCATTTTTTGTGCTCTAAGGGTCATATTTCGGCAGATATCAACGAAAAACGGACTTTCGGGAACTCTAGAGCCTTTTTCCCACCCTTCCACAAATTCCACGTAGCTGAGATTTTCGGAGGTAAATGTACCTATGAATACCTGCAAATTAAAAAAAAAATTGGCGGACAGACTTGATGCCCAGCTTTGAGGTTTTTCTGGCGTTAATTTACTGGACTATAAAAAATTTTACCGAATTATTTTTTAATGTTTTTTCTCATTTTTTTTCCCAAATCGCACGTGTGCGACCGCACACGTCGCACACCCCTTAGGCCGGCCCTGGATGTCGTAAATTTCTTAATCTTTCAAACATATTTCACAAAATTCAATATCTGTAATTTTAGGGTCTATCTGCATCGTCCTATAGTATATTGTGTCACAAGGGCAGAAAATGAGCTTTAAGCCCGAGGCTATTAGCTGCATGAGCGAGCGAAGCGAGGGCAGCTAATACTAAGGGCTGCTACCTACCTTCTTCTTGCAAGTCTGGTGGAGTATTCGTAAATTCTTCATCACTGCCTGAATTAGGTACTATTCATTTTCACTAATTCACATAATCACAATTATTCAGAATCAGAACGTATTTTTATTTTAAAGTTTAATTCTCTTGATTCTACACTGACGTTTAATGAAAATGTATGTGAAATGTCAAAGTCAAAGGTACGTTGATAGTGAAAATCGTTTTCTTTTTGATTTTTGCGGCCCAAGGGCCGGAAATATTACTTTCGGTCTGATTTTTAGGGTTGATATGATTCATTTTCAGACATGGTAGGCGAAAAAGTTAATTCTTGCACCTTTTATAATTTGTAGTGATTAAAATTGTTTTGCATTAAAATTTTGTGGGCAGTGTCACCTGTCACCAGGTGTAATAATTATATTATAAAATTTGTTGAGAATTTGCAAACATTCACAACTCGCATTGGAGTTTTTGACCGTTTCTGGTCAGTGTCACTCTCTTCTCCCTATTTCTTTAACGGCAATTTTGCTATCAGCTATATTAACAAAAATGATAAATGAAGAGTTACGTTTTATCACTGGTTAAATATGTACTTTGAGCAGCCCTCATAAACTATACATTTTCGAATGACTTTAGAAATCAGCAGGTCCGTACGCAAGGGGGGTTTTGGGGGTTGGTCAAGAGAAAAATTTCTGTATCTTTACTTAAAATATTAGAAAAAACTTTGTATTTACCTACTATTAAAGATTTTAATGTATTATTAGTTTGAAAAACTGTTTTTAAATTAAATTTGTTGCCAATCCTTCTAATTTTTTCGGATAATTTTGGAATATAAGGAATTTTTACTATATTTGAATGAACTATTGGAGGATTTAAATTTTGGTCTTTATTTTTGATGTCTCGGTAAAGTTCACGATTTATAAATTTATTTGGGTAGTTGTTCTTAATCAAGACAGATTTAACAAGTGACAATATTTTAAATAATGAATTATCACTTGTTAAATCTGTCTTGATTAAGAACAACTACCCAAATAAATTTATAAATCGTGAACTTTGCCGAGACATCAAAAATGAAGAATAAAATTTAAATCCTCCAATAGTTCATTCAAATATAGTAAAAATTCCTTATATTCCAAAATTATCCGAAAAAATTAGGAGGATTGGCAATAAATTTAATTTAAAAACAGTTTTTCAAACTAATAATACATTAAAATCTTTAATAGTAAATACAAAACCTTTTAATGAAATTCAAAATACAAAAAATTGTATTTACAAAATTCCATGCGAATGTAATACATTCGATATAGGAGAAACATACTAGACCTTTTCAATTTAGACTTAATGAACACCAATCATACATTAAAAATAAACAATTCTAAAAATCAAAAATATGTGAACATGCATGGGATTTTGGCCACAAATTACAATGGAATTCTTCAACGAGATTATTGAAAGAACCTAGTAATTATAAAGTTAAAGAAGCAGCATTGATATGTGTTTCTAATTGTTCGGTTGATATTTCAAAAATTTGGTTACCTATTTTATAAAAAGAGTTAATTACAAAAAGGATACCCTCTATATCGGAATAGTATCATAAGTTTTTTATCTGGTTTTTTCTTATGATAATATTATTAAGAAAACTTCATCTATGACGAAGTATAAATTTTCTTAGACCTAATAAGCATGCGCTATTCTTTTTAAAAATTCGTCTCCAGAAACGTCACAAAAACAGATTTTGACATGTTCAATTTCAAAATCTTTCTACGTGTCCTATGTTGCTGTCATATTTTTTGTAAGATTATCAAGTGTTCTGTTTCTATAGTATATTGTGTTATCACTTTTTGAAAACGACTTGCGAAGTTAAGTCGAAACGTCAATTAAAACCCCCCTTTTTCTTTAAAATATTATTTCCATTGGAAGAGAAATTGAATCAGAGGGATTAACTTTTTTTTAATTTCGGCATTATACTTTGATCATAAAATTGTTGGGGTGGACTATAATTGTTCAAAAATTAACCTATTTTTTAATTGCAGATTCAATTTGTTTTGGGCCATAATAATTTTGGATTTCTGGACCCATTTTAACAGCGAATTGATTGGTTGTATTTGGAAATTGAATGGTAACAACTTTGTGAAGAAAATGCTAAATGTTTTTATATTGTAATAAATATTAGTTCTTTAGTTCATTTTATTCTACTCTTACATTCTAACTAAAATCGAAGTAAACCTATTAAAAAAGAAATAAAAGTGTAAGGTGAAAACGAGGAAACACATACACACAATGCAATGTTTCATCGCCTTACTGCGGGATTGGACCATTAGCTGGATGTTTGATATTGCTAGGGGCTTTTACGACCTCGGCTAGACACCCTTGACTGGCAAATACATTTGGTATATTATTTATTTTACTAAAGGTCTCCCTAGCAAGAATTAACTATGGACTGAGAAGACTTTATAGGTTATTTCTCATATCTGCGTAAACGAAATTTTAATTTTTTTGAATTTTTTTTGTAGATTCTAGGTCCATTTATATCCTAAAAAACTCAGTTTTCCCCTCAAAAATGGACCAAAGATTTTTTTCGGTAATTTTGACATTGTCAATTGTTTCTTATACAAAATTCATTCTGCGTAAACCAAATTTTAATTTTTTTGTAGATTCTAGGTCCATTTATATCCAAAAAAACTCATTTTCCCCCCAAAAATGGCCAAACATTTTTTTTCGGTAATTTTGACATTGTCAATCGTTTCTTATACAAAACTCATTTTGCGTAAACAGAATTTTAATTTTTTTTGTAGATTCTAGGTCCATTTATATCCTAAAAAAGTCATTTTCCCCCCAAAAATGGCCCAAACATTCTTTTTCGGTAATTTTGACATTGTCAATCGTTTTTTATACAAAACTCATTCTGCGTAAACCAAATTTTAATTTTTTTGTAGATTCTAGGTCCATTTATACCCAAAAAACTCATTTTCCCCCCAAAAATGGCACAAACATTTTTTTTCGGTAATTTTGACATTGTTAATCGTTTCTTATACAAAATTCATTCCGCGTAAACCAAATTTTAATTTTGTTGAATTTTTTTTGTAGATTCTAGGTCCATTTATATCCTAAAAAACTCAGTTTTTTCCTCAAAAATGGACCAAAGATTTTTTTCGGTAATTTTGACATTGTCAATTGTTTCTTATACAAAATTCATTCTGCGTAAACCAAATTTTAATTTTTTTGTAGATTCTAGGTCCATTTATATCCAAAAAAACTCATTTTCCCCCCAAAAATGGCCAAACATTTTTTTTCGGTAATTTTGACATTGTCAATCGTTTCTTATACAAAACTCATTTTGCGTAAACAGAATTTTAATTTTTTTTGTAGATTCTAGGTCCATTTATATCCTAAAAAAGTCATTTTCCCCCAAAAATGGCCCAAACATTCTTTTTTGGTAATTTTGACATTGTCAATCGTTTTTTATACAAAACTCATTCTGCGTAAACCAAATTTTAATTTTTTTGTAGATTCTAGGTCCATTTACACCCAAAAAACTCATTTTCCCCCCAAAAATGGCACAAACATTTTTTTTCGGTAATTTTGACATTGTCAATCGTTTCTTATACAAAGCTCATTTTGCGTAAACAGAATTTTAATTTTTTTTGTAGATTCTAGGTCCATTTATATCCTAAAAAAGTCATTTTCCCCCAAAAATGGCCCAAACATTCTTTTTTGGTAATTTTGACATTGTCAATCGTTTTTTATACAAAACTCATTCTGCGTAAACCAAATTTTAATTTTTTTGTAGATTCTAGGTCCATTTACACCCAAAAAACTCATTTTCCCCCCAAAACTGGCACAAACATTTTTTTTCGGTAATTTTGACATTGTCAATCGTTTCTTATACAAACATTCTGCGTAAACCAAATTTTAATTTTTTTGAATTTTTTTTATAGATTCTAGGTCCATTTATATCCTAAAAAAACTAACTTTTTCCCCCAAAAAATACCTATTGAGAGAGGATAATGCCAAAAGAAATTTATAAATCATTAACTAGGAAATACTTCAATTTCCAACATAACTCCAAAATTTTATTAAGTATTTATTCAATAAGTCTACTCCGGAGATTCCCAAAGTGTGTGCCGCAAGGCAGGCCGTGGGACCCAGAATAAAAAAAACTAAAAAAATAATGAAACTGTTTTATTTATTGTGAGAGTTCATTTTTATCACATCAAGGTAAGTAATTAAGGCATATTAGGGTAAATTTCACCTCCAGAATGCATAAAAACGCGTTTTTAGAGGTTATATTTTCCAAAATTTCCAGGATCCCCCCGTATGCAGAACCTTCAGCAATAGGGGGTATGCCGTGGCTATTGGATATCATTTGATACTGTGCCGTGGGCTTTAAAAGTTTGGGAAACTCTGTTCTACACTATACCGCTACCATCTGTAAAGATGGAAGGGTGCGTCACCCCACAGCACGTAGACCACATTTGGCCCATTGTGCGTCCTTCTAGCTCGTCAGCCAGCCTACTTGTTTAAAGTAAGTGATGAAGTCGCCTGAAGGTAGCTCCCTCAAGTTGGCATGTGTTAGCCTCTGCTCGCCAAAAAGAAGATGTCTTATTTGTGAGAGTGTCGCGCATTCGCAAAGAATGTGTTCGACAGTGTCTCGTCTTCCTGTTCACATCCTCTACACAGTGGTGTGTCAGATAACCCCATCCTGTAGAGGTGTAGATGACAGTGGCCAGTCAGGATACCTGTGGCTCTGCGCAGGTTCCGTCTGTTCATAGTCATGTATTTTTTGGCTGTTTCGCTGTTCGGATACTGTAATAGTTTCTTAGTTAGCTTGCAGCCTGTTTCGTCGTCCCATCTACCCTTAAACTTGTCTTAGCTAACGAGTCAGCTATATGGTTGCCTTTGATTTTCCATGGCCTTTGATCCAAGCTAAAGTGACCACGTTGCTGTTGCAAGCTTCGATCATGGCCTGGTGACATTCTAGTACTAGACCTGATGTAATGCGTGGTCTATTCAGAGCTAGTAGTGCCGATCTGCTGTCGGTAAGGATGTAAATATTATTATCAGTAATGTTTCTTCTGGTAGTCTCTTTTGCGGCGATGGAGATAGCAGTGATCTCTGTTTGAGCTACACTGACATTAGAATCCATTGCTCTTTTTATATTGAGATTCAGGAACCTGGAATAAGTTCCACAGCCTGACCGCTGATTTGCTTTAGAGCACAAAGCACCTGTTGCCAATGTACGTTTTTTATTATTACCCTGTAGGGCCTGTGAAAGGCATATCTTGGTGTAATCGAATCCGTGTTGGCTTGTAGCAGTGGGACCTCCCCAAGGACTTCGTGTCACAAGTCACACCTGAATTTACCGGATCATACGTCAGATTGTATACCAGTAGAGCGTAGCCGTGTCATGGTCATCACAACAGCCTCCTTAATAAATATGTCAAGGGGGTGAGACCAAGGATCATCTCCTTTGCTCTAGTTGGTGTGGTTCTCATGCCCCCTGTTATGCTGAGGCATGCGATTCTTTGGATTTGATCCAATTTGCGTACGGCTGTCTGCTGGATAGTTTTGACTCCCCAGGCAATCGCACCGTACGTTAGCATAGGTCCTATGATAGCAGTGTAGATCCAGTGTATATCCTTAGGTGACATTCCCCAGGTGCGGCCAATGGTTCTTTGGCACTGTTCATAAGATATGTATGCTTTTTGGCTCTGTTTTCTAGATGAGAGTTCCATGTTAACTTGCTGTCAAAGGTGACACCCAAATATTTCACCTCTACAGAAAAGTTCAATTTAGTTTTTACGGGCTTTGGGGACTCGATGTTTGCAAGCTTTTTTTTTGTTCGTGAAAAGAACCATCTCTGTCTTTTTTGAGTTTATTGACAGTGAGTGGTCTTTGCACCACTGTTCTATGATGTTAAGGGCCTCTTGCATTCTAGCACAGAGTATCCCTTCAAATCTTCCTGTTTGCAGAATCGCTAAGTCGTCTGCGTAAGCTAGTGTAGAAATTGTCATCGTTGAGGCGATTGACTAAGGTGTCTAAGACCATGTTCCATAGTAGTGGTGAGAGCGCCCCTTACTGGTGACAACCTTTTACAACCAGGCCTCTCATGGTGACATCATCTATACTGATTCTTATTGCTCTCTTTGAGAGCATGTTATATATCCATCCATTTTCTGTATTGGGGATATTTTTATTAGCTAAGGCATTTGCTATTTTGGGAAAAGTGGTTTTATCAAACACACCTTCAATATCTATGAATTCACCCAAGGTAGACTCTTTAGAGTCCAGCGATCTTTCGATATGGCCGGCCACAAGGTGGAGAGACCGATACCATACGATGTTACTTAAATAACCAGTCCAAGATGTGTTTAACTTGATTCTTCCAAAAAAGAATGTTCCAGAATTCATACTATTTAACTATTTGTCAAATCCCTTGAACTGATCAAACGTTGAGCTCTAATTAGTAGATTTACTAATTTGCAAATATTTCTAATGCTATTTGTTTTTTAAATAAATGTTTTGTAATAATTGTAGTTTTTTTCTTAATTTACTAAACTATTAAAATTTCTAGAACAGGAAGTAAATGAAAAAAGTACTATCTTATTGGTTTCTTTTTGATTTACGCTGTAGTCATATAATATTGGTAAAAAATGAAAAGAAATAGTTATTTTGAGTGAAAAATATTTTTTCTACTAGCGTGCGGAAAAGTCCACTTTTCCGCACTCATTTTAGTGTTGAAAGAGTAACTTTTCCGCACAGTGCGGAAAAAACTATTTTCCGCACTAGTAAATTTTTTGGGGAGTATACTGACATTTAAATATTTAAAATATATATTTGTATGGTTGTAGTTTACAAAATGACTGAAAAATTAAGAAACTTATTAGAATTCTGCTGTAATTTTTAATAAAAAGAAACGTACGTTTCAATAATTTTTTAATGGCCCTGGTATAAGCCTCATCAAATGAATGTCAAATGATAATAAACATCTGACATTTTTTATTTGTCACTTTGAATCACCGTAGCAACAAAGAAAAAATAAACCTGTCAGTCAAAACACTACATTGTCAAAACCAATTTTACCGTCGCATCTTTTTCTAGAAGATAATTTTTCAGACGAAGATTTGCCAGAGTCAGTTTTGGAAGCGGCTAGAACTGCAAACTTGGGTCTACTACCATCAAAATCCCGTTATAGGTATGAAAAGGAATATATTTTGTTTGAAAACTGGTGCCAGAATAAGGGAATTAAAACTTTTAAAGAAAACGTTTTTTTGGCTAATATTAAGAATAATTAATTTGTTGATATGTATTTCATAATAAATGTTTCTTTATGTTAACTTTTGGGTTTTTTCCGCACGCTAGTAGAAAAAATAGTGTACCTAACACGTGCGTAAAGTGACTTTTCCGCACGCGATTGCTGGCCGAACTCCGCTAACGCGTCGCTATATTTTTCTAGAAGCAAAGAAACGGTGAGTGAAAAATGGGCGTTATAAACATAGTAATGAAACATAAATTACAATGTTTTGGTTCAAATACCTATAAATTATGGAATATACAGTTCTTAAGGTGGATTTCACATAAATCACATTGTATGCTGAAACTGTACGAAAATTATATCGAACAGAATGTGGAGGAATTTAACGAGAATGAGTCGGACCATTTTAAAGAACTGTATGGGGACTTTGAAATGTTCCAAACAAATCTCATTCAAAATCGGTACAGATACTTTCGAGGGAATCCTCGAATTATTTCAACCCATAAATACTTTTCGCATATATAAGATAAATTTTTCCACTACATAAAACATCTCCCACTAGATTAAAAGGAAACATTTCCCAATAGATAAAAATATTTTTTTCTTTCACAATTGTAAGTAGCCAATATCTCTTTTGTTTTACTTGTGGCTTTTGGTTTATGTTGCTTTTTATGGCATAAAGTTTTTGTTTTGTCCATGGCCCAAAGGTCTTTTGGTTTATGTTGTTTTTGTGGCATACTTCTTTTATCCTACGCATCGGAAAATTAATGTTATACCACCAAAGGCACCAAACGTCACCAAACCGTATTAAATAATCACGACACGTTGTTCGCTAACTATGTTGATATTTTTAGGTAACTCTTTCAGGCTATTTCTGATCAGACATTACTGTAGACTATAGAGATAAATTATTTAAAACATTTAATCTAAAATAAAACTACACTATAAATAAGTTATCTTACTTTATTTTGTTTAATGTTTAATACTGTTACAATCCTATTATCCATAATACAACGTCAAGAGGGCAAAAGGGGAAATTTTAAACTCACCAAACCGTTTTAAATAATCACGACACGTAGTTCGCTAACTATGTTGGCATTTTCAGGTAACTCTATCACGCTCCAGTCATCACTTGTATAAATTAGTGTTAGGCAATATGGCTGGCTACCTCTCACATTGCACTCTTTTTATTTCTTTGGTCAGGCAGTACTTTAGAGATAGATTTGCATATTCGATAGTGTTACTTAGTTGTATCGAGACTATAGTTTCAACTACTTGTCTTGGCTATGAGAAGCCAGTAGCAATCAGCTATATGAAGGAGCTATAGTGAATGATATTGTGTGTAACAGTAAAGACACGGTATTCTAAATAAGATAAAAGAAAACCCACAAAAGCCGCATATCAGTACTCATCACGACCACATGTCATAATCCACTTTTGCATCGGAAAGCCACCGATCATTTTTTATTTATTCTTTTGAGCTCATACATCAATTCGTTTTTCTGAGAAAATGCTTGCTTTAGTAAGAAATTGTTCTCATAGCATCAATCTATCGTGATTTTAATATGTTTTAACCATAAACTAATTTCTTCAACATTAAAATTTGGATATTTTGCGTAAAATTTTATGTTCATTACATAGTTTTTCTGACATTTTTAAAACTTACACAAATTAATATATGGAGTTGGTTAAGTGTCTCATTTTATTTCAACTCTTCAAAGTCTGCGAGAATTAGCAGGGAGCACCAAATACAAGTTAACCTAATTATACAATCCACTTTTTTCTTGGCTAGTTATTGGCCAACTATTAAGATGATTAGGGCTGGAACAGCTCAGTTCCCATCTAATCCCCGACATGGACAAAGATCGAGGTGGAACAGATCTGGACCTTAATCATCTTTAACTATCTAAGATGGCATAGAGGTCTAATTAATTTTCATTTTCCCCTTCTATGTTATAATACTTATCATAGTTATTTCTAATAAAATAACTTTAAACCTAATTTCTATTAGCCTCGTAGTTTGTCGTATGTGGCAAGATTACATGAGCTCAAGAGATTCGCAAAGAAGCCTTTCTCTGGTTCAGAGGTTAGTATTTAAAGAAGATGTTAGTATAGTTAACGAAACACGTGAAAATGGTATTAAAAACGGATTTATTGATTTGGCAAAAATGTTATTCACAGTACCAAAGGTTTCAGTCTACGACACATATTTCAAGTTTATGGGACACTCGGAACATATGCTTTATATACATCTTCAGGACAAAAAAATTTTGTTTTTAACCTGAGCAAAAATGTTTTTTTAATGAAAGGAATTAAAAACTGGTCAACTTATGGGAATTTATCAATTTATTGAAATTTTGGAAAACAAAGCTGGACAAGTATTCACTTACTGATAATAATATACAAGTTTTTAGAAGTATAACAAATTTTATCACGTGATAGGTTATTAGAGAAAATGAATAAATGTCACGTTTATAATTTTAATTTCTATCCACGTTCATTGCTTTTTTTCAGCTACAGTAAAGGTACTATAGGAGGTCCGCAATCAAAACACTCATTTTTTACATGTAAATCTCTATAAAGAATTTTAAGGTCCAATCTGTCAATGTTTGTCCATATCAAGGTCACGAATCGTTACTCTCACCTTAGAGATAACATCGGCGGGTGGTGTCCCGTCACTGGTATCGGGGTCAAGGTCACGGGTTCAAGGCCAAGATGGCGGCTTTCGGTTGATGACGTCACTGGTCTCAGGGGGTGGTTTTTAGGGTCATTTTTAGGGGTGGGAAAAAATTGCCAGATTGGACCTTAAATTTCCTTAAATGAGGGTTTTCATCGTCGAACTTCTGTAGTACCTTTTACTAGCTACTAGTTTTTTAAGAATTTTTCTTTGTTCATTATATCCCTCGTATAGTTCTATTTTTTTTTTCAACTTGTGACTTTATGTGTTCCGTCTATCCTATGTTGTTAGTTTGTTACTTTTCACGATTCTTCTGACGCTTCTTTTTTTTTGTCATATTTCAAATGGACAAAAAACTTACCTTACATTTCACAAAAAAAATTATTCGTGATAAAAATCTCTGCATGACTTGTTGATCCATAATCAGGTACAAAATTTTTAAAACATTGTATGGAATATAGGGAAAACAAAAAGTAATGATTCATTGGAATTGTGTATGTAGCAAAAAAATTATGAACAATTGTAGATTATTGATATTCCCAGATAAAAAAAAGACAATAAACATTTCAGAAATTGTTAGATAATACAGCCCCACAAAAAAATTTTTGTCTGCGCCAAGAACTTCACTACTGTAACTAGGGATTTTTGGGGTCGCTGAATCCGAATCCGAGGTCCGTTTGACCTCATCAGGTCAGGTTCAAGGTCATTTGAAGATCAAATTGAGGAAAACTTCTAGAAAAATCTGAAAAATTCATACATAGGTTTTCAGGGTCGTTGAATCCGAATCCGAGGTCCACTTGACCTCATCAGGTCAGGTCCCGGACCGGATCTGACCGTCAAATGACCTTGACCAAACCCCAAAAACCCCTAGTTACAGTAGTGAAGTTCTTGGCGCAAACAAAATTTTTTGTGGGGCTGCGTTATCTAACAATTTCTGAAGTGTTTATTGTGTCTTTTTTCTATCTGGGTATATCAATAATCTACAATTGTTCATATTTTTTTGCTACTTAATCACAATTCCAATGAACATTATGCCCCCCACTACAGTGTACGTATTTTTCTTTCGGTCCAAATCATTACTTTTTGTTTTCCCTATATTCCATACAATGTTTTAAAAATTGTGTACCTGATTATGGATCAACAAGTCATGCAGAGATTTTTATCAAGAATAATTTTTTTTGTGAAATGTAAGATAAACTTTTTGTTCATTTGTATAAAACTTTTTGGGACACACTGTAAATCTATTTTCCATTATGGTTTGTCTGTTCTACCTTCTACTATTATAACAAAAGGGCTTAACTGGCTTCGTTAAGAATTTGAAAGATAAGGCCAAAACTTTTAAGGAAGGTGATATCACAGAGACATTTTCGAAATAAAAGGTTGATGAAAGGAAGATTTAGTGAAATTCAGGAAAAGCTCCCAGTAAAGGGCGAATGAAATGTTCAGAATGGTTTCCGCGATCAAAATTTATCGAATTTTGGGCGTTCATTTTGAAGTAATTATCAAAAGCTATAATTTATAAAACGGTTTCATATTCTCAATAACTATGTCTATCCCATCAATCCTGAGTTGGCACGGACTCTTCTACTCATCAGAAATAACTGGCGTTACGGAAAACATTTGATTTGTTATCACTAAATTCTGTTTGGTATTTTCCCACCGACATAACCTTAAACTAGACGGCTAATATCCATATTCCCACCACACAAGAAACTCATCCAATTGAACATTCCGAAAACGTCTCTGCGCAATGCGCAATGGACACCAGTACGTCTAATATCTGGGTTTCGGTTCTGTTTGGTGTTTAACCGATATTCGATAGAGAAATAGTGAATTTATTGTAAAAATTAACTGTTTTGTACTTTGGTGTAAGAACCGTTCAACAAACCATCCCAAAGGTGTTATGTTTCATAGGTAAGTCAATATAAGAAACACAATAAAATTGTTATATACCATGCATCTATTCAACAACTTTGATTCACACACATTTATTATACCAAAAAGTAATTATTTTACGCGAACAAATGTATATTTGCTTCACAATGATATTTTAGAATACCTGAGGACCAACGTAATGAATGGTTGAAAGCAATCGGAAGACCTTTAGAACCGCTTCCGCACTCGTCAACAAAAAGCATTTTGCTTCAGAAAGTTATTTCAATGATATAAATTGAGGATACTATATGTCTTACTCGAACGATACAGCTATTTATACCTATACTATACTATTTTATAAAAAACATCCTGTTCTCACAAATAATATTTCCAATCAGTAAATGAAAACTCCAACCTAAATCCTAGACCCAATCATTTTACCTAAGGTACGCCAATGTCGGAACATAGACTTTAAGGTTATGTCGGTGAATATGACAAACACAATGCGCATGCATTATGGACACCAGTCATCCTCGTAATTGATCAATTTTTATCGATGGCATTAGCCGTCTAGTTTAAGGTTATGTCGGTGTATTTTCCCCAACATTCTTGCAACATATCTGTTTATTTTGTTTCATAATATTTCATAATTTGTGTTATATTTAGTTGGCAACAATGTACGACAATGACACTGTCTCTTGTCAACATGTCAACTGCATCTCGTTCTTCGTTCCCGGCATGTTTTTAAATACACGTTCAATATTTATAAAATTGTTTCAATGAATCTGCAGGCATCCATAATCCATACACTTATTTTATTGTCAGAACCTATTTAGTCCACAATATAACAAATATCTTCGTTAATAGCCTATAGCAAGTGTCAAACGAGGCGACAATTTGTCTCCTTCCTTTGATCAGTGCCGAACATTTCTTCGATTTCTTTTTTCATTACCTTTATTTCTTTCAATTTCTGGACACTGTGGTTTTTGTACTATATAATCTTTTGTTTATTTGACTGTGTATGTGTGTTGATAAAAACTTGATAGTCTTTTACATGTGATAAGTAAATTAAAAAAATAATTCGATTTGCTTTTTTTGGTTCAGATGAATCTACGAATCTCTATGTTGGATTTTTTACGTTTTTTGAGAAATTAAAATTGTTTTCACATAATAAAACCATGACAAATACCCTGATCAAAACCACATTTAAATAAACCTATTAGTTGACCAATTTATTATACCCTAAAATAAAGTAATCAATGCGAAGAAATATATTCTAATAGTGATCAATGTTTTCAACCATTCTAGGATATAAATATTTATTTCGTTCACTTAAATTTTATTGTCCACAATTTTTGCTGGTCACAAAATAAATTAAATATCAGTAAATAAGTTTCCGCCGTTTGACAAAAGTTGGCGCAACCAGTAACTTATAGATAAAATTGTCAGATGTAAAAGGTCCTTACGTAACATTGGATATCAGTCAACAACATAACCTTGAAATATTAGTGATTTTTTAGTCGAATACGAGTCATTTGCTGGAATTTTTAAATTACTTTTCTAATTTGAAGAAATCTGCGTATCGATTGCTTGTAGAAGCATATGGTGAGGCAGCCTTACGTGAGAGAAGTTGTTGGGAGTGGTTTCAAAAGATTAAGAACTGTGAATTTGGAATTGGAAGCATTATTGAATCAAGATTCATATCAAATACAAGAAGAAACACTATTTTGAAAATAAAAATAGCGTCGAATAAATGCTGTGAATAAAAATTATTATTTTAAAACATAATTCATTTCGGAAGCTCATAGTGGTTTGTATTTTAATTTAAAACATAAGTTTTATTAAACAGAGACAATGTTCATAATTTTAATTATTTTTACATCAAAAGTAAAAGTATAATGATGATAAATGTGCTAGGATTATTTTGTTATGCGTCTATTAATATACAGGGTGTAACAAAAAGGTAGGTCATAAATTGAACCACATATTCTGGGGTCAAAAATAACTCGATTAAAGATAATTTACCTTAATGCAAATGTGCACACAAAAAAAGTTACAGCCCTTGGAAAGTACAAAATGAAAATAGATTTTGTAATGAAAATGAATACATGGCTTTCTTACCGTAAGAGAATTTTTTTCATATAAAACCACGAAATCTGTACAGCCCATAAAAATTTTAGGGGGGTTTGGGGGTTTTGAACCCCTAAAACCCCCCAAACGTTACAATTAAATTAGTATTGTGACACCATTGGTTTAATACATCATTTTTGAAATTTTTTTGCCTCTTAGCACTTTTTCGAAAATTCAGTTTTTATCGAGATACGATCTTTTTTCATTATCCTTAAATTCGTTAGTTGGCTGTTCAACAACCGTTCAAGCATTACTAGCTGAAGATTATCCTAAAACAATGGGATTTTGCGACTGGTTTTTAACGGAAAACAATAGAAATATCAATTTCATTAATCATATTTTGTTTACCGATGAAGCTAACTTTAATAGAAATGGCACGAATCACCATGGGCCGAAAGAAAAATCCTCATTACCAAAGGACTTTTAAAGTGAATGTTTGGACAGGCATTGTGAATTATAATTTAATAGGACCAGCATTTCTTCCAAATAATTTAAAGGGTGCAAATAACTTGCAGTTCTTACAAAATGAATTACCAGAATATTTGGAAGAGGTAAATTTGGATGGAGCTCCAGCGCTTTTCGATAACGAAGTTAGGGAATATCTTTTCGGTCTGTACCCTGGACGTTGGATTGGAAGGAACCCTGATGCATCTATTTCTTGGTCAGCCAGAAGTCCAGATCTTAACCCTATCGACTTTTGCTTCTGGGGTTTTATGAAAGAGGACGTGTATTCTGTTGAAATAATTGACGAACAACAACTGAGGCATCGAATCATTGAAAGTGCGAATCGATTTCGTCAGAAGCCAAAAAATTTGGATTTCCTTTTTAAAACGGTGGCGTATGCGTATTTATGAAAATGGAAGCCATTTTGAACTTTTATTATAGTAAATACTACACATTTGTACATATTTTTTATACCTGCAATTCCTGCGAATAACATGAATACTTAGTTCTTGTTACTCAAAATTTTTGAAGGCCGCATCTCGATAAAAACTGGCTTTTCGAAAAAGTGCTCAAAGGCAAAAAAATGTCAAAAATGATGTAATAAACCAATGGTGTCACAATACTAATTTAATTGTAACACAGAAAAGTTTAGGGTGTTTTAGGGGTTTATAAAAATCATTTTTAGAAATAATATCTTCCGGTCAAATTTTCTATGAGAAAACAAAAAAAAATTAAAAACTAATGGCTTCCTCCTCTTTAAAATGCTTCCTATTTTTTCTTTGCTCACATTTTAGGCAAAGATACTTTAGTTTTTTCGCGAACGCCTCGCTTGAATATTTGTATTCAGCAGCTTGGAGCGCGTAGAGTTTCCAGTTTCGAATTCGCTTTCTTATTTTTAATAGTAATACAATCTTTTTTAATAAATTATAATATAAATTTGAGTAAAATTTTCCTCTCTTTTACATGGTGCCATTAGTTTTTTGATTTTTTTTTTTTACTTAGAATACACTTTAGAGCATCAAAGATTTTCTTATCGTTTTCTATACTCAAAAAAGTACCTAAGAGCCTAGTTTCAGCGATATCACATTTTATGAGAGCTTTTGATCTAAATATGGCTCTGTGCTATTATGAATATTCCAAAAATTGGGTTGATTCGTGGACCGACGCAGTATCCGTAGTGTGCTCTCAGAAAGATGGGAAAAAGTAGTGGCAAACTATATGAACAATATGTCCAATTTTTGAAAAAAAAACGGCGCAAACTTATTTGTACAACTGATAAGAAGAGCTATTTCAAATATAAAATTACGAGATTCATTATAATTAAACTATTATCAATCTTTAAATTCATTCAATCACACACATTTGGTGAAATAATGTCAATTTATAAACTTCTGTTGTTTATGTTCATGAGTTGAAGTCTCTACTATTCGTCTATATTACACACATTCTTTATACACCAGGGCCAATCATTTTTGTAACAAAAAAACTTCTTAGCAGTATGTGGATGGTCGGAAAATTTAGGGTAAATTATAAGTAAATTAAACAAATAAATTAGACAAATTAAAAGTTCCGGAAGTTGGGTGGGGGTAACTATATAAATATACAACTTGAGGGTTGAATATTGGTTTTTTACGATTTGTGGGTGAAAGATGCATTCTATCGAAAAAAGTCAATGTAAAACTTTTGTAATAACTATTTTTTAACATAACCTCAAAACTATCGACAAAAACTATAAAAACCGTTTTATTCGTTTTTAATTTTTATCTCCTGCAAAAATATTTTATTTTTCTTATGAAACAAGGTGAAAACGTTCTTCTTTCTGTATTAAATAAGCTGCAATTTTTTCAAAGCAAAATATTTATTTTTCGATTTTATATGAATTTAAATTAAAAAAAAAAGCCTAATTTTCAATCGAAAAAGTTCACTAACAAATTTTCAATTTTTTAACTTATTAGTGCTCATTTTCTTCGTTGAAACCTCGACTTTAAGATGGTATGATAAAAATATATTGTTAATATGGAAAAATATCGTTAAAAAAACAGAAAACCAAAAAACGACATTTTCATAATCGCTTTTTCAGTTAATCTACACTAATTTTTATTTCTTATTGCAAATAAGCATTGAAATTGATGAAAAAGATTAATTTTCATGTAGTATAGTGTCATTTACATTCAATTAACTGTTAATGGTTTTGAAATTATCGAAAACATTGTTTAAACAATAATCGAATACTTCAAAACTTCATGTGTGTGTTTCATATGTAAATTAAGATAATCTAACTGTGGATAAAGGACACTTAGACCAATAAGAAAAACTCGCTTTATCAATTTTGCTCATTTCCTCGTATTTTTGGAACCACCTTGTATATTTATTTGATATTTGGCAGGCTTGTTCTACTCCATTAGGGCAATCAAGAGACATAGTGACCAAAATTAAAATTCAGGTCCGGCTTCAAAAAAAATTATCAAAATGATTTTGCTCTTCAACAACTATATCAAAATTTTAAAAATTGGGTGGCATGTTCGAGAAAAAAACGGAAAAAGTTTAATTGGAATACAAAGTTATTAAGACTGCACATTTCATTCTACTAATAAAATTTTAAAAGCAAGCTTAAGAATTGCGAACAATGTTTTCGGTAATTTCAAAACCATTAATAGTTCATTGAATATAAAATACATTATTGAAGTGATTTGAGCACCTTTGCAGCGGTTTCCCGGTACAGCCTTATTTTGCTGACCTTTTAAATCCTGTTTGATTTTTTGATTTCGATAATGTGGACTGTGTAGAACGTACAAGAATTCTTTCTTCCTTCCCTCCAGTATTACCAATAAAACGTCAGGAATTTCATAACACCTTTTATTTAAATTTTCTTTAACGAAGAACAAAAACAACACATAAAACAACAAGTATAATAACATGTACTGTAAGTAATTATAAATAACTAGGGTGATTCAACTAGTTGAGCAATTCACTGAGTGAATGTGTAAAAAATGACTTTTGAAATTGAAATTGCAAATCACATCGATTTGTGCTATCTGAACGAGACAAAGGTTTGAGAGTACTGGTTTAACTTTAATTTTTAATTGCAAATATTTTCCACCGCATCGCTACGATGTGAACGATGAGGCGGGTTGAGAGATACTGAATAAGATTACGAACAATAGCGGCTTGTCGGTAGCCACGAAGCGCCCAGCCAAAGCTGGATAAAAAAATTGTTTTTCGCCTGGCTAATTCTAACCGTCAATATCAAGGTTGAGTGTCTAGACTGTTTTTTTTATTGTTATTCACCGGGCTCGCGAGGTGGCCTGTTTCCAGGGCGTTGCCAGATTTATTCAATACTAATAATCGTTATGCAGATTACGATTTATGTTCAATTTTTGATTGAAAATTGAACAATTATATTACCTAAAAATTAATCTTTTTCATCAATTTCAATGCTTATTTGCAATAAGAAATAAAAAATGGTCTAGATTAACTGAAAAATCGATTATGAAAAAGTTGTTTTTTGGTTTTCTGCATTTTTACCGATATTTCTCCAAACGAACAATATATTTTTTTCATACCATCTTAAGGTCGAGGTTTCAACGAAGAAAATGTTAAAAAATTTAAAATTTGTTAGTGAATTTTTTAGATTGAAAATTAGGCTTTTTTTTTTTTTTTTTTTCTTCTCTGTCAACGGCATCGACTACTATGGCCATTAGCCTCGTGTTCTGTGTAGGCTTTCTTACTGTTTCCCAGCGCCACTTTAGGAACAGCACTGTTAATTAGAACCCAACAGTGAATGGTCGAGTGAGGAATCACACCTGGTATATGAAAATCAATTTCTAAATTTTTAATTAATTCAAAATCAGAAAAAGATTTCTGCCTTTGGTGTGATTCGAACCCACAACCCTTGGATTATGAGTCCAGTGCTCTACCGCTGAGCCACCCACCCCCCTAATTAGGCTTTTTTAAAATTTAAATTCGTATAAAATCGAAAAATAAATATTTTGCTTTGAAAAAAATTACAGCTTATTTAAAACACAAAGAAGAACGTTTTTTTTTCGTTTTTCTCGATAATTTTAAGGTTATGTTGAAAAATAATTACATTAAACTTTTTTCGATAGGATGTATATTTCAGCCACAATTCGTAAAAAACAAGTTGTATATTTAGCTACCCCCATCCCACTTCCGGAACTTTTAATTAGTCTAATTTATTTTTTTAATTTACTTATAATTTACCCTACATTTTCTGACCATCAACATACTGCTAAGAATTTTTTATGGATTCGGGTATTTAAAATCGGTTTGGCCGTGGTCTATTAGAAACAATCTACATATAAGTAAACTACTTGCATCACAGCAAACCTGATCCGGTCCAAATATCTATTCAGCTACGGAAGCAGGGTTTTTCCGAGATCAATCATCAGAATTGGAACCAGGTAAAACATAAACTACCTACTTCATTTAATGTTACACTTCAGAGTGTTATTACCACATTCGCTAGCTGTCTTCAACGGACGAGTGTGTTTTGAGATGAACAGTATACTCAGAAGTGGTTTCAAAACTGCTATTACAAAAATTACAGTTAAAATTCTCTTTGGCGTCCTGCGACGCCGCCATTTGTTCTTTGTCCTCTTTGGATTTCTTTTCGTTGTGACGTTTCATATGAGCAGCAAGGCAACTGTTTTGTGTAAAAGCCTTGTTGCAGACTAGACAGACGTAGGGGCGTTCCCCTGTATGAGATCGTCGGTGAACTATTAATGTACTAGAACCGTTAAAACCTAAAAAATAAAGGAAGTGAGAGATAAAGACTAAGAAGTAGTGACATTAAACATCCATGTAAAATATTTTTATTTTTTTCAAAGATATTTAGGATTCGCAAATATGCTACCATCTATCAGTAAAACTGTTACTTGTTTAATCGCCAACAAAGAGTTTTTTTGAATGGTTACTCAGCCTCCACAATAATAAATCATTACGGTGTATCGCAAGGTAGTACATTAGGACCAATACGCTTTGTTTTGTATATCAACGATATTGTAAATTTAAATATTTTTCACAACATACATCTTTTTGCAGATGACACCTTCACGTGACTTAAAAAATTTAGTTGCAGAAATGCATTAGATTTAATTTTATACATGCCGAAATATGCTTATAAATAAATGTATCAAAAACTAAAATTATGCTGATTGGAAAAGAAACAGTACAACAAGAGTTACTAGTTAATAACTACTGTGTGAATATTGGGAATGATATAAAACAAGTTGAAAAAATTAAATACTTAGGAGAGGTAATTGACCGAAAGTTAACATTTAAAGAACATGCAAATTACATAATATCCAAAATTAACCATGGGATATATTACTTATCTAGATGTTCAAACTATCTGTCATTTTTCTCGAAAAAGATTATTCCCTATCTTAATTATTGTTCAACAGTTCCCTATATTTTAAAATAGAATGATTTAAATAGAATACAAAAGCTACAAAATAGAGCAATGTGAATCATATTAACCTGCAATAAATACACTCCAATAAAACAAATGTTAGAAATATTTCAACTTGCTGCAAATAAAAGACTACTAAAGAAGTATAAATAAGTTGGTGTACAATAATGAAATACATACATATAACACTAGACAAAGAGCACTTCTTCTTTCCACCAAAAAGGGGTAAAGGGCTGAAAGAATTTAATGACCTGCCTAATGATATCAAGAACTCTTGTTCCTTAAATGTGTTCAAAATTAAATTAAAAAGGTCTACCTCAATTGATTAAGTAGCAAATCTTGTCTTTTAGCGAATCAATAAAAGAAATTTGTTTCTGTATGGACGATTATAACTATTTAATTCTGTGTTATGTGTTAGTTTTATACAGATGAGGCAAAATTTTAACGAAACATAGTATATTCAATGTGTTTTGGACGAGAGCTCATGTAGAAGTCGACCAGCACAAAATATAAGAAATCTGCGCGACGGCGAATCAACTATTCAATTGAACCACTCTACATTGTTGTATCTCTGCTCTCACCTAGCAGAGCAGTATGAAAATGTTAGGAAATGACTTTTAGGAAGAGATTTTGAGACGCCGAAGTTCAATTATATGCGAGAAATTATTTGCTGCAATAAATGTAACAAGATAATTTCTCTTCTACAAATAAGTGCTGTGGTTTCTTTTTGCCATAACAGCTTTAAAAATAAAATATATTCTACGAATTAAACAACATAACGGTAAAAAAAAAATGTGTATCCGGACACCGTGGCCTAGTTGGTTAAGGCCTCGGTCTTTATACTAGGCCAGTGTTCGGTTCGATCCCTGCGAAACTGGAATTAAAAGTCAGATAAGACTTTGGCAAGTGCAAAAACGTATTTGTGTCATACGCAGTTTCATTCACGCCGGTAAACAGGCCGGATGAGATCGGATATCTCGTGGAACTGACAGGGGTTGGTGGCACATTTACGCACTTGTTAGTTGGTAGATCACCTACATGACAAAGGCATAGTCCTGGGTTTAAGGTGATTGAGGACCGTGGTTCGGAGCCCGCGATAAGCTGTAGGTCCCGTCCAGATTAGCCTTAGTTGCAGAAAAGAGACGTTAAAATTAAGCAAGCAAGCAAGCAGGCAAACTAAAATGTAACAAAAAAAAACTACGAATCTAATGTAATAAAGGTTCACCAAACAATAGCCAAATCTGCGAAATAGAGATTATCTCTTATCGCTTTATTTTATTCTCATACCACTTTAAAATTCGTAAATTTCTTTCTTTGTGAACGTGAATATTTTATTTTCAATCGTTATCGGCTTACTACTGCGATTGACTTTCAGTAGACTGAGAGGCATATATCACGTGTCAGTTGCTCAAGGCAGGAAGGGGAACAGTGATCCAATCGAATAGTTGATAAGCCGTCGCGCACATTTTTTTTATTTTGTGCTGGTCGACTTCTACATGAGCTCTTGTCCAAAACATAATGAAAATCCTATGTTCCGTCAAAATTTTGCCACATCTGTATACAGGGTGTCCCACGACGTACTGTACACAGTCCAATCATAAGTACTATGGACCGAGGCCATTTCATATCTGGTATTAAAAAATGCCTTGTTTCGTTTTTGACGGATATACAGGGTGATATTTGAAAATATGTAAATTATTCTACGTTAAGTATATTTAAAAGTAAAAATCTCAGACCAATCAAATTTGGCACACTGAGTGTGCTCCCAGAGCTCAATAAAATAGGATTTAAAAAAATTTTAATTTCAGGTCAGGACTTATTTTTTTTTAGATTTTTATTGGTTTTTTGAAAACAACACCCTGTAAGCCAGATCAGATAATTTTTATTTTTCTCACTTTAAAGCTTAAGGATGATACTAAGCAGCCGTTAAAAAAAATGAACGCGCAACTTTTTGTTTTCTGCAGAAAAAAATAGTATAATTTTAATGGATTCACATTCTTCTTATGACTGATGCGGCACTACATTGATAGCACATCATCATTTTATAACAAAAATCATAAATGCAGTTCATTTTACTCGATATAAAGTATTATTCAATCAACTGTTGAAATTCCAGGGCCGTATTTATTTTTTTAAGTTTTTATTGATCCTGTAAAAACAACACCCTGTAAAGGAGCTGTACACATTTTCTTTCTGTAACGTCAAAGAAAAAACTATTACTTTTGATAAATATGCAAATGCAAGTAGGCTTTGAATTCGCTTTGACGTCAATTTTGACAGTTTGTGACAGAACGTGGTGAGCGACTGACAGAAGACCAAAAAGAGGGTATTTTGGAAATGGTAAATCAAATGAGAAGATAAGTACCCGCGAATATCCAGTATTTTGAATATTTCTAAGTCCACGGTTTTCAGGACGTTAAAGAAAGATCTCCTCCATCCATATCACCCCCAACTGGTAGAAAGACGGCAAAAAATAAATACGGCCCTGGAATTTCAACGGTTGATTGAATAATACTTTATATCGCGTAAAATGAACTTTCCTTATGATTTTTGTTGAAAAATGATGATGTGCTATCAATGTAGTGCTGCATCAGTCATAAGAAGAATGTGAATCCATTAAAATTATACTATTTTTCAAAGTTTTATTTTTTTCTGCAGAAAACAAAAAGTTGCGAGTTCAATTTTTTTTAAAAAAATAAAAATTGTCTGATCTGGCTTACAGGGTGTTGTTTTCAAAAAACCAATAAAAATCTAAAAAAAAATAAGTCCGGACCTGAAATTAAAATTTTTTTAAATCCTATTTTATTTAGCTCAGGGAGCACACTCAGTGTGCCAAATTTGATTGGTCTGAGATTTTTACTTTTAGATATACTTAACGTAGAATAAATCACATATTTTGAAATATCACCCTGTATATCCGTCAAAAACGCAACAAGGCATTTTTTAATACCAGATATAAAATGGCCTCGGTCCATAGTACTTATGGTTGGACTGTGTACAGTACGTCGTGGGACACCCTGTATACAAGATTATTTTAAAATTCTTTTATATTGTGTTATATTTTAAATTAAGGATTACATTAAAATGTACTTTGTAAATTAGCCTTTGCTAAATAAAGATAGATATATAAACTGATAAATGAAGCCTAGAAGTGAGTTTTGACAACTTTACAAAGCAACGAATTTCCAGTCTGCATTGGGGGTTGCAAAGTTTCTTGACCGATTCTGGTATCACTTTAAGGGAAATATACAAAGTAACCAAACGAGTTAGGAAAATAATATATTCCATTCGACATCCAAAGACTGGTTTCTGCAAGTTGGGAATTCTAGCTTTGTAAAGTTGTCGAATCTTCATTTATCAGTTTTACTGATTGATGGTAGCACATTTGCGAATTTTATCTTACAGCTGACATAGCTATTGATTTACGCGTGGTTGGAATTGATTTATTGGATTCGAAAGCATACCTAAAGAAGCCGAAAGGCAGAAACCGGTCTTAATATGTCGAATTGAATAAACTAAATTCTTAACTCGTTTGCTTATATTTAGGATTATTAAAGTGAGGGTCCAAGGATAAAAAGAAAACTTTATTAAGTTATTAGTCAAAGTTTTGGCAAATTATTCGCTAATATAAAAAAAAATCAAGTTAGAGGAATAATATAAAAACCATAAAAACAGAAACTATTAAATAAATAGGATAAATTAAGTTTAAATAGCAATTTATGCGAATTTAGTTCTATTACGGGTTTAGCTTATGTTATCAAATGAGTTCTAGTTTTTTCCTACCTTTATTGCAAATATCACAAATGTGAGATTTTTCTCCAGTGTGTGTTCGCATGTGTTTAGTCAATTCGTTAGATTGGCAGAAGGATTTCTGACAAACACAACAAACGTAGGGTCGTTCTCCAGTGTGAATTCTAATATGGGCTATTAAATTTGACCTTGTTGAAAAAGCTTTGGGACACATCAGACATTTGTGTGGTCTTTCACCTACAAGTAATTTACAGATTGTTATGACTATCATCGCATAATCTCGAATAAATAGATTCATTAAATGACCAATTAGGATTTAACTCAACACCCTAGGATCTTTAGTTGTCGATTTTTTTTGGTATATACCACTTTTATTCTCTATAGTACGGAAGGCCAAGCGGGGTTTTTCCGCGTTACTCGAGCGCGTCAGAAATACATATGGGGAGAAACCTTGCACCCTGTAATGTACCCCTACCATATATGAACCCTTAATATAGGGGGGTGCGTTGAGGGCAGCCCGTCAGATTAGTAAAAAAAAATCGATCCTTAGAAAAACTCGAACGCGTCAGATTAAGAAAAGGTAAGTTAAGTACATCCAGAAAAGTGTATATTTCAATAATCTGTCAATTTGATCGAGGCATAAGGAAATGGGCGAGTCACAAAGTTGTAAAAAAAAAGGTCCATCTGGCTAAACGGTTAATATTTTGAAAATTTTGTTTATTCATGGATATGTGGGTTGATAAAGGCTACATTTTAAAATTATTTTGAAATATATACAGGTTGTCCCAAAAAAGTGTGGCGTATCAAAGTTATATTATTTCTTATGGAATACCCTATATTTTATTGCAATTATAGATTATACGTTAAAAATAAGATAAACTTTCTTAATTATTCCCTATACCTAAGCTTTTTAGTTTTCGAGATATTTTGATATTTCTAAAAATGGAAGCACTTACAAGAAAGCCAATAACTTGGAAACCTATGGAATCAGCCAAATCCTATTTTAACTGAAAAAAATTAGACTAATAATTGAAAGCAATAATTTATTTAGAGTCGTTTAAAATTATACAGTGCGTCCAAAATGGGGCGATTTTATAATCCTATTCTGTGGCAAATTCTATTACCTTTTTAAAATTAGATCTACTATGCCTAAATCTATTAATTTTGGAGTTATTTTTATTTTTGTTAAATTTTACGTTATTTTTCCACCGTAATGCCTAAATATAACACCCTGTATTTGATCAGCTTAGGCTATGATCCGAAAAAATTATCTTTGAAACTATGTGTTTGGTTTTGACATTATTAAAAATATTTCGAGATGTCTCAAAATCTGTATGGTTAACCGTCAGACTAATCCATTATTATGAAAAGTGGATTCATCTGTAAACAGCATATTATAAAAAAAAATCATCTTCACTAACTTTCTCCAATGCCCATAAACAAAAATCTATCCGTCTTTTCCATACAGATTTTGATGCATCTCGAAACATTTTTAATAATGTCAAAACCAAACACATAGTTTCAAAGATAATTTTTTCGGATCATAGTCCAAGCTGATCAAATACAGGGTGTTATATTTAGGCGTTACGGTAGAAAAATAATGTAAAATATAACAAAAATAAAAATATCTCCAAAATTAATAGATTTGGGACAACCTGTATATTTCAAAATAATTTTAAAATGTAGCTTTTATCAACCCACATGTCCATGAAAAAATGAAATTTTCAAAATATTAACCGTTTAGCCACAATGGACCGTCGCGTCTACCATATTAAATGTTTTTTTTTACATTTTTGAAAATTTTTACACGCTCTTCCCCCCACTAAAATGGAAAACTTAACATATATTTTTTTCGTTTTAGAACCTAATCTTCACAATCCAATAGGTCCCCATGCCGCTTTAGTAACTGCAAATTTAGCATCTCGGCCTCCCCTCTTACTACGTGAAAATCTAGAGCCAGCATACATACATACAAGATTTAAAACAACGGACAGAATATGTTGCTTAGTATTGACAAATTAAGCACTTCTTTTTAATATGGAATATTAATGGAAACTTTACATAGACTTTCTTTTAATTCAAAAATATATTACCTGTGTGTGTTCGCATATGTTTTTCTAAATCCTGTGCTTGTCTACATCCTTTGTCACATACTACACACCTAAAAGGACGCTCACCCGTGTGTGTCCTTAAGTGTATTTTGAAATTGCCACTATGTGCAAAACCTTTGTTACAAAATTTGCATTTGTAAGGTAAGTCAGAAGAATGAGTTTTCATGTGCCTAGTGAGTTTTGTAGAATTTCCAAATACCTTAAAAATATTTGAATGTTCTCATTATTATAATGTTAAAGCTAATAGCAAATTAGTTTAAAAGATATGGGGTAAATCAAATGTTGCTATAGTAAAATTAAAATGTAGATAATCTCATAAAATAAAATAAAGAGAAAAGTTGAAATTTATAAAGTAATTGCATCATTAATTAATAATATTATACCTTATTACACGTAGGACATTGTTTTGTTGAATCTGATTTACATTCTTTTTTTATTTTATTTGTAACTTCTTCTTTTTTAACATTTACTTCATTTGGAATTGGTTGTTGAGCTTGTTCTAAGAATTGAACTTGAGGTTGCATCTTAAAAAAATATTAAGTTCTACTAAAATACACACTTGACAATATTTAAACAGTTGAACATAAAAAAAATAATTTTAGAAACATAACAGAACAAAACGTATTTATATATCTAAATTACTATACTCCAGAAAGCTGCAGTATGACTATACAGCTAACCCTATTAACTTATTCATACCTGGTAAGGTATTTATTGGAACTCACTGCTCACTGGCTCTACTAGTATTTTTAATGATAGATATATTGGAACAATGATGGTAGTTTTTAATCTATTAGGAAATTTGCCACAATCAAGTGAAATATTAATGAAGTACTGTTATACCTGACTTGTTACACCAAAAGTATTTAAAAAAATTTATTATGCAAAATTTCAGTATCAGATTTAGATTTCAAATTCAATCGGGTTTGTGTGCACGATTGTCCAAAAATAACTGACCATTCTGTTATTTCAGTATCTATTTCCAATAATAAAAAACATTCTGGTCATCAAAGTTTAGAAATCTAATTAGTCAAAAACTAGATAAAATCAAAACTAGTCTTATTATGTGTCATTTTAATTTAGATTCTGTTGATATCGATGCCACTTATCTGGAAATTTTGGCCAATTGTGAAAATATAGTCAATAACATAATTCTAACATGCCATTTTAAATCAAAATTACCTTGGTTTGATTATGAGGTGTACGATCAAATTAAACAACCTGATAGGGCCTATAAACATTTTAAAATATATATTGATGGTAATGAAAAACAACATAAATGGCAAGTTTATAAGCGACATAGAAATGTGGTAGTAAATATCTTAAAGTTAAAAAAAGAGCAGTATTATTTTAATAAAATAGACAGGTATAGAAATAATTAAAACTTAAAAAAAAAATAGTTAATGATAAAAGCAAAGATATGTAATCTTTGAAACTACAGCAGGCACAAAATTGTTAACAAACAGTCTAGAAATAGCGAGCAGTTTTAATGAATATTTTGTTGAAAGCATCGAAAGTATTGTTCAAAGTATTGAAAATTCTGTAACGTGGTGTAATGTAAAATAATAACCTAAATTTAAATTTTGAAAAATTTGAAATGCTTTCCATGCAGGATTTGCGAAAAATGGTGGATAGTTTAGATAATAAATTCTCACTTCACGAAACGTTAAATTGCAGAATGGTAAAAGAAGTTTTTGAAACCATTGGACAAGTTATCTTAAATTTAATTAATACATCTCTCACTACAGGTAGAATTCCTAATGTATTAAAAATAAGTACTATCATCCCTTTACAAAAAGCACCCAATACTAATAAAGCTAAAGAATACCGACCAATCAATACTTTACCTCCTATAGAAAAACTATTAGAAATCGCTGTCTATGAACAATTATTGGACCACATTACGAAAAATAATATTTGAATTAATAATCAGTCAGGTTTTCGGTTACACTTTGCCACATAAAAATTAATTTGGATAAAAATAAATTCATAATAGCTGTATTTCTCGACTTATAAAGAGCCTTTGACAGAGACAGAAATATTAATTTCTAAACTTAAACAATATGGTATAGGGGGTACAGCGATTAAGCGGCTCGAAAATTATTTAGAACATCATAAACTGAGAGTGCGTTTTAAAGATCAGGTATCATCTGAAATGGATAGTGATACAGGGATTCCGCAAGGTAGTGTATTGGGCCCGCTTCTATTCATTTTCTATATTAACGATATTGACTTATTTGTAATCTGTGAATTCATTAACCTGTTTGCCGAAGATACGTTAATTTGTTGTAGTGATGAAAATTTGGATGTAGCTATTCAGAAAATGAATGTTATTCTAGTTAAGGTTAATAAATATTTGAAAATAAACAAATTAAAGTTCAATGATAAAAAAACAAATGCAATGATCTTCTCTACGAAATATAAATATAGCGTAATTAATACTAAGAGCATAAATTTAAATATTAATAATGAAAAAATTCAAATTGTTACATCACTTAAATACTTGGGGTTTAACCTTGACAATATTTTAAGTTTTGATAGTCATTTTGAATACATTCATAAAAAAATATCAAAAAAGCTGTACTTCTTTAGCAGAATATCTCAAAACTTGTCAATACAGACCAAAGTACAACACTATTATTCAACCTCATTTTGACTATTGCTCATTAATTTTATTTTTATTCAATCTCAACAAACTGAACGCTTTGCAAAAGTTGCAAAATCGCGGAATGAGAATAATTCTTAAAACTAATTGTCGCATTCCAATTAGAATAATGTTAAATTCTCTAAATTGGTTTTCTGTTGAAAATAGACTGTTCTATTTCACCATGATTTTGGTTTTCAAAGTTGTAAATTGTTTATCACCTGAATATTTTCAGGAATTTGTTTCTTTCAACAAAAATATTAATTCATATAACACCAGAGGTTTAAATGACATATATATATATATATATATATATATATATATATATATATATATATATATATATATATATATATATATATAATCATCCCAAACGAAGCCCAAAACGCTACATTCCACAGTTTATCCGAAGCCCAGTGCGACAATACGAAGCCCACCTTCGGGCTTCGTAAAAACAGCGTGTATAACTTCGTCAGTGGTCAGATATGAACGTAAGAAGCCCGCAGTTAAATTTTTGCTATGGCGTCAAATTGACGCCGAACTGTCAGAAAACATACGTAACAGGGTTCATCGTACTTCTCGCGAGGGAGCGCTTCAATTGCATACATATATAATATATATGCATTGTAGACGAACTACGCATTATACGAAGCCCGTGGGATTTTGATGATCTTAACATTCCCGACAATTTGGCAACAACGTATCGAAATAGATATATAGGGGAATCACAGAGAAAGAGCAAACAAACTGCCATTATTGTGCAAAATGAACCGCGTGAAACATATTTTATCAATGGCAATACCAGCAGAAGTAGCCAGTAAGTACCTTTATATTTTTATGTAAATCGTTTTTAGCATTTTTGTTCTTTTACTATTATAGTGGTACTTGATATATTCTTCCTCTCATGAGAGGCCTAAAACCCTATATTCAACAGTTTAATTCAAACCCAGTATGAATTTTCTAAAAACAAGCACATACCATGTAAAGTGGTGAATAAATTCATTATATCTTAAAACTAAAGTTTTTTCGAAAAATTCTTGTTCAAATGGGCATTGTAAGCTGTAATTACAAATAGTATTCATGTTATCACTATTTCGTAAATGAAGTAATCAATGTTTTTTGTAATAAAACATTCTGTATATTTTTACATTTTGAGATTGTACTCTATGACCTGAATCCAGAAACCTATAATCCAATCCAATATAAAAACAGGTGAAAACCGTATTATGTTTACCATTTAAGTGATGGTTGCGTCCACAGGGTTAAATATTGAACAAAACTGCCTACAAGTTCCTATTATAACTTCTTAAGTACTTCCTATTGCAGGAGAAGTTGCTATACAGGGTAATCAAAAAGGCCGATCTTTTGAACGCTCTGTATAGTATTATTTGATTACATCAAAATATAGTACCCACTTAAAAAGTTAGAATATGGACATGGAAGTCGTTTCGGGCAATTGAGAGATGGTTAGACTATATTTTGTAACACTTATAAAGACACTCTTTGGAAAGGATCAGTTCTTTTATTGCTGGTTTTTCACTACCTTCCTTCTTGTTGCAAAATATATCATGTAAGTTTTTTTATGGTTCACATGCTGGTTAGTATAAGTCATTTAACATATTTCACGATAATTTTACACATTTTGGAAGCGTGGTTAGAAGCCTGGCATTAACTGAAGACCAATAGTGAAAACCTTATTTCAATATCTCTACTGACTGAGTCTTGAAATACTGACTTTCAAAAATTTGGCAAGGTACAGTTGGACACCCCTTAATTACATACAGTGTGTAAATTTCTAGCCACAGAGATGACTACCAGTTTGGGCGACAATAATAAAGGCTTAAGTGACGTCGGAAATCAGTTAAAAAAACAAAATGCTATTGATACGAATGAAAAATCTGACGATCACAACAATTACAAATACGAAGAAAATTTCATCTATTGAAGTTGCTACCGCAGAAATGTTTGTTCCTAGCAATAACGAAAATGCATCTAAAAACGCTCCTGCTGAATTTACTGAACTGAAAAACACAATGGGGGAAATTGCAATTACAGAAAAATTCGATAAATCTGATGACCAAGAATGTTTACAGAAGGACATTCATATTAATTTAGAGAACAGAATTGAAATGACAAACATAATATACACTCAAGAGGCCATAAATTTAGAATATGATGCTACAATAAAAGAGAAAAAACTTATTTCCCCAAGTGGTTCTATTATATCTAACACTACCGATGGTTCAAATGACGGAAACATAAGTGATTTAATTGAAGGCATTGCCAGTTCTGGGTCTGAGTACGCTCCTTCTGACCATGAAGAATCCTCTGATTTAGATTCGGAAGCCTCTATTGTTAGCGATGAAATCATTTCACAACACAAGGTAGGTTTTTCTGTATAGAAAAACAAAATACCATATACAGAATATATTACAGCTGTATAAAAATAACATTTTATACTTTGTAGTGAAATGATATTCTACCTCTTAGGCAAATCACCATTGAAAAAAATCAAAATACTTCAGATTAATGTTATAAGTGATGTAAACATTAAAGCATCACATTTTTCGGCCATTCCCGAAAGAGTAGATAACCCTTTTCCCGTAAGTACTTAATTAAATTAAAAATTTTTGTTATTATTTTTTTTCTACTTTAATCGCCCATTTTCTACGATAAAATGTGATGTTTCTTTTCACCCGTTATATATATGAAATCTTCAAAAAATAGTATACCTAATTAACACAGAGAGAAATCCGGGAAAAAATGATAAGCGTCCTAAAATTGTAACATATTGTTTTATTATTTTTGTGTTACTCATCCTTTCTACGTGTCCAAACCACCTTAAGCTGCTTCTGCCCTTTTTACCTGCTTAACTTACTTTCACTCCACATTCATTCGTAACCCATTCATTTCGTAAAATATAAAAGAAACTATGCTGACGGGATTCAAATTTCAAAGATATCATATATTCCGATTAGTTTACCGAAGACGACCTTCCATTTTTTCTTAGGAAAGAGAGTCGGTTCTTATGTCGATTCATGTCTAATAGGTATTAAAAAAGTCTTGGTCATTATTTTTTTTATTTTTTTTTGCAGGGTCGAAATTATAAAATAACAAACAACCTTCTGGAAGAGTAAAATGGTTCAAAAAAGAAAAAGACATTATCACAACATATTTTCAGAAACATATAAAAAACAAAATTACACCCAAGAAACATGAATGTGTCGAAATTTTGTCAAAATATGCGACTGTTTTTGAAAATAAAGATTGGGTCAGAATCAAAACCTTTGTTTACAATGTTTTTCGTATGAAACAGTAATTTGTAATGTTTTAAGTTTATTTTACACGTTTACTTTTTATGTTGTATTTGAAGTTTATAAATTCAAAATTCTGACTTTTTATTTTAAGTTTAATTTTTTCTATTCGACATTTTTAGCATCTTTATAATGTTCTGTTATTTTCAGAATAAAATTTTATTTTTACGGCTGTTTTATTTTTTAGAATATGTGCCTCTACCTGCACGAACTACACATGTAAACACTTATTTGTACATATGAAACCTGATTTATTGGCAACACTGCAAGGCTTTGTAAAATCACCAATATATTATCTTTTTATATGTTTGGGCATCGTATAATAACAGCAGCCTACTGGGCTTCATAATATTGACAGTAAGCGCCTATGTTGTATAATCCCTAAAATGCGCCCCGATACCCGGGCTTCCATTTATCTTCAATATATGCTGGGCTTGCTATAAAGCGCCGTATGTGTATATATATATATAGCTAGAAATGTTTATAAAAGCACAATGAACTCTCTGTTTTTAAAGGCTTCCTCAAGTTTAACCATAATTACCTGTATCTATAAAAAATGTACCATTCCTAATAACTTTAAAATGTTACTTAAAGAACACATCAAAAACTTATAGTTTATGTTGTTGCCTAAATTTTAAAACGTTTTTGTTTAAATTTTTTTTCCGTTTTTTGATTATGATTGTGTTTATGTGTGATAAATTAAATGTAAATGTAAAATATTGTACTTAATTTGATTATAATGTTAGTTGTTAAATTTTAATTAATTTCATATTGTGTATTTTTAATTAATGTTGTATGTATATTAGGGTTTCCTATTTAAAATAAAGATCTATCTATCTATCTATCTATTATTTGTGTCTTAATTTTAGCTGTAGAATTTCTGCAAAGGAAGACTTTAATATAATTTCACTTTGGTAAAAGTTAACTAAATGTTTGCACTGTTATTTTCTGAAGACCCTTATTATAAAAATAGTTTCTATTAATAACTTACCTGCACAGGTGCCATTTCCGCGTTATGCAGCACAGCTGAGTGCTGCAATGGCATTGTATAAGAACCATTATAGACCTGTACTTGTCCTACACCTTCTACATTAAAAGTGCCTAGCTGATTATAATCAATCTGAGTAATTTGAGCTTGATCAGTCTGAGTTATTGGCATGAAATTATTTTCTTGAGGAATATTTTCAATTAAGGGGTTACATTCGATGTAGACACAGTTATTTTCAGGTACAGTCTGTGCATATTGAGGAAGATTCATTTGAGAATTTTTTGGCGGTTCTGGAATTTGTACGGGTGGCTGAGGTTGTTGTTGTTCAGTAGGCCTTTCAGATATTTTTTTCAAGTATTGTCGAAGTCTAGAATCTGATTTTTCACTTAGTTTTTTAAATTGAAACGATATGTGTAGCTTAGCAGAGCATTTGTTGCATATTTGAGTTGGCAGACCATCGTTTTGCCAAACCTATAATACATTGGAAATGCTATAATACTGACACTTCATTAATTTATAAATATAATTAAATTTAGAAGTGATGGAAATAGTACAAAAATTAAGGATAATTTTTCCGAAAATAGTTAACACTGAGGTTTTTGAAGTCCTATAAAAATCTAGAATAAGTCTAATTTAATAGGAGAACAATCAAATATTTTAAAATGTTATTTTATCCACAAACATACCTGTACTGAAGAACATGACATTAATTTTTTTGATATATTTACTTTAAAAATGGACATCATTATGCCTTCATTCAAACATACCCTACAAATTTTTTCAAAATTTAAAAAACTATCTTCCATTATTTATTTTATTTTTGTTTATTTTGATTTAACCATCAAATTTTAATGTCAATATTTAGAATGTCACTTTATTCAAGCCTACCAACAGCTACTATTTAGTGTCTGGCCTTTTATTAATTCATGCATACAGTTTTAGTAATTATTTTTAATAAAATTTACGTAGGTATGTCCCGAATTTTTAATGATGAACAAATTCTAAAAATTAAATTTGGAACAATTTTATCATAAACTAGGTGAGGGCTAGAATACTGTATTTGATGAGACTATAATTAAACGATTAATAAATAGATGGCGATGTACTCAACAATTTCTGAGGGATCCTTAATGATGTCAGTTTAATCCAGAGGGTAGAGCATATATACATTTTTATATAGATTTTCTATAGATTATAGTTAGATACTGTAATGGAGTAGAGGAAAATTTTGAAAAAAACTTTTTTATTGATATAAGTGGTTTTAATATTCAAAAGACTAGAGTATTTGAGGTTTTTGAAGTAAAAGGTACCAAGTCACTATGAACTATAGAAATGAATTAGCAGCTATTAATTTTTTAAAACATTTATTTTAAGATGATATAAATATTTAATCAATAACAATAAACTCTTAATTTAGTTTATCAAAAAATAATAATAAAACTCTTTTATTAGCTTCTATATACCCAACACACCAAAAAACACGAAAGCTTCAAAAAAGCGGATTTTCCGAGTTCTGAGTACTTTATCGCGGCTTAACAAGTATGAAAAAATAAACTTGTATTAATATTTTCTAATGACATACAAAATGGCATGCAAAACAAAGTGACGGAAATTTGCAAGGTCTTTTGTGCAACTTTTATTGTTATTTAAAATATTCAAAATGCATGCCATTCGAACTAGGATATTATTATAGTATTATAAAATTAATTTCCAGAGAGATGGGAAAAATGTGTAGCCTAGCGATGGCCAGGGCCGCCCAGAGCTGGACAGGGCCCCGGAGATAAGGTCTCATCGGGCCCCTCCCCAAACCAATTTAAAAAAAATTGTATTACTATAAAAAAATTATTAAAAATAAGAAAGCAAATTCGAAAACCGCGCTTAGCCGTTGAATACAAATATTCAAGCGAGACATTCGTGAAAAAACTAAAGTATCTTTGCCTAAAATGTACGCAAAGAAAAGAAAAGAAAGCATTTTAAAGAGGAGGCTTTAAGCTTTCTTAGGAAGCCATTAGTTTTAATTTTTTTTTCTCTTCTCATAGAAAAGGACCCCGCACCATTTAAATGTAAAAAACGTCCCGGCCAAATTTTCTGGAACGTTGGTATGTTATAAAACTCGATGCACTGACAAAAAGTGTCCATTGGCCCAAACCAATCCTATGGCTAGTTTTCTAAGTACAGGGTGTTAAACATCGGAAATACCACTTTTTTGTAACCAGATTTCTCATAATAGATCTGTTTTATTGGCGTTTATTGTAGAAAACATGAATTATAGATTATTTAGCATTAATATTTTATAAAAAATCACCGTAGAATTTGGTTAGTTACAGGGTGGTTCGAAAATAAGTAATATGGTTTTTTTGAAATCATTTCTTTATAACATTGCATTACGAATATATAGTTTAAATAATTACTTCTTGGTGATGAACCATATTTTATACAGGGTCACTCACAAAATGTGGTTACAGAGGGAATATAGTGTTTTTAGCTTTAACAAGTCACCCCGTATAAATGATGTGTTATAAATTTTTTGTATTATATTAAACAAATGTACGATCTGCCACTCTATGTCATACAGAGTGTTAAACTGATTGCAAAAACTTTAAAAATTAGAAAAGATGTGTTTTGTGCATTACCCTGTATTTTAAAAGTTTCTCCGTCAACTTTATAAATTAATACATTTTCACATTAACAAAAGTTTAGTATTTAATTTTGTTGTAATCCTATAACCAGTTTGCCTAAAATGTGTACCCATAGATATTAAAAACATCTTTCAACTAGTAAGAACTTTTAAAATACAGGGTAGTGCACAAAACACAACTTTTCTAATTTTTAAAGTTTTTGCAAACAGTTTAACACCCTGTTTCACATAGAGTGGCAGATCGTACATTTGTTAAAAGAAGTAATTATTTAAACTATATCATAATGCAATGAGTTCTTCAAAAAAACTATATTACTTATTTTCGAACCACAGTATAACTAACCAAATTCTACGGTGATTGTTTATAAAATATTAATGTTAAATAATCTATAATTCACGTTTTCTACAATAAACGCCAATAAAACAGATCTGTTATGAGAAATCTGGTTACAAAAAAGTGGTATTTCCGATGTTTAACACCCTGTTCTTTGAAAACTAGCCATAGGATTGGTTTGGGCCAATGGACACTTTTTATCAGTACATCGAGTTTTATAACATACCAACGTTTCAGAAAATTTGACCGGGACGTTTTTTACATATAAATGGTGCTGGGTCCTTTGACCGGAAGTTATAATTTCTAAAATTCTCACTGAATTTTATAAAATTGAAGATATATATTAAAATCCTTGAACATTTATCAAAATTAATACTTTTTCTTTTCAGGTAAAAATAATTAAAATGATTGAACATTGTTTCTGTTTTAAAATTAACATTTTTTAAATAAAGTTAAAAAAACACTTTATAATGTGTAATAATTCAGAAATTGATTTATATAAATAAATAAACACTAAATATTTCTAATATTTAATAATTTTTTATAGTAATACAAAATTTTTTTAAAATAACTTTTAGTAAAATTTTCGGCTATTTCACGTGGTGCTATTAGATTTTCGAATTTTTTTTTTTAAATTGTGAACTTAGGATACACTTTAGAATAGCAAAGATTTTTTTTATCGTTTTCTACACTCTTTCAAGTACTTAAGTGCCAAGTTTGATTGGTCAATATTGGCTGTGGCAACCCGGCTAAATATATTAGTAGGTATATTATGCAATGATTATCATGTAATGATTAATCAATGATTAGTCAGATTTAGTAATTTGTAATAGATGTAATATAGAGCTCACATAATACAGATTTTCTTTTACTTTAGTTTCCAATCGCATAATATTTCCTATAAAGCCCATCGCCGGGCCCCGGGGATTTTGCCCCCCCCCCCCCGGTTAGCCCTGGCGATGGCAATACTTTGAATAAAATATTTTTTCTACTCCTGTTCTTTAAATTACTTATTTTACTTATTAAATGTGCGCTATCCGTTTTATACTAAACCTCATTATAGCACACTTAAACCTTATTTATTTTAGCGAGGCAGTGACGTCACACGTCAAAAATCTGCGACGTTGCCAGGTAGAATTTTTTTTCGTTCACTTAAAGATAAAATTGTGCCAGTTACTTTTTTCCTAGCTTGAGTATTATAAGTGCATCTAATGTGCTATCAACTTGATTAACGATTGAATTGAATGTAAAAAAGAACTGCTAGTCTATGGAACAATGAAATCTTGACTGTAAAGAATTTTTAATAGTAAGAAGTGTTTTAAGATTCAAATAAAAATTAATAGTTATATAGTTTTGGAATTTTTATTTTTATATGCCACTATGTTAAAGGTCAATTTGTAACTACTCTAAGTGAGTAGCCACATTGATTGCATAAATCAAGAATTTTCGCTATGTCACATCGGCAACGTAGTGAAGTGTTGCCAACCTTGAACAATTAATTTCCCCTGCATGTTAAGTTTAAATCGTATTTGCTCTTAGTGCTTTAGTGTTTATTCCGTTGACAACAGAAATAACTAGAAATTGCGTCACTGCCTCGCTAAAATAAATAACCCGTATAACACTGATTTTGACCAATAGAATAGCACACTTTTCATTATACAGGGTGAGTCACGGTAGACGCGACGGTCCATTGTGGCTAAACGGTTAATATTTTGAAAATTTTGTTTATTCATAGATATGTGGGTTGATAAAGCCTACATTTTAAAATTTTGAATTATACAGGTTGTCCCAAAAAAGTGTGGCATATCAAAGTTATATTATTTCTTATGGAAGACTCTATATTTTATTGCATTTACAGATTATACGTTAAAAATAAGATAAACTTTCTTAAGTATTTCCTATACCTAAGCTTTTGACTTTTCGAGATATTTTGGTATTTCTAAAAATGGAAGCACTTACAAGAAAATCAATAACTTCGAAACCCATGGAATCAGCCAAATCCAATTTTAACTGAAAAAATTATACAGGGCGTCCAAATTGGGGCGATTCTCTAATGACATATTCAAAAGACGATATCGTTCTTATTTTAAATAGGACACCCTGTATTTTATAATCCTATTATGTAGCAAACTCCAGTACCTTTTAAAAATTATAAAGGTATAGTACCTGCCTAAATCTATTAGTTTTGGAGTTATTTTTATTTTTGTTATATTTTACATTACTTTTTCCACCGTAATGCCTAAATATAACACCCTGTATTTGATCAGCTTAGGCTATTGCAACATCATTTTTTGTCTAATATCTAATGATACATTTTCCAACTTTTCCTAGCTTACATTTCCTAGTAGGTACATCGTTTATTTAAATTCCCACTAAGTAAAGAAAGATTTAATAAGGAAAAGAATTTGATTAAGGCTCTGCTCCGCGGGTACGCGAAAATGGCATTGTAAGGGTTTAGAAATACAGTGTTTTTTTGGACATCGTTGTACTTTTTTGCTTGATTTTTTTTTATTTTATAGATAAAGGATCCACACATGCTTATAACTATATGAGAAGTTCCGAAATTGTCCAGAAAAATATGAATTTTTTGATCAAACATTGACAATATTCGAGTGGGTATAAAAAATTGTAGTAGGACTTATGACATATTTAAATATAGTTATAAGCATCGAGACAACCTTTCCCTATAAGCTCGTAAAGAAAATTTAAAAAAAAAATATACCGTTGCTGAGAACAGCCTGTATTTCAAAACCCTTACAAGCCCATTTTTACCAGCCAGGATGTGGCGCACCTACGGATTATTATTAAAATTACTTAAAGTTCGGTAAAGATAAAATAGTTTCACTTATTTAAATGTTTACGAGGGGTAGACATATGGGTGAAGAATTAAAATTTCTGTGGAATATTAGATTATTAGTAAATGCTCTTCTTTATGGATATTAAAATCACTTTTTTTGATTAAGGCTCTGCTCCGCGGGTACACGGAAATGTCATTTTAAGGGTTTAGAAATACAGTGTTTTTTGGATAGCGTTGTACTTTTTTGCTTGATTTTTTTTTAATTTATAGATAAAGGATCCACACATGCTTATAACTAAATGAGAAATTGTACAGAAAAATATGAATTTTAATTATTACTTCTTTATCAATAAGTTTTGTTCGTCGTATTTGAAAATTAGTTTAGAAAACTTTTAATATGAAAGTTATTATCGAGTATTTAAGGGAATAATAATCTTGAATCTACGTCATTTCAGGGATATGATATCCTTCCGGCCTAGCAAAGCCGTTCCTCAGCTTTAACGTTATAAAATTAAAAAATGGCGACAATGTCACCATTAGAGAGCCAAAAGAAAATTTTATTTATTTATTTTTTTATTATTTATTTATTTTTCTCATAATAAAGATTAGTTAAAATAAATTATCAGAGTAACAAAAGTATAGAATATTTCGTTATGAAAATAAAAGAGTAATTATAAAATAAAAGAAATTGAAGGAAAACTAATATGTAATTAAAATTTAAAAAAAAGTAATTATGTAACTTTAACGAAATGTTACGGATCTCCAGTCTTCTGGCTTTTCGGGGATCCACAAGCTCGGGTAAATAACATTTTGTATAAAATTCGGAAAGTTGTGATTTCATTCTCTCGCAAAATAAATCATTTTTCAGGACGATTTCCTTTTTTATACCAGTAGGTGTCCAAACTGCAAAGCAGCAATACGCTCTTCCAGTGACCAATAGCTGGCCTTGTATTTGGTAAAACCATTTGTGGTTTTGATTTATTTGTCCATTCTTCTTCCAGAATGTAATTTTTCTATTTTCTATATCTTTTTCGGGCCTTACATTTTTGGCGCTGAAGGGGCATTTTAGTGGAGTTAAATTAGACGACAATATTCTGAAAATGGATGTAAGAGCTAAGTCATTTTTTTCGATTTTATACATAAAGAGAAGCTTGTAAAAAAATTTTCAATACATTTGTGGATTTTTTTTTATCTTAAAAAGAAAGATTTTGGGTGTACTTTTGTCTAAGAAAATCCAACATTTTATTTCTTTATTTAGGGAATAATAAAAAAAAATAAAAAAAAATCGAGTTTCAGTTTTTCCAATTTTTTTATGTTTATCGCGATATTTATGCTTGATTCTCTTGTAAGAACTATATTTCAGTCCAAAAAATGTTCAAAAAAATAAAAAAAATATTGCAGGTTCTAAAGTAAGATTTTTGTGAGGGAACGAATCAATATACAAAATAAAAATCGGTTTTTTTTATTATTCCCTGAATTGGGCACTTTACATAAAGAAATAAAATGTTGGATTTTCTTAGACAAAAATACACACAAAATCCTTCTTTTTAAGATAAAATTTTTTTCTCTACTATTGTTTTTCGAAATAAAAATACATATTTTCTCCAATTTTTAAGAAAATTCGAAAATTCTTTGGTTATTTATTGCCAATTCGGCAAAAAAATATAACTCTTAGAGCCGGAGATATTTAAAAAATAGTGAAGCAATCCACTCGAAAAATACCAAAAATGTCGTTTTTGGCACATATCTCGCGAAGCTCCAGCCCAAATTTATTGAAAACTTTTTGTATAAAAGAGAAAAAATTAAAAAAAATTGAGTTAGCTCTTGCATCCATATAAAATTCTAATTTCACTCCACTATCTATCAATCTTTTCTTTTTATTATTTTGGTATTATAGTAGGTGTAGGGTATTATATTTTAAAAAAATCTTACACTCTCCACCAATAATTCACTACTTGATTCCGCGTGATGACGCCGATTTGCTTCTTTTTATTGGATTAACCTGTCAATCGAAATAATATTGTTACTGATGCGGTTACTTTTAACAAATCACCAGATAAGTATATTAAAATATTATTTACTTACAGTATGTCCCCTTTATGGACCTGGATGTCTTCTACTCGCACTCAACCTAAGCCGGGTCTTCAGTCCTTTCCTACGATAATTTTCAAGGTAAATAATTTGGGATAGACAATAATATATAAAATCAAGAACTAAGGTACTAGATTTTATATTCATAATAAAAAAAGTGATAATTAAAGTTTGTTTAGATTGCAATTTTTAAGATTATATATCTTGGTTCAAAATATTATTACTAATTTTTTTGAATTTTTAAAAACCTTTTCCTCCCTAAATGAGCATTTGAAAGACCTAAATTTAAATATCTCAAGCGGTCAGCATATCAAATCAAACTCAAATCAAGCCTAGAAATGCCGCGAATCAAATCAAACCATAAAATATTAAAGTTTGAAATATCCAATATTTTGATCAAACTAGTTTGAAAGTTTGAATAATTAAATCGTTAGTTTGTTCACAAGTATTTTATTAGTATACTAACGTATAAAAGCTGCTTAATACGTGAAGAAAAAGACAAAACGAAATGTAAAAAAATTATTATTATTATTCATTATCATTTCCCAATCCCATAAATCCCCTATAACTCCCTATAGTATCATAATAATATTGTAATACGTGTCATCTTTGTTGCACCCCCTTGTCCAAATGCTTACTTATTTCAAAACCCCCTCTATACTAAGAACCCTGATTTTTATCTTTGTTTTATATGTTACTACCTACCCTATTTTAAAAGTGTCTACATTCTTGAACCTGACCTAGCCAGCGGCATATTTATCGGAATTAAAATAAATCTTCAAATAAAAAATTTCAATTATAATAATTCTTAACTCAATTATTAATCAAAGAAACTGTCGTTTTATATATTTTGAATATTTTGCAAAATATATGAATTAATTTATCTTTAAATCATTTATAATTATTTTTAATATAATTTATTTCTTCAAAAATTTTAATAATATAAAAATTAGGAAGTTTTCATATCTTACGTTACACAGAATTGATATTTGTATGAATGCGTTTTGTATAATTCAAATGTACATCATACAAAATTAAAATTTCCCCTCGTAAGTGTTAAATATCGATTAGGTTAAAGTCCAAACACGCCCTTATTTATAAAATTTTGTACCTCTCCTCTCACCGGAGATCCCCTGTAGAAGGTTTGACTGATGCAGAGCTGAGCATTAAGGATATAGATGCAATAAACGGTTATGACGAAGACTTAGTTGACAAACTAATCAACAAACATAAATTTAAAAAAACCTATGTGACACCACGTTTTTCCAACACGAAAAACAGACTGCAAAATTCGTTTCAATACCGTATAATCCCACTTACACCAAAGGATTTACCAGCGTGTTCAAAAAAGCGGGTTTAAGTTTAGTTTTTCAGTCTAACAACACTTTAAAACAGTTATTAGGTAATCCCAAGGATAAAAACAGTAACTTGGAAAAAAGTGGTATTTACGAAATTAGTTGTGGGGATTGCAATAGAAAGTATGTTGGGCAGACTAGACGCTCTGTACAGGTTAGATTTAAAGAGCACATGGCTCACTTAAAATGTGGGCGTACGGAAAAATCTAGTATAGCCGAACATGCTTTTAATCAAAATCATAGAATAGTATAGACAATGTAAAATTACTTAAAAATGTATCCAATAATAAATTGTTGGACGCATTTGAAAGTATAGAAATAGGTAAATGTAAAACTAGTATAAACAGAGACAAAGGATCAATTCCTCTTAGTCCGCTTTTTAGTTTAATCCATCAGGTACGGGCGGGTTAGTCATCCTTGGCTGATTAGGTCACCAGGGATGACGGTGCTTGGCACCGCCGGGGGGGGGGGGGAGGGGGTGTTAGTCATTTAGTATAAATAGGAGTTAGAAATAGTTAATTGTTTAGTCTATCATCAACTCCTGATGATGCCAACATAGTTGGCGAAACGCGCGTAGAGTGTGTTAAAATTGTGTTTTGGTTGAGTGGTCGACGATAGTGTTTCAACTTAACTTTAAATATATCATTGCTTTCAATTATTAGTCTAATTTTTTTCAGTTAAAATAGGTTTTGAAGTTATTGGTTTTCTTGTAAGTGCTTCCATTTTTAGAAATATCAAAATATCTCGAAAACTAAAAAGCTTAGGTATAGGGAATATTTAAGAAAGTTTATCTTATTTGTAACGTATAATCTATAAATGCAAAAAAATATAGGGTCTTCCATAAGAAATAATATAACTTTGATACACCACACTTTTTTGGGAAAACCTGTATAATTCCAAATAATTTTAAAATGTAGCCTTTAACAACCCACATATTTATGGATAAACAAAATTTTCAAAATATTAACCGTTTAGCCACAATGGACCGTCGCGTCTACCGTGACTCACCCTGTACAACTGTTTTTGACCAATATATAGAAACCCCTAGAAATTTTTACGTTGTAATCAAGTAGGTTTTGATAGAGATTAGATATTATTGACAGTTCTGTGAAAGCTTATGTCAAAATTATTCTTGTTGTAAAAATAAATTAATAGTTTTCAGTTAAGGTACTTATTTATATTTAGTCCTAGAAAAAATAGCGTATGCAACTTTCATGTAATGGCTATTAATTCACTCGCTTAAGATTCACGACACTCGCCTGCGGCTCATGTCGTAACTTACCTTAAGCTCATGTATTAATAGCTATCATTATATGATCGTTGCATAATATACTATTTTCTACGCCTTGCACTGTAAATGTCAAATATTGTCCTGCCAAAAACACCAGTAAGCGACGGATAAAATACGCGTGTGTTATGGTAATACAAATCGCACGGCTTGCGATTTTTATGCAAAAAGTCGATATATCAAATACTATTAAACGAGCAAGGTTTGTATGTATGTGTGTGTGTGTGTGTGTGTGTGTGTCCAGAGGATCTCGAAATCCACTCGTCAGAATTCAATGAAACTTTCAGGGTAGACTAATTCCTATCTAAATCGGCAAAAAATGTAGGTCTCATGTCTGTGAAAATTCGATCTTCCGAGATATTTACAAGAAAAGTTAAGCTTTTAGTTTTATTTCCTAGCAACGGCACATAATAATAACTTGTTTCTATAGTAATATATAGTATAAAGGAGAGATGAGTACAGTAAAAGTGCGGATATAACGTCACATTCCATAGGCGTACTTTGCGAAATAAGTTTCTATAATAAATAAAGTCACAGCATATAAAATATATATACGCACTTTGTAGATTAAATTTTGAAGTTATATTATTTACAAAAAATAAAAATAAACCTTATGCATATGACACTTTAACATTGAACGAATTAAATTTAACCAATAAATAACAAGGAGGATTATATGTTGGTATTAAACTTTTTTTAATCTCTTGGCATTAAAAGTAACGCTTCAGTACTTACCTAAACTCAAAGATTAAAAAAAAAGTTAGTTCAAGAACTATCTTTAAAAGTCACTGTCTTCACTAAAACTACTGGTATCACTATAATTGTCTTTTCTGAGGTTTATTATTATAGGTTCTACTAAATTATCCATTGATATATCCACTTTCCTAAATGAATTTTGCACATTTTTACCATGATCAATGCATTTTCCCCAATGTTCTCTATTTACATCTGAAACTGCCTTCAAAAACAAATTTCGCACATCAAGAAATTTAAATGTTTTATTGTTTTGAGAAACATAACCTTTTAATAATTGTGACCAGATCAGTTCAATGGGATTTAACTCTGCGTGGTACGGAGGCAATCTGAGAATTTTAATTCCTTTTTCTCTGGCCATCTCAACTATAATATATTTTTTGAATTTGTTTTTATGTTGCCTTGCTATTACTAATAATTCTGCCTTCAAGGATTTAGGAGGACTGATAATATTTTTAGAAGGAAGCCATTTTGAAATATATATTAATACAAAATTCTGAATCAATTAAAATACATACGATACGGCTATGAATAAATAAAGTCTGACTTATCTGTCAAAAGAACAGATTTATTACAGTAAAAACCATGGAAACAAGAATCTAGATAAAAACTATATTAGGCCGATCAGGTTTATTAAAATTTAAATTTTAACTACAAATAAGCATTGAAGGATAAGGTAAAAATAAAATTTCTACCTCCTGAACCTGTACTACGTTCTGCAAATTAAATACTGCACTCCTTTCTTCCCCATAGTATAGCAGTAAAAAGGTTTGATTTTATTTAATTTCTGGCGTTTCAATCTGAAAGAATTCAATTTTAAATTTGCCGCTTTATATAAAAAAGGAAAGGTTCATTTGACGGACATAAATAATTTGCTTGTCAAATGACAGCCATCTCATAAATTCGAAGTTGAAAATACAACGTTGCCAATTCAATTTCAGAAATCATGGGTTTAGGTAAATATTTATAGGAACGTTGAGTAACACTGTTAAAATGGACACTTGTCAAAATGTGACACCTGTAAAAACGTGACAACTGTTAAAATGTGATACGTGTCAGAATGTAACAACTGTCAAAATGAACAAATCTCAAAATGAACAAATGTCAAAATATGACACCTGTCAGAATGTAACTAATGTCAAAATGTCACACGTATCGTACTTTTCTTTATTTATTACAAAGATATAACCTAACCTAAAGCTAATCTATTTTTTTTTTGGCGGGTGGAAATGCTTTATGCACATCGGGTAAAGGTTCTTCCCTTCCCCGATAGTGTGATACTACCCCTTACGGCTACTATTTTATTATGCTGACAGTTTTAATATTTAAATTTTCATTATCATAGAGAGAGAGAGAAAAAGAATGAATGCTTGTACACGTGTATTATTAACATAGATTTCAATTTTTTATTTTACAAGAAACTTTAAAGAGACATTTAAAATTCTCTATTTTCATAGTTAAGGTTGATTGTGACTTTGTATTTTCCAAGAACAAATTGTAATGTAATGTACGAATGAACTATTTTTGTAACTGAAAATTTTTGAAAAAATATGATATCAATATCTGCCACACGTCGAGAGTCTGGTCAGAGGTTTTTGTGGAGGTTTTTACCCAAGTATGAATATCAGACCTATAATTTTCCTTCACTGCAGATCAATAAATAATAAAATCAATTGAACATAGAGTTTTTTTATATAGTGATAAATAGAGTGAGCTCAGCGATCTTCTGTTGACGGGACGTGTGCCCTACACGCTGCTGTTGCCCGTCCCGGAAACGGGGCCTGTCCACCGTGACAATTCGCGAAGATCAAGCGTCAGTAGATGTTGCCCTAAAAGGGTGAAATGCATTTAACTAACCTCTGTTACAAGCAGTTGGTAAACGTCAACAATAGATGCAGCCAATTGAAAATTAACACTGACAGCTTTTTTAATTTTCCCGCCTACTTTCAAGCCAATCGCCAATTAACTTTTTATTTATCTCCCTATCAGTAGTTCAAGTAGATGTCGCGAATTAATTAATAATTTGTCATGTTATAAATATACTTAAATTATACACTCATTGGGCTACATAAAAATGTAGATTTGAATATTAAGAGCGAAGCTCGGTGACCAGATATTAAGTTTTAAACCGTTAATTTCCGAATGATTATTGTCTTATGATATTTATTAAGACATTACAATAATCAGATACATTAATTTATCTACAGTTTTCTTTAAAATATTAATCATAATAATGCTAATTTAATCAATTTAGGCAATACACATTACACAAAAGTTCGACAGGAATATCAGTCAGTGAATAAATTATAATGGGCAATTATTGCTATTCATAAATAAAGGTGTTATCTTAAACACTTTTAAGTGGTTGGTTTTAATAAATAAATATAGCACAAATAAATCGATTTAGTCAACATATATTTAAATCTGTCATTACTGTGAAATTAATTAGAATATATTTAAAAAAACTAGTTATTTTTGTTGAGGCGTAGATAAAGTATAGTACGTAATGCGTGTTGTAATTTTTCCATTCGTGCGTAATATGCTACTTACAACACTTGTTACGTAATATACTATTAAACCATTTTTCATTCAATAAACATGTATTTTCTATAAAAAATTCCGGTTTCGTATTTACAGACCTGGTATTGTATATATTAAATATTGTATAAATATATTATTTCTAACAATTTTAAACTTATTTTGAGTTAAATTTCTCTAAAATGAAATTAACATATTTCTAGTAAGTACGGATTTTACAGCTCGCAATATGCAATAAAAATTCGAATTAATCGCGGTAGAAACTTATACAAAATTAGAAATATCAAAAAGCGGAGGGAACACGGACAATTACCAAAAAATGAAAATTTGTTTTTGTTGCAAATAAGTATGTAAATTTTCATTTCATTGTAGACCATATCACGTAAAACGGACGAGTAAAATTTTATCTCCGCCAGTTTAGGAAGCTAGTAAAGAATTAATCAAGCAGAATTTCGTAGCGAAAATCATATAATCGTTAGCATTTCTAAAATTCTAATTGTCTGACCGTGTCAGAGTAAACATGAATTTGTATGCGGAATTACCCGGGAATACAGGGACGGTTTAGTTGTTACGGACCTTTTGAGATTTCTGCAAATAAATAATGTTAAAAGAATATGGGAAGTCATTGGTTTCATCATATATTTCAAGACAATATAGGGTATTTCTGAATTCTTTACGTAAATACTGCAAACTTTCAAGTTGAAATATTTTGACAATTTATTGAGACGAGCACAACTTTGAAGCGCCACCGGTATTAATTTGAACCTTCACGAAAAGCATAATTTTGTTTGTTTACCTGCAAGTGGAACGTGTGTTTTGATTTTGTGCTTCGTTTATTTTGCTGTTATTTGTTAGTTAAACGTTAAAAATGCCCAATAAAAATAATACAAAATATATTGCGTTTATACGTTTATACCTCTAGGAAATCTAAAAATCCGGAATTACACTTCCATTATGATCCACCCAAGAAGCAACACAAAAGGTATCATCGAGGAAGTTGATCGTCGTAAATTCCGGGAAAAGTGTAATCAATTTTAAATCTGAAGATTATATTACAAAATCAGGTAAGACAAAGATTAGCATTTCTGAGATTATTTCTTGATTACCACTGAAATGTTTTTAGGAATTATTTCAAACAAAATAGCACCCAAGTAGTGCAAAAAGTGTGTGCCATCATTTGCCCAGTAAGCCACTTGATGTTAAAACCATTAAATGTGCAAGGAATGATGGTTAGTTAGAAGACAGCAAAGTGTTGCCTATAAACTAAGTAAACTTGTCCTCACAAACTGTGTACAGTTGTACTTTTATATAAACTTAAAATCTAATTAGGTGTGCACATCATTGCTGATATTTCAACTTATCATTTTTCTAAAGGTAATATTCAGTAAAATAAAACCTTTGTCACATCATAATTTTAAAAATACCATTATTATATTCCCCTTACAATTAGTAATGAATTATTATAATAAAATGTTAAATACTAAAAACTGAATAATTCAAAGCTTTGAACTTATGTTAAAATAAAGGATTAAAAAATATACATTTTGTGTTTATTTTGAAAAAAACAAAGTAGATAAACAAAACAAAAAGTTTTGCAACAGATACATTTGATGGCCTATGAAGTGTTTTAAGCCAAGAAAAAATTTTCTTAATTTTTTATATTTTAATTTGATATTGATTTAAAAAAATAATTTTGAAACAACGAATAGGATATATTTTACCATAAATCAATCAAAAGTAGGTTCTTAGAAATCATTTTTTATTTAAATCACTTTTACAATTACAATTATTATCCTGAAAAAATTGAAATAAAATTTATCAGCAAAAAACTGTTGTATGTTTCTTTGGCACATGATTTAGCTCCCTTCCAATATCATTCTATATTAGTAGAGGTGAAGATGATAATACCTCTAGGCTATATTCATCCTGAAACACAAAAAAAGCAAACAGAAACAGAAGTAAACAATAAATTTCCGGAAAAGGTAAGATATGCTAAATAAATATCCTCAATTTTAGAATAACGACACAAAAAACAGGTTCAATTGAGTCTAAATACTTACATGTACAGGTATATTATGGTAATTTCCAAATCAAAAACCTCAAACAATCACAAAAAGTCTTAAAATACTACAAATAAACCATTGACTCAGTATAACTTAATGCACTATTTACCAAAAATTACGCGTTTCGTGTGAACAGCTGATCGACGACTGTGGCGCCGCCATCGGTAATTATTTGTCTCAATACTAAATAAGAAAATTGCGTGGTTTTATCGTAAAGGTTAAAGTCTGCCAGTGGTAGAGTAGCAGATATAAACAACCACCTCAATTAGTTTATCTACGCCGGTTACTAAAGTTTACTTAAACAAAAACAAAGCGAAAAAAAAACCATTTTACAAAAATGTTAATATAGGCCAACCCGACATCGGCCGGCGCTACGCGAGCGCCGCTCTAGCGGCAGCGCGCAACAACAATTGTCCTCAGATCTAAACCGATCGCGCTGGTCACGCATAAGTTTAATTACAAAACACGTTTATTTATTGTTATTAACTGCCCACATATAATTCACAATTAATATTATTTTAAGAACATAAACAATGTTATTACTTATTAAAGTACGTTTGCCTTAATATGGTTTTGAAAACCTACTATAGTATTTAGTGATGTTTTTACTATTAATGGTAAGTTGTTGTACATTTTCTAATTAAAGTCAAAGTAGGCAACGCCCTGTCCGAACCTTTCACTCCACTTGCTGGAGTGCCCCAGGGCTCCGTCCTGCCCCCCCTCCTCTATCTCATCTACACCTGCGACCTACCGCCCCCAAACTACCCATCGTCAACCCGCCTTCTATACGCCGACGACACTGCTCTGATTTCGGTAGCCCAAAACTCTAACCAACTTAGCATCAGAACCCAAAACCTACTGAATCAGCTCACCAGCTGGAGCAATAGGTGGAGGGTCTCCTTGAATCCTCAAAAAACACAATTCATCATCTTTAAACATCCGAATTCAAAAAGACCCACCCAGCTCCCCCAAGACGTCATTGTAAACCTCCAGGGAGTCAGGCTCGCTCAACAAAGGTAAGTAGATTATTTGGGTGTTCGATTCTCTCAAACACTTAAATGGTCTCCTGACCTTGACAACACGCTTAACAGAATACGTAAACGAGCCGGCCTCCTTGGTGCTTTATGTGGCCGGTTTGGACGGTGCAACACCAAAACCCTTATACACACCTACAACTCCTTCATCCGCCCCGTTGCTGAATATAGAGCAGTCCCATACGGCGTACTGCCCCCCCCCATCTAACCCGAAAAATCTCCTCAATCGAGAGACGTATCCTACGACGATGCCAATATCTCCCCTATCTGTTTCCTTTTAGAGAAGTTTACAACAACGTCTCCAGCGCCCCAATTCTCTCTCGTTTCCAACTCCTACGGAAAAAATACGTCTCTCGCACCCTGAATGGCTCAAACACCCACGCCCAAAACACCCTCCTTACCCCCTGGCGACCTCGTCGTCTCCCCCTCTTCAGGAAACCAAAAGCAAAACTCCCACAGCCCAACCTCAGGCTTCTGGCCGACGCCCAAGACCTCCCCCTCCCCCCAGAACACCAGGATCTATTGGACTCCGCCCCCTCACCATAAGGTAAACCCCTCACAAACCCCAACCCCCTCAACATACAACACCATAATAAATAGAACATAAGAACCACCTGTACAGAATCGTGATTTAGGTTTTCGTGGTTTTCCTAAATCATATTTTCCCCCTTAGATTGGGCACCGTTTTCCCCAAACATAAGGGTGGAAATAGCAAAATTGGCGATTCTTTGATAAAAAACTTGGAAACAGCTCCTGCCCACACAGGTCCCAACCAACACACACAAAACATAACACACGAGCGCGCACAGATACCTTAGGAAATTAGCTAGCTAGGTTACTAATATTGTAATCAGGGCCTCACCCTGAAAAGGAGGAAAACTCCTATAGCAGGGAATTAGGAAAATGAAATGTCCTAGAAAAATGTAATATATACCAAAAGAAAATAAATAATAAACTAAAAAAAACATTTTCAAGCATTCTATAAAGAGTGTTTTCTCTATAGCGCCAGAGTTGAACCTTTGTATTTGCTAATGATCTGTAAGATCTCAAATTATAATCTACCAACTCTGATCTTTTAACAAGATAATCTCTTAAATAGACAGGAATTTGCTTATTAACAATCTTATATATTAACACTAAGTATGACTCGGTAATGAGTTGACGGACATTCAAGAAGTTTAGTTCTAACATCGAGATTATCGGAGTATATCTGTTGCATCTAACTCTAAAATAAATATTGACATACAAATGTGGAAATATACACAATTTTCCTGCATCATAAGGAAATATTTCTGTTGAGATGTGGGTTCGAGCCGGTCAATTTAACAATTTTCCGACAGAAAAGCCTTACTACAAAAAACTCGTCAAAAGCAATCATGTTTCCGACGTGTACGAGTTGAAGATTGACGGATCGTCTGAGATAAAAGGAACTGTTTTGCGCGAAACCACTGGTGGGTACACTAAGCACTAAAACGGAAACAAACCTTTACAAGCCAACAATCGAGGTATGTGTATAATTATTTAAAGTTCGGATAACAGATCGACAAGTTAAAGAAAAGTAAACGTCACTGACTTGGACAATTGGTGTCGGCACTGGCCGCCAGACGTCGCGTCGGGAGATGTAGGGTTGGCGTACATACCTAAAAAATGATGATCTGCATAAAAAGGTTTCTTTTTTGGGAAACTGTTTCCTTAATAACGTATTTGGACCCCGAAGTCTCTCTACATTTATTAGAAAATCTGTAAATCTATTCCAAAATCGGTAAGAGCTCTTATAAGTAACAATCAATAATCCAAGAAGAATCCTCCTTCTGCATCCTTTGTAAGCCCACCTTTGCACAAACTGCAAAGGTTTTAAGTTTTAAGATCCTGCACCCTTTCAACCAGCGCGCGCTCAGCCTCGCCGGGGGTCTATGATGGCCATGATCGTGTGACGTCACTGTTTTTAAACATAACAGTAGGTAACCCATAGCAATGCAGCCAAGCCAAGCCAAAGAAAAAAATATTAATAAATATTCATTATTCATAACAAATAACAATAAGAATCATGACAGATCAGTGATATTGTTGCCATGGTAACTTTGTTTTGTGTAGAAACATCTACTTGTCACCAACTTTGTTGTGACGTCACGACTATCACGGTCCATTGTTTGTTGTAGCTATCAGGTTTGTTCCAACATAACACAAAACCAGTTTGCGTACTGTCGGGATTCTGCGCAGTCTAGATTTGGTGTTCCAACAAACTTCGGACTCAAACTTGTACAAAAATTTAGTGTTCGAACTCAATCAAAACTAATCACAAACTAGTTTATGTACTGTCAAATCTGTTCCTGGGTTTGAGTAGGTACAAATTGTCAATACTTGCGCAAAACGAGTTTGTAAAATGTCAGTAAACGTCAATCTAACCTGAACCTTTTCTGATTGTATTTTTATTATGTAAACTTTCATATTATTTAACAGGTACACTTGTGGAAACACTTAATTATTATTTAGGATTGTAGACCAATAAAGTTATACTCATAGAGTCGCGGTTGTTAAAGACTTCAAATCCAAATTTATAAATATTTTCATTAGTTTTTATCATTTCCCAAATTCAAAATTTGACATTGGATGTGACGTTATTGACAGTATAAATTTGACAAAAAATTTGTTAGAACTAACAATCGTGTCCCATTTGAAGAAATTAAGTACCCTGTCATAAGTCCAGACTTTTTGGCATACTGTATATGGCCGTAGGTAAAGTATAGTACGTAATGCGTGTTGTAAAGCAATTACTAACATTGTAATATGCTTTTTATAACACTCCTTACGTAATATACTATTTTGCTTGTAGTGTTTTTGTTTCGTATGTTGGGTGCCGTTGTGTAGGTGAAGGTTGTTTTTCTTTTTTTATTCGTATGTATGAGTTATATCTTTGAGTATATAAAGAGTTAAATATTGTAAATAGAGCTTCCTTATTGCTGTGGCAAGATCACCGATATTTACGATGCTATTTAAATCTGCATCAGACAGTTCGCTCACGTCACACAGATTCCTCTATTGTGGGTCACTTGCTCAGCCCCCTAAGGCCAAATTGCAAGTTCCAAATGGATATCTGTCGGTAAATCAACTACCATTACATGTAATCAACAAATATGCTTATCTAATTATATATAACTTTATAGTCAATGGGATTCCTCATTCCTCACTGAGATCCGAAGTTGCTTTGAAAATACCAATCCACGCCACATCAACAAAAGTAAGACTTTTTCGAAGCTTTGTAATTTCAGTGCAGCTCTGTGGTATGGAATCTTGGACCTTAACTAAAGCAAAAAAAAGTTGATGTAACCTTGTCATAGAATTTTGACAGGCACATATAACTAATGAAGAAGTTCTTCGCAGGATCAGAGACTACACGGAAATAAACGGTTTGTCTTGGTTCTGTGATGTCCTGGTTTAGGGCGCTGCTTATTGGGAGTAAAGGAAGAAACTCAGCCCTAATAAAACGGACGTCTATTTTATGGTAGTACTTATTTACAGGGATTGACCGTTATGACAACTAATAATAATGAGTAGATCTAATAACACTGTATGAATGACTTCGTATTGAATATAAGAATGTCAATATCGATATGAGGAAGGTTGACCTTAACCGGTTATATATACAAGTAATGTCTAAACAATAACGAACGTGATAAGACATCAACCTTCCTATTTACACGTAATATAAATATGTACAATAACATGACCTTAAACTATTACTAACAATTATGTGAATGATTATACTGGGCAGTGGCGTAGCCAAGAATTTTTTTCGGAGGGGGCCCACCATTTCTCGTAGATATAAATACTTTTTTCAGCAGGGATGCGGTAAATATACAGGGTGACCCAGGGTTAAACCGTCAAACGTTCAGGATCGGTTTTTCAGGAAAAAATAAGATTTTTTATTCCCATAATCATGGGTCCTAACTTGTTTTGATTTTAGAACAAAAGAGTTTTTTATGAATTGCTCAAAAAACAATTTGGTTGATTTTGATAAAACTTGGCACGCTTATTTGCGGCAATAATTGAAATATTAGAGAGTTATTGCAATCTCTTTTTGGCCGATCTTTTAATAAAAGATCCCTTAATTTGACCTGTACGCATGCGCAGTGAACAGTTCCTTAAGTTTTGCTTTTATTAAAATACAGGCGTCCTGTATTTAATTTAAATACAGGACAGGTTACCTTTAATTAAAGAAACTTTATTTTGACTTATGAAGGGCGGTTCTGCCAACTTAATGAAATTCAAACTGTTAAAAATCAACAGGCACCAAATAAAATAAAAAAAAACTTGTAAGTATAGAGCAGGGCCATCAATAATTTGTAAAATTAAAAAAATTCTTAGCACTATGTGGATGGTCGGAAAATTTAGGGTAAATTAAAAAAAATCAAGTGACAGAGTAAAAGTTCCAGAAGGGGTGTAGGGGTACGTAAATATATGCTTTTAGGGTTTGATATAGGATTTATACGATTTGTGGCAGAAATATACATTCATTTCGGAAGCTCATAGTGGTTTGTATTTTAATTTCTCTCTCTCTTTCCACTGGATTAAAACCACTTAGTTGTTAAAAAAGTTAAGTTAGTTGTTAAGAAAGCCGAAACGTCAATAAAAAAACTTTTTTACAACTAAGTGGTTTTAATCCAGTGGAAAGAGAGAGAGAAATTAAAATACAAACAACTAAGAGCTTCCAAAATGAATGTATATTTCTGCCATAAATCGTATAAATCATATATCAAACCCTAAAAGTTTTTTAACAACTAAGTGGTTTTAATCCAGTGGAAAGAGAGAGAGAAATTAGAAATATACATATCCTATCGCAAAAAGTAGCAGATAATTAACCAAGCAAAAAATAGAAATTGTCTATGAAGAAGCGGCTTGGACTATCTCAAAGAAAAAATGAGAAAGAGATGGCATTGGAACAGAAAAGGTTAAACATTGAAGGAAGAAAAGTAGGTGTGGCAGAACAGAATGTTGCCCTAGCAGAGAAAAAGTTTCGTTTGGAGTCCGAACAGCAACAAAAAGTGTTCGATAATCAGACAGTCATTAATAAATTACTAGAAATAGTTCAACAGCATATTTGATGTAGTACATTTTGTATATATTTTTCATTCACAATAAATATATGTACATATATAAGTAATACATACTTTTTGTTAAGATATTTAGATATTTACGGGCCCATTTAAGATATAAATTACAATTTTAAATTATAATGAAAATACAAAGACAATATATATTTATTTATTTATTTATTCACGGGCCTTGCCCATTTTTAGTACATTGTTTGAAATAAAATTATAATAATATACCTCAAATAGAGTCAATCTAAATAATATGACAATTAATTAATCATAATACGCTAACAACAAAAATCATAAATATGAATGTAAATATAACAGGTACACAATCCAACAAAATAATATAATATTAAGAGTAGGGAATTTAGGTCACAGTAAGTTTTAACATCCTCACAAAATTGGAAAAGCTTGAATTAAAAAATTCTAGACTATCAGCACAAGAATTAGCGATACGTGATACTCTAGGCATGAATGAATTGAGGCCAGTATTAGTTCTCCTGAAGGGCTGATGAAATGTGTAAGTATAAATCAAAAAATTGATATAACAAAAGATATAATAATAAATTATTAGTAGTAGTCTTCCTGGTCATTAGATGGTCTGCATATATTAGGTCGAACTGTACCATCAATAAATTCCAGTTTGGGAGAGCTGCTCCCATGTTGGTTATCGACAATGTCCATGATTTTCCCCAATAAAATTCGTCTTTTTAATATACACAGTGCTGTCATCACTGTAAACTCACATTTGAAATATTTAAAAAAAAATTCATTTTGCAAGTTACCTGCCATTCACATTGTTCCTGATGTTAGTGATAATGTGCTGTGGAATCAGCAAAGCATTTCTCAATCGCGGTATATCGTCACTATGAAAACGAAAATTCCGCGGGTTCTATTACATTATTTTCCTCACTAGCTTCAACCGCAACACCAATTATGTTATGTAGAAGTAAGTTTTCAATTTCTTTGTTATTAACATCCGCTAGAATAGCTATTTCCAATTGTTCTTCCAGGTTGTTTATTATTAAGTTACAAAATATTGTAGGTTAGAAATACGATTCATGTCATTGTCAGAATAAAGGACTGTCAAAATAAAGTATGCCGATGAGGAACGTTGCAATAACTCTCATAAACCAATCGTGAGATTTCGTAATACAGGATACTTTATTACAGGATCCTTTAATAAAGTTTGGCTTTGCAATAACTCTCTATTATTAGAATTAAATTATTAATTCCAGTGACGTTCCACAAGGTAATTTAAGTGACATTGGGACAAATCATTGTAGCCACTGTTTTTTGTATGTTCGTTACTTTTCTTGGATTAAACAGTTGAATACACAAATTTCACTGTCCAAATATCCCATTCACTGCGTAGAATAACCGTGTATATTGTTTGTAAATCATCTGAATATAACTTAATCGCTGGCTCAAAAACGTAAAATAATTATGATTTATATAGTTACCACATTTTCTTATACACTTATAGAAGTTTCGGGCGATGTGTCTTTATATACCACAGTCCTACATTATCCATTCCGAACAGAAAAAAATAGAATACTACTAATAATATAAAATTGCAACTAATATTACAGTCGAAGAAGAAGTTTGTAGTTGAAGATATTAGAATATGGTTTTCCGAAACAATAACGGGACTTTTCTTATGTGTGGAAAATAAAGTGATGATAGCCAGAATAATTGCCGATATCCAAACTGGATAGGCATAGCAAGAAAAAAACCTTGACTACACTGAGACCAGGATAGTTTATTTTATTTTAAAACGGCTTTTATAGTATACGGTTAAGTCAATTTAACCAGTAATATCTAGACGAAAAATAGAAAACTAGTGACAATGAACAGCACGAAAATAGTTATTTGTGTAACTAGTGCAACAAATACGCTTTTTGCACCCGTAGTACACAACATTTTTTCTACGATCGAATTAAATCTGTTTTTATTTCAAATTTTATTGAATAGTATTTTAGAATACAAGAAATATTACAAAAATTTAGGAATAGTTCTAACAATAAAATGAACAATTATCATGTATCATTTACCTTAATCTAACGATCATTTCCTTTTAAGCTTAAACTAGTTATTTACTTTTTTGAGTTAATTTCAATTTTGATGTAGCAGTTAGAGCAATTTACAATGGTAACCGACGGACAAACTTTTTACGTAAACTGACACTGTCAGACGTCATCCATAGCTAATTACGAATATGAATAATATATATGGTGCCTTAGTGCCTACAGTTACCACGTTTTTAAGTATACTCAAATTACAAGGAAAAATGTTTTCTTCAGATTGAACTCCTAATTATAGAGTATAAAGCACTTTTTTGCACTAGTGCAACAAAGTAAGCTACTTTTTGCACTAGTTTAAAAGAGTAGAACTTTTGGCCCAGTTGATCGTAGAAAAAGAAACTTTTAAAACCATTCTGGCTATGCAACTTATCTCAGTAATTTTAAAAAATAATTTGATGCATACTGCACTACATCATGAACTTTCTGAATGTTTTCGTCTGTTGGTGACAGGCGGTTCTCAGGCATCTTGTTATTCTAGACTTAAATTCACGACTCCAGTGGTTTAATAAATTATTAAATATGTCAAAATTTCCTTGTATAGATAATATTGATTTTAATCGGATTCAAAGAGTACAGAAATCGTGCTTAAAAATATGATAGAGTAACTCATAAACTACGTGATGCTAAATGGCTAAATATGTCTTCTAGAAGAAAATTACACATGGCAACCTTATTTCATAAAATTATTATGTTCAAGTCTCCACCATATCTGTTTAAAAAAATTGTTTATAGGTCGCATGTTCACAACATCAATACTCGTTCTCGTGGTTACATATCTCCACCACCACACCTTATAATATTTACAATTTATACAATGGTATTCCCCAGTCCATTAAACAATTTGGAATCAGCCATTTTTCAAAAGAATATAAAACAATTTTATATAACTCTCCAATATAACATTTTTTTCGTAAGTAATATCATAAGGGCATCTAATTTTTCCGAAAAAAATCGAAAAACCACGTTGCTAAGTAATATTTTAACAAGAAGCATGAGTGCTGGTGGCAACAAAAATCCGAGTCAAAGACGAGGATTTTTGCACCTGCACGAATGCATTTTATTAAAAAAATATTACTTTGCATTGTTTTTTTCGATTTTTTTCACATGAAAAATTAGATGCTCGAATGGTATTTGACAAGACTATTTCATGAGTAACAGATGATTCCTCATACACATAGCTTACAAAACATACTACTTATTTATGGCATACATAATAAATATGTAGGTATTAATTTGAAAACTGAAAAACAGGTATTTTGTTTAATCACAAAATACTACAAACTTAATTATTTATCGTACAATTCAAATATAAATTGCAATTTTGGTACACAGTAGAAGTATTGTTTGAAGTCTTTGCTAACTCATTGATAACGTTGGGTGTTGGTAAATCATTAACGTTCTTGATAGGTATAGCTGTAGAGTGAGAAGCTCGAGGAGTGGCTGCAGGATCTCCTGTTTTCTGTTTTTTAGCTGGAGGTTCTGAGGCGTTACTTCTAAGGGTGTTTATGATGTTGGAATAATGCTCATTATCCATTTGCAGATAATGCTTAATTGAGTTGCCTGAACTGTGGCCAGTAATTTTAATTAATTGTTGTTTACCTATCTCTCCTTTAGCCAGGTTACTGACTGCTGCCGACCGCATAGAGTGGTTTGTTAATTTTTATTTCTTTTGTATTTAATACTGCCTTGTCTGCTGCTTCTTTAGTCCATTTCGAAAGTTCGGTTTTTCCCACTGGAGTATTTTTGTACCATCCACTTGATTGTTCTTTGTTCCATGATGGGTTAAGAATAATCTTATTTCTTCTTCTTATTGTAGATGAACGTTTAACCATTAGAATTTTAAAAAGACGGACTGGAGACAAAAGTTAGGGTTCTTCGTCCATTTACTTACTATCGGCCATTTTTTTCTCCACCCTGGGCCGTTTTATTGAAGAGAGGATTATATTCTACTCTTCCTAAAAAGTAGGATTTTTGAAAATCAGTTATTACCCACTTCCTCTTTTAAATAATGAACTCTGCAATTCACTTTTTCTCCACCTCTCCAGGCAAGTTCTACTGAAGCGATATGGTAAAATTTTCGCTGGAGTCCCATAATAAAACCATTGCGTAGTATTCTTCCAATTTTAATGAAGCAAAGCTCGATTTCCTTTTAGTGGCGCACATCTGCAAATTCCTTCATGTCGCATTACGAGCTTCCCTACTAGACTTGAAGATAATATCTTTAAATGGATTAAAAAATCTTCATAAAATACATCTCTTGCATTTTTTTTGCAACGGTGTTCCACATTGTCTTCACAACTAGTTCTTTGTAATTTTCACCGTTTTCTTTCTTCATATTCCACGCCCAAAAACCACCCCAATGCGCACTGCAATGGTTTTTCTTCTTTTTCTCAGAAACCGTTGGTCGCACAAAAAATTTTATACTTACTAAAAATTAATTATAAAATTTTCTACAAAAAAGCTTCTATTAAATATTTTTATTGATCCAATGAATTTCGAGCAATAATCGTTTGAAAAACGGGATACAAATTATAGTCCTCTAAGGTGGTTTAACGTTCTAAATATACATGCAACAGATATAATACTGTAATTTATAAACAAAAAAATATTTTTTTGTATAATATTTTGCTTCTGTATTTATGATATTTAACCTATTTTAATGTTGCTGCTCGTTTCCTCACCACCCATGGGGTAGAGCTATCGGCGCGTTTTTTTTTAGTGGTTTCCCCTGTATAGGCTTATTCCACTAAGCTAACTTTCATCTACATGTCATCGTCTATAGCAGGGTTTCCCAAACTTTTCCGTTGGCGCACCCCCTAATCTTTACTATATATTATGGCGTACCCCTCTTTCCCTACCACAAAATAAACTAAAATAAAAACTAGAATCTTAGCTCTTTTGATGATGAAAAATCATTACTGTAGAGGTTTTTTCTTAAAGAGAAGAACGAAGAAGAAGAAAAAAGCCAAGAAGAAGAAAAAGAAAATGAAGAAGAAGAAAACGAAGAAGAAGAGAAAAAAGAAAAGGAAGAAGACGGGGAAGCCTGGAAAATCCTACTATCACTAACAAGGGAACCGTAGATAGAAAAAAAAACAGAAGCTATAATCAAGACAAAAGACGAAAATAAATGTTATCATACAAGATTGTGATCAGTATAAGATATAACTCCTAAAAAATTAAAGCAACTGCAACAAGTAATTAATTCAATGTAAAGAAAATAAATAAAATACTGATGCAAAGTTAAATTTCATCTCTTTCTTCTACAGATATAGAGCATATATCATTGAGTCCAGTTTTTGTGATAAATTAATGTACTTTAATGTTTTTATTGTATTTTGATATTTTCATTGTATTTTAAAATAATGTTGCCTAATACTTTTGACTATTTTATGTATTGATTGGATCTCTTTGCTTTATTCCATGGATCATTCTAAATTTTCTATCTTTATTTTTCTTAAACGGTCTCGAATGTGCGTTGAGATACAAAATTAAAATTTTGAAACACATACTTGGTCACTCAAGTTCATAGGATGACATATAAATGGTGCCACTATTGGCAAATTTATATAATTTTTAGAAACCTATCAGTAGGTTAGTGATGATATATTCCTAAATCCGATCCTGTAAGGAAATTAGTCCGAAGAAGAAATTCACTCGTTTGTTTTGTTTATTTCGGCACGGGATTTTCTATGTTCTTTCATTTCCATACGGTTGTGTCTGTAAAACCCTTTATGTAATGAAGTTGTGTACTTATTGCGTTACCCACTAAACGATTCAGAGTTTATGTAAATTTCTCAAAAAATTTAATTTTCCGTTGTGTTGTTATATCGCCAAAGAAAAAAGAGATTAATGAAAATGCAACTTTTTTAAATCTTCAAAATATCGTACATCTTTTCAAAATGAAACTTTACTCTTATAATTATATACATTCTTGAAGTCTTTATAAAAAATAGTCTTGATCTGCAATCCGTTAGATTAGATTAGGGCTTATGTGCTTATAGTAGCCTCTACCTTTGCAGATCTATTGTGTGTGCCCTCATCTTATGTTAGAGTACCCTGTCTAGACCATTCCTTTTTATTAGACTCCATAGGCCAGACCTTAGGTCTTCCATATATTGGGAGGGTGGTGGTTTTTTCTCCCCTGTCGTCGAAAACCTTAGCCTTGTCAGACCTTCGCAGTAGCCCAGAATGTGTACTGAGGTTTCCTCATCTTCTTGGCAGAACCTACAAATGGTTGTGTCTGCCAGTCAGATGTTAATCTTGTGTTTGTTGAGTCTACAGTGCCACATTAGGAAACCACCCAAGATTCTGGTTGATCGCCTATTCTGGCTTAGTAGATACTCCGTAACTTTTAGGAATGGTTCTTTAATGAACTCTTTGGCCTGTGTCTCATTCCTGGCGTATTGTTCCACCATTCTCGAGATTGCTTTTTCATCCAGGTACTGTTATATGTTTTTCTCAGTGCTTTCGCTATACCACAAAAAGGTTCTGGACCAATCGGGGCACATTTTGCCTCTTTTCGGGCTAGTGAGTCAGCCTCTTCATTGCCCTTGTAACCTGTGTGGCCAGGTACCCAGGCTAAAGACAGTCTGTTTTGACTGCCCAACTCTTGTAGGGTTCTTAGGCAATCCCATACAAGTTTGGAATTAACTTACATGGAGCTGATTGCTTTTATAGCCGCTTGGCTGTCAGAGTATATGGCAATGGTCTTCTCCTTAAACTCTTGCCTTACTAACTCTTCTGCACAGTAACGTATTGCTGCAACTTCTGCCTGGAATATCGTCACTTGTTTTCCTAAGCTCAGTGAGACTCTTGTCTTTGGCTTGGCTATGAAATTCCTGCTCCTACACCTTCCTCGGGTTTTGAGCCATCTGTGTAAAAGGCTATTTCGGCATTTATTGGAGGTCCATTACTCCATGCCTCTCTGCCTGTTATGATTGTTTTGAAGTTTTTTCTAAAGCTATACTTAGGAAGCATCTCGTCCGATGGCATTCCCATTATGGGGTCGATTTCCAATTCTTTGTACAGCTCGTTATACATCTTACAGTCTACTTATGGGCGCTTCCCCTCTGGTCAATCTGCTAGTGATTGACCTGGTTTCGCCTTGTACGTGAACATGAAGTGGTGATAAACTTCTAAGGCGGCTGTTGGGGTTGTCCTCATAGCTCCCGTGGCAGCCAAGCAAACTTGCCTTTGGATGCCACTTAACCTACGGATCGCCCCAGCCTGTTGGGTCTTTGGCCACCATACGACTGAACCATACGCTATCATACGGTATATAGCCATATGACCATTTTTGGTTGTAGCCCCCAATTTTTCCCCCACATTCTTCTGCACAGGTTGAGGGCTATTGTGCTTCTTAGGATTATTTTCTGTAGGTATTGATTCCACGTCAACTTGTGGTCAAAGATGACTACCAAGTATTTTGCCTCTTGTGCAATTGGAATTTGTACCCTGTTCGGAACTGGTGACTTCAGTCCTCTCAATACTTTCTTTTCAGTGAAAATCACAATTGTGGTTTTGAGAGGGTTTAGTTCCTCCTCTTGGCACCACTTATTTATTATGTTTAGAGCAGTTTGTGTATGATCCGATACCGTTCCTGCAAATTTGCCTTTTGCAATAATCGCAAGATCATCGGTGTACTCTACGCAATGTATGCCTTTGGATGTTAGCCTTTTTAAAAGTTCGTCAACTAGGATAGCCCACAGAAGAGGTGATAACACCCCACCTTGCGGGCATCCCCTACCTGCTCTAGCTGTGACTGTGGTTTCGCGTATGGATGATATAATTACCCTTTTTTCCAAACAGACGTTTATCCATTGACACAGGAGTGATGGGACCCTTTTCCTTTTTAGAGCTTTGGTAACTGACTTTGTAGATGCATTGTTGAAAGCACCCTCAATGTCGACATGGCTATCTCTTTATCCTGTATGGATTTTGTTAATAGCATGTTGAGATCTTCTAGTGCCAATTCTGTTGACTGATGCGCATATTGGCGCTCGTTGGGGGGGTTTGTGTATCTGTCATTAGTCTTTACAGTGTTTTAAGCAGGAAGGACATTAGACTGATTGGACGGTATGACGGGCGTCACGTCATTTAGTCTCCCCACCTTGGGTATATAAATGACTCTTCCTCTTTGCCACCTCGAAGGTATGTATCGGATAGCTATGCAAGCTTTGAATATTCTACAGAGGTATGGGATTAGTATTTCCTGCCCCTTTTGGAGTTGGATGGGGTATATTCCATCCTTTCCTGGAGATTTAAATGGTTGAAATTTGTTTATAGCCCAACGTATTCTATTTGGCCTTCTTATTTCAGTAGCTAGTCTCCAGTCCGAGGCAGTTGGCCATTTTGGCCACTACTGGGTCATTAAAGATTGTTGCAGCCGGAAAGTGTGCCTCTATTAGCAATGATATACTTTCCTCAAAGGTTGTTGTGTAGGTGTCATCCTCCTTTCCTTTTTTAGTACAGTACCATCTTTAGCCAGCACCTTGTGGTTTCTAGAACATGCAGCGGCATCCATTAATTCTTCGCAAAACTTCCTCGACGATTGCCTTTTGACTTTTCTGATCTCTTTATTGTACTGTGTAAGTGTAGCCTTGTATTCAGCCCAGTCTTGGTTGGATTTATCTTTATTGAAGAGCCTACGTACTTCCCTTCTCAGGGTTTCTAAGTGTTCAGACTGTTTTGTTATTCTGTTTCCTTGTTTTCTCAGGGTAGCTCTACTCGTAAGCTGCCTTACTTACTAGGTTAACTGACCTCTGAAGGCTTTATCTCAATCATATCCCCTTCTAGAGCTTCGCTGAGTGACAGTTGGTATCTATCCCAGTTTGTCTGTGATTGAAATTCAGGGAGGGGTAACTAGATCAAATCTGATCTGTTGTCTATGGTCGTAGCTTTTTTGTTGAAAGTGATATATCTAATACCTCCTTTCTTGTTGCAGTGACAAAAGTTGGCTTATTATACCTACGTTAGCTATTAATAACCTTTTTGTTAGTATGAAATCTAGTAATGACACCTCTTGCATTGATGTCTGTGCTTCCCCATAAAGTATGGTGTGAATTTGTATCGCATCCAAGTATTAGTTATATAAATAAATAATAATAATAATATTACCATACCTTTCAGATCAATAGTTCTATCGACTGATTGTGCGTCAAATCTTTGACGTGTACATACAAGTTTAGTTATTCATCAATAAATTCCGTAACCTAGATCATGAATTGACTGATGAAAAACTGAAAATTGACGTGTAACCCCAGAATGGCAAACCGCATAGCGAATGTGAAATTCGAATAAGGAAAAGTAGGTTGTTGATGCAGTAGAAGGAATTAGCTCTTTAGAAACTTTAGAAAACATGCAGAAGATCACTTTTCTGTCAAGGTATCACTATGAGTAGACCATTTTAAGATTTTGTATGTAAAGACCTAAAAACTTAACGGAGTTCACCGTCAGAATCAGATTGCTTAGAGATATAGGCTGGAAAGTACCTCTGTAATTCTGAACCTTGAGGTACTCCACTGCTTATTGGCAGATTTGAAGAATGCTCGCCATTCGCACGCACCTGCTGATTTCTATTGTCTAGGTAAGTTTTAAACCATGGCAAAGTAGAACCACGTACGCCATAAATTTGTAGTTTTTTAATAAAAATTTCATGATTAACACAATCAAAGGCTTTTGCGAAGTCACAAAATACTGAAGCTGTGTAGATTTTATCATTAACTGATGTATATCTTTCATTAAGAACAGAAGACATTGCGTCACTAGTGCATTTTTTAGGTAGGAAGCCATACTGATGAGGTGTTGGGATGTTTTGTTTGGAAAGAAAACCGAAAATGTACTAAAGTAGAGGAAGACTGTTTAATTTACATCCTTATAAGAGTACCATACTAGTGCAGGCGAGATAGGTATTTTAATGGCAAAAACATAAAATAATTTTCAGTAGGGTTTTTATGAATGGAAGTGGTAAAGGGGCTTACAATGAACGTCCAACAAGAGGGGCGCTAAAGGGTTAATTTGAGTGCTGCAAAATGGTATTTTGCGATTTTCCGCGAAACTTGACGTCTTATCAAAAAATCCAATAGCAGAATTACCGACCACTACTCGACAATTGTTCAAATTATGTTTGAAACTCAAAATAAAACTCGTCACACAGCTGATAGATTTATTGAATATATCAATGAACAGAAAGTCGAAAAAGAATTCCAAACAATTTCTTGGGCTCCGGTACTTAATTCATTAAATATAAATACGGCGACAGACAAATTCATTGACAGCTTTTAAATATACCATTGTTATTCCCTTACACAAAAAAGGGGACACTTCGGACGTTTCCAATTATCGACCAATATCATTAGTAACCCATATGTCTAAATTTTTCGAAAAAATTATAAAAAAACGACTGCTATTTGAAAAAAATATAAAATACTGTCAAGAGTGTCAATTTGGGTTTAGGAAAAAAAATCAACCGAGGATGCAATATTAGCACTGACCACAAAAATTAAAGTCATTAAATCAAGCTAAACCAAGTCTATGCATATTTTAGATTTATCTAAAGTCTTCGATAGTGTGAGTCATAATTTTCTCTTACAATCATTAGAAGATATCGGGATTAGAGGCAATATCCTGAAGCTATTTGAAAGTTATTTATATAACAAATTCCAAGTTGTAAGAGTGGGTAAAGTACTCAGTACTACAAAGAAAATTGAATATTGTGTTCCGCAAGGGTCGGTACTTGGACCAACACTTTTTAATATTTATATAAATGGCTTGTTTTCACTGGAAAGCAAAGGAACAATAATTGGTTTTGTAGACGACACGGCAATTTTCTAAGAAGATGAGAACTGGCAATCCTTAAAAACCAATGAAAAGCAGGACTTCGCGTTTATGGTAAAGTGGCTTAAATATAAATTACTAACAATTAAAGTAGAGAAAACTAATTACTTACCATTCAGCTGTAATTCTACTACAGTTAATATTTTATCTAAAACAAAAATTAAATACTTAGGTGTTATTATAGATCCACATCTACACGCCAGTAGCAGTCTGGGGAGGAGCTTCAAAAACCCACTTACATTCACTTGAAGTAATTCAACGACGGTTTTTAAAATTAATTTTTGAAAAAAATGCTAGATATCCCACAGAAGCGCTCCATGTTGATACCAATATTTTAAATTTGCGACAACTATTCTTTTTGCATCATGTTTCAAGTTACATAAATAAGCACAGGTCCACCCTTCCGTCCCATGGACATAACACCCGATAAAGACATCATTATGTCACACCGTTTATGTTGAAATCTATTTCAAAAAGCATACATATTCTTAGCACCAAAACTATATAACACGCTCCCTGATACAATTAAATCACTCACGAATATACAAACTTTTAAAAGCAGCTAAGACAATTCATCATTAAATCTGAAATATCAACAATAAATAAATATTTTGACAACAGTTGACAAAAAAATCAGTATTCTTATTTTAATTTTTATGTAAGTAAATTCTCTTCAATATGTTATTGAGAAACTTACTCTAAATTTACTTTATTTTATATTATTATTTTATTATATTATTTTATTATATTATTTTATTATATTATTTTATTATATTATTTTATTATATTATTTTATTATATTATTACTAACCATATTCTTTTAACTCCTTTTAGTTCTAGTTATTTTATATGTATTTTAGTGAATGTATACAATTATTTCTATTTATACTTAATATGTGATAAATATTATATTGCAAATAAGTGTTATTGAGACACTTCGCAATTACGTCTTTATTCAAAAAAATATTTTTGTAAGTTGTAATTTCTACTTTCCCACATTTTTATATTTTTTTATATATTATATTTTCGTCATATTTACATTCTCACTTTTACATTTTAGATATCTAGATATTTTATACGAAGTTTTTAAACATTTTCATGATCTCATTTATTTATATACATTATATTTAGTCAGTTTTTTGGGAAACAAGTGCTTTGCACTTATCCCTATATACTTTATTCACTTCCAGCATGTACCTAGGCATTTATTTATATAAATTGTATTATTTATTGCGAATAAAGTTATTATTATTAAAGTTGTAGACCTGGAAAAAATGTACAGCTTCTGTGTGAGTCATTTTTTACCATAATCTCAAAATTTTCACGGAAAAACTAAAAAATTATTAAAACATTTTTTTAGGTTTTTATTTTTAATTTCCGCAAAAATAACTTAATTTGATGAAATTTTGTGGAAGTATACCTTTTTAGGTCTCGAATAACCACAAATTTTTTCAGATTACACAATCTAACAGTTTTCAAGATATTAAAGTTTTTAGGTTTTTAGGTTTTCAAAAATAAAGTTGGTTGGCAAAAAATTTCTACGGAAAAAAATACAAAAGAAACTGTGTTTCATTGTTTTATTTGAAATTTGATTTTTGTTCCGTATTGTTATAAATATTCAATTGTAATAATGAAAATGCTGATAAATATAAAAATAATTATTTTTTAAATTGTTTTGTTGTATAATCAAAAAATATCCAGTATGAAAGTTGTAGATTATGAAAAAGTCTTCAACTTTTGAAGGGCGACCTTTTAACTTTAAAACTATCGAGAAAAAATGCGAAAAATCGTATTTTTTTCTTTTTAAAATTTTTTTCTTTTTATTTCCGAGAAAATAATGTACTTTGATGAAAATTGACGAAGGTATGTCTTTTTTATGAAACAAATACAGATGTAATTCTTATAAAACTATCGCTAAAGTATCAAATATCTCAATTTACTTGGGGACTTTATTTTGAACCAAATTTATCTTAAGTAATTATAGATAAACAAACTAATTTAACATCAGTCATAGTCGGCGGACACTGATGCCCTTGCCTTGTTTGGGCGTTATTGCGATTATTAACTGATTGCTATCAAGTTTCTGGTGATTCCACTCATTACCTGATTACTTTTCATATGACACACACTTGCGAGTGATGGAGTGAGACAAACGTCCATTGATTTTAACCTGCCTTCGATTAGAAATTAACTGTTTATTTTCGTCTCGATTACTTATCTATTTGAACAAATAGGTGTGGAGATTATTAAATCATTCCTTAATAACCTGTTTTGTCAATTAACTTAGAAAGGCGTGAGAAAAAATCAAAATATTGCAGTTATAAATATGTATAGTGTGTAACTGCTACAACAAATTCTATAAAAACCACAAAAGCACTGGTTTGTGAGTACTAAGAGATTAAAAAAGAATAAATAAAAAAAATATTAATATTAGCACAGTTGTCAGAGCCACATTTAGATTAAACGCTCTCATAAAATGTGATATCGCTGAAACTAGTAGTCCTTGTAGAAGGAAAATATAACACGACGGTTAGAGATCGCATGCAGGAGGCTCTCAACCTGGCAATAAGATGGACGGACTCGCAGGGGTTGAATATCAATCCCAGCAAGGCGGACATCATAGCGTTCACCCGAAGACGCAACTTGGATGGTCTTGGACTTATAAGACTTCGAGGGGAAGACATACAGCTCAAGGGAGAAGTCAAATATCTCGGAGTAGTTCTTGACTCCAAGTTGACTTGGAACCAACATCTGGAAAAACCACCAAAAAGGCGGTGACTTCACTAGTTGTAGCCAGACGCTCTTTTGGGAAAAAATGGGGACTAAGACCACAAATGTTGCACTGGCTGTACAACAAGGTGGTCATGCCCTCCATTACTTACGCCTCTCTGGTGTGGTGGCCAAAGACGCATCAAAGAGGAGCCATTACACGACTAAGCAAGGTGCAAAGACTTGCATGTCTTGGAATCATGGGGCAATAAAGTCAACGTCTACTCTAGCCATGGAGACACTATTGGGATTGCCTCCTCTCCACTTTGTGGTACAAGGGGAGGCAAGGCTTGGTGCTCTCAGACTACAGAACACACAAACCAATATGAACGTTGGGACTGGACATATAAGTATCGTCGGAATAGTGACCGGGGACGTACTAGGGATGAGAACAGATCATATTCCGAAACTGAATGGAACGACTCACAGCTCAGGAAGATTCTACAGGGGAAAATCTGGTACACAGATGGATCCAAGACTGAGAATGGAGCGGGCTCGGGTGTGTTCTCCAGGAACCCGCAGACTGGCATCAGCTACTCATTGGGTACTCACACTTCTGTCTTTCAGGCAGAGTTATATGCTATTCTCCAATGCGCGAGGGAGAATAACAGGAGAGATATAGCTAACGCGCGTATTAACATTCTATCAGCATTGTGCAGCAAGAAAGTGACGTCGAGACTGGTATGGGACTGCAAAGAGGAACTGAGATCGCTGGCAGACCGTAATCACGTCAAACTGATATGGGTGACGGGACATCAGGGAATTGTAGGTAACGAGAAAGCAGACGAACTCGCAAGAAGAGGCTCGGAAAACCACCCAAACCAAAGACGGACACTGGAGGTACCAAAGCGTACAGCAAGAGTGTCTGTAATAAACTGGATGTGGGACAAACACAAAAATTACTGGAAAAACGTCCCGGGAAACAAACACGGGAAAGAATACATCAAAGGACCGTGCCACAAAAGAGCGGCAGACCTGTTAAAGATGAACAGGAGCCAGCTGAAAACAGTTACGGGACTCCTTACTGGACATGCGCCAGTTAAGGGGCACCTCAGCAAGATGGGACTGTACAATGGTGACCTTACCTGCAGACTGTGCGGTAAGGAAACAGAAACAGTGACACATATACTGTATAGATGCGAGGCACTGGACCGCAAAAGACAGCAAATTTTTGGGCAGCCGATAGGTGACCCAGAACTATACAACTCCCACCCAGTACAGGACGTGTACAAGCTTGTACAGGGCACTAAGGTACTGGACTGGGTATTTTAAACAGAGACGAAGATACAATAAGATAAGTGTCACCGGAGGCTTCGGTCAGACGGACCCAACCAGGGGGTGAAGTTTTTTAGTGAGTATGCCTTGAAAGGAAAGTCTCACAGTAGACCTTGAGATTTTAGGCTCATAACTTCCCCATAAAGGGTTTTCCTTCACATCCGCAAAAAAAATGACCAGTTTTCCTAAAATGTGTACCCATAGATTTAAAAACATCTTTCAACTAGTAAATATCTGTCGTATTTCTATTATTTTCTTATTGTATAAAACTTACAGATTTATTTGAAAGATATCTATTAATGGTGGCTAAAAGCAAACATTTTAAAATTATTTTCATATATACTGGGTGGTCCATTAGTAAACTAGGCAAATTATTTAATTTTTTTCAAATGGAATGCAATACTTCATTTCTAGAATCGACATAGTTAGTACTATACTTTTCTTAGTAAGCTTGCGTACCTGCACAGCTTCATAATAGCATTTAAACAGTAATTAATTCGTTTACACATACAGAGTTTTTATTTACCTTTATTTTTTCACACATTATGCTGGTAATCAAGCTGTGCAGGTAAGCAAGCTTACTAAGAAAAGTATGGTACTAACTATGTCCATTCTAAAAATGAAGTATTGCTTTCCATTTGAAAAAAATTAAATAATTTGCCTACTTTACTAATGGACCGGAAAATAATTTTAAAATGTGTGCTTTTAACCACCATTAATTTTGTTAAGATAAATACTAAACTTTTGTTAATGTGAAAATGTATTAATTTATAAAGTTGACCGAGAAACTTTTAAAATACAGGGTAGTGCACAAAACACAGCTTTTCTAATTTTTAAAGTTTTTGCAATCAGTTTAACACCCTCTATGACATAGAGAGGCAAATCGTACATATGTTTAATATAATACAAAAAACACATCGTTAAAGCTAAAAACACTATATGCCCTCTGTAACCACATTTTCTGAGTCACCCTGTATGATTCATCACCAAGAAGTCATTACTTAAACTATATGTTCATAATGCAATTTGCTCGTATTTTTAAAGCTCTTATAAAAAAATGATTTCTTCAAAAAAACCGTATTACTTATTTTCCAACCACCCTGTAACTAACCAAATTCTTCGGTGATTGTTTATAAAATATTAATGTTAAATAATCTATAATTCATGTTTTCTATAACAAACGCCAATAAAACAAGTCTGTCATGAGAAATCTGGTTACAAAAAAGTGGTATTTCCGATGTTTAACACCCTGTACTTCGCAAACTAGCCCTAAAATCGCTTTGGGCCAATGGACACTTTTTGTCAGAGCATCGAGTTCTACAACATACCAAAGTTTCAGAAAATTTGACCAGGACGTTTTTTACATTTAAATGGTGCGAAGTCCTTTATTATTAAGTTATTTAGAAAAAATTGTATTAGGTACTATAAAAAATAACTCTCTAACTCTAACTCTCTAAGCTTTCTCAGGAAACCACTAGTTTTTAGTTTTTTCTTTTCTCAATTTTTCAAAATTTTCCAATTCAAATCGGTGGCGGGATAACAACAACAACTTGTCTCAATTCAGTTTTTTCCCCTCTATACAGGGTGTTTTTTTGATATTTTTATTATGTTTCCATTTTTCCTAAAGCCGAACCTGGATTTTCATATCTCTCAATAATTCAGTACGTTATTCGTTTGAAGTGTAAGCTGTATGCCAAAAATGGAAAAGATATACTAAGTGATTCAAAAGTTCTGGCCAAATGAATAATTATGCATAATTGATAAAACTCCGTTATGGAAGCCAAGAGACCCATTATATATGGGTTATTTAGAATCCCCTTTGTGACCCCTACGTACCTTTAAAATATCTCCGTTTACTAACGGGACACCCTGTATAAATTAATTTCTGAATTATTACACTTATAAAGTGTATTTTTAACATTATTAATATTAATTTTATAGTACCTAATACAATTTTTTTAAATAACTTATAATATACATTTTAGTAAAATTTTCCGCTCTTTCACGTGGTGCTATTAGTTTTTAGACATTTTTTTATTTTTCAAAATGTAACGTAAAATCCAAATTTTCTATTTTGTTTTCGAAATTGTAAACAAGATATACTTTATTTTATCGTTTTCTACACCATTTCAAGTACATAAGTGCCTCGTTTCAGCGATATCACATTTTATGTGAGGTCAAAGTCTGTGACAACTGGGCTATGTGTCTTTATTATATGATAAAAAAGTACAAAGAAGGCGAGATTTAGCCGTAGGATATTCTATTTGTTTAAAAATATTTACTTTTAATTTAGATTATTTTTAATTTTAAATTCTCAGGGTTTCTTTCTCTTAATTGTACCCTGTAGGGTTCTGACAAGATACAAATAAATTTTATTCTAATAATTCTAGTAATTGATATTTTAAAATTCCTTTGTAATTAGAACTGTATTTTCTATTAATTAATAATAATCAGTACAACTCTCTTTTAGTATAACCAAAATTATAAAATTGTTGATCTTCCCTTGTAATATCTTTTTATATTTTCCCAAAATTATATACGCAATAAAATTTTAAATCTTTAACTTATCAATTATAATATTAAATATGGAACCATTATTAATTTTTTTTTAATTATTTAATTACTATAGAACAACATTCACACATAAATCCCTCCTAAATACATTGCCTTTTTTTTTAAACCAACACTTAACCTTAAAATACTCTTACAAACTTAGACGATGACAATGTGTTTAGATTGGTTAAAATATGAAACTATTTTTAAAATGGAACAATCAAAATTATTATTAACACATGAAAAACACAAGTAAGTCACTAACTATTCAAAATTAAAATTTGAATACCTTTTTAATCAAGTCATTTACTTCCTAATTAACTTCTTATCCAACATTTTATATATTGTCTTTTCTTTCAACCAGAAGTCTGTTTCCATGGCCTGCGCGATCACCAGACTTAACTTGTCTTGATTTTCAGACTCAACCTACGACCAGAGACATATGAAAAACCGGATTCGTAATGCATTACGTAACATACCTAGAGCCGAAATTGAAGCTGCATAGAACGTGATGGTCAGCATTTCGAGCATTTACGGGAGCATTAAAAACCTTTCTTTTTTAAATCGGTCCTTTTTAGGGCCACAACTTACATAATAAAAGGACTTAATTAGTTTAAAAAATAAAAATTTAAGGGATTTCCGTATAAAATTTTCTTTGGCCTAAATTTTAGGTTAGGAACAAGATATCGAGATGCGGTTTTCGCGAGCTTGTTTAGGCAACATCTACTTTTTCACGAAAAAGAAATCATATCAATGAATTTATTTTTTTTTGAGAAAATTAACCATTTCTGTCGAAATGTCGAAAAAAGCCCTCTAGCGGCGACATGTGAAACTAACAAAACTTCAAAAATTATAACATTTGTAGCCCAAGAAGAGCTATTTTCAACCATCCCAAGTTTGTTAAAATCGGCTCAGCCGTTCCGAATATACAGGGTGTTTTTTACTGAAACCTTTGAATACCCCCCTCCACTTTATTTTTAGAGATGCAGCAAAAATTGTTAAACAAAAAATATTCAGAGTATCCTCTACTTTAAAGATCAGGTATTTTTTTGTTAGGTTAATATAGCGGAATTCACAGAAACATCCCTTTTTTAGATTCAAGATTGCAGTTACGCCCCCTAGCGGCCATTTCAGAAACTTGAAAATATTTTTTTTCTCTTAGCCGTTTTAGTAATAACTTTTTTTTTCTGCAAGCCTCTACGATGGATAGTTTTCCAGATACACTACCTCGCATTCTTATTTGGCCACCCTGTACATTTACTTGATACAAATTTGAACGTCTATTTTTCCTTCACCTTATTTAATTTAATTAAGGTGGAGGTGTATACTGGAAAAGTATACAATCTTGGCAAAATTTATATCTTCTCTTTTAAATCTTTTAATTTTTCTTAAAGTCAGAAAATAGTATATTACATAACGAGTGCGGAAAGTGACACTTTTCACACGAGGCGTAAGCCGAGTGAGACAATCCCACGAGTGTGAAAAATCACTTTTGTACAAGTAATGTACACTATTTTTCCTACGACCACGCGATAATTTTACCAAATATTGTGAAATGTTTGTATATATTTTATATTATAAATAATGCTGTTTTATTTACAATCACTTTTGTAGTAGAATATTGATAATTAACATTTATTTGAAAACAAAACAATAACTATACCTTATTTATTTTAGCGAGGCAGTGACATAATTTCTAGTTATTTCTGTTGTCAACGGAATAAACACGAAAACACTAAGAGCAAATACGATAAAACCTGAGGGAAATTAACTGTTAAAGGTTGGCAACACTTTGCGACGTTGCCGCTGTGACATAGCGAAAATTCTTGTAGTAGTTACAAATTAACCTACAATGTGTCAATGTACTATAACATAGTGGCATATTACAATAAAAATTCCAAAACTACATAACTTTTCATTTTTATTTGAATAGTCAACATTTTATTGTTCTATAGACTAGCAGATCTTTTTTACATCCATTCTAATCTTCAATCAAGTTGATAGTACATTAGAAGTACTTAGATTCAAGCTAGGAAAAAAAGTAACTTTCACAATTTTATCTTTAAGTGAACGAAAAAAAAAATCTACCTGGCAACGCCGCAGATTTTTGATGTGTCACGTCACTGCCTCGCTAAAATAAATGAAGTATATGAAGTTGGAAAACAAATAGGAAAGTAATTTTTCCTACGACCACATAGGAAAGTAACAGATATCGCACTCTGTACACCGACGGAAAGTGGTACTTTCCACACGTGTGCGGAAAGTTACTTTCCGCACATGTGTAAATTACTTTCCTATCTGTTCTACAAGTTCATAGTTATTGTTTTGATTCAAATAAATGTTAATTATCAATATTTGTATTTATTCTACTACAAAAGTGATTGTAAATAAAATAGCATTATTTATAATATAAATAGACATAGAACCTGTCTCAAATAAAACCATCACATTTCACAATATTTGGTAAAATTTCAGCGTGGTCGTAGGAAAAATAGTGTATATAACTTGTGCGAAAGTGATATTTTTCACACTCATGTGAAAAGTGTCACTTTCCGCACTCGTTATATAATATACTATACAGTATTTAAGTACCACTTTCCGTCGTAGTAGAGAGTGCGATATCTGTTACTTTCCTATGTGGTCGTAGAAAAATTCCTTTTCCTCTTTCTTTCAGTAACTAATCAACAACTTTTTTCCATTTTTTTTAAACCCCCCATCAAATTTTAAATAATCAAATTATCCAATGACCAATAAAATATTTTATTATTTAGTTTCTAATATTTAATTTGGCAATACTTTTTTACTTCCTTCAAAAATGACATCATTTAAAATTTTGACATTTTTAATTTGATACTTTTAGGTTATACACTGTGTCACAATATATTCAGATTATTCATATAATGCTATAAAATTAGATATATTTTGTTATGACAGGCGCAATGTTATTTTATTTTTTTTAATTATATTTTTAAGTTATTAAACCGCATTACATAAAAATGATCTATTAAAATGTTAAAATATTTCTGATAACATCACAGTAAATATGTACTTTAAAATGTGAAAAATTCAAAATCTGCAAAAAACACATCAATATTAGTTGATAAAAATATTTATCGTATATTCACTATACTAAACAGTATTTACAATATTAATCAATACAATGAACATGTTTGAATAGAACAACGTAATTAAAAATTCGTATTAAATTATTAAATAGAAAATATTATCCATATCACAAATGTTTGTTATACAATATGTAAAGAAAAACTCCAAAAATTAATACCACAATGTTGATAAACTGTTATAATTTTTTTTTATATTTTTTTCCTAATTTCAACTAAAAGAATACGCTATATAAGAGGTTCTCAAATTCAAGGGCAGGAAAATGATCTAGGAACACATAAGATATTTGAAATTGAGATCTATCAAATATAACAATAATAAAAGTAGTCCACAAAGTGCTGACTATTTTTAATTAGTTATACTATTTATTTGAGGAACACAATATGGAAAAATGAAACAAAAATATGCTGAAAAAACTTTACTTCTTCAGTATTTTCACCCTTTCAAGTACTTAAGTGCCAAGTTTTATCCATATCACATTTTGTGCAAGGTCAAAGTCTCTGACAACTGGGCTATAACAAGTATGGCCAGAACGAAAAAAAATTTTCAGATAACGTTCGGGATCAGCTTTGAGATCTTGACAATCTCACTCAAGAAAGTAAAATGATGTTCTTTAATATCGGATAAGGTTGCCAATGTATTCCGGACAATGTATCATAGATCTTAAGGTATAAGCTGTTTAGTAAACGAATTAAAAAAATTTGATCTGCGAATAGATTTTAGATTGAAAATGGCCCTGAAATTTAAAATTAATAAATATTTTAGCCAGAATGCATAGGATGTTTCAGCAAGCAAAGTTCTGTGATGTTATAAACCTAATCCAGGAATCATATTGGGTGGTGATAGGATCAATATCTTTAGAAAAGAACGACTTTCTGCAAACTGTAACTTGTAAATAGTTAGCTTTATCAAAACACGTGATTTGCTGGAAATGAATTTATTATTCATTTTTTCCTTTCTTTCATGCAATTGCAATGAAAAAAATTAAACATAAAATAATTATCTAATAAATTTCTATTGAATATATGACTAATATATTTGCATTCGAATTTTTATTTGATGATGTAATTTGAATGTTTTCCTTAATTAATTAATCATAACAATTCTTTGTAAATTATCTATATTTAAATTTCTTCCTCTTAAGCCTACACTACTACCGCTAGGTTCATTCTTTTGTTTTATCTTTTTTCATTGCGTTTATGTCTTCCCATCTTATATAAGCAAGCCACTTCTGTTTTACCGTCATTTTTATTTTGTCTTCTTGCTATAGTCTTTTTGATGATTAAAATACTAAGACTTTTGGGTATTTTATAAAACTAAAAATAACAAATGAAGTTTTAAGAAACTTTAACACGTAGGGTTAATGTCAAGAGTTTTAAATATTTTTCAATGTTGTTAATTTGATAATGTGTAAACTGAATTCCCAAAAATGTAAAGCAAATGCGCCTTGATCATCACTAGATGACCCCAGGGCGCCACGGCTTCAAGCTCTGCTGATAGAACAAGAATCATCAACTGAACGTCGGTGTCGGTGGTTGACGTGCGAAAGATTTAGTGAAGAAGCCCTTCAAATATGTGAATAATATTCTAGATTATCTAAGATTTATGTGTGGCGAGAAATCCTAAAGTGCTTAACAGTTGCTGTATCAATTAATAATACATATTTGTATCAGATCATGTCTTAACTAATGTTTTATTTTTTTCATTTGGGAGAAATGTTTCATGTTTACATTAACTCTACTTATCTCTGGGGGATAAGTAAACATAGGAAAATTATGGCGGGGTTTCTAGTCCTGCGTCTTGTGTCAATAACTTTTTCTTCCATTCATTTCTGTTTTTCGCATTATCTTTTGCTTCATTTCATCCCAGCAAACAATTTTTATCGGCCCTACGCCGGCCCAACATATGCTGGCCAGAGCTGGCCGGCACGGCCAAGCATCTTCGAAGGCCTAATGCTGGCCAACAGTGTCTTTTGAGGGGCCTTTGCAGGACCAATGCTGGCCAACAGTGTCTTCTGAAGGGCCGATGCCCGTCAACAGTGGCTTTTTAAAGGCTGGCCAACAGAGTCTTTTGACGGGCTTTTGCAGGGCAACGGTGTCTTTTGAATGATGGGCCTCTGTGGGCCAAACGGTGGAAATCATTGATGGCCCAGTAGAAATACTACAATGGAAGTTACCTACTTAGAGGGTTGGCCCACTGTGAATTATACATATCTACTGACCGCCTCTACTTTGAGAAGTAATGAATGAAGTTTTATATATTTTGAGTGAAAAAAAAGTTCAAATTTCCTTTAAGCAATCGTACCAAAATGAACTTGAATTTATACAAAAATATCACAAAAAACTGGAGAAAGATGAAAATCTATAGTTTGTAATGTACTTATTTAATAAATTGAAAAAATAGGAAACAACATATAAAAACAATTTTTTCTAAAAAATTAAATGAATTGTAATATACATTATTTTAGCCTACACCAGACTTCTTACTTTGCCTTTTTTATTTGTTTTGGCTGATCGTTGGATCATATATAAAACGCTTTGTTTTATTATGATCAAAAATTGTTGGGCCATTTCTTTGGTCATTATTCACAAAGTGGCAAGAACTAAGCAAAGATTATATATGCTGAAGGTACTCTATCTTTGCCCCTAAAAATTAAAAAAAAATCTGTTGTGTCGCCACAAGACTTTCCCGGCAGTTATAAAATAAAAATTAAAAAAATTAATTTGTTAAAGTCCAAATCAAATGATATTTGGTATCCTAAAAAAAAATTCGTTTCGAATTTTTTTAAAGTAAAAGTGACATTTGAAATATTATAAAGGGAAAAGCATTTCACATCTCAAAAAAAAGTAAAACAATTTTTTAGGGCTGGAATTTTGTTTACTTTTTTTTGACATGCCAAATGTCATTTGGATTTTAAATTTAAATTTTTTTTTCCATTGCTTAGTTTTAAAATTGAGGAATGAAAATTTCAGGATGTATTTAAAAGCCAGTGAGGCACCTAAATATCAAATAAAAACTTTAAGTCTTATATTTTTTCGCAATGTACATACGGTTACTGCGCCCCCTGGTGGGGCGATTTCAACCAAAAACAAACGGATTCATTCCAAGATGAACCGATATCCACATACCACATTTCAGCTCAATCAAATCAAGCGTTTGGACGCTACGGGTTGCGATTTTTTAGGTAAAAAAATTTTTTTTTTAGGTTAGGTTCAAAATTAAGGAATGAAAAATGAAGGATGTATTTACAAGCCACTGAGGCACCTAAATATCAAATAAAAACTTTAAGTCTTATACTTTTTTCGCGATGTATGTAGGGCTCCTGCGCCCTCTGGTGGGGAGATTTCAACCAAAAGCTAATGGGTTCAATCCCCGATCACCCGAAACCCATATACCAAATTTCAGCTCAATCAGATTAAGCGTGCGGACGCTATCGTGGAAGAATACAGACAGACACACAGACAGACTTCCATCTGGAAATCGTTTTAATTATCTCAGGGGACCTCAAAATGGATATATCCGTCGTTATCTCATTTTTATTTAGCGCGTTCACAATACTTTCCCTTGGCGAAGGGCCGGGAATGTAAAAATTAAAAAATTCACTCTTTTCTTATGAAACTTTTTATCTAAGCAATACAATCCATCGTTTTCTTTAAGAAGGGTCTTTTGGAAATGTATAGAATCTACATTTATTTCTTTCACTATAGTGCTTGCAATCTGCAGCAAAACACATCACCATTAAAAATGTCAAACTAATAAAAGTATGACATGTCATTTTCCCCAAATTTTTGTAATTTAAATCTATGTTGAACAATACCAAAAGAATGGAACGAAAATTCAAGTAGGTGTATATGCGGGAACAACTTGCCTGAATGGATATTTTGGATAATCAAAGGTAAAGAAAAAACCTGCTTAATTAACACATTGCGATCCTTTTGAGTCCTCGAAATTCTGAAGTAAATGCTCTGGAAAAAAGGGAATACTTAATTGGAAAGAAGATCGGTCAAGGTTCATACAGATGTCTGGTCTTTGGGTATAATTGTATAATTCTATTTATAATGTTGATGCAGTAGCACTTATCGCTAATCATTCATTGTATTTATTGAATAATTATAATTTTTCTGAAATAAATATACAAATATACAAATATATGTCTCCACAACATATATTTATAATTTTAAACCCCAAAGTAGGGATGTTAAAAACAAAATAGACTCTAAAACTGTTTCAATACAAAATTCAATTCAATCAAGAACATGTTTTCGAACATAAAAATGTTCATCATCAGTTGATTTAACAAGAACAATATTACAAAGGCATGGAGACGTTGAAAAAATGTAATTTTAAAGTTGTAATATTGTTCCTGTTAAATCAACTGATGATGAACATTTCTATGTTCGAAAACATGTTCTTGAATTGAATTTTGTATTGAAACAGTTTTAGAGTCTTTTGCTAAAACTTGTTTTTAACATCCCTACTTTGTGGTTTAAAATTATAGATATATGTTGTGGAGATGACATCGAGTTTCATTTTTGGCCCATTACACTTAAACTCCACTTTGAGCATGGACTACTTCCTTCATATAAATATATGATTCTAACCCAACTTTACTAATTTCGACAAAATTTAAATTTGCACCCAAGTAAGGAATGTAATATTACAAAAAATATATATAGTCAATATAATATATAAGATGTAAAATGTACTTACGAATATACAAATATTAAAATAGCTTCTACAAACACTTTTAAAATCTTCCTTATGACACTTTATGCTTGGCTTGGGTTTGGAGACTGATTGTTGACCTGCGCAAACAAAGATGGCCGCGTGACGTCACACTTCGGGCCTTCATAGGCCCATTGCTGGCTTGATTATAGGTATCCGATTACAGTTTGCCATACTCTGGGCCATCATTTTGCCGATGTAGCTTTGCTGTTGCCAGAATATAGCCAGCATCAGTTTAGATTTTCTGCGACCAGTATATATTACTTAGAGGAAATTATTTAGAAAACTCCTTTCAGTACCATAAAGAAGAATAATTTTGAGATTGCTAGACAATAAAATTGTGATGGTAAACATCCATGTCCAATTCATTTTATATCAACTTCGGATATTCGTCAGGATAACATCCCGTCTCAGTAAATCTCTTCCTCCGAATGTTTTTCAGATCACCCGGACAGTGAATCCTTCAAATCTCGCATACCTTTACCTACGTGAATGTAAATATGAATTTTTTAAAGTAATAATTTGATTTTATTTTATTAAACATACAATTTAATGCCATTTTAGCTTCGAATGAATTAATATTAGTGCTAATTATATCCAGCTGAACGAAGAATCAAACTGCAGATAATCATTTTACGTATTATTCTATTATCCAAATTGTTTTTCACATACGCACACATGGCGACGTCCGTAAAAATATGGAACTGAAAAAAATAACATTATAATACAAATATGCGAATAAATTTAGTATATTTCTATAGGGAAAAGAAGCATATCCCTTTGGTATCATCGTTCTTTCAAAATGACAGCATTATCACATATTCGCATACGTTGTACTGATTAAATTCAAGACTATTACATTCAATATTTTAAAACGACTATGGGCTGGCCTTATTGTGTGACTGCACATGTGCGTGTGATTTTAACAATTTTTCTTGGCATTTTATAGTGCAGGGCCACTAGGAATTTCAGTCTTGTTCAATAGGATCATCGAAGGAGTGTATCGGGTGTTTGAATAAGGATGGACGCCAGTCACATCTCAGAAACTATGAATAAAAAAATCACCAGAAATTATTTTTAAGTTTCTAACTTCCTGACTAGAGGCGTAATTTCTATCGCCAATGCTAATTAAGCACATTGGTAGGCCACTATGAGCCCATTACTTCTAACCATTTAAAATAAAGTTTGAAAACCATCACTCTTAGGTTGACAGCGTATGTTTGTTTTATGTTCAAAAAGAATTTGAATTACTGGTCTGAACCCAATCCCATTGGATGCAGGAAGTTCTGCAACGATGTAGTAGTAGAAGTAGTAGTAGTTTATTAATAATAGGAAATCCTAATATTCACAATAGGCCAGCCCCGCATCTCCCGAAGCGACATCTGGGCGACCGGGTCCGACAAAAATTGTGTGGTATATTTCCAAGATAAAGAAAAGTGACACTTCTAGTAAACAGGGTCGCATTATGGGTGTTATAAAAATAAGTATCTAATCGATTTGATAAAAAAATATAATTTTTGATTTTTTAATAATACATTAAATTCTATTCTCATTGTAATATGTATTATATTATTAGTTTTACGAAAACATTTTACTCTTTATAAAAAGTTCTGCATGGTGTAAAACCCATGATGAAATAATAGTAGTGTTTGGCATTAACACTTTGCAAATCGTATAAATTTTTCAATAGCGCTAATAAAATGTCTTCTTTTTCTTCTATCAGTCTAGCTTCTTTTCCCACTCTGCATTTTTCCTCTGCTAACACTATGTTGCTTAGCATAACATTTTCCACCAAGCGATCAGAAGAAACATTACTGACGCCCTTAAACCCGTAGGTCTCACTCCCTCTTTTTGATTTACTTTTGATGGCCATAGATTTGCCACTTCTATTCCCTTCTGATACACCTGCAACTGCATTGTTGTTCTCTTCATTGACTTAGATACAGACCGCTGCTGCATGCTTGCAGAATCCTCTTCCTCCTTTGCAAGTGCAGTTTGTATCCAACTATATGATTTTTACTTTACCATAGGTATTTACTTCACCATAGATAAAGTATTGTAATCGCAAAAAAAAAGTTCAGCTTTCAGTGGATTTACATGTTTTGAGACCCCCTAAGTCATTTAAGACCATTTCCAGAAAATGTATGTATGGAGTATGGAGTATGGAGTATTTAGTCCGGAAAAATTTGTGTGCGCTGTAACTCCAACTGCGATCGGAATTTCCTAACCATTTTTACAACATGCTAATGAGCTGATTAAATTTTGGGCAAAATCGGACAACCGGAAGAACCCCCACTTCCGGTTGTCTCTTGAGAATTTTCAGATTTTCGCAATTATTATCGTTTCTATTAAGTTTATGTAAAAATATTAAGAGAAAAAATTTATTTTAAATTAAATTTACTGTAAATTTTGTTTAAAAACTTTTTTCAAATTTTGTATTATAAGCGAGTTAAAATTAAAATATGGAATAACATAGTTGCATAATAGCGCAAGCGCAGTAGAAGTGTTTTGTTTCATGGAGACAATTGTACGCTCTTGCCAGGCATGATCTGCCTTAAATATGTACGAGTAATTGGATTATGAGCCCGTAGGGCCGTTAAAGTATTGTAAAGTCATGTGCATGGCCACATCCGATTTTTTTTAAAGGCTCGTCCATACTCAGAATAAACGCAACTTTTCAAATCGGAATAAAACCGCCACATCGTTATATGTTGCATCTTATCCATAGAATACATTACACAACACAACAATAAATTAAAATTCCATTCTGGTTTACTCCCTTTTACATAATTCCCTCCAACATTTCAAAATTTTAATACCATAACATTTTCCTCCAAATTATTTTCACGTTTTAATTACTTAATTATAACGTGAAAATTATTTAAAAAACTATTTTTTTTATAGTTATGAATTATTTCTTTAATTTCATCCATATTATTTAAATATTTATATTTGTTTTGAAAAGATCTGATAAACGTAATTGGATGTATCTTATTTATATCACCTTCAAATTTGCTAACAGTGTCATTATGACATGTTGTGATGACTCAATTTTCTATTGTGTTTCTTCTTGCTTCTTCAATTTCTCTCATTAAATTATTTCTTTCTTCTACCTGTTCTTGTCTTAATTGTTTCATTTGCTCTTCCAATTTCTTAATCATTTCTGCTGATTTCTTATATTCTTCTTCTTTGATTTCTTCACTTATCTTGAATCCTTGTTCCATTTCTTCTTCTATTTTCTTGATTGTTTCACTGTTTCTTTCTATGCAACGACTCTGATTCTCTAATTTTTCATTTATTCTCATTACTTCCTGTCTTACTTCTTTTCTATCTTCCGTGATCTCATTCGCTATGTCATACATTCTTGCTTGTATTTGTTCCCTCTCCTTCGTTACTATTTCTATTTTCTGATTAAATTCTTGTTTAAGTATTTCTTGTTGTTTGGTCATATCTTCTCTCGTAATGTCTATTTTAATTTCTAATTGTCCGAAACATTGTTTGATTTCGGCCCTGTTCTTCCCCATTTCATTCATTTTATTCTGTAAAATGTCATACATTCCCTTTTCCTGTTTTTGTGACTCTTTATTTTCTTCCTCTTCTTTATCATGTTCTTCCTCTGATTCTTCTTCTGCACTAACTGTGTCTTTCTAATCATATTCTCTTTCCATCTCTAAGATCCATTTTGGGTTCACTCAATTTCGATCTTTTATCATCTTTATTTTTAAAAATTCAAATCTGACATCTTTCATAAACTAATCTAATCAACATAAAACAAACCTCCCATAACAACCATCTTTCAATTTTAAAGTCCCTTTTACATGCTTCCCCCCAACATTTCAAAATTTTAATACCATAACAATATATATGAATAAAATCACAGATATTTTACAAGATTTATCTTGAAAGCAACGAGAGTATCATAGGCTTTAATTTCATTTGGGATAGCATTATATTCATTCAACAAATAATGAATTCATACCTTTTCTAGCATTGACTTTCTCTATGTGAAAATTGTTAGTACTTCTTGTATCGTGTTCGTGAATTTCGTGATTGAATTTGATAAACTGATTGAAATATGCTAGAATTAAACCTTTGACTATTTTAAAAATAAATATTGAATAGTATGTTAGTGATCAGTAAAAATTTGGTGTTTCATTCTTGATGCAAAAATTATCGGCTCTTACATTTTCAACAATACTGTAGATGTATGCAAACTTTTTATGACGAATTGGGTCTTCTATTTGTTTGTTTGGTTAATTTTAACGTCTCCTTTCTACAACTAAGGCTAATCTGAACGGGACCTACAGCTTATCGTGGGCTCTGAACCACGGTCCTCAATCACCTTAAACCCAGGACTATGCCTTTGTCATGCAGGTGATCTACCGACTAACAAGTGTGTAAATGTGCCACCAACCCCTATCAGTTCCACGAGATATCCGATCTCATCCGGCCTGTATACCGGCGTAAATGAAACTGCGTATGACACAAATACTTTTTTGCACTTGCCCAAAGTCTTATCTGACTTTTATTCCACTTGAATGCGGCAGGATTCGAACCTACTCTTCGAACAGTGACCCAGAGATTAAAGGCTGGTGCCCTAACCAACTGAGCCACGGTGTCCGTCTTCTATTTGAAGATTTTTCCTTAAAAATGATACGTAACAAGTGATTCCGACACTGTGAATGTTGATGAGGATTGGAAGATGGAGCATATCTCCAGATCTCAGTCTTAGATTTTTATTTATGGGAGAGAACAATAAAAATGGGCCATTATTAGTATTTCTCTGTATCAGAATAAGGCAGCAAACAGCTAGACCAGATAGAAGAAATAGGAAGTAGAAGGAAGAAAAAAAAACGAAAAGAGGAAAGTCTGGAAGAAATGCATAAAATAAGATCATAACCTTTAGACGCTTGGAAGGTTATAGGGATTCGAAAAAAGAAAAAGAAGAAGAAAAAAAAACCGAAAATACAATATGACAAAATGGCCTTTTAATCACTAGTGTATTAACTGACCTCTTCACGCAATTAACATTCGCGCGACCAAAACATTTCCCTTCTTCTCTCGGTAAATGAAATTTCCAGCCCTTCTGATATTTTTTTGTGTATAGGTAAATGTATTTTAAGTTGCTTGACTATAACATCGATGTGATATTTCTCGTTTCATTCCCTTCATTGGATTGGCGATAGGAGAGCGAGATAGAGAGGGCTCGTGAAGGTTTCAAATCTATTATATTCATCGAGGAGTCTCAATGGAGGCACTGCCTAACCCTTCTGATCTCCCAGTGGTGTCATGTTGACGACATGATATAAAGGAACATAATTTGTCCCTTTTACGATTTATTAATTAGAGGCGTAATTAATATATTAGGTGTTCATTTAATTTCGTTTTAATACACTCGGGGTGAATTCCGATGTCGGGTGTTTTACATACTCGGAACATGAAACTAATAAATTATTCTTATTTTTGGTGGGTAAACATGTCATACAAGTTTTTGTATCATTATAGAATATACCTGGTGGCTCAGTCTTCAATTCACTTGCTTATTGAAAATAATATATTATTCGATGAACATAGCATAGTAGCCATTGTATGCGAATAGAATACTATACTTTGTCCACGACTGCTTTTTTAGTGCCTAGGAAAATATTAAGAACTTTTAGATAATAACATGGGTTTATTATTTATAACGTTAACAAAAACTTGAATTTAAACATTGAAATATTATTTATTTTAATAGTTATTTGAAAACAGTTTGTTAAATTAATTACTGGTATGGAAATAACATCTAACTCACTTGCTTATTGAAAATAGTATATTATTCGATGATCATAGCATAGTAGCCATTATAAGCGAATAGAATACTATACTTTGTCCACGACTGCTTTTTTTAGTGCTTAGGAAAATATTAAGAACTTTTAGAGAATAACATGGGTTTTATTATTTATAACGTTAACAAAAACTTGAATTTAAACATTGAAATATTATTTATGTTAATAGTTATTTGAGAACAGTTTGTTAAATTAATTACTGGTATGGAAATAACATCTAACTTTATATTTTGATGACTTGTAGATTGATCGTTTTGTATGTTGGTATAAGAATATGATTTCTCCACGGTCACTACTTAATGTAGTTATTCTGAAACCACTCTATACGTATTTCATTCTTACTCTAGAGACAGAATATTCATTCCAAAAGACTAAAACCACTTATCGAAGAAAGAGAAATTATCCCTGATCACCAATTTGGATTTAGAAATAAGCACTCGACGATCGACTAAGTTCATAGAATAACCAACATTATATAGAAATCATTAGAAGAGAAAAACATTTGTGCTACTATCTTTCTTGATGTAACACAAGCGTTTGATAAGGTTTGGCATGAAGGATTAATACATAAGCTGAAGCTTTTCCTTCCAAAACAATATACAGATATCCTCCATTCATATATATCGGAAAGGTACTTTAGAATTAGACAAGAAGAAGCCTATTCCGATCTTAAAGAAATTAAGGCTGGATTACCACAAGGAAGTGTCCTAGGACCTGTCCTATACGTACTGTACACATGTGATATTCCAGAGTTAGAAAACAATACCATAGCCACTTTCGCCGACGACACTGCCACTCTAGCAGTAGGAAAGAGCAATGAAGAAGCAACCCACAAGCTGCAAACAGCTGTCCACCGTATCTATGACTGGACGAAGAGATGGAAAATTAAACTTAATGAAACTAAATCACTTCGCATTAACTTTACAAACAAAAGGATAGATCATATTCCAGTCAGAATAAACAATAACCTTATTCTATATTCAAACACAGTAAAATACTTAGGTATTACCTTAGATGCCAAACTTCGATGGAAAGTGAATGTTAAAAAGAAAAGAGAAGAACTTGGACTGAAATATAGACTCTGTCTCTACATAATAAGCTTATGCTTTTTAAGCAGATACTTAAGCCTGTATGGACTTATGGTAACCAACTATGGGGATGCACCAAAGCAAGCAACTTAGCAATCATTCAAAGATTTCAAAACAAAGCACTGAGGAACATAGTAGATGACCCTTGGTACATTCACAATAGTGACCTCTATGTGGATCTGGAAATGGACACTGTTGACCAGACCATCAAGATATTAGTCAAGAGTCATGAAGAAACACTTCATCACCATGTCAATGTCGAGACTATCCAGCCCCTTGACAATACTGGGTTAGAAAGAAGACTTAAGAGGATCAGGCCCTTTGAGTTAGCTTAGTGTTTTTAGTGCAAAAGCAGAGCTTGTGTGTGCACATTAAACTTTAGTGCAATCCATTCTACATAACCTAAGGAACGTTGATGAGTGTTCCTTAATTTTAAGTTTAAAACTCTATTAGATTAAGTATTAAGTATACTAAATGCCTTTATGGGTGTTTAATAATAAAAAATTAAAGTTACAAGGTCCACAATGTAGAAGATTTATATTTTGTGGCTGCAGTTCTGTAAAGTAAAGAGAACGCACGGTGTTCCTGAACCAACTTTAAATGGGCTATCGAAAGGTTTGTCGTTGAAAAGTCCAAAAACGCAAAAAAAAAGAAGATTTTTTTCCTCAAAAAATGAAAAAATTCAATTTCCCTCCAATTGCTGATTCTATTTTATATTGGTATTCTTGTTCACGAACTAGATGCGATTACGGAAATAAGAGCTAGTAAGGACCAGAATAGATTTGAATTTACGCGCGAAAGTCACCATGTGTCAGTGGCTGTGTCCTCACGCATGCGCTTTACTGTTTGTAAGCAATTGCAGACACTACATGGACATTGCTCGCTTGATTTTAGCGTGCGCTTTTACATCTACTTGTGTGTGTTGGAAACGTAGAGGGCGCTACACCGGTAAATTCAAAAATAGAATCACTGTTCGTCGCACTGGAAATTGTGTTTTGCAAATAATTGTTGTTAGTAGTTCGTGTGGATCAAAAAAGCATCAGCTTCATTATTTGTGTTATTTGTATACGAAATGCCGAAAAAAACGAAAGATCATGGGCGAACTCACGAAGAGAACCGAGCTGTAATCTGTTTGTTTTGTTTAAAAAAAAAGGACAAAATGTGGAATATTGTTAGTCAGTTGAAAAAGAAAATAGAAAATATTGCTGATATCAACTTGGATGATGCCTGTAAAATCCTCATTTACGTAGCTAACAAACAAGATTCTGGACAACAAATCAAACCATCCTTACCAGACTATTCCATATTTCTGCCGCAGAATGAACAAAGGCCTCGGTTATTACAGTGAACAAGCTATGGAGTCCGTTCACCATGATTTTAAAAATACCTGGAATAATTACAAAGTAAACTCCACACATCCGGATTACAACTCTAAGTTACTCAGAGCTGTACAAGAATATAATTCTCGTCATGTTTAGAGGCTTCCATTTGTTATTTATCAAATTAATTTTCGTATTTTTTTATCGCTTCGATAAATTCCACTAATCAATGTTCATATAGACATTCTTTGTATCATTTCATTGTAGCAATATCTATTCAATTATAATACTGATCTTTGTTCCACCTTTTCGAATAAAATTTCAAAAACTTGAAAAGATATATTTGCGTTAATTTGCTGATATTCCTACAGTAGTGTTGACCAAAACGCCTTTTTGAATGAAAATAATAACCTATATTTCATTGGATTGTAAATGATTCTTGAACCCACTGGAGCGTTCTATTGTTTGTGTGGAAAGACCAAACAATGTAAAACAGAAAAGGAAATTAGAGGAAAATCGAATTTTCTCATTTTTTGAGGAAAAAAATCCTAAAAATCGGGTTTTTTTGAAAACGGCTCCGCCGATCTTGTTTTTTCTTGTGTTTTTGGACTTCTCAGTGACAAACCTTTCGATAGCCGAAGGGAAATTGAGAGTGGTTTTTCGGCCCATTTAAAGTTGGTTCAGGAACACCGTGAACGATTTTGTGTTTTTCTTTTCTCCAGTTCAAAAACGATTTATATGCAGTTACAGTTAATATAACTTATTTGATTTTTCTGGCAAGGAATTTAATGATTTAAGGACTTCTGCGTCTTCTTTCAGCTCCGCCGGAGTTAGTAACATTTCATTTTCTTAATCCATTTTTTGTAAATTAATCAATTCTTAACCATTAAAACTTGACGTTTTAAATAAATAAGTAATTTGACTTTTAAGTGACAGCGCATAGCCTACTTTTACAATAATAAAATCACATATTTACAATGGAAATATGATAGAAGTGTGAAAAAAAGCAGTGAATAATGATTAATCACAGCAGTAGTCCTTTTAGTGTATAATACATAATATTATACTTGAGATACCTAATAAAAAAAATTTAAAAGTATCGTGGACAAAGAATGTGTTAATAAATTATTTTTTAATATCTCAAAAATAAACGTTCTAGGTTCGAGAAATGCCATTTTTTATTTACCCTTTATAAATCGAGAAATGTAAGACATATTTAAAATTTTATTCTCGATTTTGACTTTTTTCCATTTAACGTCCTTCTATAGTTGACAATTTCCGAGGCATTAATGTTGAATTACGATAAAAAGAACACCCTGTGCTGTTTAAAAAACCAAGAACTTTTGTTTTAAAGTAATACAACCGATTTATTGTTATTATTGTTACATAATGTTAAGGATAATCAGACCATGGCAAGTGTTTTCCTAATGGTAATAGAAAAGCTAAATAACTCATAAACACCTCGACCTCCTCCCCATTGTAATGTTGATTTTGGTCGTCACAGAGCCTGCCAATTGTGGCCTTAAGCTGGGATTATCTTTTTGCAATCACAGGCCTATTGTATCGGGTGTGAACTAAAAGCTGTCTTATTCATTACCAATTGTAATCCTGTACTTTTGGTTGGGGTGACAAGCTTTTCTGAGAGACAAAACCGTCAACACTTGTTGTTCATTTGAAGGTCGTAAGGGATCTGAAATGTACAGGATCCATGACTAAGTTAGTATACGTAATTATTTTTTACAATGTTATCCAAATTAGGAATATTCAGGTATTTAACTCATACCAGGTTGGGCAAAACAAAGTTCGATGTGGTTATATTAGGAGACAAATTTATTAAAATAACCCTATATCCTAAATTTTAAAATTATTGTTAAATATACAGGGTGTTTCGTTACGAGACGGTATCAGAAAGTTATATATATTTTTTTAATGAGAGATACTGTGTTTTATTTTAGCTAGGCTATACTTCGTACTGTATTTAAGACGCTGTATGTTTAAAATTAAAGCAAACAAAACGTTTTTGGCTTGTTTTTTGATATTGACTTATTTAGTATAGAGGGTACTTATATCATATACTTTTACGTTGTTTTTAACAGCCTTTCGTAAATGTAACGGTATTTTAGTTGGATAATTCATATCGAAGCTTTATAATAGTAATTTATGTACCATGGGAATTATAAGGGCCTTAATTCCCGAGGTACATAGATTATTCTATTTCTGATCGATTTAAATAACATAAGCAGCAATGACATTCACTAAATATAATGAAACATTGACAGCAAGATTTAACAAACGTTAAAATATCCTAACAACGGGAATTAAGCCTGACAACGGGAAATAAAGGTACCTCTAATATTCCAAGGGAGTTATGACCCTATTTATTGATAGCGTAACTATGATATAAGCTTATAACTGCCCGGTCAGGAATAACAATATTTTCGCTTAGTTAATATACAAAATGTCACCTGCTGATTTTCTAATAACATGGAAATGTCAAATTACACGGAATTCACAGCCAACTTGAACTCTTTTGTTACTCTAGTCTCACTTTTGCAGCTTGTAGCAGTTCCAAGAAAAACGCAACACTGTTAGGTTGATAGCGCTAATTCAGCTTTATTAAGTTAGGTCAGATCAGTTCAGGAAAAAAGGTACAATTGACCAGACCTGTCCTGATATGGTGCTGGTGCGGAGTGCCCTGTGACCCTATTTGGGCACAATTAAATGAGTAAATCCAGTTTAAATGTGCAAATAATTAAAATATAACCACTAAATGACATGTTTGCATAATTTTTACTACAAATTATTCTGTAATATTTTGAAAAACACCATTTGAAAATCATAAAATTTCAGTGACATTCAAACATCTACTTGGAGGCGTTCGATGCTACGTCACAAGTACTATGCATTGTGTGTCGTCTACCGATCGATAGATAGAGACGGCAATGAAGTTTTCCTAGCTTCGATTGGCCTCTACGAGCGCTATGTGATTGGCCAAAGCCGCCAAAGTACTTGTGACGTAAATTCCCGGTCTTTTTTCATCGTTTAAAAAAGGATTACTTTCACTAAAAAATCGAAAAAAATATTTTTCGACTTGACTCGTCGTAACGCTTGTTTTTTTTCATAAATTAGTGTTCTCGCCCATTGATTTGATCCCTGGTAAACAAAAAGTTGCCTTGGGTTGGGATTTTTTGTTTGTTTTCTGTTTTAGAGTACGTATAAAAAAGTCGTAATTGCTAACGTTATCACTAAACTTTTTACTAATCTACAATTTTATTATTGAACATTTTACTTTAGTTTTGCAGAAAATGAAGGGCACCAATCAGCTATGAAGAAAGCAAAAATAATATCTTCATTTTGTCCTGCATGCTCTGAAAATGCGATATACAGGGTGGTCCTTAAGTACGGTAGATTCCTCACTTTAAAATATTACGATTTGAACTAACTTGTTCTAATAAAATGTTGCTAATGAGGAATATACGTTGTGTTAAAAGTTAAATTTTAAGATTTATTTTTTGCAACAACTTTAGCGATTTTGGATATGTATACATAAAAATTTGGAACTGATGGTTTTTAGGTATGAGAAATCATAATCTGGTACTTACTTCGATATAATTTGTAGAGGGCGCTAGTTAGGCCACATTTGTGGCATAAATGAGCGATATACTTTTTTGGTCTTTAAGTTAGCGCTATTCTTGTAAAAGAATATTAAAGCCACGTTACTTTAGTAGATAAAAGCATACTTGTTATTAACCTTAAAACTTAACGGTTTACGAGATAATCGAATTTTAGGAATCAGCTGCATGATTACACTGGTCGACAAAAAAATTTTTTTTCTGGCCCTGAGACTATTCCTGCTTATTCTTATGTAAAATGACCTCCTGAATCCGAATATGACCTCATTTTTTCGTCATCACCCACCGTTTTTTTATCCCTCCAAATTATGGAAAGTTGATAAAAATGGATGGGGGGGCACCCCCCGAAAACGGCGGGTGATGGGGGAAAAATGAGAATAAGGAATCAGCATGAATGGTGTCAAGGCCAGAATTTTTTGTTTTGCCGAGTAGTGTAAACATGCAGCTGATCCCAAAATGCGATTATCTCCCGGCGGGAAGTTTAAATTTGACGTTGACATATATAACACCTAGCACAGCACAAGCGCTTTAGTTAAATAAACGAAGGTGCCAACCCATGCATCAGGTCTACCCGGCACCATTTTTTTATAATTTGCAGGTATTCATGCATTCATGGGTACATTCACCCCCGAAAATCTCAGGTATCTGAAATTTGTCGATGGGCGGGAAAATGGCCAATTGGTCTCAAAAATGTGTTTCTTTTCGCCTATTTTTGCTGATATTTCCAAAAATATGACACTTAGAGAATTTTTGTTTGGACGAAAAAGAAGATCAGTTCCTTACCTACAAAAATGATCCTTATCATTTTTGTCAAAAATTTGATACTTTTCGACATAACTGGCTCCAAAACGCACCCCCATTTTTAGTTTCTGCACTGCATTTAGAGAGCACGCTCAATAAATCACGTAAAAATTAATATTTTTTCATGATTCAAAGTTCAGATGAAAGAAGGAAACTGTAGCTATAATACCGGGTGTCCCAGAAGTGTTTGACCCATTTTAACTGCAAATATCTCGGAACTCAGAAACGATAGGGAGGTGCGGTTTTCACTGAACAGGTTCGTTTTATATAAAGTTTTTTTCAGTATAAATGTTTATTTAGCAAAATCTTATATAGGGTGTTTTAAAACATGGTCTTTTTCAAATGCAAATATCGGGAATTAATAGATAATCAAGGACCATATCGGTTTTCAACGCGCATTATTAGAAAGCTTAGATTGTCCCCTTGTCGATGGCATTATAAAATTTTCCCAATTTTCTGTTAAATTGGTGTGAGGAGGGGCCCGATGAGACTTTATCCCCGGGGCCCTGCTCAGCTCTGGGCGGCTCTGATCACAAATAAACTTAGCTACTAATTACAAAATATTAAATTTACTGAAACATTAAACTACAACAGTTGTTCAAATTGGCAACCATCTTCTTAAATACAAAATATGACCCTTTTTTCAAAGGACTTCCTCACATTACTCAACATAATTGATGTTATTGTCCAAAATGCCTCACTAATTCGTTGTTTCATATTTTCTGATATAGGCGGGGTGGAATAAACTATATTTTCTACTTAAGCCCATAAAAAAAGTCAATGGGAATGAGATCTGGGGATCTGGGTGGCCAACCATTTGGCCCCCCTCTAATAATAATTTAGTACAATTCTTAAAAAATGCGCTGGAGCACGATCCAATTGCGACATCATTTTTTGTCTAATATCTTTTTAATAATGTCAAAACCTAAACACCTAGTTTGAAAGATAACACAGGTTTACAAAAAAAAAGAGGACTATTTGACCAGATCACGTTATTCCTAGGTATTTTGGCGCCCTGAATCCGAATCACTTTTTTCCCAGCACGTCACGGAAACGAGATTTCAAGTTCATTTATAGATACTACATTCTGTGAGTCGGAAAAATATACAAATATTTTTAGCAGCAACAAAACCAACTCTCCCCCCATTTTCGAGGATGCTGAACACGATAGCGGTGGTGAAAACTCTTTTGGAGTTGACCCAACCACCAAAAATTACCCCCAAAATGGGGGAATCACGTATTCCGCATATTTCGTCGGTAAAATATTCCCTACCTCCCGTTTTCGAGGATGCTGAACACAATGGCGTTATCCAAAATTATTTTCGACTTGACCCCACCCCTCAAACGGCCAAAAACCACTCCCATTATGGGGGAATCGTTGATTTCGCATCTTCCACCGGCAAAATATATCTTCCCCCCCGTTTTCGAGGATGCTGAATACGATGGCGGTATTCAAAATTCTTTTCGGCTTAGTCCCACCCCCCTCAAATGGCCAAAAATTACCCTCTACAGGGTGAAATTTTTTTTTTGCTGTATACAAGAAAAACCGTCATCTTCAGTTTTTGAGAATGCTGAGCACAATGGTGATATTACATCTGTACAACGACTTCGACACATCCCCCAAACGGCCAACAACCACCCTCTACAGGGTGAAAATTTTTTTTTAGCAAACATGAAAACCCGCGAAAATTTTTCACCTTGTAGAGGATAATTTTTGGCCGTTATGGAGGTGGAACTAAGTCGAAAAATTTTTTTAATACCGCCATCGTGTTCAGGATCCTCGAAAAGGGGGGGGGAGATATATTTTACCGGTGGAAGACGCGGAATCCGCGATTCCACCCTTTTTGGGAGAGGTTTTTGGCCGTTTGAGGCGTGGGGTTAAGTTGAAAGTAATTTTGAATACCGCCATCGTGTTCAGCATCCTCGAAAAAGGGGGGGGGGGGGATATATCTTGCCGGTAGAAGACGAGGAGTCCGCGATTCCTTCATTTTGGGGGTGGTTTTTGGCCGTTTGAGGGGTGGGGTCAAGTTGAAAATAATTTTGGATAACGCCATCGTGTTCAGTATCCTCGAAAATGGGGGGTAGGGAATATTTTACTGATGGAAAATGCGGAATCCGCGATTCCCCCATTTTGGGGTTGGGTTTTGGCCGTTTGGGGGGTTGGGTCAACTCCAAAAGAATTTTCACCACCGCTATAGTGTTGAAATCTCGTTTCCGTGACGTGCTGGGAAAAAGTGAGCCCGGATTCGGATTCAGGGCGCCAAAATACCTAGGAATAACGTAAATTTTGTAAACCTGTGTAATTTTTTCTCCAAAATTAATAAATTTAGGCATAGTAGACCTTTATAATTTTTAAAAGGTACAGGGTGTTCTATTTAAAATAAATAAATAAACTGGTCGTTTGAATATGTCATTAGAGAATCGCCCCACTTTGGACGTCCTGTATAATTTTAAACAACTCTAAATACATTATTGCTTTAAATTATTAGTCTAATTTTTTTCAGTTAAAATTGGATTTAGCTGTTTCCATAGGTTTCGAAGTTTTTGTTTTTCTTGTGCTTCCATTTTTAGAAATATCAAAATATCTCGAAAACTAAAAAGCTTAAGTATAGGGAATACTTAAGAAAGTTTATTTTATTTTTAACGTATAATCTGTAAATGCAATAAAATTTAGGGTCTTCCATAAGAAATAATATAATAAAATGCAGCCTTTATCAAACCACATATTCATGAATAAACAAAATTTTCAAAATATTAAACAGTTCACCTTGACTCACTCTGTATTCCTTATTAGCAACATTTTATTAGAGGAAGTAGGTTCAAAGTCCAAATCGTAATATTTTAAAGTGAAGAATCTACCATACTTTTCTGTACAATTACTTAAGGACCACCCTGTATATGTGTATGTAGTTTTTTGGAATTACATACTGCTTCCCCGAAAAAATAATCTTGAAAGTATTTGAATTTTTGTAACTTAAAATGTTATATTTCATTTATAATAAAAAAACTTGTTTACTTTTTTAAATAAAATACAAACTAAACGTTTTTGGGTGCGACGCAATTTGAGTCACACGGTCTGTGGTAAACTTTTTTTTTGCACAGACCGCGTGCACCAATGGGGTACACATGTTTTTTTTTTGTTAAAAATTACTTTTCAAGAACGTGTATTTCGCAAAAAAATGTATTATGAGATAACTTTTAGTCGTATTGTTTCAAAGAAAAACGCTATTTATTTCTGGCTATTATTGTGAATCACTTATTAAAAATTTTCATTTTTTATAAGCTTATCAGTTTGTTTTGCTTATCTATCGTTTAAAAGAATGCATTTCCTTAACGATTTTGTATCATTTTTATAATGACTTAAATATTTAAATTAAGCAAAATTCGTGAAGTTTGATTAAAGCAATAAATTTTTCTTTTAATCGTAATAGTATACTTAGTCTTTATTTATGGATAACAAAGTCAATTAATGATTATTACTTTCTCGCTGCTATAATTCCTCGATATTTAATTTTATTATAAATACAATTACAATAACTGTTTTAGGGACAAAGCCTATTAAACGTCTGAACAATACAGTAACGGTGCTTAATGTTAATATAGGGAACATTGGCAAGACGAAAAAGAAAATATCTAGGAGTCATTAGATAAAAAGAAGTATATTTCTCGATCTCTCTAAAGCCTTTGACATAGTTTCTCATAACAGACTGTTAGAAAAGCTAGAGAAATATGGAATTCGTGGAGTAACTTACAAATTATTTGAAAGTTACATTTCTGATAGACAATACAAACAGGGTCGGACTGGGTCCTCCAAAAAGGCGCCAACCCCAACTTCTCCGAGTCCAGGGCTCTTGTCGGCGGTGTCACATCGGTTAACGTTCCCGTATTTTATTTGCGACCCCCGAGCCTGAATATAAACAGAAGTAAACATATCATTACCTTCGGTGTTCCTCAAGGCACTGTTCTAGGACCATTGATCTTCATATTATATGTAAATAGGCTACAAAATGATACGGTCGAGATGTATTCATCTTCTTCCTGGGAAAAAAAATCCTACAGGAACTTGCTAAAAAAGTTTCTGGAACCATTTCAGTTATTCCATAATAAATTATTATTTTCAATTTTTACACTCAAGAAATTAATTGTCGGATCAAAAATGGGTTAATATAATAAATAGTTATGAAACCAAGACATAAATATTGTTAGAAAACGAGGAATTCAATTTATCAGATTCGACATCCTAAGACCGGTTTCTGCCTTTCGGCTTCGTCAGTTAGGCTTTTCGAATCCAATAAAAAAAATTCCAAACCGGGAATTTTTTGCTTTTAGTAATTGTCAATATTCTCTTCTAATCATAGATGGCAGCACATCTAAAAATTTTATCTTATAGCGGATATAGCTATTGACTTGTACGAGTTTCTCTTTAAACCCAAAACCCAAAAAGCTGAAGAATAAATTCTTATCAGGACCGGAATGAGTCTTTTTTATGTTAAGATCTTGTAAGAATAACTGACCTAGTATAACAATTAGTAGCGTCTGTGAGTAGGAAGGACATGGACCAAAATTTACCCGGCTGTTCAAACGAAGAAAAAAAAACACCTCTGTCGGGGGTGAATTTTGGCAGGAGGAGGGGTTGGTGAGGTTCGGAAGTAATCTTTAATACCACCACCGTGCTCGGCCTCCTCGAAAACGGGGAAAAGACGTTTTTTACAGGGAAATGATGCGCTGCCCGTTTAACCCCTTTAGGGGGTCGTTTTTGGCCGTTTTAGGGGGTTCAGCAGTCGAAAATAGAAATTCTGATACCGCCATCGTGTTCAGCACCCTCGAAAACGGGGGGGAGAGGTAAATTTATTAAAAAAATCGTATAGGAACTTGTTAAAAAAGAACTGGACTCAAATAATTCGAAAGAGTGGCACGCTCTCAGAAATGGAGGGCTTCAATTTGAAAATTTATTGTAATATTAGTAAAAGTTCTTTACGAAGTCTTTTTTCGTTTTGTTACAAAAAATTATTGTGCGTTGTGTTGTATTTTCATAAATTCAAATTTATTAGTAAGCACATATTGAAACGAGATGTCAGAAATATAACAAATTTAATTTTAAAAATTCTAAATGGTAACACCAAGTACATAATTATAACGTTGATGTAAATTACATAATTTAATTATTTAAGAAAAAACATTCATGCGATCTCATTCTCTCTTTATTTTATAATATCTAATTAATAAAGAAGAACAAAATGAATTAATATTAATCACTATGAAAAGTTTTTTTAAAATACCTTTCAACTGTATACGAAAAACACTTAATGGTCAATTCTTTCCAACTTTATCTTATTTAAATCAACTAAGTAGTCCTTTTCAATTTTATATCTCCTCATTCACAATTCCGCATATTATTATAGCATCTCTCCAATATACAAAATTCGGCTACAGATCCATAGAGTTCAATTTATAAATTTATTAATCTTCTTCATGAACAAAACTCATCTGCTAAGGATTTCCTATTTTTAAATTTTTTTAACATTCTCCAAATTATTTTTTTGACATCCCTTTTCCTTCTGTTGAAGCATCTGTCACCTCCCTCTTTTTTCTCGTTACCTGGTTACCTTTTTTATATACAAAGTGATTATTTCATTGCAATATAATTTATAAAAAATTCAGTCTTTTTTTAACAAGTTCCTATACGATTTTTTTAGTAGATTTCGAATCTGCAATCTTTCTTTGGGCTATGAGAGTATTTTTTTATAAAATTTTACTACGAACTAATTAAAGAGAATAACAATATTTATGTCTTGGTTTCGTAAATATTTATTATATTAACCCATTTTTGACGGTATTTTGTCCAACAATTAATTTCTTGATTGAAAAAATTGAAAATAATAATTTATTACGGAATAACTGAAATGGTGCCAGAACCTTTTTTAACAAGTTCCTGTAGGATTTTCGATAATTATTATACAGGGTCAGTTATGCTTACAAAAACTTAATATTGAAGAAAAAGAATGTTCGGGTCCTGATATTGGTTTTGTTCAAAGGGCTTCTTGTTAAGGCCCTTTAGCTTAACTAATGTACCAAATCGGCTATCCCTGTATTTAAAATGGCGGATTGAATTTTTTTCTGAATTCACAAATCGTATGTCAGTAACGAAACGGTTTTGGACATTTTTATATGGCATTTTGCAATCATATTGGCAGTCCCTAGAACCCCAAAAGTTTTGTCGGTGTCATCTCTGGACACCCTGTATAAAATTCTTGGTATTTTTATTGAGATGGAATATATATCTAAAACAATTTTTAAAAAAATTTGTGTACCTTTATCTAAATCGTGGTGGTGTTTGCAATATTATCTTGAATAATGTCCATGTGGTACAATAAGGGAGTTGAAGAATCTATACTATATTTGAAAAGTGTCTCTATCCACAACCCTCTTCTGATTGGTCGACACATTGACGACCAACTCCAGAGTATAATACTTTGCCGCCATTTTTTATCTAGCATGAAGGAAACGCGGTAAAATATAAGGTTTAGCCATTTCCAATTTGTACACCCCATACTATTAATATAATATAATTAAATATGAATAAATGTACTTTATCTATTAAATATACAAAAATGGTTCTTGTAGCCATCTGGTAAGTATGTATTACTAGCAAGAAATACAAACTTGTAAGTTCTCCTACGAACAAACTAGTGCTTCTATTTATTTTCCCCACCGAAGAGAAAATACCCAAACGACGCATTTTTTAGCCGTATCTCAATTTAGAACGGAATAATCAATTAAATGCATTGAATCCAAGGGGTGATAAATAACAAAACAGTTGAACGGAGACAGTAAAAGTTAAGACGTTATACATATTGATAGATCAATTGGATTCTCGACGATTACTGGATAGAGTGTCTCTTGGGGAAGGGCAGAAAAGGCCCTCGGTGTCTGGTCGGGTTGGGGAGCGATCCCGATGCTCTTTATTTGTCTTCCTAACTGGCAGAATCTATTCCGCACCCTTATTCGTTAGATTTACGCATTCTAAATGATTCAAAATTTATTTTGTTCTCTAAACTAAATTCGTTACGTTTTTCCGATTTTGTAAGATAGGGATCATGGTAAATTTCAGAAAATAAAGTTACAATTTGCCTGTACAAATTAGTCACGAAAATAACTGAGAAATAACGTAGTTCGTCTACCACAGGCAGACTTTTACATTGTTTTAAAAAAATATGAATGTAAAAATACAAAAAGACATATAGCCCTGGCCACATTTAGATCCAAACTAGACTCTAAGGTACTTTAAAGAGTGTAGAAAATGATAAAAATATCTTTGCTGGTCTAAAGTATATACTAGCACCACTATCAGTGACGTAAGATCATCACGTAACATACAACCGGAGGTCAATTATGCACAAATGGTCAAATCCACAAGAACCACAAAACAATACTTATGTATGGCCCCAACAACCTACATCGGAACTAACCGAACTTAAAAATATGATAAAAGGGCTAGTAGAACAAATGAGGACAATGCTAAATCTCTTAACTACAGTGATTACAAAACTAACTAAATGAATGAGTTTTTAAAAATTGGATTGTGGAACGCCAATTGGCAATCACAGCATTCGGATGAATTAAAATCTTTATTGTTAATCAAAATATTGACATTATGTTAGTTTCAGAAATCCATTTTACAAACAGAAGTTTCTTTAGAGCCTCTAAACACGCAACTTACATCACCAGGCACCCAGACGGCACTGTTCAAGGTAGTGCTGCTATAATAATTCAAAAACTCTATCAAACATTATGATCTGAATAATCACAAACAACAATATCTACAAGCAACTAGCCTAGTAGTTGAAGACTGGCAAGGTCCAATAAGAAATGCGACTGTATATTGCCCCCCTAAACATGTGATCAAAAAGGAACAATTTGAGGAATTCTTCGGTACACTGGGTAATCGTTTCTTGGCTACTGGAGATTATAATGCTAGACATACCAATTGGGGGTCGAGGTTAATTACTCCCAGGGACAGACAAGTGTATCTAAGTATGCTAATTACATTAAGTACTAATATTCTGGTAAATAAATCACCGTTTCCAACTAACAAGCATACGAACTGGAACCATTTTCGTGAACTAATTGATCAAAGATTGGAGCTAAATATATCGCTAAAAACTGAACTAGAGATAGACGAAGCAGCCCAAAATTTAACAAAATAAACAAAAATAGTAACATCGATGAGTTGCCTGGCAAAATCAGAGAAAAAGTAATGAACAAAGGAAAGTTACGTAAACGATGGCAGACAATACGACCCCTGGAGACAAACAACACTTAATAGAGCAACGCAAAAGCTGAAAAAACTCCTAAATGATTATAAAAACAATGGTATAGAACAATACTTAAGGAGCTTGACACCAACAGAAGCCACCGAATATTCCCTTTGGAGAGCTACAAAAAAGATAAACTGTCCCAAAATTTTTAACCCGCCCATTCGTAAAGAGGATGGACATTGGGCCAAAAGCAGCAAAGAAAAAGCATCCTTGTTAGAAGAAGTATTTCAATCATTTCCACCCAATCCCATGGATGACACGGAAACAGAAATTCATACATTTCTAGACACACCTTATTAACTGGAACTTCCAATAAAAAAATTTACAGTCCAAAAAATTAAAAATGTTATTACTAATAAACTAAATCCAAAAAAATCCCCTGGATATGACATTATTATAGCAAAAATTCTCAAAGAGCTACCACGTAACGCAGTGAAACTAATAACATTTATAATAAATGCTTACCTAAAATTAAACTATTTCCCGGCTCAGTGGAAATTTGCAAAAATTATTCTGTTACCAAAATCTGGAAAACCTCTTGAAGAAGTAAAGTCATATAGGCCCATAAGTTTGCTCCCGATGTTGTCAAAACTCTTAGAGAAGCTACTAATTGGCAGACTGAAACAATAGTTGAACAGAACCAGTTAATACCCAATCATCAATTTGGATTCAGGCAAGATCACGCCACAGTCGAGCAAGTCCATCGAGTAGTTGGAAAAATTAGACAAGACCTGGAAGACAAAAAGTACTGTGCTGCAGCATTTTTGGACATCACACAGGCATTTGATAAAGTTTGGCATCCTGGACTCCTATACAAATTACGAAAATCATTTCCCATTAACTATTTCCTACTCCTTTAATCCTACCTTGCAGACAGCCACTTCTTAGTAGACCATCACGGGGAACAAACATCTGTCTATGAAATTAAATCTGGAGTCCCACAAGGCAGTGTACTTGGACCATTGATATATCTTCTATACACAGCTGATCTGCCTACGAGTAATAACAGCCTAGCAGCAACATTTGCAGACGATACCGTCATCTTAGCGTCGCACAAGGACAAAAACCAGGCATCACAAGTCTTGCAAAATTATCTCTGCAGAATAGAACACTGGTTAAGCAATTGGCGAATCAGAGCAAATACTTCAAAGTGAGTCCAGGTAACATTTACAAACAGGAGAGAAAACTGCCCTCCAGTAACACTCGATGTCATTAACTACTGCAACGCGACGAAGCCAAGTACCAAGGAATGCATCTCGACACACGTCTAACATGGAGAAAACACATCTTCACGAAAAGGAAGCAGTTTGGTCTTAAGCTCAGACAACTATATTGGATAATCGGTAGACAATCACAGTTATCAATAAATAATAAGCTACTATTCTATAAGGCCACCCTGAAACCTATCTGGACCTATGGTATTCAGCTCTGGGGTACAGCGTCCACATCTAATATAGAAATACTGGAAAGGTTTCAATCTAAACTGCTCCGATCTATTGTGAATGCTCTGTGGTTCGTTCCAAACTACATCATCGCGCGAGATCTTCAAATAAAAACAGCCAAATCAGAAATCACAGTTTATTGTAAAAAATTCAAAGAAAGACTGAGTTTCCATCCTAATACACCTGTTCAACATCTTATGACACAACCAACTGCGCAAAGAAGACTCAAACGCTGCATCCCCTATGATCTTACTTCTAGGTTCTAGGATTAAGTACTTCTGACTCCCACGGCTATACCAAATTAGTGACTAAGTATAAGGAACTACCAATGGGAATATATTGCTAAACAATTTGCTTATTGCATACCATTTTTACAGATTGCAAATAAATTGGGAATTAAAAAAAAAAGTATATGCTAAGTTCAAAAGTTTGAAAACAAAATCGAAAGTTTTAGAGTTTTGAGTTATATCTCGAAAAATAAAAAAAAATCGAAAAACCATAGCACCACGAAAAAGAGTGGAAAATTTTAGTAAAAATTGTATTATAAGTTATTTAATAAAAATTGTACTATAAAATATTATTATAAATAAGAAAGCGAATTCGAAAACTACGCGTGCCAAGCCGCTGAATACAAATATTCGAGCGAGGCATTCGGGAAAAAACTAAAGTATCTTTGCCTAAACATTTGAAATTTGAACTTATGCAGATATTTAATTTAAATAGTTTTCATATCGAATTAATCACTGACATAATATCAGAAAAACTTTAATTCCAATAAATTAAATAAAAAATATCTTTAAAAATATGTGCTGCTACTTATATTAATCATAACAATTACTATTGTCGTTAAACATTTGCAAATAGATAACTAAAATCAAATTTATAGTATGGCGGCCAAAATTGCTATTTCTCCACCAATACCTTTTTTTATTATTAAAACTTTACATCCTGCTATACGTTAGCTATACGTCAATTTGATGAAAGTAGCGATACATGAGAGAAGTCATCCAACGATGACACTCCAGAATAATTTAATCTATATTAATAAAAGTCAATTGCCGAATGTATTTAAGCGCATCAGTTTAGAAAGAAAGTAATAAAAAAGCTGTAGAACGTTATATTACACCTGCTATTTTTAAAAATACCAGCAATAGTAGTTTATAAAACTCAGTGCGTTATCTATCACGCAATTGCCTTCAGTTTTGGTTAAGTTCATTGTTAACAAATGTTTCAAACATGCTGTAAAAATTATTTGTCAGATATAGATAACCGTCTCTCATCTGAGCTCAAGCATTTTTGAGAATTACATAAATTCGTTGAGGAAAAACTCCGGTATCCCAAATAATATGCACCTCGATGCCAGATTAGCAGATACCCCTGATGTTTATACCAATGAAACACTTGATTTTGTGGATCAGTCGACTATTAACGATACTGTAAATATACCATTCATATCACTTAGCATAGAGGAAGTTTTCAACGGTATAAACTCTATGAAGGATAATTTATGCACAGGTCCTGATAAAATTCCTTCCTACTTTTTATCAAAACCAATTCACTTACTATTTAATTCTTCACTTAAATCTAAAATATTTCCTATCTGGAAAACTAGCTCTGTAACCCATATTTTTAAAAGTGGCAAAAAAGATTATATCAAGAATTTTCGACCTATCACCGATCTGCCAGCTCTTCCTAGGCTGTTCGAGCTGCTTCTCTTTTCTCATCTATCTTGGCACTGTAAAAATACTATTGTTGACGAACAACATGGTTTCGTGGTGGTAAATGGACAATTACTAATTTGTTACTTTATAAAAACGATATAGTTCTGGGCATTGAAAATGTCTTCTGGTCGATTCGATCTACACAGATTTCAGCAAAGCCTTTGATAGAGACAACCATAAACTTCTTATTACAAAACTTACATCTATTGGGTTTTCTTTATGGCTCACAAATTGGTTACAAAGTTATCTATCAGATAGAACTCAAATAGTAAGAATCAAAAACCATATATCGTTTCCATTCTTGGTAACCTCTGGAGTCCCGCAGGGGTCCCACCTTGGTCATCTTCTTTTTAATCTATTTATCAACGATATTGGTCTCGTTTTTAAGCACTGCAAATTCATACTTTTTGCCCATGATTTGAATTTTTTTTTGAGATTAGCAATACTAATAACGTTGGTCTATAAAAAATGGAATGTCACATAATTTAGACAAGTGCCACTGTATCAGCTTTACTAGATCTAAAAACCCTATTTACAAATACCACTTGGGAGATTAATTATCCAGACTGAATTCAGTTTTCAGTTTTCAGATTTCGGGGTACTATTTAATACTAAATTATCCTTCGCTGATAATATACACGCAGTTATCAGCAAAGCTTCCCAAATCCCAAATGCTAGGTTTTCTCCTGAGAAATGCCAAAAGTTTTTCCATCAACACCCCGAAATCTGTGTACTTATCTCTCGTACAACCACATTTACATTATGCTTCTCTAGTTTGTATTAAAAATAAGTTTCTGGGATTTGTTGCTTTTAAAATGGGTCTGCAGTATGGAACCTATACGTATATGCAGGTTTTAAGTAGGTTGAATTTGTGCTCTCTGGAATCAAATCAAAAAAATCTGATCTTATAGTACTGTTCAAAGTACTAAATGGCGATATCTCCTGCCCACAGTTACTTCAACTCATAAATTTCAAAACGGTAAACGTTTATACTCATGGTAATGTATTGTTTGGTATACCATTTCATCATTCCAATTACGGCTATCACTGTTCTGTATCTAGATTCATGAGATTATGCAACGAGTTGAATAGTAATGATTTTTGTCCGAGAGCATTAAATCTCAAATCTTTCAAAAAATCATTGGAAGGAATTGGGTAGCTGGGTTTATTGTCCTATTGTTGTCTTGCATTTCATGATGTACCTACTTTATACTATTGGGGTGCTCGTTATAATTGTAATTGAGTTTGAAGTTCAAGTTGTATTTATTCAACTAAATGTTTTATATTGTAGAAGAGACAGAAGACAGAAGAAGAGCAAACAGTATGCGAATAATCACAAGGTCAGTCACTGGAAGTGTGTGGAATAAATCTTGAATCGCATGGGCAGTTGTACGTTCCTTGCTCGAGAATCGGCAAACCATCGGTATTATTTGTTTTCTCTCTGGAAGGAAAGACAAAAATATTTAAAAAAACAATTATTTCATTTCCTCGACGGGCAGCTAGTATAGAAAAAAAACATGAAAAACAACTTCGCTATATAAATAAAATATTTAAAGAACATCGTAGGTCAAATAAAGTTGGATAGGGTAAGAAATGAAATCATTAGACAACTAGCTAAGAACCTAATTACAAAAAATTAGAAAAATCAATTTAATTGCTATGAGTATGTAGTCAGAATGAATAAAAAATGTCCAAAAATATTCAGCGATGCAATTGAACCCAAGTTTGTGTTTAACAAACCCTACAAAATACAAATAAAACAGAACACGGAGTCAGTCACTGCAAATGCAATACGCATATGCACAGATGGCTCCAAAACCAAAGAAGGCTCAGGATGTGGTGTCTACTCCAGATCACTAAGCCTAAGAATTAATTGGGAAATGGGAAAAAATACCAGCGTGGTTCAATCAGAACTGGCTTGTATCTCAATTGCCACAAAAGAACTAACCAGAAAAGCAATTTCTGACAAAAACATAATAATCTGCACTGACAGCAGACAAGCTCTACTAGCCTTGAATAAATATATGTTATATCAGGGCTAGTATTAGAGTGCCATCAAGCTTTAGCCAACGCCTCGGTAGATAACAATATTATCCTGAGGTGGGTTAAAGGGCACGACATGAGTAAAGGTAACTGCATTGCAGATTCCTTAGCCAGGGAAGCGGCTGGACACCTACGGCTTGACGACGTCGGCAATTGCGGAACTAGCTAAACGTTACAACCATGCTCAATCTCTAAAGAGATGGGATGAAATCAAGGGATGCAGTTTTGCCAGGGTCACACTGGGTGACCCTGAGAAGCTGGCGTCGAAGAAATACTTGGCGATGACCAGGAAAACCCTACGTCTAGCAGTAGGATTTCTGACTGGCCACTGTCAACTAAGGAGACACCTCCATACAATGGGGCTACTGGACACATCTCTATGCAGGATGTGTGAACAGGAAGACGAAACGGTCAATCATGTCCTATGCGATTGCCCGGAGTTATCGTCAATGAGAGAGTGCCTGTTCGGCGAGTTTTGGTCTACACCTAAAGGACATGTCTCCTAGTCAATTGTCCACCTTCCTGGAAAGGACAGGATGGACGATGACCTAGGAGGACAACTCCTCGGGAGGATGTACAACGGGTCAAATGTGGCCTAAGTGTTGTGGGACTAAGTCACCCTCCCTACTCTACAGATACAGATCCAAAACTGTTAACGAATCAGAAAGAATAGTGAAACAAGTAGTAACGGCACCCGCTAGAGAGCGGGAACAACAGACTTCTAAACAAATCTGATTGCATATACGGATTCAGCGTCCAATTTTACATAGGAATCCATTTTTACAAAACCGGAAGTCGTAGAAAGCTGAAATTTAGGCGTGCACACATTCAAGGTATCCTGAGTTCATATCTGTTGTCCGTTAGTCTCTATCGGTTCTGGAAGCTGAGTTAAAAATGCGTCTAAAATGAGAGAAATAAATGTAATTGGTATGGATATGTAGTCAGAATGAATAAAAGAAATAAAAGAATAGTGAAAAAAGGAAGGGTAGACCATCATAGAAGATAGAATTAACGAAATCGGGGAGAAAATACGTCGATTTTGAAGAAATGAATAAACTAGCAAAGGACCAGATGAAATGGAAGAAATGAGTAAAAAAGTAGACGGTGTAATCTGACGCTGTACAAGGTTACTAAGGGTAAGAAAATAAGAAGAAGAAAAAAAAACTAACCAAATAAATAACCGGACGCCGTGGCCTAGTTGGTTAGGGCATCGGCCTTTATACTAGGTCACTGTTCGGGTCGTAGGTTCGAATCCTGCGAAACTCAAGTGGAATTAAAAGTCAGATAAGTCTTTGGGCAAGTGCAAAAAGGTATTTGTGTCATGCGCAGTTTCATTCACGCCGGTAACCTTGCCGGATGAGATCGGATATCTCCTGGAACTGTTAGGGGTTGGTGGTACAATTAGACTCTTGTAAAGACATAGTCCTGGGTTTAAGGTGATTGAGGACCGTGGTTCGGAGACCACGATAAGCTGTAGGTCCCGTCCAGATAAGCCCTTGTTGCAGAAAGGAGACGTTAACAAAGCAAAAAAAAACAAATATTCTTACAAAGAAGTTGAAAGGGATCGCCAACAAAATTTTTGCCAAAACGGTGTCCTGCTTCAGAAAAGTTTGAACAATGATCTAGGGAAACTTAAAACTTTCCTTCTTCAATAATTTATTAATTAAAAATTATGATGCTTATAAAAAAACGACTGAAACTTCTTGACTAATTCTGCAAATGCGCATGTCTGTTAACTATTTAAAGGTACGAACTGCAGATGCCGATTCTCAATGCGACTTTTATATTGGTAGTTTAACGTCCAAATAATGTTTGGAAATTTTATCAAATTTAACAAACTGTTTAAAATGTATCCAAGTGTTATTTTATTAGTGTTTTTGTTAAATGGATTCGGCGTTCACTCGGACCAAAGATATTCTTTAGAAACAAGATACATCGAAGTTCCTATAAATCATTTCGAGGCGGTTCCACAACCAAAGAGTTTTAAATTGAGGTACCTCATCAACGCCAAGTACCACGTTAAAGGAGGACCCGTCTTTGTTTACACAGGAAACGAAGGAGATATTTCAATATACGCTCATAATACAGGTTTCATGTTCGATATTGCACCCATCTTCAATGCACTTTTGGTTTTTATAGAACACAGGTATTATGGACAGTCGCTGCCATTTGGAAATGGATCGTTTTCTTCTTCGGATAATATGAGGTATTATTTTGTAGATTTAGCAAATACTTTTTGAAACTATAACAACATTAAGCTCATTCATCATGTTAACTTATTAGTGCAGGCAAATTAGATTTAGAGTCAATAATAATTTTCAGCAGGGTTTTTATGATTGGAAGTGGTAAAGGAGCCTACAATGAACGTAAAAAAATCGTCCGACAAGAAGGGTGCTACAGGGTGACCCAGGGGTGTGTTCATGCTCCATAACTTTTTTTATACCCAAGCTATCGATTTTATGTTTTTTTTAAACTATAGGTCCGACAATGAGGCACATTCTAAAAATATTTCTATTTATATAAAGGATGTTCCAAATAAGATACACAAATAAGTTCTGTTTTTAGTTACATATTTAGATTCGCCATTAAATTGTCGATATAACGCACTTGGGTTTCTTCGACTTATTTGCAATAGTTTTTGACTTATGTCAATTTATGTGTCAACATAGCGTCGTGCAGAGATCCACAAAAAAATTCATAACTTCAGAACTGTTCAAGATAACTTAATCAACTTTTTTCCAGTCGATTCCTTAAGCTTTAGCGCATCTTTCGAGATATAGACGAACTCGGAGTCGATGTTCTATGGCCTACTACGATTTTTTTTAAATGACAAATTACAAATAGCAGTAACTCGAATAGATCACCCTATATTTTAATACATCATTACATGGCATTTTTTAAGAGCTTTTTGCTGATTTAGGGTTTGTGGGGTTTATTTTGTAAAACTTACGAGTTTTATGCAAAATAAAAAATGTTTGACGGTTTCTTCGAGACAAAAAGGAATCGAGTAGGCCGCTGTCGTAAAATTTGACAGATTCATACAATTTTGAAAAGAAAATGTTTCAACAAAATGGAATTGTAATAGAAACAGAAATACATTACAAAGTAAACAAGTTTAGTAATACAATTTGCAAGAACATGAAAGAATGATTAATAGGAAACAATATAAATATTTTTGATTTATAACAAATGCTCGTATTTAGTTACAAAATGAAATTGCAATATAAACAGAAATACATAACAAAGTAAACAATTTTAGTAATACTATTTACAAGAACAAGAAATAATGATTTTTGTGTGGAACATGATGGTGACGGTGACCTACGAGAATTTGTTATAAATCAAAAATGTTTACATTGTTTCCTATTAATTATTTTTGTTAAAACATTTTCTTTTCAAAATTGTATCAATCTGTCAAATTTTACGAGTGCTGCCTACTCGATTCTTTTTTTCGCGAATAAACCGTCAAGCATTTCTTATTTTGCATAAATCTCGTAAGTTTTACAAAATAAACCCCACAAACCCTAAATCAGCAGAAAGCTCTTAAAAAAAGCCATGTAATGATGTATTAAAATATAGGGTGATCTATTCGAGTTATTGCTATTTGTAATTTGTCATTTTCAAAAAATCGTATAGTAGGCGATAGAACATCGACTCCGAGTTCGTCTATATCTCAAAAGATGCGCTAAAGCTTAAGGAATCGACTGGAAAAAGTTGATTATGAATTTTTTTATGGATCTCTGCACGACGCTATTTTGACACATAAATTGACATAAAGGGGGACAAAATGATATTTTGCGATATTCCGTGAAACTTGACGTCTTATCAAAAAATATCCAAAAGCAAAGTAGATCTGGAAAAAATGTTTAACTTCTATGTGAGTCATTTTTTACCAAAACATCAAATTTTTTTTTTAGTTTTTTATTTTTAATTTCCTCAAAAATAATTTAATTTTGGTGAAATTTTGTTGAAGTATACCTTTTTAGGTCTCAAATAACCACAAATTTTTTCAGAGTAAAAAATCTAACGGTTTTCAACATATTAATGTTTTTAGGTTAAAAACATTTTTTTTCAAAAATAAACTTGGTTGGTAAAAAATCATTGTACAGGGTTCCTTTAGGTGCTCATTTTTATGATTTTACGTGAAGTTTTTGATACAATAAAAAAATAATAGTCCCCATTTAAAAACATGCTCAAAATTGAAAAAACTCAAAAAATGATTTTTGCAATAACGAATTTTTAATAAAATTAAAAAACTGATTACTCCATTGAATTCGACAGAAAAAAATACAAAATACATTGTTTTATTTGAAATTTGATTTTTGTTCCGTATTCTTATAAATATTCAATTATAATAATGAAAATGCAGATAAGTAATAAAATAATTATTTTTTTAATTGATTTGTTGTATAATCAAAAAATATCCAGTATGAAAGTTGTAGATTATGAAAAAATCTTCAACTTTTGAAGACCTTTTAACATAACCTCAAAATTGTCGAGAAAAATGCGAAAAATCGTATTTATATTATTATTTATTAATTAACGAAAGTATGTCTTTCTGTAAGTGAAAAATGATCGTGCAGATTAAAGGATTGATTAAACGAATAGAAACTATATTTCATTATTGAAAAGAAAAACTAATTTGTATACAGTATTGCGAGAAATATTGATGTTGAATAATAAATTTTCAGAGAAATAAAAAAAAAAATATTGTTCCATTTTTATCACAGAAAGGTCATGTGTACTTTTGGGTTCTAAACAGGATTAATTGCTGGATAATGGTTTGTAAAATGAAATTATTCTAAATTCATAATTATGTTTTCAAAATCATTCTATATTTTCCAAGGAATATTTACAGATTTACCAGAAACTAGAAAAGTTAATAATATTACGCAAATTTTGGTCTTTTTCGCATATTTTCTTGGTATTTTCGTCGTCCGATGCTTGAGTTAATAAACCCTTTTTGTGAAAAAAAAGGAGCATACCTAAAGAACCCTGTACGATGATTTTTTGCCAACCAACTTTATTTTTGGAAAAAAAATGTTTTTAACATAAAAACTGTAATATCTTGAAAACCTTTAGATTTTTTAATCTGGAAAAAATTATGATTATTTGAGACCTAAAAAGGTATACTTCCACAAAATTTCATCAAAATTAAATTATTTTTGCGGAAATTAAAAATAAAAAACTAAAAAAAAAAATTGAAATAATTTTTTGCTTTTTCCTCGAAAATTTTGAGGTTGTACATATTTTTCAGATGTACAACTTTGCCTTTGGATATTTTTTGATAAAAATACCGGAAAATCGCAAAATACCATTTTGCACCAATTTTCACCCCTCTCAAATTAACCCCTCTTATTAAACGAATTTTTCTTACGATCATTGTAGGCCCTTTTACCACTTCCAAATCATAAAAACCCTGCTGAAAATTATTTTACGTTTTTGCCATTAAATTACCTCTCGCCTGCACCATATACAGGGTGTCCCAACTAAAATTTGCACCCAAATATTTCGAGTTTTGTTCAAATTTTGAAAAATGCCGAAACACGTCAATTTTAACCTAGAGGGTGCTCCGAATCCGAGGTCCGCTTGACCTCATCAGGTCAGGATCAAGGTCATTTGAAGGTCACATTGAGGAAAACTTCTATAAAAATCTGAAAAAAATCATACAAAGGTTTTCAGAGTCCCTGAATTCGAATCCGAGGTACGTTTGACCTCATTGGGTCAAGGTCATTTCATGGTCAAATTGAGGAAACCTTCTGGGAAAAATCGGAAAAAATTCATACGAAGGTATTTAAATTAAAAAACTTTGAATTGAACAGTACATTCGTTAAAATTAAATTGTTTTTTAGAACTACTTTTGTTTTCTTTCACAATAATCCAAGCAGTTTTCTTAAAAAAATCATTCAAAATAAAAAAAAAAGCGGGGTTGCATTAGATAATGAAAACAGCTTCAAAATGATATGTCACTTAACACCACTTGCCATTTAAGATTTTTCAAGGGGTGGTTCTGGGCGTTAGAGGGATGAAAAAAGAAGTTTGAAACTACGATAAAAATTGAGCCCCCTCTAGATTAAAATTGAACAAAACCCGAGATATTGGGTGCAAATTTTAGTTGGGACACCCTGTATTTACCACTATCATTAAGAGAATAAATTTTATTGTCAATATCGATGATGATACTGATTTTCCTTTGATTAGGCAATTAAAGACGCACTTTTTCAATTTATAGATTTGTTTAATCATTTTTGCAGTTTAAAAGTGGAATTATTTCTTGCTAGATTATTGTTTATATTAATTTTATCGGGACTAATACCACTAGAGCTCAGATTTGGCCGGATACTTTTTATAAGTTTGATTTCGAGTAGGTTACTTTCATTGTTGAAAAAATTTTGTCAAATAAATCGAGGTATCTGATAAATTTTGTAATAAAATGCTTTTTTAAATACACAAAAATCTTATACAGGGTGTGTCACGTAGATGACGTTAGCCATATATAGAGAAGTATAGATATTTGAAATTTGAAAATTGGGTTACGAGGCTTTGTCAATACGCTCTAGTCAACTTCAACTTCCGGTTACTTACAGTTATACCAGAAGTAGACATCAACTTTGTTATTTCAAATGACATGTATCACAGGTCTCAGTTTAACAGTTTCAGAGATATTTGAGATTTTTATAAAAAATTTTGAAAAACACGCATTTACTTTAATTTCCGTATCTGGCTTAGTTGTTAAGAGGGACCTTGCCACTGACGACCTCGTTTACAATTGGCAATACTGAATATGCATAAAAATTTGACGATTTTTTGGAGAGTTAATCTCGAGAACGGAATTTTTGTTTATGCAAATATTTATACCCGTTATAGTTTATACCTTGGAATAGGACATCTCCTTTTTTGAGTCAATTTTAAGGATTAATAAAAAAGATATCAGCCAATTAGTGGAGGTGTGTTTTTGACAGTTTTGACAATTTGTGATCACCAATTTTAACGTGAAAAGGAGATGCCCTAAATGAAGTATACAGTATTAATTTCCGAGAATACTAATACTCGAAACTTTATAATTTTTGAGATAAACAGTACAGAAAAAATAAAATTATGCAAGTTGCCTATATCCCAGTAAGATTTTCTCTTTCCATAGTTCAGGCGTTTTCCGCGTGACACTTTGAGACAGTGGCGCTTTTTGGTTTTATTTTGAACGATGTATGGAACCACTATTACGAAGAAAGAAAGTTTACAATTGATATTGTTGATACAAAACTGTGCGTTTGTGATTTTAGGTTAGGTTAGCTAATTTATTCGTGTGTTTTGCAATTTTTTTAATGAGTAAATTAGTATTAACTAAAACCAGTTCTTCAGTTTAAAGTATTTCAATTAATGCCGTATACCTCATTTAGGATATTTTTCACTTTAAAATTGGTGATCACATCATAAATTGTCAAAAGCACACTTTCCACTAAATGATTAATATGTTTTTTATTATTCCTTAAAATTTGTTGAAAAATGGAGATGTCTTATTCCAAGGAGTAAGGTATAACGGGTAAAAATATTTCCACAAACAAAAATTCCGTTCTCGAGAGAGGCTGTTCAAAAAATCTTCAATTTTTATGCATATTCAAAGGAGGAGTCACAGACATTTTCAGAAATTAATATTTACAGCATGTGTCACGTATTAACCCGTCCATGGGACTCTTGATGTAGGTTTGTTACACATTTTATTTGCTATTATGTCTTTTGTCCATTGATAAAAAGCAATGCAGTTTTTTCATAGTGTATTGTTTTGTTTTTGTTTTAGTGAATAACTGTAATTAGGTACTTTTAAATAAAGAAATAATTATTAATTATTCAATTTATTTTTTTACTAAAAACTGAAATGAAAAAACATACCAATGTTGCCGTAATACCCGCAAACTCTAAATTATCAATTACTAAAAAGCTGTTTTTCACTCTTTTAAAATAAATGTAGGTTCGGTGTATCGGACACGGTGGCCTAGTTGGTAAGGCGTCTGCCAATTCAGCTTGGTTAGTGTTCGGGGAGTAGGTTCGAATCCTGCCGTATTCAAGTGGAATTAAAGTCAGATAAGACTTTGGGCAAGTGCAAAAAGGTATTTGTGTCATACGCAGTTTCATTCACGCCGGACAGGCCGGATGAGATCGGATATCTCGTGGAACTGATAGGGGTTGGTGATACAATTACACACTTGTTAGTCAGATGACAAAGGCATAGTCCTGGGTTTAATTAAGGTGATTGAGGAGCCCACGATAAGCTGTAGGTCCCGTCCAGTTTAGGCCATTAGGTCAGAAAAGAGACGTTAAAATTAACAAACAAAACAACAAAATAAATGTACATATTATATTTTCCATTTAAAATATTTTTGGAATGTAATATAAAAACGCTTTTCACATAAATTCATATCGTATATTGATAATAAAGAAATATCTAGGTAGGTATTTTCGACACTTTTTCTTGTACTTTAGTTTTTCCGAACGTCTCGATTGAATATTTGTATTCAATGGCTCGGCGCGCGTAGAGTTTTCGAATTTTCTTTCTTATTTTTAATAATTTTTTATAGTAATACAAATTTTTGTTAAAAATAACTTATAATATAATTTTTAGTAAAATTTTCCGCTCTTTCACGTTTTTCGAATTTCTTTTTTCGAGATATAATGGAAAAACCAAATTTTCGATTTTATTTTCGAAATTGTGAAGTTTGCATACACTTTAGAGCAGCAAAGATTTTTTTATCGTTTTCCACACCCATTCAAGTACTGAAATGAAAAGTTTCATCGATATCACATTTTCTGCGAGGACAAACTCTCTGACAACTGGGCTACCTGCCCAAAATTTGAGCTCGAATGGTATTTGATAAGACAATTCCATGAATTTAAAGCCCCGTGACCCCATTTCCAAATTCCAAATATCTATATTTTTTAATATATTTCTAATGTGCCATCTACATGACACACCCTGTACATAAATGTTGATGAAGACAAGTGAAAACTTAACGGAAAATCTTCCTAGAATGGAATTAAATTCCAAGGGAGCATACAGAAATAAATTCCTGTACACCAGGGGTGAAAACTACTGAAGAAAGAAACTTCAGTAGTTTTCACTAACTACTGAAGAAAGCTATTGAAGAAAGGAACTTCAGTAGTTTTCACCCCTGGTGTACAGGAATTGATTTCTTTATGCTCCCTTGGAATTTAATCCCATTCTAGGAAGATTTTCCGTTAGCTTTTCACTTGAAGGGCATCAGTACGGAATACTGAAGACGCGGGTTCGATTCCCGCCTGAGGCAGAAAAATTTTTCGGTTTCTTTCTTCAGTAGTTTTCACCCCTGGTGTACAGGAATTTATTTCTGTATGCTCCCTTGGAATTTAATTCCATTCTAGAAAGATTTTCCGTTAGTTTTTCACTTGTACTGTCACATTACGAGCACGTCGTCGTGTTAGAAAACACCACTAGCAGAATTTATTTTTGTATGCTCCGTTGATAAAGACATTTTTTAAATTTGTTAATGTCTGCTTCCAATTCTGCCGGTCCATTTTGATTGAACTCACGATTTTATTAGGTTAATTTTAGAAGAAAATTTCTGCTTCGTACTCTTCCTTTTGTTTGTCCCTAAATTATTTCAATAGGATTAAGTATGCAGAAGTATGACGGCAAACAAAGTATAGTATATGCTTTTTACCTATTGCGTCAATAATAAATATTTTTCAAATATTATAGTTACAGTTCTGTTTTGTAACATTTTTTAATTACGAAGAAGAAATGAAATATTTAAAAAACTTGCACAATCGATAAATTATTCTTCGAAACCAGCAAAAAACATACAGTCCAGTTAGTTAAAGAATTACGCCAATAGTTCTTACAATTTTAATATTTGTATAACTACTACCCAAGCGTTTGCAGATTTTGCTTTCATAATCGAAGAAGAATTTCTATGAAAATGTTTTTTTATAATAAAAATTGGCCGATTTATGAAAATTATAAAACAAATTAACTTTATAAAAAATCGAAAATTCCGACATTATTTAGGGACATAACCCTACAACGAAAAGTTTTTTTTTAAAAATCGGTTTTTTGAAAAGAATTATTGCCTGGAACTGTAAAAAACATGGAACTTTTTTTATAAGTAATAATCTCTCAAATTCAAGAGAAGAACATAAATTAGTTTTATAATGATTTTTGAAAATTTTCTTATTTCTTATTTAACAAATACGCAATATAATAATTGTAATACTTGTTTTTTATATGCATCAGGTATTTAACTACTACTCAAGCGTTGGCAGATTTTGCTTTCGTTATTGAGGATTTGAAGAAGAATTTCTTCGAAAATGTCGTATCATATGACACTCATCCGTTTATTGCGTTTGGAGGATCATATGGAGGAATGTTGGCAGCATGGTTAAGAATGAAATACCCCTATTCAGTACTAGGGGCTATTTCCTCTTCGGCCCCAATGTTCTACTTCCCTGGGCTGATAACCTGCGAATTATTCTACGACAAGGTTACGCAAGTATTCGAGAAATATGGACGTGAGCAATGTGTCAAAACCATTAAACTTGGCTGGGATGTCATCATCAATTTGTCGAAAACGAAATTAGGTAATTTTAATTTTTCCACTAAGTATGTTTAATTTAAAAAAAAATGAAATATGATTTATCTTGATTGAAACTTATTTGCACCTAAAAGAAAATAATTATTTTAAAATCACATATTATTATATAGGATAATCCTATTGCTGTACTTAGAAAGCCAACCGAATATCTTTAAACGAACTGTACTCAAGATACCTTCAATGCTACCTTCGCTAACGATACCACGGTTATGGCTACAAGTGTAGTGACAAGATATTCAACCTATAAATCTTAACAAGATATCCGTAACATGCAGGGACACACGAAGAAATGGAGAATATGAATCAATGGAACAAAATCTCAACCGATAACATTTTAATGGTCAGAAACTCCCACTGACCGACACGGTTTTTTATTTATACTAAAATACCTCTTACGGGGCATTTGTTAATATTACAATCTGATCCCATAACGATCAATGAGTAATTTTTGTCAAACTGAAATGAATACGTGTAGATTGGATAACTAAAGTTTACTCACTAGTGTATCTTAGGTTCTGATTATTTTTTTACATCTTACTTAACGTGTATTCACTACTGCGAACTAGGCTCTGCTTTTTTCTGTCACTTTCACTTACACTAACTCAAAGGACTTTTTCCTCTTGAGTCTTCTTACTAGATCACTGTTGCCCAGGAGCTGGATGGCCTCGACATTCACGTGTTGGTGGAGTCGATGTTCGTGACTTCTTGCCAATTTGTTTCTACACTATTTCTACATTACCAGGAGCGTTGACTATGCTCCTTAATGCTTTGTTCTGGAATCTCTGTATTATGAGTAAATTACTCTGACTGGCACAGCCCCAAAGCTGGATACCATATGTCCATACCGGTTTCAGAAGTTGTTTGTATAACAATATTTTGTTGTATAATGACAGGGTAGAATTTCTTTCAAGCAGCGAATACATTTTTCTGAATTTTATGTTGAGTTCTTCACGTTTCTTTTTGACATGGACCTTCCAGCGTAGTCTTGCATCTAAAGTAATACCTAGATATTTTGCTTAATTAGCATAAGGGATCTGGGTATTATTTATTCTGACTGGTATATATTCATTGTTTTTGTTAGTATAGTTAACACGTACCGATTTATTTTCAATAAATTTGATTCTCCAACGATTGGTCCAATTATTAATTCTATCTAATGATGTTTGTAGTTTTCTTGCAGCCTCTTCGTGGGGTTTCCCAACTGCCATGATAGCGGTGTCATCTGCAAAGGTGGCAATTGTGTTTTGCTCTAATTCAGGAATATCACTAGTGAATAATAGGTATAGGACTGGCCCTAATACACTTCCTTGTGGTACTCCTGCCTTAATTTCTTTAATTTTAGAGTATGCTTCTTCCTGTTTAATCCTAAAGTATCTTTCTGATATATATGATGCTAATAATTCTGAATACTGTTTTGGCAATAATTGATTCATTTTGTGTTTAAGTCCTTCATGCCAAACTCTATCGAAAGCTTGCGCTACATCAAGGAAGACAGTAGAGCTAACTTTCTTTCTATGGACTTGGTCTATAGTTGAATGGTTTTCTCTAAATCCAAACTGGTGTGATGGAATTAATTTCTTTTCTTCTATAATAGGTTTTAGTCTTTTACTAATATTTTTTCATAAAGTTTCGAGATTACAGGAAGTAGGCATATAAGCCTGTAAGACGTAATTTCATGTGGTGGTTTCCCTGGTTTTGGTATCATGATAACTTCTGATACTTTCCACATCCACTTTTCTTTTATTTCTGTACTTATTTCTTTTGGTGAGGTAATCATGATGTGCTTTTTTTCTAGATTAGGATTTTCCTTTTCTATGAGTTCATCTCCTTCGTTAGGCATGAATGTATTTTCTAGATGTTCGGCGAATTTGCTAGCTTTTTGTATATTGTTTCTTGCCCAAGTTCCATCCATATTTTTAATGGGTGGGTTGTGTAGGATAGGTCACTTTAATCTTTTAGTTGCTTTCCAAAGCGAATAGTCACTATTACTGTCATTTGTTAACTCACTCAGGTAAGTGCTAATTGAATCATTTTTTAATTTCTGAATTTCTTTATTTGATTGCTGAGTAGCATTGTTTAAATTTCTTTTATCCATTGGTGCTCTCGATTGATGCCATTTCTGTCTTAATTTTTGTTTTTCAGTGATAAGCTCCCTTATTTCTTTTGGGTAGTTATTTCACTTTGTTCTTTGTGTGAAAATTGGTGTATTGTCCCATGCGGCTTGTTGACTCTTTTTTACAAGCAGTTCTACTTCTTTGTCTAGTTCTTATTTAGTTCTAATAGGCACTGAAGATTAATATGATCTTCAAATTGTAATTTGAAGCTTTGCCAATCTGTCAGTCTATTTACAAGTCTCGGAGCATTTTCTTTTTGAATAATTGTATCACTCAAGGTGATAAGGATAGGAGAATGGTCTGAATTCATATCCCATGTTTCTTCTATATTGAAGTAATTTATGGAAATATTCCTAATCACAAAGAAATCAATGAGATTAGGAATTTTTCTATGATCAGTGGGCCAGGTTTACCAGTTGATATCGGTTCACATTTAAGTTGATTACAGGCTGCCAAAAGTTCTTTACCTTTAGTTGTAGTCAATCTAGATCGCCAGTAGGGGTGCTTTGCATTGAAGTCACCTCCTACAATGAACCTGTGTCCATGCCTTTCAAGAAAATCTATATATTGGTCTGACCTGACCGAAACGGTGAAATCGAAGGATAAATTGGATACTTACACCATATATTGATGAAGAGTATTAAACCTTTCTTAAAATTCCCTCAATTTTGATCTTCCAAATTTCAGTCCAAAACCCTAAGAACCAATGCTGATGCTCCGTAGTTCAATTTCCTTCTGGACAACAGCCTGAAAATACAAGATTCACTTATTGCTTTGGACAGATCTTAAGAAGTGGAATAGAAAAAAAAACAAAACATTATATTTTGTTCTGACAAGTCTATTTTACCAAATAATAGTAAAACCATATTTGAGATATCCACCACTGTACATTCTATTTTTATTTTATTCTCGTCACATCCAGATATATCGATCCAAGGAAACATTTATAAAATAGGTGCAACTTAATCTTAAATATTTGTTATTGTCAGTGTCAATATCACAGCCGCTGTTTGCATAAAGCCAAATTGTTATTTCAAGATTACTTCAGTATCATCTAACACTCTAACTATGAAGATATAGATATAGGTCTCGAAATAACTTTTTGTTATCCAATTTTGTAATTTTTATTAATAAATTGTCGTCTCTTTCTCAAACGATTAATGTTTTTTAGGTATGGATTTCATATCATCAGCCTGGAAACTATGTAGAAGAATAAGAGGCACTGAAGACGTTGAAAGATTATTGGACTGGTTGGGCAACATATACGTAAATTTAGCATTGGTAAACTACCACTACCCCACTGAATTATACACTCCATTACCAGCGTACCCAGTTAAAGTGTTTTGCGATAAACTCACTACTTCTTATTTCAACGACACGAAAGGTTTAATCGAACATTTTAGCCATGCTTTAGAGATCTATACAAATTACACTGGAAAGAAAGTTTGCAACAATATCAATAGCACCTTCGACGATTTTGGTGAATTTGCTTGGGACTACCAGAGTTGCACGGAACTCATAACGCCCAAATGTTCAACTGACGCAGACATGTTCATCACGAGGCCTTGGGATTACGAGAAATTCGCTCTTGATTGCTACAAGAAATTTGGAGTTAAAAGTATTAAACCTGATTGGGGTGTTCTGGCTTATGGTGGCAAAAATCTGAAGTATTATTCCAATATAGTTTTTAGTAATGGAGAGATGGATCCTTGGGCATGCGGCGGCGTAACGGGCAATATGTCAGCATCAGTGTGGGCTTTAAACATTTCTGATGCTCCTCATCACGTAGATCTGAGAAACTCTGATCCCGCTGACAATAACTACGTTTCGGAGGCCCGTAAATTCCATGTTCAAGCTCTAAAGCAATGGTTAAATATGGTGTAAAAATGTTTATTTGCTGTATATCAAATTTAATTTTGATATTCTCTTAGCAATATATTTTACGTAAATGACTAGTGATCTAATTGTAATTTCTTTTTAATACAAATTTATAGAGAAGGAAAATAAAAACTATTGTATAAAAATTAAACTGACCATTTGTTTGCTTAAAAACTATTCGGTACATTATGTTCAAACTACAGCCTTTTCACAACAAAAATAGTTGCACGTCACCAATTACGTCTTACATTTTACGATAGCGGCCTACTCGATTCCTTTTTCTCTCGAACTTTTCTTATTTTGCAATAAATCTCGCAAATTTTACAAAGTACACTCCACAAACCCTACATCAGCAAAAAGCTCTTAAAAAATACCAAATACCAAATGTCGAGTTATTGCTATTTGTAGAGTTAATACGTCTTCCGGGTTTGGACCGTGTCATTTCGAGAATAGGTCTCGGCGTTTCGCCTGCCATCGTAGGAGGCTTCTTCAGGAGAATGAGTGAGAGCACGGTAACTCAGTATGTTAACCATACCAAAGGCGAAACTCTAACTATTGGGCTGGGAGCAGCACACCATTAAGAAGCCCGGCTTGAGCGCGGTCGTCTCTCAAGGTGAAAAATCGTGATTTTTCCTCTTGAGAGAAGGCCATGCCCAAACACTCCACATACCCCCCGGAATCTTTCAGTTCCGGGTCTTCTTACATTTATCCCGCTGAAGGCAGTTATAGGGATATTTGCTATCAATCAAGTTTTTAGGGGTTTTTCTCCCTATATCTCAGTGTCGTGTCTTGGTGTGCCTTTGTCAGTTAGTCTGGTCCTGTGTGGCGGTTGGTTTTGGTTTTTTGTGTTCCCCCCTCCTCCCCCCTGAATCCCTCCCTTCGTGTTTTCCCCTTCCCCATTATCCCCTTGCCCTTCTGTGTGTCCCTCCCCCCCCTTTTTTTTTTGGTGGCCGTGGCCTTTTTTTTTTTATACCGCCGCTTCTCTTCCTTACTGTTACTCCTGTAACAGCCGCCGTTGGTTAGGGTACTCCGGAGTTGTACGTCGATTCGTATCTTCGGGACTCCCTCGTCGTTCGCATGTGAGTTCCTCAATTTCTCAAAAATTGGATCAACCTGTGATGACTTTGGCAATCAATCGTAGTTAGCGTTGAGGAGTTGCCTCTTTGGTCTCTTATAATGGGCTGGGATTTTGGGATTTGGTTGAGGATCGGTATTTATACAGTCGAGGGGTGGGGTACTGGCTGGATGAGTCATACTACTAGCGGAGGATGGTACGGCTGGATGCCTCAAACGACTGGCGTCCCGATTGAAGTTGTTGGGGCAATTTACTAGGAGTTTGGAGTTTTCAAATATATGTCCAGTGTCATGCTGATGTTAATGGCTGAAAGATTCCAAAGTCCTGTTCGGTTGCAACGTTGATGTTCAGTTATGCGTTGTTGTATTGATCGTCCAGTTTCTCCAATGTAAACCTGACCACATGAACAGGGTATTTTATAGATACCTTTAGCTAACAGCGGGGGACGTTTGTCTTTGGCTGAGGGAAGGGTCTCTAATATTTTCTTCGGCGGTTTGAAAACTGTCTTGATATTCTCTCTTCGAAGGACCATGGAAATCCGGTCAGTGACACCTTCAACATATGGAAGATATGCACTAGAAACGGGGAGGGATGATTTGGAATTCTCGAACCTAGGACTGGGTCTAACATGAGACGTCATGCACCTTTGGATATCTTGGTTTTTGTATTCATTTTTTCCCAAGCAATCTTGGATGTGGTTTAGCTCTTTTTTGCAGATTGTCGGGCTGGAAAATGGTGATTGCTCGGTGAATCAGGGTGGTGACAGCCAGTTTCTGTAGGGGTGGTGATGGGACGAAGCATTAAGATATCGATATGTGTGGGTAGGTTTGCGGTAAAATGAGTGACCATTGGGCTTACGGGTGACTAAGACGTCTGAGAAGGGCAAAGAGTTATTCTCGAAATGACACGGTCCAAACCCGGAAAACGTATTAACTCTACTAAATCTGGCCGTGGAAACGTAAGAAACGATTGATTGCTATTTGTGTTTTGTCATTTTCAAAAAATCGTAGTAGGCGATAAAACATCGACTCTAAGTTCGACTACATCTCAAAAGATGCGGTAAAGCTTAAGGAATCGAGTGGAAAAAAGTTGATTAAGTTATCTTGAATAGTTCTGAAGTTATAAATTTTTTTGTGGATCTCTGCACGACATTATTTTGATACATAATTTGACATAAGACAAAAATTATTGCAGATAAGTCTAAGAACACCGGAAGTATTTAATGGCGAATCTATAGATGTAACAAAAATGGGAGGTTGTCATCTAAAAAAACAGAACTTCATTGTGTATCATATTTGGGGAAATTCTGTATATAAATAGAAATATTTTTAGAATGTGCCTCATTGTCTGACCTATCGTTTAAAAAAAGCAAACCGATATCTTGGATGGAAAAAAAGTTATGGAGCACGCACATACCCCTGGATAACTCGGTATATACAAAATAAAAAATCATATTAAATTGAAGTTTACTTTAAATTATATTCTTTTTATAGTACTTTTCGAAGTAATATATATTCTTTTGGGTCTCGGATTGAGAAAAGAATTAATTCATTATATTTTCACCATTTAATTTTTTGGGGAAATATGCGTTTAGGTTTTTCAGAACTGTGACTGCAGTTACTCAGTGCTGAAAATGTATTTTTCTACGAATTTTTTTTACACAATTTCCAGTAAGAAATAAGAATGGAATTTAAGGATTTTCTAAATGTTTTGTTTCGTTATATTTCGGTTTATTTATTTTGGAAATGCTGGGTGAAGAATATTTGTTTCTGTTATAGTCATTTGATTTATTAATTAAATTATGTGTTATATTTCAAATATATTTACTATAACGTAATTATTAGTTTTTTTTCTACTCCTATACTTTAAATTACTTATTAAAATGTGCGCTATCCGTTTTATATTAAACCTGATTATAGCATACTTTTCATTATAACACTGATTTTGACCAATAGAAACCCCTGCTTTCTATTATAAAACCGACTTTACACCAATAGAAATTTCGACGTTGTAATCAAGTAGGTTGTTGATAGATATTATATATAATTGAAAGTTCTGTGAAAGCTATTGTCAAAATTATTCTGGTTGTAACAAATGTATCAAATAAATTAATAGTTTTCAGTTAAATTACTTATTTAGATTTTGTCGTAGAAAAAAGAGCGTATGCAACTTTCATGTAGAGGCTATCAATATGGAATATCAGTGACACTACTGCAGTTAAAGTCCTTTATTGTTCACTTCTCCGACCCCACCTAGATTATTGTTCTTCTGTCTGGTCTCCACACTATACAACGTATAGGCATCTGAAAATAAGATTGCAGCGCCACGGTGGCTTATATCGGAACCCTTTTCACAGACATTGGCTCTTTGTTGTGATTTGTTTGTGTATATCCGATATTTTTATTTTAGCATTTTTTACCATTTATTAAAGACTAATTTGTATGAAAAATTTATTATTAGTTATTATTTATAATATAGGTAAGTAATCTTTTTCATTTCATGTAAAAATAAGTATTTATTTTAAAGTTAAAGTTGCCTTTCTAATTCACAATCTAATCGTGTTTTCTTGTATTTAAGGATTTATGGGGGTACAAATACAGATATGTATATGAAGAGGAGGAAGTTTTAAATGCTGGTCAATTGGATTCTAATAGGCAAAGCCAAAGTAAAAACATCTTTATGTCAAATAATTTTTTTTTATCTTATAATTGTAAGATGCATTTTCACCGAACAAATTGTTCGGTATCTGAATTCGATCTGTGTGTGTAAGTAGATTTTTGTCTTTATGAATTTTAAAATTCTGACTTCAGATTTTTATAGAGCATGAAAAAGTAAACTTAGGATTTGATGTGCCCCTCCGTGCCTCTTCGGGAACACCCTCAAAATGGCGTCCAAAATATAAAAATTTTGAAGTTTAAAATGACATTGAATTTAAAGTAGACACATAGTGAATGACGATTTTGGTAAAAGTGAGTAGATTGTGGCTGTGATGATCAGAAGAACTGTCAATCTAATCATAGATGGTAGCACATCTATAAATGTCAATCTAAACTTTTATTAATACTTTAATTACAATTTGATCGGTCTATGGCAATGCTTGAAGAGCAGTCTGAACTGGTTTATTTTAGATTATAAGTATTATTACGAATTTTCCTCTTTTGTATAGTAGAACCCACTTGTTTATGAGAATGAAAAAACGTTATAAAAACACAAAGGATACCGTCAATAGAAGAAATGGTGATGGATCTGAACATTTTTGAGTACTTTAATGTCGAAAACACTGTACACTGTCCATATACATAAAAATAAAATAATATTTTGGCACTGTGAAAAGATTCAATAACCAACTTAGCTGGATATCGTCATAGGGGTGAATGGCGTAAAATTATTTATTATGAATTTATATTTTAATTTCTATAACGCATATTAGATTTGAATAGAGGTTACTAATTAAAATTTTGTCTCAAATTTTAATTCTAAAATTAAAAACATGAATAAAGTCATAAATATTATAAATTAATTAAGCTTACCTACCCTATCTCAATCCTCACCATCGGATTCACTGTCATCAACATTGATAATAAATTCGGTCGGACTCGTTATATAAGAATTTTCTTCTTTGATGACATGTTTGATTTTTTTCTGCCAATCATCAGCTGAAATTTTGTCAATTTCTTCTTTTACCAAATTTGCAACCAACCCGTCTTTGGAAAACACGTTATGACGCCTTATTCTTTTTTTAAGTTGTCCCCAAATGGGGTTAAATACACAAAAATAGGGCGGAAGGCGCAATACCTCGTGGCCCCTTTTTGATGCCATTTCATCAATAAGGAATTTTTTTTCAAATGATTGTGTGCCTAATACTTGAAGCAATTGTTTTTTTGTATAATTTTCTTCGAAATAAAGTTCATGATTTCTTAATCATTCCTGAATCTCAGACTTTGAGTTGGTATTGGGAACTTTATCTATTAAGCGGGAATGATATGAAGCATTATCCATCACTATGATGCTATTCTATTCAATATTGTTTAACAGCTGATTTTCAAACCAATCTTCAAAACTTTCTCCAGACATATTTTTGTGGTAATCTAAATTACAATCTTCCAAATTTTTTCCACAGAGTTTGAGGCAATTTTGTACCCACCCTGAGTCCGATCCACATTGAAGAATTGTAAAGCACGGGTCAGACTAGACTGGTTACCAGCCGCGAATTAAAGAAGCCGCTACTATCAACTTGGTGTGATCACAGAACTCGCAGCGGACACCGCCAGCCGGTGAGTATTTGTCAACAGCTGGGAAAGTTGGACATGTTCAACTTTTGGTAGCAGGCAGCCGCTACTCCCAGCGGCTGATAACCAGCTTAGTCTGACCCGTGCTTTAGCTGTAAGCTAACGTAATTGCCGTTAACACATTTTATATGTCTTTAAATAATACCATTTTATAAAAACACAATTTAATTAATAATAGGTGATTAATTCTTAAAGCTAAATAGATTGGTAATTCAATTTTATTATTATTAACATGATATGTAGCATGTAGCGTAATTTATACTACGAAAATTAAGTTGTATGTGTAATTTAATTCTGCAAGACACGCTTTTTGTATGTTGAATTTATACCTACTTTGAATATTCTGGAGATACAATGTTTTCAAGTATGCAACAAAATGTTTTTATTGTTAATAAAAATAAACTCTCCATCTTTAACGCGCCGACAAGCGACTGACTGAAGCTCCAGTGTGTGTGTTTACAGCTTCCTGTCAGGTAACCAGCGAGTATGCGAGTAAAGCACGGGTCAGACTAGACTGGTTACCAGCCGCGAATTAAAGAAGCCGCTACTATCAACTTGGTGTGATCACAGAACTCGCAGCGGACACCGCCAGCCGGTGAGTATTTGTCAACAGCTGGACATGTTCAACTTTTGGTAGCAGGCAGCTGCTACTGCCATCCGCTTATCAGCAGCGGCTGATAAGCAGCCTAGTCTGACCCGTGCTTAAGTCGAGTTCCCTTGTTACAAGGAACATTTACTGACAATCTTCTTGTTCCGTCAGACCATCCTTTCTTTGGCGTATCGAACGACGTTTCATCTAAATAGAATATTTTTCTGTTACTATTTCGAGATGCCTTAATTTTTTCCAAATATTGTATCCTCCATTTTATGATCCTCTGGCTTTCCATTATTACAGTCCTCTTGTTGATAGTTTGGTATTTTATCCAATTTTCGATATCCATCGCTGTGTTGTGCTTTTAGAAATTCTTAAATCTGGCCTTTTACTTTTTAGTAAAGAAAATATACTATCCACTGTTGGGAACTCATTTCTTTGGTAAGTTTCATAAATAATACTACCAATTAATTTTGATATTGAAGAATCTAAAGTTTTAACACATCCTTTATCACACCTCTCTTTTTTAGACCATTCTTTATAATTCTATAAAGAGTGCTAATGGGAACATTTGTTAAAAAAGCTGTTTTTTCAATGGCACTCGGAAGTTACAATATTGTTATAAACATTTATACATATCGTTTGGGTATCTTTATATAGATATTGTTTTTTCGAGGTGGATATTTCTTGATACTCTGAAGTTCTTTCACCAAAAATGTTCTCTTCCTCATCGGAGCTACAGGAATCTTTGGGACTACAACCTGATACCACATAATTCATTGGAATATCATTTAGTGATTGTTCCGATTCTTTAGATCCACTTAAAGAAACTGTAACTATATAAGGACGAAACATATTGAAATTGACACCGAATAAATAAATAAGAAGTACACTATAACAATGTTTCAAAATAAAAAAAGTATGTATATGCACGGAAGCCAAGAATAATATTAATTGAAATAAACTAACGCCACGAATCACCTACAACCTACTATTCACTAAATCAAAAATCAAGTGCGAACACAAGCACAGTGTATCACTGTATGAATATTTTCCTAGCCCCCACTACTGAAGACAATATTTGTGTAATTTCTACTTCCTACTTTAATTGCAGAACAAAATGATCCCGCTTTATACAAGTCGCTAATACCGACAAAGCCACTTGTCGGCACATCTACATGCCGCTAATACCGACCAAGCCACTTGTCGGCACATCTACATGCCGCTAATACCGACAAAGACAATTGTCGGCACATCTACATGCCGCTAATACCGACAAAGCCACTTGTCGGCACATCTACATGCCGCTAATACCGACAAAGCCACTTGTCGGCACATCTACATGCCGCTAATACCGACAAAGCCACTTGTCGGCACATCTACATGCCACTAATACCGACAAAGACACTTGTCGGCACATCTACATGCCGCTAATACCGACAAAGCCACTTGTCGGCACATCTACAAGCCGCCAAAGTAACCTGTGTGCACATCTGAGAATTTTGTTTCTGCAATTGAAAATGTAAAAACTATAACCACACTTCCATTGTCGCCTCTTATGAGTGTAACCTCACACCCCACAGTTTAGTTAAATTAATTTAAGACAAAATTTTAATTAGTAATTCAAATCTAATATGCGTTATAGAAACTAAAATAATAAATAAATAAATAATAAATAATAAATAAGTATACGCCATTCTCCCCTATAACGATATCCAGCTAAGTTGGTTATCGAATCTTTGCACAGTGGTCCTAATAGCCAAAATATTATTTTATTTTTATGTATATGGACAGTGTACGGTGTTTTCTACATTAAAGTGCTCAAAAATGTCCAGATTCATCAGTATTTGTTCTATTGGCGGTAATCTTTTGCTGTTTTTTCATGCTCATAAAGGATTGAGTTCGACTATACTTATCATGATGATATAACTTGTAAATAATTCATAAATCCACTTGCTCATATGCATAGTAATAGCCCATCATGTGCAGGCCTAAAAAGTTTATGCATTTCTTTGGCTTTTATTTGTTGCTAAGTCGAAAAAATCATTCCCTCATTTTTATTTTCAAGAAACTTTGAGCCCACCCTTAACATGAATACTTATGTTACAATTAACATAATTTAAAAAATTAAATACTTCTACAATTAGGTTCGGACATGCATGTTTTTTATTTTTTTATTGGATTCTACAGGCACGACTTTATGTATCAAATTTTTTTCCTACGGTTGTTTGAGAAATAGTTTTTAAGATACGGCGGTTTAAAAAGCGCTCCGGCCCAAAACACATTGGTGACCTTGGTGACGTCACGGTTGCTCATCCGGCCAACAAGCTGGCATGCAGTATGCTGGCTTCAGCTAGCTGACAGTAGGCTTTTGGTTACGCATCACGTTTCAACGCGTTTTTTTATGTTTGTGTTTGAAAATGTCAGAGTCAGAACAATTTGTCGCTTTACGAGAAAATTTAATATTGTTTTTAGAAGCAACAGGCAGTAAGTTAAATTATTTATTTCTCAATTAATCAAAATATAAAAATATACAAAGTGATTAAAAATTAACGTAAATTCTTGCTTTCTGCAACATTAGAGTGTAGCCCAAAGCCCAAAGCTGAGCAGTGCCCCGGGAATAAAGTCTCATCGGGCCCCTCCCCACACCAATTCAACAGAAAATTGGGAAAATTTTATAATTTATAAACAGGAGTACTGGACGTACTGTTATACCCTTTTTTATTAAGGAAGGAACTAAATTAAAACCCGTTTTAGCAAGTAAACATTTTAAATACATTTACAATATATAAAGGGCGTCCCAGAGTAGATTTTAGGTTTTAAACTTACCTTACGCTGACCCTGTTAGAAATTCCATGAAAATATTACGTCGAGCGTATTAGTGGAGTGAAATTAGACGAAAATATTCTGAAAATGAATATAAGAGCTAAGTCAATTTTTTTATTTTTTTCGATTTTATACATAAAGAGAAGCTTGTAAAAAAGTTGTCAATAAATTTGGGCTGGAGCTTCGCGAGATATGTGGCAAAAACGGCATTTTTGGTATTTTTCGAGTGGATTGCTTCACTATTTTTTAAATATTTCCGGCTCTAAGAGTCGTGGAAAAATAAAAAAAAATTAAAATGACCGTGATGTAGTAGAGTATCGATCCGTATAGTGCATTATTTTTTTTTACTGAATTGGCAATAAATAACCAAAGAATCCTCGAATTTTCTTAAAAATTGGAGAAAATATGTATTTTTATGTCGGGAAGACATGGTAAAAATTTAAAAAAAAATGTATTTTTGGAAAAACAATAGTAGAGAAAAATTTTTTATCTTAAAGAGAAGGATTTTGTGTGTACTTTTGTCTAAGAAAATCCAACATTTTATTTCTTTATTTAAAGTGCCCAATTTAGGGAATGATAAAAAAAAAATCGATTTTCATTTTTTATATTGATTTATATTGATTCGTTCCCTCACAAAAATCTTACTTTAGAACCTGAAATATTTTTTTTATTTTTTTAAACATTTTTTGGACTGAAATATAGTTTTTCTAAAATAATCAAGCATAAATATCGCGATGAACATAAAAAAATTGGAAAAAAATGAAAATCGATTTTTTTTCCATAAAGATAAAAAATGTTGGATTTTCTTAGACAAAAGTACACACAAAATCTTTCTTTTTAAGATAAAAAATTTTTCTCTACTATTGTTTTTCCAAAAATGGCGGCCAATTCAATTTTTTTCGAAAAATGCCGATTTTGGCTGGACAAATACATTTTTTTAAAATTTTTACCATACCGACATAAAAATACATATTTTCTCGAATTTTTAAGAAAATTCGAGGATTCTTTGGGTATTTATTGCCAATTCAGTAAAAAAAATAATGTGTGCCTAAAACTACATTACTTTAATTCATTGAGGCTCTTTTATAAAAGGGAAACCGGTCTTAGGATGTCGAATCTAATAAATTAAAATTCCTTACTGGTTTACTCACTTTGTATTAATCTCTGAAAGGGATAAAAAAGAAGAGAGTGACATCTTGACTAGATTCAGTCAAAATTTAATGTCAATACTCTCTTCTTACCATAGATGGTAGCACATCTAAAAGGGAAATTATTTGTTAGCATAATAACCGTAAAAATAAGCCCGGGCCCAGGGAATTTTGCCCCGCCCCCCTCTGATCGGCCCTGGGCAACACTGACGTCATGTATATAAGGTACCGCATTCTGTAGTTTGTAGTCCGCGATGCCACCCTGAAAAGGAGGAAAACTCCTATAGCAGGGAATTAGGAAAATGAAATGTCCTAAAAAAATGTAATATATACCAAAAGATAATAAATAATAAACTAAAAAAAAAAGTAGTTGTTATAAACAAATTTTCTAAATTCACTTTCTTCAAGTGGAATCTAATATTTTAGCTTAATAATCACGATAAAAATAAAAAAAGTTAAGTTTCAACATCATGTCCCAAACTAATTCAACTGAATCGACCGCATTCCTAGTTGACGTTTGAGCAGAATCCGCTGATACTGATGGCACTGAAAGCAGTTTTCGGGAAATCGAATTTTTACTTTCCAACGAATCTTCGATGCATCCCTCTGCGACTGTTGAAGATTTCCATCCCCCATGCCGCTTAATTATCGTTAAATTTGCTCCACTATCCGCTAATAAGCTTGCCGAAGAACGCCGAAAACAATGTCCAGATTTCATATTTTCTTTTTACTTTTTAAGGGCAAAAAGACACAACGTTTAAAAGTGACACATCAAGATGAGTAGAGACGCTGCTCCCCCAAACCTGCTCAAGACCATCTCATGCAAATACACAACTGGCTGTAGAAAGGCGCCCTAAAGTGTTCCGCACATTGCAAATTTTGTGGTGACCAAGAATGTAATAACAGGATTGAAGTCATCCTCGACGAAGAAGACGACGACGATCTAGTAACTTCACTAGTTGACGAAAATGAAGAACCTGACTTCATTACCTCACTCCAGTCAAATGGTAGTTTTTCCAAAACATGAGAGCGGTAGAAAATTTTTCAACGGAATTATATATTTTTTGGGGTGATGAACACGAATCTGAAGTTTGCTGTCTCGTAGCAGGACCGGCTCAGGTCGAAAAACGCAAAAAACCTTGAAATTTTCGGAGTTTTTTTCGGTTTTCCGCTCATATCTTGCAAACGACACATGGTACGGAAAATATCATGGTATCCAAAGTTGAAGAGCATAAAATTATGCATCGAATCACCTTCCTAACTTTCTAACTTCCAAATTTATAAGGTCGCCATCGTCATTCGAAAAACGCCAATTCTTTGAAAACTGCAATATACTCATGCTCTGTTAGACAACTTTAATTTGAAAACAGCCACTCTACATGAAAAAGTGGTATAATAAAAGTTGGAAAGCATCAAATTTTGAGTTCAGTGAGCACAAAAATTTTAAATTTGGATCAATATATACGCATGTACTTCCCCCTTCTTTTTTTTGTAAGCCTGACTTGAGGATTTATAAGTATTAAGTATGTAGATGTAATAAGAAGTAATTAGTACCCATTTACAAAAAAATATTTACTCATTTATTACATTCAAATTTATAAGATAAAAGAAGTAATTTTTCAACCCTACGCTCGGACCTTCCATAGTTCCAGCCAAACGAAGGAGAGTAAAATAAAATGGATATTGCTATCAGGTATTTTTCATACATCGTATCTTCACACTATACTAGAACTTACTTGCTCTTTTTTGTCAGCTGCCTGGTCTTTCCATGATTTTTCCTCCAATATATATTGAAAAATTACTTCTTTTATCTTGTAAATCTAAATGTAATAAATAATATTTTTTTGTAAATGGGTACTAATTACTTCTTTTTACATCTACACAATACGTCCTCAAGTCAGGCTTACAAAAAAAGACGGGAAGTAACTTAGGGTTGGGAAGGGGGTTTGAGAGGGGGGCGCAGACTTGTTATTATTGGACCCCTTCATATTGGTCAAATAAGCGTTTAGATGGATAATGGAGAAATGATCTGTATATGCGTATATATTGATCCAAATTTAAAATTTTGGTGATCAATGAACTCAAAATTTGATGCTTTACAACTTTTATTTTACCAGTTTTTCATATAAACTGGCTGTTTTTAAATCAGTCGTCTAACTCAGAAAATTTCGAGGTTTTTTGCGTTTTTGGGCCTGTTCCGGTCCTGCTACGAGGCAGCAAACTTCAGATTCGTTTCAGCACCCCGAAAAACATGTAATTCCGTTGAAAATTTTTCTACCGCTCTCATGTTTCGAAACAGGCACTTTTGAACACCATTTGACTAGGCTACCATACGAAACGGGCGAAGCTGTAAATTTGTTTCCTTTTTAGTTCCTAAGAACCATCGATTGATGTATGATTATTATTGCTTTTGTTTTCCTAGAATATGTCGTAACTGAATTACAGCGTTCTAAAGTTAGAAGTTTGACAAATTTCCCGAATTTGCGATTTTTTCATTTTTTTAAAAAGTGCATATCTCCTTCGGTGTTTTCAATATGGCGGCGGGCGCGGAGGAGGAGGAATTGTGCATTTTGCATTTTAAACACTCACTAACCTAGACAAAAATTTAGAACCGTTTGTAAGGTAACCCCCTCTATTCACTGGATTATAAACTCTGATAAAAATTCTGCAATTAAATTTGCATCAGACATCACATTTTCCAAACAACAATTTGGATACTATAAACCAAATCAAACACCAACAGAATAAACCTCTATATATGTGTATAAGAGGAGAAAAAAAATCGATTGTTATCCAGTTGATTTAAAAAAAAATAGACCATTAACATTAGGTGAATTAATCTAATTTACCAGTTTAAATTACTCGTTAAATAATTTTCCTCTATACACCGTATTTACATAACTTCATTATTTCAACAAACACTTCACTGAACGAACAATACAGCCATTTGAATTTAACAACAACCAAAAACATTGTTTTAATAATGCTTAACGAAAACCAGCCAACAGTAAAATTACCATCTTTCCAGGCTTACGAGTATATTTTCCGCGTTCTCTCTTCGAATGTGTTTCTTTAACAAGTCGCTGGGGTAAAATCTTTCCTTTCCTCTGGTTGTTAAAGCGGTTGGGATACTTCTGTGACCAATTACGCCCTCCGAGAGCTGACCTCTTTATTACAATAATATTATCGTTTGATATTGTAATGTTGTTGGAACATGGAAGGAAACCTTGTTTGTTTTATTATTTATGTTATTTTTTTTTTTGGAAAAATAGTCCACTAGGAACTGAGGAGTTGAGCGTTCGTAAAATAAGAATATCTATTGAAACTACTGTTTTTGCGTCTTGGGAATTCCTGCAATATCCGAGCTAATACCTGTTGCTAAAAAGAGAATTCTTCTAACCATTCTAATAATATTTCCAGCCGGTCTTTTTGTATACTCTAGATGGATAGAAACTAAAAATATATATTAGATTTATTCGTAAGTAATATCATGAGGGCATCTAATTTTTTTCACAGGAAAAATTAGATGCCCGAATGGTATTTGACAAGACTATTTCATAAGTAACAGATTATTCTGCATACACATAGCTTACAAAACATACTACCTATTATATATGCATACATAATAAATATGTAGTTATTAATTTGAAAACAGAAAAACAGGTAATTTATTTAATCACAAAATACTACAAACTTAATTATTTATGGTACAATTAAAATATAAATTGCAATTTTGATAACGTTGAGTGTAGGTAAATCATTAATGTTAATGGGTCCAGCTGTAGATTGAGAAGCTCGAGGAGTGGCTGCAGGATCTTCTGTTTTCTGTTTTTTAGCTGGAGATTCTAATGGTGTTTATGATGTTGGAATCAGCGGCGGCTCCAGCCCGGAGATTTGGGGGGGGGGGCAAATTCGGCTGTTAGGGTTATATATATAAAAGTTTAATATTTTGGGTTTGCAGTAAAAAAATTAACAAAAACAAATACTTAGGTAGAGTTTTTTTAACATTGAACAGAAAATAAAAAAACTTATAAAAAATCAAAATATTTACAAAACAGTAGCTTGCTTGCATAAAAATAATTAAATAAATAAAAAATGAGAAACCCCAACCCCTAACCCAAAAGCAGAGCTACATGACAAAATCAAGTCGCCGGGTTTTGCATTTAGAAAACCGGTCAATAATTTTGTCAATGTCAATATCAATGTCCTTATGGACGTGTAACAAGCACAATGTAAATGCACCTTCTAAAATATTCTTCCGGTGTACTGCCGACAAAATTTTCCCTATTAATTTGCCTTCCCGTGATGCGAGGCACTTTTAGTTCGACACCAACTGCATGAGCTTGTTTGCTAACTCTAGCAAACACCTCAGAGAACACGGAATCACATTCTCTTCTTTTTTTCCCTAAAGTAGAAAGGTTGTTTTGAATAGCATTCGAGGCTCGATTAAGATCCAGAGCAGGCATCTGTAGCAATCTGCTAACCGGAAGGGTAACTTGCAAAATGTCTACCAAACAGAAAGTAGAAACAAGAAACTCAGGAGTGCAAAGTGAATGAAGTAAAGAAGCAGCTTTTGAGGATGTCTGCGTATCTTTCCACGTTAAAATGCATCTACAATTTCAGTAAAATATGTGCAGAATTTTAGGACTCCGTTATGTCGCTCTGCTCACCCTGTTTCACATAGTCCTGATAACTGTTTCTTTAATATATTTTTTATAACGACATTTTTTTTGCAGACATATTGAAAAATTAAATAACTGATTTCATAATACCAACTGCGTTTCTCACATTCATTACAGTATTGGATTTTGATAAGGAATTTCTTTTACTGCTCCTACTGCTTCAGATGACATAACACTGCAGTTATCTGTCCCAATGCCTACACACAAATTCAGATCAAGTGACAGTTCTTTCATTATCCTCAAAACTATTGTACCTAATGCTTTGCCGGATAGCTTACGCTCACTTAGTGGGTCATCATCAATTCCAATTGTGGATTTGTCATCGTAGGCGTCAATAAATTTCAGGAAATCTTCACGTATTTTATTGTTATAAATATAGGGACGCAGAGAGAAGCCTCTCCCTTCCCAGACAAATTTTCCTCTTCATAACATGAGATTTCACTCTTAACTTCATTTGACTGTGGGACCGTTCTAATAATAATAAAATTTTGGACTATATTGAGAAATATCCTCTCATTATCTTGGACTATATTGAAAAATATCCTCTCATTGTCGAACTTTGGGGGGGGGGGGGGGGAGGGGCAATTGCCCCCCCCCCCCCTCTTGGAGCCGCCACTGGTTGGAATAATGCTCATTATCCATTTGCAGATAAGGCTTAATTGAGTTGGCTGAACTGTGACCAGTAATTTTAATTAATTGTTGTTCACCCACCCCTCATTTAGCCAGGCATGACTTCTAATGGTGTTTATGATGTTGGAATAATGTTCATTATCCATTTGCAGATAAGGCTTAATTGAGTTGGCTGAACTGTGACCAGTAATTTTAATTCATTGTTGTTCACCCACCCCTCGTTTAGCCAGGTTACTGACTGCTGTCGACCGCATAGAGTGGGTTGTTATTTTTATTTCTTTTGAATTTAATCCTGCCTTCTCTGCTGCTTCTTTAGTCCATTTCGAAAGTTCTTTTTTCCCACTGGAGTGTTTTTGTACCATCCACTTGATTGTTCTTTGTTCCATGATGGGTTGACTGTTAAGAATAATAATCTATCAGTTGTTATTCTAGATGAACGTTTAACCATTAGAATTTAAAAAAAACGGACTGGAAAAGGTAGTGTTCTTCGTGTTGGGGACCAAACTATGTTATTTACATATTTTAATTCCAGAATTATCCACTTCCTCTTTAAAATAATGAACTCTGCACTTCTCCACCTCTCCAGGCAAGTTCTACTGAAGTCCCGACGGAGTGTCTTCGTCCCATAATAAAACCATTGCGTAGTATTCTTCCAATTTTAATGAAGCAGAGCTCGATTTCCTTTTTGTTGACGCACATCTGCAAATTCCTTCGTTTCGCATTACGAGCTTCCCTGCTAGACTTGAAGATAATATATATTTTTTTAATCCCTTCTTTTATTTACAATCTGTAATAAATTACAATAAGTAAATGTTGGGTATATATATAAATGTAAACTTGAAGGATTATGTCCTATAACAAAGTGTTATTCTACTAATTCTATATTAAAGTTAAAACTTAATACATAAAATGATTTGTCATTAAGGGTACAAAACAAACATATTAAAATAAAGCTTAAACTCTTGTTGTAAGGTCTGATGGGAATAATCTCTTGAGCCGTCTACTTGCTGGTGGCGTCATCAAATTTTCAACAAGGGTATTTGGGTGCTGTAGTAGGCGGTCCTTATATTTTCGTGCTGAGGCTGTTATTTCTTGCTTTACTGTGGGAATACGGAGGACATGTCTAATGTACTCGTTTGGAACATACCAAGGTGCTCCCGTTGTCATACGGAGAACTTTAGATTGATACCTTTCCAGGATTTCAATATTCGAATTTGAGGCAGCGCCCCACAGTTGAATGCCGTACATCCAGATAGGTTTTAAGATTGTTTTATATATTATCAGTTTATTTTCTACAGATTATTTTGAATTTCGTCCTATCATCCAATATAACTTTTGTTATGACAGGCCTAATTGTTTGCGTTTCGCGAATATATGCCTTTTCAAGGTCAGTCGCCGGTCACGGCGCATTCCGAGGTATTTCGCTCCTCCTCCTGGCGTAGTTGATGACCGTTTAGAATTATACGTGGACAGTTACCTCTACGGTTGTAAAATATCTTTAAATGGATCAAAAATTATTTTCTACTTCATAAAATACATCTCTTGCATTTTTTTTGCAACGGTGTTCCACATTGACTTCACAACTAGTTCTTTGTAATTTTCACCGCTTTCTTTGTTCATATTCTACGCCCAATCTTTCAGGATTAGGTTTAGTTACTCTAAACATGTAGTTTCCAAAAGCTCGTATTTCTTTGCCTTGCCGAATTCCGTAAACTATTTCCATATTGACGTATGGGTTTTAACGGTATTGTACGGTACACTTTTCTCAATCGCCAGATCAATATTAGTCATAGAATCACTTCCAAGGCGACTCATTTTCACTACATAAGCTGATTAGCACTGTTTAAAAACAATATTACAAAATTTATTGACAATAAAATCAGAAAAAATGTTTCTCCACGGCCACTACTGAATGTAGTTATTCTGAAACCACTTATAATAACAGAAAAGAAACATTCTCGCTCTTGAGATTGAAAGAAAATTCTGAAACTTTTGTCTCTTATGTATTACATTCTATAACTAGAGATAGAATCTGTATTCCGTAATTGTTTACAAAAATAAGGTTTGCCGTGAATATCAAATTAACTGTCAGTATTAGTTGACGTGGTCTTAATATTGGTTTGTAAAAACTTTTAATTTATTAAAAAGGAGAAGAAAATCAAACTATTCAGATGTAGAATTTGAAAATACTCCTCCAGAAATAAAAAAATATGCCGATAATATAACTCAAAATTTGCTACCGCAAAAATCCAAGCTTGAATATAAAAATACTACCTACATAATGTTGAGAGATTCAGGTTTCATTTTACTATATTTAATTTCTACTTTTTGTGGCCGTGGAGAAAGTACAGTCTGTTACTCTGTTGGAATGAAAATCCGACACTCGTGGTTCCTCAAGCTCGCATTCGCTCGCGTTCGGAATCATTCACTCGTATCGAATTCTCATTCCAACCTTGTCACAGAATATACTATTAGCTTCGTTTTGTGGTGTCCTAGGAGACTAGAATTACGTGTTATCAAAGGTATTGTAATTTTTGGTGACAGGAGCTGTCATATACAGTTTTCTCATCTAGAAACCATTTGTAACGACATCTGACAGAGAGCGCTGAGTGTTTGTCACATTGGTCATTAGCTGTCAAAGTTCCCACCCAGTGTGGAAACCTTCTGGTATCGGGGCAAAGACCCAATATTGATGGCATATTTTTCTTAGACTAATTTTGGGTCGCTGATCACGAATCTGCAATCAGTTTCGTGTGGTCTAATCAAACAAAAAAGTTATGAATTTTTTCTTTCTTCTGATAACAGGACCTCTAGGAAACTTATAACCTCCGATTTCTTTGCACCCAAAAGAAGCACAACGACACCTTTCTCTGAATAAAAACAAAAAATCACAAATTATCCCATATAAGTAATGTACCGTTTGATGACAAACACTTGGCGCACTCTTCATAGAACGAATTGACAGTTTGCTTCCCCATTCAAAATTGCGCGTTTATGATTGGTGGAAATTAAGATGAGGGAAATAGTCGATTATCATTATTTTAAATGTGACTTCTTAAATATCTACATCGATATCTCTCGTATTTAAAAAATTTTATATAAAAAAATTCAGCTATTGGTTTATCTTCAGGCATTGATGGATAATTAGAGAGTGGCCGAGAAAATGCCGAAAGTATTTTCCCTACAACTGCATCGTATTTGGGAAGTTTTTTGGATGAGATATAGACAGTAGTAGAAAACTTATTTTATGAGTAAAGGACAAATTTGCATCACTATGTACTAGATTCATCTAGGTTCCACATTTTTGAAGGATTGCTTTTTAATCACAGATCTTTAATAAATTGAAAGTTTTGATTAACTGTAAAACATTCGCAACTTATTTACTTGTGTTTTTTTTAATCGAAATAGCCGTGTTTTTTACTTTTTAGATTACGTTTTCTTCCCAAATACCCAATTATTGTGTTTGGTAGTCCTACATCATTCTGCATTCTGCCCTAATCTTCTCCAATGCTTGTTTTGGTTGGTTTTCTAATATAGTTTGAAATCATCTCGATTGTAAAAAAAATATTTGAAATTTCATAACAAGAAACTAAAAAAGCACGCTGTATGGTATGTATTTGCCCCGTGTAAATATAGTTATTTATGCAATAAGTGCGTATAGTGGCAATTTTTGGTGAATGCGACAATCACATGAGTCAAAAAATAGTATATTACGTAATATTATCCTGAGGTGGGTTAAAGGGCACGACAGGAGTAAAGGTAACCGCATTGACGATTCCTTAGCCAGGGAACTAGCCAAACGTTACCCCCATGCTCAACCTCTAAAGAGATGGGATGAAATCATGGGATGCAGTTTTGCCAGAGTCACCCTGGAAGGCTGACATCGAAGAAATACTTGACGATGACTAGGAAAAACCTACGTCTAGCAGTAGGATTTGACACTTGACACTAAGGAAATACCTCCGTACAATGGGGCAAGTGGACACACCTCTATGCAGGATGTGTGAACAGGAAGACCTAACGGTCAATCATGTCCTATGCGATAGCCCGGAGTTATCGTCAATAAGAGAGTGCGTGCTCGGTGAGTCTTAGCCTACACCTGCCGATATAAAGGAGAAGTCTCCTAGTGACTTATCCACTTTCCTGGAAAGGATAGGATGGAAGATGATCTAGGAGGACAACTCCTCGGGAGGATGTATAATAATAGGTCAAATGTGGCCTAAGTGCTGTGGGACTAACTCACCCTCCCTACTCTACAGATACAGATTGTTAGTATATTAGGTAACAAGTGTTGTAAAAAGCATATTACGCACGAATGGAAAAATTGCGCACGAAGCCGCGTAGCGGCGAGTGCGTAATTCTATGAGTCATGTAGTCAATGTAACATATTGATATAAAATAACTAAGCAAAACCTGAAATTAAAAAAACACTCAGTACATATAAAAGGTATGCCAACTTATAAACATAAAACAATTTTTAGGGAAAATCAATAATAAATCAAAATTCATAACAGGGAAACAAATTGTAACGATATACATTAAAAGAAAATAACATTTAAATAATTTAAAAATCATAAGACAAGATAAACTTACTTTATATCAAAATTTATAATAATTTAATCAGTTTCTGTCAAAGTCAAAGACTTTCATTAATTTTATTGGTTATCAATTTTGCAAAGGACCTGGGATTAAACTGAAAGTAAAAAGTTTGTTGATAAAAAAAGCAGATCGAGATTGGTTGAGAAAAAGATCAGAGAAGAAAATGCTTATTGTTGAACGAATTGAATTTTAAATTAAAACTTATTAAGTTAACTATCTGAAAAGTAAAAAATAAATTGTGTAATTCGTAATTAAGTATTTACAATGACCATCAAGTTATAAATAATAAAATATAACTTATCAGTTAATGTTAAAGAAAAAAGTGTCCAAGAACTTTAAAAAACCATACACCGATGAGTAGTTTGAAAGTGTTAAACAGTACTTAGAAGAAAAATAAAGATTCTGTTTAATTCTGGAACATGTGTCATGTGGTACAAATGGAGGATGCATTTCCGAAATTCCAGACTAATAAGAAGAAAGAAAGAAATTCTATATTACCAATAAAAAGAAAGAAAACAAAACAAAGTATTGATGAACTCTGAAGGTATCCAATAATTCGTGATTTACCTTTTTCGACTTAAACATAAACATTTTTACTATAAAACACATTGAACAATCTAGAACTATTAAATTGACAAATGACAAATTGTAATTAGCTCAGAGTGATCAATAGTCAAATAAAAATTTTTCTAGTTTTTTAGTAAAAATTTATTAGTTTTTAGTTTGTAACAAAATTTAATTAATCTTATTATAATTTTATCACCAGTATGAATGAGTTTTGTTAATTTTAAAATTAAATAACGTTAAATTGGTTGCATAATTTTCAGGAATTTATTTCATAGGTGATATTAACAATTTTTGGGAAATAAGCATTTTTATGATATTGTTTATGAGAGGCATAACAAAATTAATGAACCCACCACTATAAAAATCCCTGAGATAAATTAAATTAAAAAATTAAATAAAAAAATTATAAATAATAATTAAAAATAATATTACAATATATAACACTTTTAAATCTGACATTACTATGAAATTAATTAGAAACGTAAATTTTATATTTAAAAAAAAATAGTTATTTTTGTTGAGGCGCAGATAAAGTATATGTTACTTACAACACTTGTTACGTAAAACTTTACGCACTAGTGAAAAAAAGTAAAGTACGTACGCACGGTAGTTTTTTAAAACCGACCAGAAAATATAGACTCTCTGGACAATTTTTCGTGTGAAGACGCAACTAGTCAAAAACTTTGCAATCCATAAAGCAAATTGGGTTTTGCAACCCACAATACAAATTAGGGATTTTTCTTTGTAAAGTGATGAAAACTCACTTCGGGACATTTATCAGTATGGTAGCACATTTGCAAATATACTTTTTAATCAAAACAAATAATCCTTTTTACATTACTTAAATCTTACACTTTCTACTGAATTATTAATAAGATCTACTTGTTTTAGCTCTTTCTCTAATTGCTCCATACATTAATTCACTTGCAATTTAGCTAAAGTGGGAAACGAACGGCTATGTTCCAGATTTAAACCGAGTGAAATCATGTAATATTAAAATAACTTAAAGCACCATCTCGAACATGGTAAAACTTTCATAAGTAATGCATGGAAAAGGGCGACATAAAATATGTGTCCGCTTATGCAGAAAAGGTGAGCTTAGAGCAGCTTTTCGAGAGTACATTCAAAGCACGCGGGATTTATCATAAAACATTTCATAGACCTTGCTTGCCCAAAGATATTATGTCCTCTAAGTTTGCTCGGAAAAAGGTTATTATTTTGATAGACACCCAGAAAAAAAATTTTTACGTAATGTTACTTCTCGTATGTTGAATTGCGATTGTTTTTAGTAAAAGTACGAAACAGATTACAGAGAAAGAGAAACAATCACACATAATACCTTATACAGGATGATTCGTTAGTGCGGCAGACTCTCGAGGGATGTCAAAAGATATAGAAAAATATGAAGAAAACTATATGTTGCTACGTTGTTTTTAGTCATTATTATGCAGTCCTCCAAATAATTTGTGAGTACTTTAAAGAACAAAAAACACTCTCAAAAAGTGGGGAAAGTTCGTAATCGACCTACATTTATTTTAATATACCTATGTAAAATTGGAATATTAGGTAACATTGATTAAAGTTTTTATTAAATAAAAACTTTCATTTGCCACGAGTTATTCGAATCAAAGATATTCTTCGTGGGATTTTATAATCCTCTTTGGATGCCGGCTAACCACGGTGAAGAATGGTCGTGAGGTAATGAAGTTGTTAATTAAAAATGGGCGCCAGGAGATTACTTACTCGCATCCAAAATAAAAGATCAATTTAGCCACTCAACCTCCAGAGTGATTCAAAATTAACTAAATAAAACAACTACGTTGCAACGAAACTGTTTGCGTCCCTTTCTTCGAATCGAAAAATAACTACTAGTAAATGAAAAACTTATTTACCCAATAAATATTTTAATATTCAATATTGTTAATTGACCAAAATTTTAACACACAGCAGGTTACAAAATCCAAAGGATTTTTTAAACTGAATTTCGAAGAAACTTATGAATTAAAACAAAAATACAGTTAATCTCTCAAATTAACCATCCAGCAGTTAACAAAATTGCCTCTAAGTTAAATGTGCTGACAATCACCCAAATGTTCAGGACTTTATTCCTTTTTCCTTTAAGACGGTTCTATACCCTACGCCATTGGAAATGCTAATGTCAAAATTGCGGGCTTAATACTCAACAAAAAAAAATATTTTTTGTATCCGAGCTTATTATTCATCGTAGAACGGCGGAAGATCACTTTTTTTATATACATAAAAGAAATGACGTGAAAAAAATACAAAAAATGTCATATACGTATATAAGTTATCTTCCGCCGCTCTTCATTTGCCGCTGAACAACTTTTGTATTTACCATTTTTGAAAAAAGTAAGTAGTTTTTTCTAAAATTGAACATTGCTTCAAAATCTCAGAGGGTACCGAGAGGTGCTGCCCCCCGACGGTCATCTTTTAAAGCCATTAAAAATTAAAAATTACTTACCCAGACGTATATTTCGAATTCGTTTGGAAAGGTTCGTATGTCCCTCCTACTTTGTGTTTAGCCGAGAGCCGAGAGCTCGTCGGAGGTTTACAGCTGTGTCACAGTACATGCTGTGTGTCTTTGAATGTGATTTTTGGCTTATTTATATTTACGTTGAATATATTCAATTGTAATAATGAAAATGCAGGTAAATGTTTTGAAAAATATTCAGTATGAAAGTTGTATATTATGAAAAAATCTATGATCAAAAGTACATTATTTTCTCCGAAATACAAAGACAAATACCATTTTTCGCGACAGTTTTGAGGTTATGAAAAGGTGAGCTTTCAAAAGTTGAATATTTTTTCATAATCTACAACTTTCATACTGAATATTTTTCAAAACTATTTAAAAAATAATTATTTTTTATATTTATCTGAGTTTTCATTATTACAATTGAATATTTATAACAATACGGAACAAAAATCAAATTTCAAATAAAACAATGAAACACGATTTCTTTTGTATTTTTTTCTGTAGAATTCAATGGAGTAATCAGTTTTTTAATTTATTAAAAATTTAAACTAATTATCAACAGTTACTGAAAAATTCATTATTGCGAAAATTATTTTACGTTTTTGCCCATTCCAGGATGACGTATATAGGTGACAGGTCGGCCATATTTGCACACAAGTTTATGACACAACTTTAGTTTCATATGTAAACATCAGAAAGATTTTTTTAAAGTTATTTATTCAGCAGAAATATTGGAAGTTTCTCCTTTAGATACAGAATAGTGTTTCTCTCTTGATTTATTATCCACTTTGTTTTTTTTCTTCAAAATAAACACAAAATTTATATTTTTTAATCCTTTATTTTAACACGAAGTTCAAAACTAACTTTGAATTATTCAATTTTAGTAGTATTTAACATTTTATATAGCAATGGTGTGCACAGCTAATTAGATTGTAAGTTTATATAATATAAAAGTATACAACATTTTGTAAGGACAAGTTTACTTAGTTTATATGCAACACTTTGCTGTCTCAGTCCTTGGACATTTAATTGTTTTAACATCAAGTGGCTTGCTGGAAAATGTGATTGCACAACCTGGGTGCTATTTTGTTTGAAAGAATTCCTGCAAAAATTTCAGTTATAATCAAGAAATAATCTCAGAAATGCTAATCTTAACCTAATTTTGTAATATAATTTTCAGATTTAAAATGTTTCGAGCATACTCGCGTATGCTTTGTGACCCATTAATATCACATACGATGATCAACTTCTTTATAAACTGTTTGTTGCTTCTTGAGTGGAAAATAATTAAAGTGTAATTCCGGAGTTTTAGATTTACTAGAGGTATTGGGCAATTTTGTTTTTTAATTAACAAATAACCACAAACTCAAAACACACCTTCGACTGCAGATAAACAAATAAACATGCGTCCTTATCCGAGAATTCGTATAGTATGCAACCGCAAATACACAATGTATTTCGTGCTGCCTAACAATTTCTTTAGAGGGGGGTTCGTTCAGCGAAGACGTAAGGGGCGAGGATTTCGAAGTTATGTATGTAATTGACAGAGTTGATGGGTATAGAACCGTCTTAAAATAAGTATTTAAGAAAACATACGTATTTTACCGTCCGCGAGAGCTCTCAAGGTCATAAAAAGTGCTTTAAAACTTTCCATTCGCCCCTATAAATCGCTTACAAATTCGCATATATTTAAGTAAGGAAAAAAGATAATATTCATGTCAGTAAAATGAGTATTAACTTAGTAACGTTAGGAATAACTAATTAAACAAGTAAATGCGTTTACACAGAAAAAGAAAAGAAAAACTTGTGGTTGTCACGTCCCCTTGCTTACGCTCAGGAATGTGTGTCTACATGCCCAAAGCCTGCAGGTGTTCAGAGGAACCGGAAGTACAGTGGCGTTGTTGCCAATATACGAGATAGTCACCTCGGTCCCTTTTTATTCAATATTTACAATTCATATCTGAGACACAGCTAAGCTCTGTATTTTGCCGATTACCTGGAACTCTATAAAGCCATTACTTCTCTGAATTACAAAAAGACTTTTTATATTTTGCATCTGTAATATTTTACATTATGGTACGCATTTGAGAACTCTAATGTTTCATTAGAGTACGCAACTTTTTGTGTTATACGGTTGGTAATATGAATCAACAAATGACATGAATTGACATTTGTCTATTGAACTTAAATTTCAAATCTGCCAAATTTTAAAAATTCTACAACAGTGCTGTTCGAAATCGAACATTTTAATCTACGCCCATGGCGATAAAAGAAAATAAAAATAACCAAAAAGCACGCTTATGTACCTGCCCGGTAACAAAGAACAGTATAACACGTGTCGTGAATCAAGGCCATCGCGCAGATACGAATTAACGCGGAAGTAAGTCACCGACGAACAAGGATATCAAACTTCAATGCGATGCCGCTTTGTCGGCGCGCGCCTTTTACATATATCGCGACTCACTGACGCGACAGCAGGTCGCCAGGCGGAGATAAGAGGCACACATCTATAAAGCCGCAAACGAGTTGCGGTGATTGGCCGAAGGGATTTTGTCCAACGGCTGGCGTTTCGAATAGATCAAAAATTAAACCAGTACAACATCAAACTCCGCGTGGATCAGGTCGTAATCTTGGGACCTTCCACGCGTAATAAAATTAAATCAGTAGAACTCATCACTCCGCGTGAATTAGGTCGTTATTATGGACCGTCGTTCACGCGTAATAAATTCAGTACAACATCAGACTCCGCGTGGATTAGGTCGTAATCTTGGGACCGTCCACGCGTAATAAAATTAAATCAGTAGAACTTCTAACTCCGTTTAAGTATGTCGTAATCTTGGGACTGTTCATGCGTAATAAAATCATCAATTTACATTATACAAATTTGCATGATATCAAATGCCTACCTTTATTTAAATTTTGAATCATTGTTAAATTATACATTTGTTAAAAAGTATTTTTTACGAAAGTTATCGTTAATATAAAAATTGAAGTAACCAGTGTATGCTTCCATTACAAATCACAATACAGTCCACTATATACTCAGCCAGCTTACTCTACAATAAGTTGGGACAGACTCATCTACAGGGTGTAGTCTAAAAAGTTTGGGTCTCCAAATAATTGGTAACAATTGGAATCGCCCAAAACAAGTGCTACCAATCATTTTTTTTAAAGCAAACTTCTCTATAATATGCAAAGTATAAATTTATTAAAAAATTAATAAAATGGCAAAATATAAAAAGTATTATAAGCAACTTATTTCATATGGCTGTTATGACACTCGTCCTTTAAAAAACCCATCGCTGCGCGATTCGTATTTTAAACTTGGACTCGTGTCATAACAGAATGCCATATGAAATGCGTTGCTTAATGTACTATAGTCAACTTGGAAAGATGGAGTGATAAAAGATTCCTACTGCAAAAGACTTGGGAGTCACCCTGGATAAGATATTGACCTTCAACTTTCACCATAAGAACATAACTAATGGAGCTTAAAAAATGTTGGGCTTTGTTTGCCAAAATACACAGGGCTTCCCAGATATTCACTGCCTCAAATTTCTTTATTGTAGTATGCATACTGTTTATATGTATACAACTTAGAAAACCTTGGGTATGCTGCATACAAACTCAACATTTTCTTAGAACAAACAGATTAGTCTAGATTATGTTCGTAATACTATTGGAATGTCCAGTTTAGAAGTCCGTAGAATACAGACAGACATGACACTTTTATTCAAATTGATCAACGGACACATAAATTATTGTTCATCTCTGTTACCACAGGTCGATTTCCATGTTCCGCCTACACTGAGAGAACGGTTACTTTATGCTTAACGAATAGGTTTGTTTGGGTATGGTTTGTTAAATATTAACTCCATTTTCTTACAGTCAATCAACCTTATTAAATACAACAATACCATTTGAAAATGTGTAGTTCACGAATAACAAAGGATTTGTTGCGAGCTGATTTCTTTAATATAAATATATACGTTTGTCTAAAACTTCTTACATTTTGTCACACTAATTTCTTACTGCCAAAATATCAAGAATATTATTGTTAAATGTACATTTATTTCTGGTTAAAAAATATTTGCAAACATGTAGTTGTTTAATGAATAAGATATGTTTGTTTCTCAGAAACAAATATTTGGTGCAGTTGTGAACCGTTATACATACAATTGACAAGATGGCACCCGAGTCAGAGACGGGAAACTCAAGTGCTAAAAATTTGTGTTCTTATTGTGGAAAAAAAAGTCTTAAAAAGTGTTAAATGTTCTCAATGTGCCGCGATTTTCCACCATAGTTGTTCGCAACGAAGGGTTTGCTGTGAAAATCAATCTTTATCCGATAAACACGTCAACACGGACGAAAGTAAGGTTATCCTGCCCATAATGCAATTCGATATTGATGGGAAAGACGCTTTAGTAGTGGAGAATCATTATTTAAAACAGTTAGTAGATGAGAGTCGTGATAAAAATTTGCTGCTAACTTCTAACAATCATTGGATGTTATGTGGAAAAATTCCAAGGTAAATGATATATTCGTTTGTATTTTATGCCCAATGTAGTAGAAACTTATTTAATATTTAGCAATCAGGCGGCAGTGCATGGTGCAAATGAAATTTTTATTGTTTTCTTATTTTTGATTTAAGCCTGGTAGCGTACAAAATGGCTGTGTGACATGGATCTTGTCGATGGTAATGATTTTTATTTGATGCCGTGCTCTATTGAGAATTTTATGAGAGTGTTTTCGGGATCTGTAATTGGTTTCTTTTAATATATATATTTTAATATATATACATAAATATGAGTATTTGTTAATACTTACTTATCATATGAATGTATGCTGTAAAATAATATTTATTAACTGTTAAGATATCCATGTTAATTCCAAAATTATTATATTTTTAATTTTCCATTGCCATTTAATTAATGCAGTTTTTGTATCGCAAAAGGAGAAAAACAGATCATTGAGAACAACCGACCAATGAATGTAATTTTTCGACATTTGGAGGTTATATTATTGTTTTGTTAATTTTATTATTGTTAACCTGCTTAATGTATTTTTTTTATATTATTTGAGGTAGAAACATGAAAAAACTGTCAAGCAATTTGTTTATAATCCTGTTTGAATGTAATTGCTAATTTAATACAAAACAAAAAGGTAATCAACAGAGTATTTTGATATTAAAAGTTCTGGTACATTTTCACGATAGAACCAATTTTATGTGATTTTATTTTTTCCAGAAAAAATATTTTTTGCCCTTTTCAATTGCGAATGTTTCTCTTTTTACAAAAATGTCTGCAATCTTCCGAAAATTCGAGTTTCATATTTCATTACAAATTGTGAGTATGAGCTTTGAAGCACAAAAAATAAAAAGTCTACATTTCTATTTGTGTATTTTTTCTAAAATTCCAAAAAAAAAATCGCGAATGTTTCTAATAAAAGTATTTTTATTATTTATGGGGAAATGTGTGTGTCATTTTAAAATTGCATTTACTCTTAGTGGTTATTCACTATTTTATTTTTTGTTTTAGCTACCTGGCGATAAAGAATCTAAAATTAAATCAAAGACTGAGAAGCTGGCAGATCTAGATATAAGTGTGCAGCCTTTCATTGTGGTAGAGAGAAGTGGAACAGTGATAAAAAAAGTTTATGTGTACATCAATGGACAACTTTACAATGTTGCTTCTGTTTTGAAAGGTATATAGACTTTTGCTTCAAAGCATACTACGTTTTTCATCTACGATATCAAACCGAATCTGAGAATATATTATTTTTCTTTGTGATAAATAATTTAAGAATCCTATGTACCTGATGTTATATTTATTAAAGTTTTTCCTAATCATTCGACGTTTGATATTTGAACATACTCTTTTGACAACATGAGAACTTCCAAATAATGTCAAATATCGTTTTTGTATGATAAATTTTTATATATTGTACATTTCATTATTCATTGTTATTGATCACTTATAATATGTTAATTTTGAATATATTGTTTTTTACCTGATGTTGTTTTTTTTTACATAAAGAAAAAGTGAGAGATTTTATCAATTTTCATTTTAGTCGACATAGTTTGAGTGGGGTGAAAAGTTATATATGAAAGCAATTATGTCTCTTTTTAAAGTTAGAATTCTTTAAAAGTAGTATCAATTTTTTTCGTGAGAGATATAATTGTTTTCATACAACTTTCCGCCCCACTGAAACTATTTCGACTATAATGATAATTGATAAAATTTCTTTTTCTTTATGTAAAAAAAAATCCATCTTAAGGTAAAAAAACAATATATTCAAAATTAACATATTATAAGTCATCAATAACAATGAATAATGTAATGTACAATATATAAAAACTTATCATACAAAAACTATGTTTTAAGTTTAAACATAATTATTTGACATTAATCCGATACATATTTTTAAAGATAAGATTAGGATAAATACAAACAAATGCCTTTTGATGGTATATAAAATATATATTGATATTCAATATAAATACTTTAACATTCAAGAACTGTTTTTAAAATTGAAGTAATATTATTTAATAATAAACATATGCAACTTATTGAAAACAGCGGTGGATTGTACTTGAAGTGATATTTGTTAATATTTAACAAATGTGCCTTTAGTTCGAAAGCAATATCATTTAATATTGAAATAGATATTTGTTTGGGATCCGTTAAGATACCATTAGTTTGCCATGAAAATAGATAAGTTAGGCCATATCCAACAATGTCATTTGTTAACAATAAATAAAATTTATTTAATGTTAATAAACTGTTCTCTCAGTGTAGGTCCCCAAGAAACACAACTACATTTTCAATAGATTTTCATAGATGCAATTATGGACTTTTCTCGCCATTAGCTAGAATTGCCAAGGATACTAATAGTATTGATTCTGATTTTTTTCGCTGAATTTGGAATCCTTCAAATGCCGTATCAAAAAAGAGACCAATTGATCTTTACATTTACGAAAAATAAACTCCAAGACTTATATAAGTCGATACTATTTTATATGAAACGTCCAATTCACTTAGAGTTCCACCATATATTTTTCATTTAAAAAAATATCGCTTTTGAAAGTCTACCCTTGACGTCACGTTCATCGGAAACACGCATCACTGTTCTTCCCAAAAATAAAGCTCACTGCTTGATATATACCGTTGATATATAATTGAACTCTGTCAATTGATCGACTCATCTATAAAATTCCACATTTTAGCTACTGTTTTCTGTACCTAAAACATTCGAAGTTTCTACCTTTTCATGAAGAAGATCATTGGCAACACCGCATTTCCTAAACACAGTTCTCACGGAACAACAGTTCTCAGGTGTATGCCCAGAGTAATAAAAGTTGTATGTTGCATGATATTTGAGGTTGTTTGTTTTTGTTTTGTTTTTATTGCATATTATTATTTCGTCTAAGATAATTGCAAGGAAAGAGATCTGAAGAGGGAAAAAAGATTTACAATATTTTGCTCCGTGCAGCAAACGAACGAACCTACAATTCAGATGTAACTCCAATTCGAGGTTTCATTGTGCACAACTCGTACAACGATGCCAAATCTAATTTCGATGAACGTGACGTCACAAACACATGTTTTTCCCGATTATGGAAAAATTAGCTATCAGAGAATTCAAAAAACAAAATTCTCAGTGATATTAGCACATATACTTTCTAATTACAGTGTTCCCTCCTAGTTCATGGAAAGGTCCATTTTAGTTGAACTGTGATATTTGTATACTTTATTTATATTATATTTGTATTGTATTTATATTTGTAACCGGAAATTTTTTCTCATCCACGAATGTTTTAAAAATTATCGCGAGTCGAAGACAATTGTGCACTCGAAAAAATTTCCTGTAATAATCTAAGCACTAGGGAGATTACAAGTGAAAATTCTGTTTTTAAAGAACATTTTCTTCCTAATATGAAATGATCCAGTAAAAAATAAGAATGGAATGGGGAATAATTTGCATTGTTGTAAAATATTTGTTTCTATTATAGTAATTTATTAATATTGTTGTTTTTAATTTGATTTGTTAATTAAATTATGTGTTATATTTCAAATACATACAATAATATATTTGTGGCAGCTTAAAGTTTGGACCAACACCGGTAAAATAAAAGTCTCATTCACCAAATACGAAATTTCAAAAGTGGTCTTACTCCATTTGGAACAACTCGATATGTAATTCAAGTGAAAATTTGAAAGAGGGCATACTCCCTCTTCGAAAGTACCAAATAAGTTTATATAAGACATAAAACAAATTTGGAAACACGCCGTTTTCAGTTTTACCATCGTATCTATCAAACTCAATATCACATAAGTCAAAGTTAGTTTGAAATAAACCCTTAACTGAACATAACATTCCTACGTGAATTAAGATATATCTATACGTAAAGTAATAGCCCGATAAAATAAAATTTTGCGGCAAATATATGGGTCGTATATGTCACAGATGTTCATATAAAATAAAAATGTCTATGTGGTCCGCTTAAGTCTGAATATTATATGAAATTAGATTTGATACTGATACTCTTGAAAAGTCGGATATTTTCTTTGCTCGTATTTGATCAAATAATGTTATACAGACTGTCCCAAGTAGAAGAAGTAAAATTTGAAATGAGTGATTCAAATAAAAAGGTTAATCCATAATCCATAAATTAAATTTCTTCTTTTTATATATTTTTAACAAATTTATAATATTTTTAAGCATTCTCAACAAGTATTTGAAGACGTTCTTCTACACATTTTTCTTTTTATTGTGTTTTACAACTATTTTATATTCTGCAATTACTTTGTGTTGTTCTCATATCAATAGGATGATTTTCATGTATTTGCGACCAGCAGTGCTAGATTTTAACCTCGTATTTTCGTAAATAAAGTTATAAGTTTTATTGATTTATAAATCATAGTTCCTGATGAAGAGCCAATAAAGTCTCGAAAGCTTGAACAGAAAAAAGAGTTTCACTTTTCATCAACCTTACGACTGCACCCAAATAACCTTAACTTCTAACCTTATAACTACTTTATATATACTGTAACGGTTGACTAAGTTGACTAACTAATTAAAGAGATTACAAAACTTCAATACGCAGAGAAAAAATTAAACAAATAATTTTATTAATACCATTAAATAAATATTTATTTTGCTTCAACAAATCACAGGACAGAATGTAATTTCGAAAATAATGTTTGAAACTAATTATAACACGTTAATCCCATAAGAGATTTTCTAAAATTAAAGAATTACTGTAAAAAAGGCAGTAATAATAAAGTTGTATAGAATTTTAGAAATCGATAATGACGAACTTAAAAAGTCTGTGTGTAAATTTAATATACGTAGGAATTGTAAATAAATTATATCAAAATCATTCTTTTTGTCTCAAGAATGATTTGGAAATAAGCAAAAATTGTATAAAAATTGATAAATTTTGAATTTTATAAAAAAATTTTAAGTAAAAAACTGTCAAATTTTAATCTAGAGAGCCGTGATATGATGGTTTATAAAAACTACTTTTCGCTGTCAAGCTAGGCTTTTGATCAAAATTCCTTGATCTGTTCACGTAGGTGCTCGTAATAAAAACAAAAGAAATTTAAAATCAAAGCAATACTGATTGAAGATAAAAATTAAATGATATTTACCTGTCAAATTAAGTGAGGTTATATTTTTGTAAATCAAGAAACTCAAAGTTAAATCTTTGTCCTGTTAAACTATCCAGATCCAATTGTATCCTGTATTGATTTATTCTATTCCTGATTTTGATTGGAAGAGATTGCATCCATCCCATTTTGAATTGACTAGGAAAGTAACCAGAATTAGAAATAAAATCTAAGTCGTATTAAAGGTACCAATTCAAAATATTAAATATCGATATTTTAAAACGTTTCAAAATAAAAAAAGGCCACAAGTATTTTATTTAATTAGGTTAGATTATACATTAATTAATAACTAAATAATTTACATTAGAATAAGGTAAGAGAATAATTATAAGATTTGTATTAATTGTTGATTTCATAAATAAGACGCTTACTTTATTCTGGCAACAACTCTTATTCTCAATAAAAAAATCAACAGTAATTTAATAGGTTTTGTACTAAAACTAAAATTCAAAATAAATAAAATGACGAAATTAAATATTGAACAAAAGTAATTTTTCTTTTACACAAAAGATAGTACGTAACAATACATATATTCAGTGATTCTTGGGAGCATTAAACTAATTAATTGTAGTTTTTTGCTTTCTCGTAATTTCGAAATATATCGCATCTGACCCTGCTTTAAAAAAAAATTGTACGAATGGTAAAAAACATTCAACCTTCTAGCCAACCTTCAATGTCTCTGGAGGAAACAGTGAGGGAAAATCGTCATTCAAGATTAAGAGGGATACCTTACTTAGGATCTGGATATGCCTCACGAATGATGTTTTTGACATGAGATGCGTCGCGTCACAGCTTCTTCTGAAGGAATTGGTTTTAATTTACAGGTTGCTGAAGAGAAGTTTGACCCGCAAACTATGCAACAAGCTTCGGAGTGGCCGAAACTGAAAAAATTATGTAAAATTCCCTCGAAACTGACAGTGACTATCGTGGTGTTGTCCACTCAGAGCGAAAAACAATATTATCTGGGGAGCATGGGGAAATTAAGAGAGAATGCAGGAAAAGACCAGATTAATGTAAGAACAATTCATAAATTTTACGATACGATAATGAGATGTCGCGATTTTTTTGACAAAAACTCATGTTCTCCAAACTCAAATTACCACTTCGTAGTTTTGAGAGCCTTGAAGTCATAAATCAAAATTGACAGAAGAATCTGAAGCAAAATTGACAGAAGAAGCTGAAGGTCATGCATGATTTTAAACGCTGTTGTGCATACACCGATGTTGATAACCGTTCTGGCATTGTATATAGATTATATATTAGTATCGCCTTACGGACTTTTATCAGTAGGATTATGTGAACGCACTGGAGATGGCAGCACTCCAAGTGGACACAAGTCATGTCTTTAGGTCATGTCGTTGCTTGAGTGAAATTATAATTTGAAACCTTCTTTTTCATTTCTGCTTGTCTTTTTTTAATGTGTTATTTAGTTACAACGAAAGAGAATTGGAAGACGTATGAAATTGAAGGCCCAAAATATTTAATTATCTCCCGAGAAACCAGGGTTGCCAATTTGTGAGTATTTTACTAGTCTGTAAGTAATTTTGTGAGTAAAGGGCAATTGTGAATTGTAATCAAAAGGTCTATACTATCGATAATGGTAATTATGAAAAATTCTAATCTGATAATTTATTAAATCCGTTTAACTTTTAAAATTAAAATTTGAAATAAAAAGCAATAAGACTAGAGAGTCAATGTTAAATCGAAATATTGTTTTCTTAAAGTATATTTTTTGCAATAGTTTGGTTTCTTGTTTATAATATGGATATTATATGATTGTTTTAGTTAATTTTAAAAGTATAAAATAATTTATTTTTTATTTATTAGTATTTTATTTTCTGGTAAAATTAATAAATTATTATATGTTGTTGTTTGATACTAAACAACTTTAATCTTTTTTATCTGATGCTGGTTAGACAGATATTAGTTTATTATATTAAAAAAACTGTCTTGCTATTGATATTTTAAAGTTGTGAGTAATCCACCAAAGTTTGGCAACGTTGTCATCAAAAACTCTAGACACACCAAGACAACCTGAGTTTCAGTGGAATTTTCCTGTTTATAGGGTTAATAAATAGTTTTGAATAGATTTGCGTTGTTAATTGAAGGTCACCAGAATCTGATGCCCTGCCAATAATAAAAACTTATCGTTGGTTTTGAATGATGTTTGTAGACCAAACCGATTTTAAGTACCTACCCGAATTCATAAAAAAATTCTTAGCAGTATGTGGATGGTCGGAAAATGTAGGGAAAATTATAAGTAAATTAAAAAAAATAAATTGGACAAATTAAAAGTTCTGGAAGGGGATGGGGTAGCTAAATATACAACTTGAGGGTTGGATATTGGTTGGCTGAAACATGCATCCTATCGAAAAAACTTTAATGTAACATTTGTAGATAATTAAAAAATGTAAAACTTTTGTATTAATCATTTTTCAACTTCAAAATTATTGAGAAAGTCGTTAAAAACCGCTTTTTTAGTTTTTAATTTTTATCTCCCGCAAAAATAATTTTTTTTTATGAAACTTTGTGAAAACATTCTTCTTTGTGTTTTAAATAAGCTGTAATTTTTTCAATGCAAAATATTTATTTTTCGATTTTATACGAATTTAAATTAAAAAAGCCTAATTTTCAATCGAAAAAGTTCACTAACAAATTATCAATTTTTTAACTTTATCAGTGCTCATTTTTTTTCAAGTGCACATTTCATATTATACTAGTAAAATTTTAAAAGCACACTTTTAAGAGTTGCGAAGTGAGAATTTTAGAAATTATAACTTCCGGTCAAATTATCTATGAACAAAAAAAAAGTTAAAAACTAATAGCTTCCTGAGAATAAAATTCTTTTTTTACATTTTAGGCAAAGGTACTTTTGTTTTTTTTGTATTTTTGTATTTTTAGAATACGCTTTTTCTTATATTTAATAATTTTTTATAGTTATAAATAACTTATAATATAAATTTGAGTAAAATTTTCCGCTGTTTCACACGTGGTGCTGTTGGTTTCTCGATTTTTTTTATTTTTCGAGATATTAGATAACGCAAAAACCAAATTTTCGATTTTGTTTTCGAAATTGTAAACTTAAGCATACACCTTAGAGCAGCAAAGATTTTTTTTAACGTTTTCTACACCCAATAAAGTACTAAGAGCCTAGTTTCAGCGATATCACATTTTATGTGAGATTTTTGAGTAAATGTGGCTCTGGCAACTGGGCTATTATAAAATTGTATAAAGATGTTTATTAATTAAAATAAATATACAAATGTATCGTATTGGAATAAAATGGTTTTCATGTTACATTGGGAGAAAATGTAAATTTCTTCGTTTAAAATAGCCCAAAAAGAAGTTTTCAAGTACTTTATATTTAATAAAATTTCTGGGGACCCCCTCTTGAAAATCGTCTGGATCCGCCCATGTACATTATAAAGTGTATTTTTATCTTTATTTAAAAAAAAATAATTTCTAATTTATATAAATAATCACTATTTTTAAAATAAAAATGTATATTCTTCCATATTTCAATATGATGCTCAAAATTCTAAACAGAATTGATATAGCACATCATATCATAAATTGTATCCTTATTAGTAAATAAAGATGACTAATCACACAGTTTTGTAGAAAATCCTGACTGAATTTTGAAAATGTAATATCTGTTCAACAGATGTTTATTATTAAATATGTAACTGCAATATTACAGACAGCAACTTTAATAGCTGAAGGAACTACTTGGTAAAGGCCATGTGAAAGAAGATATAGAGGGAGTATCTGTACAGCATTAAAAATTGATAACTTCATATAGAACGTCAATAGATGCCGCTCGAGACTGCATCAGACACTTTTAACTAGAGCTCGATACTACTATATAATCTATATACAATGGTTCTGGTCGCCTAAATTCAGCAGCACTTGTTCAAGAAAATATAGTTTTGGTCATTCGTAAATTGAAGTGGCGTGAGATAGCTGACACTTTAAAGATATCACAAGCCAGTGTATTTTGCACGAATCATAGTCAATCAAAAACAACGCTTCGATGATTCAGAGAGCTGTTTAATAGCAAAAAAATTTTTTTTATACGGAGTATGAAATAATGGATAAAACATGAACCCACGAATACTAGTCCAAGCAATTGGTATTTTGTAAAAAATTCGTAAAGTTGAAAAAAAGGTCTTTTGTAAATAAAAAACAAACTTCTCGTTGAATCGAAAAATAGTAAATGAAGTTGTAGATAATAAAAAGCTCTTTCGATAGACCGTCTTGTAAGTATCGATTGTCGAATTACTTTTCGAGATATATCGAAAAAACCGTCAAAAATCGTAATTTTTTTGTTTTGCTAAAACTTTTTCAATTTTTCATACTATGTCTTGATATTTACAGTACGTATAACTCTTGGCAACCCAAAACATACATTTTTGAAAAATTGCAAAATTTTTTTTGTTTTTTTAAAAAAAAGACGTTTTCGAAAATTGTTCACTCTTGCTCGTGGAGTGGACATAGAGACACGTTCGGGGGAGCATTTTGTTAGTAAAGAGCTGTACTTTCATGCTATAAAGAAGTCGTAACGATTTTGTAAATTTCAAGTACCTAAAGCACGGGTCAGACTAGGCTGGTTATCAGCCGCAGCTGATCAGCTGTTGTAGCAGCCAACTGAGCGCGTTGCCCAGTTGGCTACTCAACTATTTCTAGTAGCGTAGCCAGTGTTGCCATTAAGGACGACAAGTCGCCAAAATGACGACTTTTTACCTCTATGAGAGTGTGGCGACGATTTTCAATGAAAAGTCTATTTTCGACGACTTTTTACAGGTGAAAAAATTTCGGTGTTAATAAAAGCATATCAATATTTTCAATATACACGTTTTATACAATACATCGGAAGGAAGATTTCTCAAAGAGAATTGTACCCGTACGTCAAATGTCAAATTTTGGGAATTCCCCGATGCAAGGGAATGAATTAAGGGGCATTTTATTTTATACGTTTTACGTGTGTATTTATTTACTTTTAATGACTTTTTATTCTTTGTGTACCTATAATAAAGTTTATTTTTCTTTATTCCGTAAAAACAAAATTTTTAATTTAATATTGACAGTTTCCTGACCCCAATATCTCTAAAAAGCTGTAGCGACAAAGTGGTGACTTATTACTTTGTTACTCTGGCAACACTGATTTTATTCCCCGACCACTTTAACTCAGCCATTTTTATACAGCAAACACCAAAACGCGTGTAGGTTGCTCACAGCTGCTGTGCTACTAGGGTGGTCTGACTGAGCTACCTGCTGACAAAATCGAGCGCGAGTGAATCACGTGACCCGCTACCTGCTACCAAAATTGGAACATGTCCAACATCGCCAGCTGCTGGCAAATACTCGCATCTGCACAGTATATGTGTCACTATGTCTGATTTCTTACCGCACAGTCTGCATGTCAGGTCACCATTGAACAGTCCCATATAGTTGATGTGCTCTTTTTCTGGCGCGTGTCTAGTCAGAAGCCTTGTAACGATTATTTTAGTAAATACACCCCGTATCGTATCGTATCGTTTCTAGAACCAATAAACCTGAGATAAATATTGCAGGATTTTGAATTGAATTTGTACATTTAACTGTTTCTCCATAAAAATCATTTATTTAGAAATCCCACAAGAAGCGAAAGCAGCAGAGCAGTATCAAAACTCATTATTTGGGAATTTAAAATAACATTTACAGGTCGTAATTTTGTTTTAAATAATCCATGGTATTGACAGAAGCCCCATATAACATGACTGACGCTGTTAAGACAGAAGGTACGGTTAGGTAATAAAGTTAACGATCACATTTTACTGATCAATTAACTGGTTTCTTAAGGATGTTTCGGCAATAAAAGTATCCCTTCTAGCAGAAGAATTACGTGTTTGCGTTTCTACGTATAATCACTAATTCTTTATTCAGATTATAAATTAAAAATTAATTTACACATTTTGACTCTTCTGTATTAGGTAAGTATTGATAAGAAATCAATAAAAAAATTACTTTCATTATTGGATTAGATCACACAAAAACTGATTCATATAAACGAGTCTAAAAATACTTGAGAAATATAAAAAGATATTTTGATTTATTCGGTACCTTATTAATTGGACAGTACTGAAAAGTTCTTCTTCTTGTTATTGTGTACTGTTCGTTTTTTGACATATTCGAATAAAAATAGTATTAAATTACAAAATGAACAAGGATAAATTGCACATAAAACTAATTATTTTATAACTGCCTTTCTTATAAATAATAAAACCGTTTGATAGCTGTAATGTAGCAAAACTGGTCGTGGTTAAATAGACAGCAATTAATACGATGAAAGTGATCTATTTAACTACACAATTATTGTTAACCATCATGCTATGCCCGTCTGCCAACAGCTGAAAGTGCAGAGGGATCCCAAACAACGGATATTTATGAACAGTCACTGAAGTATGTAATAATCTGAGGCCGGATTTAATTTGGCGGACTGATTTCACACTGCCTCTGCAGAATAGTAGTTAATCACTCTCCCGCTAGGCGTATCGACCTTTCCTCACTCCAAATTCCAACGTTATACCCTCGCGTAATTAACGTTTATTGCATAGAATTTATTGTATATTGAATTTTAACCAAATGCTCGGATGTACAGCTTCGCAGTGATCGAAGGACCATGCATTATTTTCTGTAGCAAGTGTTCCTCACGTAAATAAGGTGAACTTTTATTTGAAACGCAGTTTTAGAAACCCTATAAGACAATGGCAGCAGGAATAAAAAAGAAAACAGGAGGTAATACGTGTTTCCTAATACCCAATACCCTAAAATTATGTAGAATTTAGAATTGTACTTACGAAACTACACACTTCAATATTAAATATAATCTAAACATTATTCATTTATAAAAAGTACCACAAAGCGCAGCAAGGCTGGCCCAGAACCGCAAAATACTACTCAAAATACTACTCATCGTGACACACACGATTGACAAATCTGCAAGTATGATTCGATTCTCACTGCCGCCTGACTTGCTATGAATATTTTCGAAGGTTTTTCTCATATCAATGAGCAAATACTGAGTTAGTTACATTCTCTTAGATACCTATCACCATTTCTTCCATTCCAGTTCCTCAGATCTAATTCCTAGTTCCTTCCAGTTTGGCCTAAGAGCTTAGTTGTGCTCGCGACTTCGTCCTCGTCCGAGTGAAATCGGATAGGATTTTAATATGGAAGAGTCTCGGGGTCCTATTTCCTAACAATCGGGATCCGCACCTGTGGTTAGCTGGTGCTGGGAGATAGGCGAAACATAACCCCCATGTGAACATGTGATATTTTATATATTTGTTAACAATGTTAAAACCGAATTCAGCGTTGTCCACATTTCAAGAGATCGAAGTTGAAATTCGGCAATTTGAAGAAACAAACTTTTCCGCAAATCGGTAGGAAATTTTGACATTCCAGACAAAATTTCTTAAAGAAAAAGTCAAGATTTCGTAATTGTTAGGAAATATTCATTTCCTTACAGTTGTTAGTGTTCTACATAAAAAACACGTTGTTTATAAGGAATTAATTTTATATTTTGAAAACCTCAATGCACTGCAGAATACATTTTAAATTTAGTTTGTTATATTTACAGTTATTTGACAGTTAGTACAATTATTGAACATTGGAGGTACATTATTAGAACTATAAGAAACATTTTGGACAAAATACACGGTAGTAGGGTTATTTTGTTAACCATTTGGTACTGTGAAAATTTTATTTTTCACCTCAGCCTTATTGTTAAGAGATTATTCTATATATCCTTCAGCAACGTTTGATTACTTCCATCCGCCATGCCTCTTTAAACTAGTAATGTCGGCACCAGAGTCAACCAATATTTTTGCAGAAGACCGACGAAAGCAGTGACCAGCATATTCTTTCGGATTTACCAAGTTCAAATAAATAGCTACTATTTTAGGCATTTTTTAAATTAATGTATTCCTACCACTAACCCTTTCCGCTTTGATATTTAAAGAAAAATCGGTCACTGTTCATATCTTCTGGTCTTAACGAAACATACTTTCGATAAACATTCAAGTACATCTGATTAACTACAAATGATCTTGGTTTGTTGGTCTTTGAATCAGGTATGCTAATTAAAAGCTTAGATTCTAGGTCATCTATATCGTGTAGAGTTATTCGGACTAACTCATCCATTCTACAGGCCCCAGAAATACCAAATATTAAAGCCACCTAAAAAATAAATAAATGTGTAATCTAAATAGAAAAAAACCTTGTAAATTACCTTAATCATTAAATTTTCTATATATGGGTAAATTTTTCGATTAGTTCCTTCGTTAAAATCTTAGATTTCTTTGCCCTATGACCTTGAGCTTGCGGTTTCAATAAAGAACGAAGTTTTGAATATGTAGATATATCTACATTGTGTTTAATTGCAAGGGTTGACTTCAACATTGAATAATTGGCCAATAATATTGAAGATTTCATCTTTAAACAAAGGTCTAGGAAGTATGCCATTACAACATTTTCCGAGAAAGAACTCGTGTTTTTACTCTTGCGATAGTCCATAAAACGTGTACATGCATATTCGTACTTTTCTCTTGATTTCTTTGGCAATAATTCTAATGAAGCAGTATTCACTGCCTCAACCAGCTCTGGAGGAGTCCCAGGAATGGAAAATTCATCATCACTTATCATTTTACACTGTTTTTCTTTCGAAAACACCAGCAATTAAATTTATATGCATCAAGTTTGACAATTCAACATTAATACGTTTCCATAGTAACGCAACCAATGAACCAATTTTATTACGAATTTCAAAGCACCATTTATTTGTGAATAAAATTATTCGCGATTTTTTCAAAATTAATTAATATCTATCGAATTTTAAACGATTCGCGGAAAAATAGTATGTTTACCTCGTAGGAAAAGCCACGTTCCTGGACTCTGTGTTGCATCATTATGGTTTCCTTCCTAAAAAATGCACTAGTGACGCAATGTTTTCCGTTCTTAATGAAATATATACATCACTTAATGATAAACTTTTCACAGCTTCAGTATTTTGTGACTTCGCAAAGGCCTTTGATTGTGTTAATCATGAAATCTTAATTAAGAAACTACAAATTTATTGCGTACGGGGTTCTCCTTTGCAATGGTTTAAAACTTACTTAGAAAATAGAAATCAGCAGCTACGTGCTAATGGTGAGGATTCTTCAAATCTGCCAATTAGCAGTGGAGTACCTCACGGTTCAGTGTTAGGTCCAATTTTATTTTTACTATTCATCAACGATATCACAGACTTAAAAATAAGTGGAAGAAGTACTTTATTGGCCGATTACATGAGTACTGGAGTAGTTCTGATATACAAACATTACAGTCTGGCATAAACAAAGATCTAGCAACTATCAAATCCTGGTCTGACTCGAATGGGCTTTGTTTGAACACCAGTAAAACCCTAGCAATGTCTTTAAAAATTTCAAAATTCCAACCCTTTCTGCTCTATTTATCTTTGAATCCATCTTCTTAGTTCGCAAGCACATTCAAAAGTTATCGGAAAGTCCAACTCATAGATATCCTACAAGAAATTTAGATACTGATGTTTACTTAACTATTCCCATCTATGACCTAATTAAAAATTCTATTACCTACAATGCAAAAAAATTGTATAATAACCTCCCGATACAGTTAAAATCTATAAATTCATATGATAAGTTCAGAAGAAGGCTTTTCTTCAAGAAAGACCATTTTACACAGTGGCAGAATTCTATAACGTGCCTTAGACTTTTCGGTTGCAGCATATAGGAGCAATAATTAAATTAAGTTAATTTGAACAATAATTTATAGTGACGGATATTGCATATCCAACGCAATTGTTATTCATATTTTGTTTGTGTTTTGTTTTGTCTAGTAATTTATTTTTATTATGATTAGTTTTAAATTCGCTCTGTCTATAAAATTTTTGTAATTTTTCTTTGACAATAAAGCATATTCTCTCTCTCTAGCAATCTTCACAGTCGTCCAGGAATCTAGACTTTTTCCTACTCGGTAAACAATGTACTATTGTTGAACTATATAAACGTGATTCAAAGTTATTATTAATAAATTTCAAGTCTGTTTCGACCACCATTACCAAAGAAAATGTGATATTCGCTGAATCCCCATCTGCAAGAACTGATAATGTGAATCCTACCAATACATGTATACCATCCTTTTCTACTTCAGTAAATGCAATGTAAGGAAAACGAAAATATAATTTTTAATACACAGATGAGTGGTAAGGATATTCAAATCCAAAACGTTAAGTCTCAAGTGATGTAGATTTATCAATTATTAAGTTATCATCGAAATTTAAAATAAGGCGCAGGCCTAAAGGCATAGAAAAAACAGCTGTTGGTTTGACGAAGAGAAAAAATAAAACTGGATTTTTGAACCAGACATTAGTTGCAAGGCAAAAAAAATGCTTGCAATCTTTAACAATCATGAGTTAGTGGTTGATATTTTATTTCTTAACAATAAAGTTCAGTCTAGCGATTTATGTAAAAGTTGTGAAGTCATGAATTGTATGATTTATGAAAAAGAAGTTGATATTTAAAATAATAGAATTTTTTTAAGGAATCTGCATTTCTACAAAGATTTTCAATTCTCTTTGGAAGTCAACTTCCCTTACAAAATGTTGATCTTATATTATCTGTAACTGTGGTGTGCTATTTTTTATAAATGTTATTTTTGATATTTGGGCATTATGGGTCTTATGGAGCCGCGATAAGGGTGAAGCATCTAACTGTGCCCATGAGGGTAAACCATCTAACTGTGCCCATGGGCCTAAACCATCTAACAGTGCCCATTTATTATCTACTTTTCCTAGCCCCCTAACTTCTACTTCCTACTACTCAACCCAAGAACGTTTGACTCAACTAGTAGAGTATAGTTGTCCATTTTCAATTGCAGAATAAAATGATCCCGCTTTATACAAGCGGCTAATACCGACAAAGCCACTTGTCGGCACATCTACAAGCAGCCAAAGCCGATCAAAGTAACCTGTCGGCACATCTGAGAATTTTGTTTCTGCAATTGAAAATGGAAAAACTATAACCACACTTCCATTGTCGCCTCTTATGAGTGTAACATAACACCCCACAGTTTAGTTAAATTAAAATTTAAGCTAGGGTCCAGGTGGAGTGGTCAACCTCTATTCAAATCTAATATGCGTTATACAAAAAAACTCTGTGGCTAATGGACTAGTTCCGAGGCCAACCCCCCCCATAGTACTCAAAAATGTCCAGATGCATCACCATTTGTTCTATTGGCGGTATCCTTTGCTGTTTTTTCATTCTCATAAAGCAGTAGGTTCGACTATTTATACCTAAGTATACATGCAGTATAAGTAGAACATGACAAATATTAAGAAACATAAATAACACAATTTGCGGATCCCTATTTTGTATACATAAATGTCCGAAATTTGCGGATCTTTATTGTTCATAATAGAGGTCCGCAATTTGCATTGATTAGTAATAATAATAATAAAATAATAGGAGAGCGGATAATCAATACAAAACGATAATGACATGGCTTCGTCGCACCAATATCAATTGTTGTGGATAACAGCATACAAGATCAAAACACTGGCAAAATAGGAATCAAGTAAAGCTGGAGAAGAAACTGTTCAACACAATGCTCCAAATACAAGATAAAGAGCCAAAAGTGGCGTTTCAAAAAGTCGAGTATGTTTGTGGTGTCGAAGGATCAATATTTTCTTATTGTGGCCAAAAACTTGAACCAACTAAAGAATGTTTCTGTATGTTTTCTGATTTTAAATGTGCTTTGATTTTGTTCTTAAGTTGTTCAGAGATTTGATGGTCTTTAAAAATCACTCAGAAAAATGACTGCCATGACCTGACCTGACCTGCCATTTACAAGATCTTACTCTTTTTTCTTTCGGTGTACTTCAAAATTGACTTTCTTCTTGCTCGTTCTTCGTTAACTTAATTTCCATTTAAACTTTTTATTTTTTAAGAATTAAGTGTATTTTCAGATTAAAATTGAATTTTATGGGAGCTGATATGAAACACACCGTGCTGGTTTACTCCAGGGCCGGCCTCCCAAAATACTCTTGATACATTTTGATTTGATAAATTGAATACTAAAACGATGCTTTTTACTGTGCCCTTCCAAGAATTCTATTTCCAAACGATTCTCCTTTGAGACGCTCCGATTTTACTATAGTTTAAATTCTTTCATTGGTTAGAGATTTTTTGCTACTTTCGATGTATATTTTTAATAAATCATCCCTTATTTTAATGGTATATCAATCCCTTAATGTTAAATTGTAATATCTTGCAAGGAAAGCCACTTCGGGAAAGGGGTTGTCGATAAAAAATTCCTCCCAATTAATTCATTTTAAATATTGCTCATAAAATTACCTTCTGTAACTGTTTGAATGGTTTTTCATATTTTAGCCTTTCTAAAGATCAATATAAAGGCTAGCGTGTAGATGTCAGAGCTTTCTATAATTAATATGTTTAGGTTGTACTGAGTAAACACTTTTATGGCTTGGTTAAGAATAGCTATTATAATTATACGAGTTTTGTTTTTTAATTACCCTGGTGTGTTTGCGCAATATTTTACATATAATCCGTGAAAAATATGGTTTTGTATACGTAAATAAATTTTATTTTTCAAATGATTGCGAATTTACAATTTAGAAATCCTAAACGACAACCAACCATTAAATTTTTTTCTATATTTATAGATATAACATTTTTCAAAAGTAGAGGTATAGTAGAACCCACTTGTTTAGGAGAATGAAAAAACGTTATAAAAACACAAAGGATACCGCTAATAGAAGGAATGCTGATGAATCTGGACATTTTTGAGCAGTTTAATGTCGAAAACACCATACACTGTCCATATACATAAAAATAAAATAATATTTTGGCTATTAGGACCACTGTGTAAAGATTCAATAACCAACTTATCTTGATTTCGTTATAGGGGAGAATGGCGTATAATTATTTAATATGAATTTACATTCTAATTTCTATAACGCATATTAGATTTGAATAGAGGTTGATATCTTCATTTTTTGATCTCTTGTGAGATTAACAAACGTTACTAATTAAAATTTTGTCTCAAATTTTAATTCTAAAATTAAAAACACAGCGAATAAAGTCATAAATATTATAAATTAATTAAGCTTACCTACCCTATCTCAATCCTCACCATCGGATTCACTGTCATCAACATTGATAATAAATTGGGTCGGACTCGTTACATAAGAATTTTCTTCTTTGATGACATGTTTGATTTTTTTCTGCCAATCATCAGCTGAAATTTTGTTAATTTCTTCTTTTACCAAATTTGCAACCAACCCGTCAATTTTGGGAAACACGTTATGACGCCTTATTCTTTTTTTAAGTTGTCCCCAAATTAATTCTATGGGGTTAAATACACAAAAATAGGGCGGAAGGGGCAATACCTCGTGCCATTTCATCAATAAAGAATTTTTTTTCAAATGATTGTGTGCCTAATACTTGAATCAATTGTTTTTTTGTATAATTTTCTTCGAAATAAAGTTCATGATTTCTTAAAAATTCCTGAATCTCAGACTTATTTGAGTTGGTATTGGGAACTTTTTCTATTAAGCGGGAATGATATGAAGCATTATCCATCACTATGATGCTATTCTCTTCAATATTGTTTAACAGCTGATTTTCAAACCAATCTTCAAAACTTTCTCCAGACATATTTTTGTGGCAATCTAAATTACAATCTTCCAAATTTTTTCCAGAGAGTTTGAGGCAATTTTGTACCCACCCTGAGTCCGATCCACAGTAAAGAATTGTAAGTCGAGTTCCCTTGTTACAAGGAACATTTACTGAACATCTTCTTGTTCCGTCAGACCATCCTTTCTTTGGCGTATCGTGGGTATCGAACCACGTTTCATCTAAATAGTATATTTTTCTGTTACTATTTCGAGATGCCTTAATTTTTTCCAAATATTGTATCCTCCATTTTATGATCCTCTGGCTTTCCATTATTACAGTCCTCTTGTTGATAGTTTGGTATTTAAATCCAATTTTCGATATCCAACGCTGTGTTGTGCTTTTAGAAATTCTTAAATCTTGCCTTTTACTTTTTAGTAAAGAAAATATACTATCCACTGTTGGGAACTCATTTCTTTGGTAAGATTCATAAATAATACTACCAATTAATTTTGATATTGAAGGATCTAAAGTTTTAACACTTCCTTTATCACACCTCTCTTTACGATTTTTTGGACCATTCTTTATAATTCTATAAAGAGTGCTAATGGGAACATTTGTTAAAAAAGATGTTTTTTCAATGGCACTCCTTTCACCTTCGGAAGTTACAATATTCTTATAAACATTTATACATATGGTTTGGGCATCTTTACAAAGATATTGTTTTTTCGAGGTGGATATTTCTTGATACTCTGAAGTTCTTTCACCAAAAATGTTCTCTTCCTCATCGGAGCTACAGGAATCTTTGAGACTACAACCTGATACCACATAATCCATTGGAATATCATTTAATGATTGTTCCGATTCTTTAGATCCACTTAAAGAAACTGTATTTTCCCAAGGACGAAACATATTGAAATTGACACCGAATAAATAAATAAGAAGTACACTATAACAATGTTTCAAAATAAAAAAAAAGTATGTATATACACGGAAGCCAAGAATAATATTAACTGAAATAAACTAACGCCGCGAATCACCTACCACCTACTATTCACTAAATCAAAAATCAAGTGCGAACACAAGCACAGTGTATCACTGTATGAATATTTTCCTAGCCCCCACTACTGAAGACAATATTTTAATTAGTAACGTTTGTTAATCTCACAAGAGATCAAAAAAATGAAGATATCAACCTCTATTCAAATCTAATATGCGTTATAGAAATTAAAATGTAAATTCATATTAAATAATTATACGCCATTCTCCCCTATAACGATATCCAGCTAAGTTGGTTATTGAATCTTTACACAGTGGTCCTAATAGCCAAAATATTATTTTATTTTTATGTATATGGATAGTGTATGGTGTTTTCGACATTAAACTGCTCAAAAATGTCCAGATTCATCAGCATTCCTTCTATTAGCGGTATCCTTTGTGTTTTTATAACGTTTTTTCATTCTCCTAAACAAGTGGGTTCTACTATACAGATTTATGCTAGGAACCTGATGTGTAGCTTAAAAGAATATGAGAGAATAATGGCATTCACAGACTGTACTTTTGGAATTAAAGGAAGATAACGATCAAAAAAATATGAGAAAAGTAATGTGATAAATAGGAATGCTGAGATAGGGAAGCATAGTAAATAAAATAAATAAAAATAAGGGGAAGCTCATTTGTTTTGCCTCAGAAAAAAATATGGTATTCAGAAAACAAAGAGCGGAACATTATTATGAGCATCTGTAACAACAACTTATCTATGGCTGGTCGAAGAGGTGGAAAATTAAACTTAATGAAACTAAATCACTCCACATTAACATAACAAATAAAAGGATAGATCATATTACAGTCAGAATAAACAATAACCTGATTCCATATTCAAACACAGCAAAACACTTAGGTATTACCTTAGATGCCAAACTCCGATGGAAAGTGTATGTTAAAAAGGAAATAGAAGAACTTGGACTGAAATATAGAAAAATGTAAAAAACTCCACTCTGTCTACATAATAAGCTTATGCTTTATAAGCAGATAATTAAGCCTGTATGGACCTATGGTATCCAACTATGGGGATACACCAAAGCAAGTAACTTAGCAATCATCCAAAAATTTCAAAACAAAGCACTGAGAAACATAGTAGATGCCCCTTGGTACATTCGCAATAGTGACCTCCATAGGGATCTGGAAATGGACACTGTTGACCAGACCATCAAGAAAATAGCCAAGAGTCATGAAGGAAGACTTCATCATCATGTCAATGTCGAGACTATCCAGCTCATTGACAATACTGGGTTAGAAAGAAGACTTAAGAGGATCAAGCTCTTTGAGTTAGTTTAGTGTTTTTAGTGCAAAAGCAGAGCTTGTGTGTGCACGTGAAGCTTTAGTGCAATCCATTCTACAGAACCTAAGGAACGCTGATATCTTAGTTTTAAATTTAAATTGCTCATTGTTGAGCAAAGTTGATTTCTTTTACTTCAACTCTTCGCACAACGAGCAACAAGCCGCACGTAGTGCAAATAAGAAATACAGTCCATTTTTGCAGCCTCCCTGATTGGATTTGGGAACATTCCGAAAATACAGGTTGTTCACAACACATTTATTACAAAGCATCGATGGGAGAATACGGTCGATGGGGAAGCAATTCAAAATGCAATTCGTGCAATGGTGAAAGAGGACTTTTTTCTTCTTCATCTGGGGTCGTTTTTTTTGCAAATACTTTCTTCAAATGCACCAATAACGCCATATATGTAATATTCGCTATTGATGGTTCTTCCTATCTCAAGATAACGAAAAATAAAATGACACGCGCATAGACAAAACCTTATCATCTGACATTTGCGATTTTGGTCGCCTTGGGTGGTTTTCGCCGCTTGCTGTCCACTCAGTTGAATGGCAATTTAACCAGTGGAGTGTAGTGATGGATCCATATTTCATCTATTGTCACATACCGCATGTAAAAATTCTTTTTGTTGGGATTAAACGGTATCAAACAGCGCTTCCTCATGGACAAATGTTCATGCAAAATAGTGAATACACTGCTTTCTTATATCTTTAAGTTGTCAGTCTCACGCAACTTCAATTTACTATCAACCAAAACTATTTTGAGAACTTTTATTGTTTTTTGCCGAATTCAGCATCATCGGTGCTTGTACGGATGCGTTTAAAATCATTTAATTTAACAAAATTATTATTTTCTAAAATTCGTCGTGGGGTATATTTATAGGGAGATGTAAAATTTTAAGTTTTAGTAGCTACTATTTGTTAGTAATGGACAGGCGTTAGTAATATAACTCTATAATTTTACTGCTGTTGTTTTACCATGGAGATGTTTGCCGGTTTAGTTCTCAATATTATTAACAGAACTTTTTATTTATTATTTTCTTATTTTACACAATACTAAACGAAATAATTGTTTTGTCTCTGGTTTTTCATAAATCTTTTATCACAATGACAGTCTATTGAACACGCTAATAAATATTCAGTAAGCATTCTTCGACATCTATCGTAAATACATTAGAGCTGAAAGACTGACACCAACATAAGTTTCAGCCTGAACCATCCAACGTAATATATAAAGATTCTGAAAGATTGTCGGCAATTTTTCTATGTTCCTGACAACTCTGTGTCTGACCCTGCCGTCGCATCATTGGTTTTCTTTTCGAGAAGGAAAGTATAGATAATTTTCTGCAATTAATATTTTGTTTAAAAAGACATTAGTCGCTCATCTGATTTTTGTTTTTCTTTTTTACATTCTTGCAACAAACTTATAATGGACACAGGAGTATTAACAAAGAAACTAAGAAGAAAATGACAAAATCAGTTAAATTAACGATTGAAAAAATGGAAAATCTTTAATAGAGATGAAACAGTAAGAGCTTGAAAGAAACTTTACCCCAATTCGACGCTTAAAAATGCATAAGGTTTACAAAAAGTTTAAAGTTTATAAATGCGTGTTTCCAAATGGATAAATTGTTTTTTTCAGCCTTAAATATCGAGTGATACTGTCACAAATCCCATATATAATTCAAATATTAATTTCGGAAAAATAGGTAACAAAGTTAAAAAACATTTAAGAATTTTATTTATCAAAATTATTTTAGTTTAAACTTATTTACATAATAGAAAACTTAAAATATAAACATTTAATCAAACCAGGTCTCAGTGCAGAAAGGCAAAAATCGATGTTAGATTGCCTAATTGAGAGACTATTACAGAGATAAATGTAGGACAATTTATTCAAACTATGAACTCTGTAACTGTCAGCGAAATTTTCATAGAAACCCTTTGTGGCGAGAAAGAATTGACTTGTTGGCTGAAGAGCCAGTATTTGGCTGGGTGCAATAAAATAATAAGTACCTGGGATATTACAGTCCGGCATGGAGGTGGTGGTATTGAGACCTAATAACTGCTAAGTATTCGGAGAGAGACCTCTTTACCCTTCGTACAGACCAAAAGGGCGGTTCACCCTGGATACGTAGCAGCAACACGTAGGACAAACATTGGACCTCGTGACAATACTGATTTGCAGTCTATTGCCAGTACATCTTGAAGATCTGTAGTCCAATTTGTTTTTTTTCATCATATGTTATTTCCACGTAAACCTTCTATCCTGTATTATTTGATGATTTTTTACCAGGTTGTGAGAAAATGATAATATGTGCAAACTTCCAAAGCGCCGGAAAGTAGCCAAATCTTTTTTTTAAGCTTTTTCTCTAGCATAAAGTTCTTAACAGGGGCAGAAGATCTATGAAATACTTTCCCACGCAGCAGCTTGGATATTGTTATTTTTTCTTTGCTCTTTTATGTAATTTTGAGATATCGAAAAATATAATGGAGGCCTGTTTGTAGGGTCAGATATATATACTTAAATTATAAATTCAAATCGGCACGCTAATGTCGACCATTAATAAAGTTCCGAATTCAGTAGAAGGTGATTTAAGTCGAGAATTGGAATGGCAGGCTTTCAGACAGTTTATCGGGTCCAATTTATGCAATAGCCGAATGCAATTTGCAGAGAATGTACATGCTAGAATTCCCATTTATCAGAAGCTGTTTATGAAGCTAGTTATGTCTTAGAGGTATGCTTACATTCATTCCCTTTGGGGCACAGAGATATAACCTCTGACAGTGGCGTATATTCATTAATTTACGTTTTGGGTTAAAAGCTTCGATTTGTGACTTCTTAATAAGCTTAATGTCAACGTAAACTATTGCAGCATAGATTTGTTAAATAGTAGTATATTTGGTAACAAGGTTGGAATGAATTCCAACAGAGTAACAGACACTACTTTCTCCACCGCCACAGAAAGTAGCAATTGAATATAGTAAAATGAATCCTCAAATAACGCAGCTTATCTTTGTTCAGGCAAATTCAAACTAAATAATCAACACGTCGCGTAGAACTGTCAAACATGAAATTCTTGGCTATCTAGGATGAGGACGTGATATTTACAGAATGAACATTCTGACACTAGAGTAAGAATGAAATACGTATAAAATACATAAGAGACAAGTGTTTCAGAATCTTCTTTCAATCTCAGAATAACTACATTCAGTAGTGGCTGTGGAGAATAGTATATTCTGTAACAAGATTGGAATGAGAATCCGACACGAGTGTATACCTAGTAAAACGAAACCTCAATCTCTCAACATTGTGTAGGGGTGGTATTTTTATATTCAAGCTTGGATTTTTGCGGTAGCAAATTTTGAGTTATATTATGGGCATATTTTTTTATTTCTGGAGGAGTATTTTCAAATTCTACATCGGAATCGTTTGATTTTCTTCTCCTTTTTAATAAATTAAAAGTTTTTACAAACCAATATTAAGACCACGTCAACTAATACTGACAGTTAATTTGACATTCATGATAAACCTTATTTTTTTAAACAATTACGGAATGAAGATTCTGTCTCTAGTGATAGAATGAAATACGTATAAAATACATAAGAGACAAGTGTTTCAGAATTTTCCTTCAATCTCAAGAGCGAGAATGTTTCTTTTCTGTTATTATAAGTGATTTCAGAATAACTACATTCAGTAGTGGCCGAGGAGAATAGTATATTCTGTAACAAGGTTGGAATGAGAATTCGACACGAGCGAATGCGAGCGTGAGGAACCACGAGTGTCGAATTTTCATTCCAACAGAGTAACAGACTGTACTTTCTCCACGAACACAGAAAGTAGAAATTAAATATAGTAAAATGAAACCTCAATCTCTCAACATTGTGTAGGTAGTATTTTTATATTCAAGCTTGGATTTTTGAGGTAGCAAATTTTGAGTTATATTATCGGCAATTTTTTTATTTCTGGAGGAGTATTTTCAAATTCTACATCTGAATCGTTTGATTTTCTTCTCCTTTTTAATAAATTAAAAGTTTTTACAAACCAATATTAAGACCACGTCAACTAATACTGACAGTTAATTTGACATTCACGGCAAACCTTATTTTTGTAAACAATCACGGAATACAGATTCTATTCTCTAGTGATAGAATGTAATACATATAAAATACATAAGAGGAAAAATGTTTCAGAATTTTCTTTCAATCTCAAGAGCGAGAATGTTTCTTTTCTGTTATTATAAGTGGTTTCAGAATAACTACATTCAGTAGTGGCCGTGGAGAAATTGATTTTCCAATTTACAAACCAAAGAGAGCTTAAAAGTTTTAATTTTCCAGTGAAGATAAATATCTATGAGTAATATTGAATAAAAAGCTAATGTGGAATGCATTTCTTAAAAGCCTTCTTGCCACAACCATTAAACTAATGTTAATGGGCCTGATGCAATTTGGGTCTAATAACAAGCCAAAAAAAAGAGTACAAAAACTTGCTTGCCTACAGATACGCAAATCAAAATAAGTGTGAATGTGCCACAAACTTTCACACTCGTGAGAAAAGCCTCATTTTCCCCACTTTGTTGCACAATATAGTAGTTGTAATCTGTTCATTCAGTTTGTTTGGAAATAAATATATTTTTGAACACAAAAAAATGGACCGAATTATTTTGAACTCTCAATACATCACGTTTTCATTTCACAATTATTTTTTCTCTTCAATAAAGTGACGTATTTTTGGTATTTATTTATTTATTTATAGACAGGGTGTTACATTGCGAATTATCCTCCATACATTAAACGCAAACATAACACAATTAGACCATTCCAAAAAACGTATATTTGTTGGGTGTTAATCCCTCTTCCTAACTGAGATACAGAGTGTTTTATTAATTTTGGTAATTTTTTTCTCGAATCGTAATTTACGAAGCACGTTGTATCTTTTTTCATATTTCACATAGAAACTTCCTTTAAGGTATCCAAGCAATTAGAATATTTGTAAGAAAAATATCCAGGTCCGGATTAGGAAAGAATGGACAAATTTTTCCAGGTTCAAAACAACACCCTGTATTGTAAAGGATAATTAGAAATTGCTTACATTTAGAAAGAGCACAAAAAACTGAATTCGTCGACGTATTTGTTGTTTTCCAGCAGATAATTTTGCTACTAAAATTTATAGTTCAAAGTTTCAGTTTATCTGAATTTTGGTGGCTCAAAACGTAATTAGTGATATTTGTATTAATTGTGTGACGTCTTAATTAATATTATAGGATCTACTATTCTAAATTTGTAATTTTTATAATTTATGATGAAATCATTTTCCTCTAACCAATCAAAATATCTAATTAAATATCTATTTTTAGAACAGTTATTATGCATTTAATATTTTATAAACACCCTATATAAAAATATTTTGAAATCATCTAATCGGTACACTTAATAACTAATAAAAGGATGACGCAAAAATTAGGCAATTTTTATTGTTGTTTAAACAGAATGCCGCGTACAAAAACAAAACCAACAGAAACGAACACACTAAGTACTATGAATAAAATAATTTAATTAATATTTATCTACAAAAAACTATAAATAAATAAATAAATGTTCAAAATCAAAGACATTTTTGACCTCTGTGCTCTTTTTAAAATATGTCTATCACACTTTCTAATTACGTCCGGATTATTCCGCACAAGCATCAGGATCCTTTCAAGTAGCTGTTCTCTACTATTTATTTCAGTCTAGTAAACTTTTGATTTGAGGTACCCCCAAACCAAATAATCAAGTGGATTCAAATCAGGTGATCCGGGAGGCCCTATCCACAAAATATGAGGCTTACCACTACGTTGGAAATTCTAAATGAATTTATGCAAAAAGGATAAAGAATCGGATTTAGTGTTTCTAGGTAAAAATATCTCAAGATATAATTACCCGTTTCCAGAGAAATTGCAATTTAAAGAATAATTAGTATTAAACCTCCCGGGTAAATCTAACCAGTGGCGTGGCGATCTTATGCGATTAATTTCGTCGATATTGTCATTTCTGGGTTAAATTGTCTTAGCACGTGCTTACACCAGTCACCAGTTCGACGTAAGTCTGTCATAGGAACTGTTGATTACTCATTTGTTATTGCCGAATGTGAAATTCTGGATTGCTGTTTGCTGTGTAATTTCTTCACTATTTGTGTGATTTTAGTATACTTATTTGTTTTAAAGATAAATCGGAATAACAGAAATAAATGAGGTTATATGAGGTTATATCCAAATGTCACGGCCGTCAGCTAATTCAGGTCAGTGTCTGGTTGGTTCTTAATCCATGTTGTACTTTCTACAAAAAGGTTCCGAGAAAGAGATTAGTCAATAATTTTATAATTTTACTATGAAGGTTGAGCTTTTGTGTTTCCAAAGACTGGATTTGAAACGTGCTTAACAGTTTTTATTTTTTTTTAATCCTTTAATTATAAAACTTACAATTGCACACATTAATACGGTACAATGGACATTATTTTTTATCTCTGATACTTATTAAATTAATAAGAATATTTTTAGTAATATTTTATAAACTTTCTTTGGTTTTTTGCCTACAAATATAAATTCAGAATTTAAAATCATGTAACGCTACCTTTTTTGGGAATCCACAAACATGATTAATCGTCGTATATGTTTCTGTTAAAAGAAGTCTAGTGTTAGTTACGACTACTCTTGAAGAATCTATTTCGCTCTTTCTATTAATGATGCCAATGGGAAAAAACTATAGAAATGTGGCAATTGGAATTATTTCATTGGTACACGTCACGGTTCATAATACGTCACGATTCATAAATTTAAATTTAATTTCCCAGACCCCCTTTAATAATGAAGTCGGAAAATACAGTTTCATATGGGCCAATAAAAAAAAATTCATTACTAAGCCTGATTACCAAAGTTATTATTTAAAAAAATTCTGACAATTCGCCTGTAATGTGGTGTGTGGGCATAATATTTTCTAAGAAATCCAAGTAGACTATTTACTTAATTTTTCCATTATTCTATTATTAGTTATTAATGTACCAATTAGTTAATCTTCAAATGTTTTTATACAGGACGTTTATAAAATATTAAATGCATATTACATGTTATCCTAAATATGGACCTATAATTAGATATTTTTGATTGATTAGAGAAAAATTATTACATCGTAAATTCTAAAAATTATAAATTTAGATCATTAAATCGTGTAATATTAATTAAAACGTCATACAATTAATAAAAATCTCACTAATTACATTTTGAGCCACCATAATTCTTATAAACTGTAACTTTGAACTATTTTTAATAGTAAAATTATCTGTGGGAAAATAAAATATATGTCAGCGAGTTCAGTTTTTTGTGCTCTCTCGAAATGTGTAGATCAATTTCTAAATATCCTTTATACAGGGTGTTGATTTGAATCTGGGAAAAACTTTTTTCCTAATCTGGACCTAAATTTTTTTATGTGCAGTGCAGAAAAGTGCCCAGTGATTTACAAAATTATAAAGTACAATCCGCTCTCTCCTTGCGCCAAAATAGTCAAATAGACTAATATAAAAAGCGGCATATCAGTGGGTAGAAGTCAGAATAAACAATAACCTGATTCCATATTCAAACACAGCAAAATACTTAGGTAATACCTTCGATGGCAAACTTCGATGGAAAGTGTATGTTAAAAAGAAGAGAGAAGAACTTGGACTGAAATATAGAAAAATGTACTGGCTAATTGGAAGAAACCCAACTCTGTCTCTACATAATAAGCTTATGCTTTATAAGCAGCCTGTATGGACTTGTGATATCTAACTATGGGGATGCACCAAAGCAAGCAACTTAGCAATCATCCAAAGATTTCAAAACAAAGCAATGAGGAACATAGTAGATGCCCCTTGATACATTCGCAATAGTGATCTCCATAGGGTTCTGGAAATGGACACTGTTGACCAGACCATCAAGAAATTAGCCAAGAGTCATGAAGAAAGACTTCATCATCATGTCAATGTCGAGGCTATCCATCTCCTTCACAATACTGGGTTAGAAAGAAGACTTTTGAGTTACTTTGTGTTGTTAGTGCAAAAGCAGAGCTTGTGTGTGTACGTTAAACTTTAGTGCAATCCATACTACAGAACCTAAGAAACGCTGATGAGTATACCTTAGTTTTAAGTTTCAAACCATATTAGATTAAGTTAGAATTAAATTGCTCATTGGTCACTGTTGACCAGATTGTAATATACAAAATGCCTTTATGGGTGTTTAATAATAAAAAAAAATATTAGGGGATGTGCTCGCAGCATGTCAATACACTATTATTATTAATTTAATTTAATGCTTACACGCACTTGTGAATTATAGACAGATTGTAATCAAATTGGGATGTTAAAAATAGTATATTACGTAACAAGTGTTGTAAGTAGCATATTACGCACGAATGGAAAAGTTACGCAGGTAGCTGCGTAGCCACGATCACAACGACCGTGATCGTGATCGTGAGCGGTGCAATGTGTGTTGCCTAATTAGATTAAATTATTATTATTATTTTAAATAAAACTGTAGATAAATTAATGTATCTGATTATTGTAATATCTTAATACATATCCTAACACAATAATAATTCGAAAATTAACGGTTTAAAACTTATATATCGACTTTTTGTATAAAAATGGCACGCGGTGCGATTTGTATTACCATATCGCACGCATATGTTCAGGGCCGGTTTAAGGCATACGCGAAGGATGCGGCCGCAGGCGGGCGCCGATCCAAGGGGGCGCCACAGCTTGAAATTTTTTTCTGAATGTAATGTACAGGGTGGTTCATAACTATTGGGACAGAGGCTAAAGGCAGGTTATTTGGAACAAAATATGGCGATAGGACCAAATATAACTTAATAAAATATTGCTGTGGAATAAGATACAGGGCGTTAAAGTTGAAATTTTTTTTTCGTTTTTTTTCTGATGATGTCCCTGTATATTTATCAATTGTTATCAAAATCGGCACAGAGCCATAACTTTGGACAAGGAATATTATTTGATGTATTATTTCACATTTTGGTATAGGGGGCGCCACGTGAATGATTCCTGATGATGAAATTAAGTGGTATCTTTTTTTGACGAAACTTTTTAGTGATTTTGATTAGAAAATCTGACGTAAACATCATTTCTACGTAATATAGATACTCTTGTTTAAACACGATAATTTCAACCGTTTTCGAGAAAAACGCGATTGAACAGTTCTGAGAAGGGGATTTCAAACAACAGACAATAAAAAACTTATGACATAAGGCTTCTATTTCAACGATTTATAAAGCAGAATTAAAAATAATTTTTGCATAAAAAGAGCAAACTTAAATTAAATGTTCTATGTGGCCTCCTCCGACCTCTATACCTTTTCTAATTCTTGTAATAAAAGATATCAAAGACAACATTACAAAATTACCTGTTCAATTGCGTTTTTCTCGAAAGCGGGTTAAATTATCGTGTATAAACAATGTGAAATAATACATAACATAATATTCCTTGTCTAAAGTTATGTCTCTGTGCCGATTTTGATAACAATTGATAAATATACAGGGACATTATCAGAAAAAAACGAAAAAAAAAATTCAAATTTAACGCCCTGTATCTTATTCCACAGCAATATTTTATTAAGGTATATTTGGTCCTATTGCAATATTTTGGTTCCACTAACTTGCCCTTAGCCTTTGTCCAAATAGTTATGAACCACCCTGCATAGTCCAAAACAGCTACCCAAATTTTAAAAAATTTCCCTGACCCCCCCGTATTACGCCCCCCAAACTACGCCACTGTTATGAGAGACGCCAGTGAATTGTTCGCATCCACTAGAAAAATGTCTAGGACCGGCACTGCATATGTTATCCGTCGCTTACTGGTGTTTTTGACAGTACAATATTTGTCATTTAAGGACAGTGCAAGGCGTAGATAAAATCAATTATATCTATTATTATATATATAATTTTATCTGTTTTTTGTTTGTTTGAATAAATTTGTATTAACTATTCTTCTAATATACTATTAAGAGTAGACAAAAATTTGGTCACAAAAAATTTTGTGGTTTTGTAGCAAACACAGAATTCGCGATTAGTCACTCAGACAGAACCACGATATCAAAATGATGATTTTTTTATGAAAGAAGTATTCCGTTCACATTTTTATTTGAATATTTCTTGACGTTTTAATACTCTGGAGATTTGGCAAGAGTAACGGGCAAGGACAGTCAACTGTTTTATCCCCCGTCCGAAATGGCAAAGGATCTCTTCAATATCCTTGAAAGGTTGGAATTTGACTCTTTTACATTCACTAGAATCATACGAGATTAGAAACAGTGGCGGGGAATATATTTATTAAATATGATTTTTTGGGTTAATAAAGAAAGAAATGTTGAACCACTTCTTTTTCTAATTTTTTTTAACGACCTACTTTCGACGTACTATCTTACACACAAACATCAACAAAACCAGTGCCAATCTCGGGGATAAAAATTTTAAGTTTTTATTCTAATTAAAACTTTTTAAATAAGTAATAAATTAAAAAATACACTTTTTTTTAAAATTATTTTACAACTCTTTAAACTTTTAATCATGATTACGTTTATAACAAATTCTTCCTTAAAGGCGTATGCTCTGAATGTCGATTGTAACTTTCATATAACGTAACATAACATGTACAGTTTTTCTATCTTTACCTTAATTAAGGGAAGCGTTTAAACCACAAAATGATTTATACTTATATCATAGAAATATTTTGGAATGTTCACTGCCGTCAGTTGGATCTACGAATGCAACAAATCAAATTCGAAACACGCGTAAGGTCAATAGCTGAGGCAGCTAAAAGATAAACCACACAACCGTACTACCATCTATCCGCAAAAGTCATAAAGGAACTGCAGTACCGCTTTTTATCGATCAGCTTCGTCACTTGGGTGTTTGAATCCAAGCGGAGTCTTTAGCTAGATCAAATAAAAGATAAACCACGCAACCCTGCTACCCTCTATCACCAAAACCGACAACTGCAACCCAGAAGAAAGAAACTTAACAAATCATCAAAACAAACCTGTTTGATCTATCAAGGCAAGTTTGATTTGTCTTGAAAAACCAATTCTTTTTGATTTGGTATTACATACATTTGGATGTCACAAAATGAAAATTAACAATCAGAGCAAAAGAAACCAATGTTTGTAGAATCTTAATTTTCAGATTCAATCTTCACTGTCATTGCCTTCATCTCTGTGGTTGGATGGTTCTTCAATTATAGATTTTATTGGGTATTTGCACTTTGGATGTGCTCTTGTTCTGTTTAGGACCAGCACCAGCAGTGCCATATGATGATGATTCTTTGCAAATCTAGTTGAGTCGCTCCAGAATAAGCCGTTCCCCCTCTTTACTATATATGCTCTGATTTCATGGGTTGTGCATGGGGTTATCGGGATGCCTCATTTTCGATATAACTCGGAGGGAGGATGTTTCTGCTGTTGCCAGTTGTTTTTGGGCTGGACCCTTACAATTTATTAGTACAGGATGTCCGTATTCTAAGATAGGTCGGCATATTGACTTATATATCTTGGCACAAGTTTTTGTATTCAACCCATTGTTCTTATATGTGAGGCATCTGAAGTACCTAGCTGTCTAGCTCTTGATATTGTCTTCTTTTTGAGGAATTTAAGATGGTGATTGAAATTTAATCTACTGTCTAATTGCATTCCTAAGTATTTAACTATAGGTTTTGGAAGAATCATGTGATTATCGATAGTAATAGTTGGGGAGTCATTAGAACTTTAATGGTGAAACAGTGAATATTTTGTTTTCAAAGGATTAATCTGAAGCCTCCACTTCTTAAAAAAATCTTGAAAAAGATTGAAAATACGTTGTAAACATAATTTAAAAAAATTATATTTATTTAAAACCATTCAAAGCATCCGCAGAAGGAGATCAGTACTGTTCCAATGGTCGTTATAGGAATAAATAAGTTGGTCAAACTGAAACGATGTGCTTCATATATAGATGTTAAAGAAGATAGGAATGAAATTGATGAAAAATTGTTAAAACATTATAAGCGCGACAATTGGATGTATTATGTTGTGTTGATATTAGATTTGCAAGAAGAAGATTTGTTAAGATTTGAAAATATTTACAAAACCCTACAAAATCAGCTCTCCTTAGCCAATGTAAAGATTTCGAAAATGTTGATATATGTGTGCTAGTTATCTTCCAAACATCTCGTGGTAAAAACTCAGTCTCAGTCGATATCTGAAGGAAGGGCTGATAGTTCAGAAAATTTATTAAAATGGTGAAAGCGGCAAGAGAATGCATTTCCAATACTATCTGAAATGGTTAGAGACTTTCTAGCGATACCTGCTACATAAGCTTCAATAGAGAGGATTTTTTCCAGGGTTTGTCTAACAATTACCAAATGAAGGAATAGACTAATGTTCTGGTTCCCACGAAAGAAGATATCTTGTAATATTCAGAGAACATCGTGAGAACCAAGGGAAAGAAGGTAGACATTGGTGTTTCTTTTAAATTTCTGGAGGAAATATGCCTCGAGGAAGGAGTGTGAAGACTGAGGTTGACGGGTTAATCTCGAAGAGACTGCTAGAGGACGAACGATTGTTGATATTTCAGAAGAGCATCGCCCATGAAAATATGTACAAAATAGAGACAACTTTTCTATGGTTTTCCGGAACTCAAATCAAATTCTTAAAATCAAATTAAACTCGTGACTTCACTATCCATCGGGGTTTGCAGAGTTTTTGACCAATTCTGGTCAAAGTGTTGTAATCTTAGTATCTTCATTTATGAATTTAATCAGTTGCCAAATGATATGTCAAATGCCTGTGACCTAAAATCATTTAAAATTATGTTGAAACAGATTATAAAAAAAAATAAAAAATGATGTATGTTGATAAATTGATTTCACCTTTTTAGTAAATTGACTCCTTTTCTTTTTTGATTTTAGTTTGTTTGTATGTAAGTTTTATCCTATGTGTACGAATTGTTTTAAATTTTATTATTATTTTTTATAGCACTTTTTTGTATCTTATTTATATTAGGTTATCCTATTTAAATAAATATTCTTCTTCTTTTTCTTCATTTATCAGTGTTGCTGATAGACAGCCGACACAGATTTTCAAAATCCATTGTGCTGATTTTTAGTAAATTTAGATTGATTTTGTACAGTTAGTATCACAATATTAGTAGCATACATTTTATCAAAGCAAAATCAACCGAATTTTACAACTTTAATGTTTGTATTTGTATTTTGATTACATTTTTTGCTAGATTTTAAGATAAAATTTAGTTGAACATTTGTACACTTTGTAAATGTATTTTTATTGATTATATTTTCTAAAAATGTAAATATTCGTTGTTTTGTAGTTTTAGAGATAAATCTTCTGTAATATTGTTATTGTGATTAATAAACAAAAAAAACAAGATAGTAGCACGGAAGGGTTGTTTAAAATGTTCATAACTTACATTCCAGGCCAAACATATCTCTTACTAGTATGGTATAAAATGTCAAAATTTGAATAAATAATATGACGAGTCGGCTATGCTTCAAGTGCAATGAACACTTTCCATCATATAATACCGATGATTGAAACACATCAGAACACGGTATGGTTGATGAGATATTTGGGATTCCGCTTTTTACGTATTTTCCACCAACCTATCCATATTTTACCGCTCTCTCCTCGGGGAGACAATTTCATAGGCGACTTTTCGAAATTACCGACGTTCTTGTAAGGGATTTCCGTATGGATACTAAGAAGTCGAGTATGCTGTTTTATGGGTTACATGCACTTCAGCAACATATGAATTATTAATCTTGCATCTGGTAATACGCAAATGAGATTTTTAGGAAGAAGTCAAAATTTCAAAGTGCATGTTCGAAATAAGTTTCTCTTTTCCAAGTACACAGACCGTCGTCAGACCGTCGGTTTATCTTCTAGGAAGATATTTCAACATATCTATAAAATGTTAAATAAATAAAAAAGTAATGTCACTGCACTATTTATAGAGTTGCAGCAAATACATCCAGAGTCCAAAATTTGCAACATTACAAATTTGAAAAACACAGAAAAATGTTGAAAAAATAAAACTTTTGGTCGTGCAGAGTGATCACCACTTCTGAATTGGATTTGTAGCGCATTTGATATTAAATGTTCTATTGTTAATTTACGTTGCAAAAATTTACAATACATCTTCCACTAGAAATAAAAAATAGTCAAACATTTAGCATGTATAGGAGAAAAATAAAAATGTGGATCGAAGAGACGGATAGATCATTTATTTTAAACGCAATTAATAATTTATGATATTTCTGTTCTAAAAATTAAATCCTTTATGTAAGTAGGTATATGCTCCTAAATTTGATTTATTTCTATTAACTGTACACTGCACTCACGTACCTACAAGCAGTTTCTAACTGCTTCTGTGCCTTGCTCCTCTTCCGAGTAAACACAAGGATATCCAATAGATGTCCAATGTATATCCAAAACGTACAATATGTACATCCATTGGATGTCGTTTGATGGACAAGGAAAGTCCAATGGATATCCCATGGTTATCCATCGGCCACCAACTTGGACGTCCAATGGATGTCCATTTTTTATTTAATATGAACACTAAGTGGATCTTCGATGGACTTTTCATGGATGTTATCTGGACCTCTGATGGAGGTTTATTGGACTTATAAATGGACATTACCTGGACCAGAGGTGGAGATCTTATAGACTTCAGTTTCTAGTTTTTGAGAAATGCCTTTCCATCCAAAAAATAATGTAATGCTTTAGATTTTCCCAGACGTCTAGCATTATTACTACAATCTGGATATAGATCAATCAGCACTATTTACGGAATATAAATACGATTCATATAAATAACAATATATATTCAAATATGTTTTAAACACAGAACATGAAATAAAAATATTCTAAAATAAATAATTAATTTAAAAATAAAAGTGAAATAAACGTCCATTTCTGATGACGATGAGTCAGCTTCACTTATATTATGTTGCTGTTCGTTTTCTGTGAATGGAGACTGAACACTACCACTTTTAGAATATTTGTTGACTGTTGAACACAATCTTTACTACTTGCCCCAGAATTACTATTATTGAAATCACGCAGCACAGGATATTCCCAGAATATCCTCACAAGATATCAATGATCTTTTTGCAGAATATTCCTAAGCAAATATTCTGAGAACGATCATAGAATGTATTGGATATATTAAAATATTCTATGAATATTTGTATATTATATTCCTAGTACATTAATATAGAATATTCTAAACACATTCTATGTACATATTAATTATCTTTTATTAAAAATAAAATTGATGGATTTTTTTATGTTGGTCATTTTCATATTTTCAACAATAAATAAGTGTAAAAAAATAAGCGCGTACATTTGAAACCTTAGGAAAAATCTATGAAAAATTTTGTAGTTGTAAAATCTAAGTCTTAATGTAAATCAAATGCGCAAGCTCAATACAGCATTGCCATCTTGTAATAGAATTAAAGCTAACGTGAACAAATTAATTCATATTTTTATTTATATACTCCTATACTAAAAAAATTTAATTAGGTTTGTACTTTAATTTTCACTGGCAAGAGTTGCAATAAACATTTAATTCAAAGTTAAAACCAAAAACCAACTTACCATGACCGTGACGGGTTTAAAAATACTATCCGGCAACATCGCTGTCACGTCACCCGTCATTCCCGTCAGTTTCGTGCCTCTTGTGGTTATGTGTACCTATTAGTTTTTAGTTTATTGCAGGGTTTATTGAAAAAAAGCCATGGAAGGTAATGGACGTAAGTCATGACATATTTTTTTAGTTGGAAAATTGGAGCCCTACCCCTACATTGACAATCACTTTTTACATAAACATGTTTTTTTGACAAATTATTAGGCGGGATTCTTTATAAAAATATATTTTTAACAGATTACGTTGTGTATAGATTTTGTATAGATACTATTAAATAATAAGTAACAACTAAAGAGTAAATAGGGTAGAGTTTTTATGTTAAAATGCCCAAGGTTCTAGTACCGAACAGTCAACAGAAGGTTGAAGAAAACTTTAGCATCTGAAGATGCTCATATAGTACTATTAGATAGTGTTGATGGCAGGAATGTGGACGAGAATGTGGATCAGTGTGCGAGTGATATCGAACCTTCTACTATATATATTGTTATAATATTTGTGATTATAACTTTTAATTATTTTGATTTAATTTAATTTTAAATAAAATTTTTGATAAATTTATTTGACTATTATTTGAATTTAGAATTTTAAATAATGTTCTATAATTTTAATTTGTTCTTTAAATTTAATAATTTTTTTAATACCACCACGACTACGCTCAAATTGATATCTGTAAATCTTTCTAATCCCAGGGATTCTTTAATTGTGAGTTCATGTTCTTATAACTTCCCCTTAATCTATGCTACTGATAGTCTCTGTATTTGGCACAAAATAAAATGTTGTTTCAAATTTTAGAATGAGTTTATTTTAATAGAAATTAAAAAAATTTTATATACACAGATCAGACTATTGACTATAATGAGTTACTTTCACGCCCACACACTCAATGATATCTTATATCTAAAAAAATTTAAATTTGGCGCAATAAATTTCAACTTAACTAAGGTTGGCACACCCGAAATTCTAAACAGTGATTAATATGTCAATCTTAACCACACAAATGCATACCTCAGTCTTTGTTTTTGGTCTGCAGTATGTGATAATTGATTATAATGAATTGATACCTTTGAATATCCTTATTTCTTCTTCTTCTTCCTCGTACAAACAGTGATGTGTTATAACTAGATTTCTAGTTATGTGATGTTTCCACTTTCTGTTGGTTTTTACGAACTTAATATCCAGATGATATCCACAACAAGCCAAATAACTTCCAGGTAAGTTTTTTAAGTATTATTTAATACTAACCACTTACTATTCATAAACAAATTCGCCGTAATAATTGTCCTCCCAGAATATAAATGTACTTCTTCAAAACTTGTAACTTTTCCTTAATAATTTTTTTAACTTTTCAAAAATTTATTTTCTTAAATTTTTCTACTAAACTCCTTCTACCATTTTATAAACTAAGTAACTTCCTTTTAAACTTTTTAAATTAAAATATTTTCTTAAATTTCATCTACTAAAAAACTTCTACCATCTCATCAAAACTAACTACCTTCTTTTTTTCTGTTGCTAGGTTCCCTTCTGACGTCATATAGGTTGTCTTGATATTATAATTTGTTATAAAGATCGTCCCAAAATAAATTGTTAATAAAATTTTTAATTTTGAATATGATTTAATTTTGGTTTTAAATTTTTAGATTACTATCAGAGCTTTTTAAAAAGGATTTTTTTAATAATAAGGAACTCACATTAAATCAATCCCTTAGGTAAGTTCACCTTTAACGTTTCTCTTTATCTATAAATTACCATTTTGTTTATTTTTCTAAATTCTATTTTTTAATAATATGATTTCTTTATTTTTAGGTGACACATTAATTTTAAGAAGAAATATCGGATTGGCATAGTCTGGGTATTTATTTTGTTCAATTTTACTTTAATTTTATCTAAATATTATAATTTTGATAATGTTAAAATTCCATTTCATTTGATAATATTAAATTCCATTTCAATATATTTCTTCGTAATAGAGAATTCTTATTAAAAGCCATTTTGTCTAATTTTGGCATTAATTTCCTACCTAAAATGGTTCAATTTTATTACATATTGTCACTTTAATAAAAAAAATATTAATACTCTGACAGTCTCATATACTGTTACAATCTGATGATAGGTACTTTTTATCTTTAGGTAGTGTAAGAAAACAATTTGGGGCATCCACAGAGTCAGACATGGAAGCTGCCATGAAACTATGGCTGGTGAAGAGCAAGTAAAGGCAACAAGCATCAAAAATTTGAAGTTCTAAATAAAAAAATAATTATATTTTTTTTTGTCTATCCTCCTTTTATTTTACAAAATGCTATAAAAGTACCTAAAAGTATGGCATAGAATATTATAAAAACATTCTAATGAATGTCTCAGAACATTCTCGGCACATTCTAATGGATGTTCTCAGAACATCCTCAGCACTTGACAATACCCTGTCCTTTGCCACATCCTAAGGATATTCATAGCAGAAATTAGTACATTCATAGAATATTCAAATATACTTTTTCAATATTCTACGCACATTCCAGGAAGGTGATTGTGCTGTGTGGGATATATTGGGATCAGACTGAAAGCTCGAAGCAAGTGGTGAAACAAAAGCAGAACTTGATGGAAGGATTTGTGCGTCACTGGTGGAAGATAAATTTATCTCTCTTCGAGTTCTCTTATAGACTTTGTTTAAGTACGACGTTTTTCTCCATTCTTACCCGGCGATCAAAACACAAATCTCATTTCTTTTTTGAAGAACTTATTAACAATGGAAAATGGAACTAAATAATGAATATATTCTAAATCCATTAGAACTTGGAACCAAATAAATAACCTGTCAATTGTCAGTTTTGAAGTTGAAATTATTCCCAGGAATGCCAACAGTAACAATGCTACCAATTGGTTAAATTTATTTCGAAGTTAATTGGTCCATCAGAGGTCCATAAGAACATGGACCGGAAAAGATATCCATTGGATGTCCATTAATGGGTATCCATTGTATGTTCATAAACGACGTCCACTAGACATCCGTTGGATGTTCCTTTCTGGTCCATGTCCATATGGACCAATTATGGACTTTTGATGGGTGTCCATTGGATATCCTGTGTTTACTGGGTTCTTATCAATTTAATTTATTTTTTACTGTTGCCTTTTAATAAATTTATATTTTCTTCTCTTTCGACCTTATATATCGTTATTTCCTTTCTATAAACGTACAGAGACAGCTCTTGATTTGCTTGTTGTCGCATATTCATATTAACCAATCTATTCAATTTTATATTTTCCAGTATTTTTTGAAGCATGTCATCTCCACTGCTATCATTTGTCTTTTAAGGTGTTTGTTTATCGTTCAGGTCTCTCTTGCATACGAAAAAGTTGGTCTTGCTATTGTATTGCAGATTAGTATGTACTGAATAAATATTAAAAATTTTTTCTGAGTAGGTTGGAAGCAAGGAAGGTAATTTTAAGAATTTATAGATAATTCCTTCCTTTGGTGTTTCATTAATTAAGTGGAATAAGTTATCCATTTTCTCGAATGTGGTCATTAATTGTCTGTTGGAAAATAATTTTTGTTACATTCAAGTTTTTATTCTCTGTTGATTACAATATTGATGTCAACTAACCGATCAGGAGTTTAATCCAAAATTTTAATAAGAAAAATAGATAGTTAACAATTTCATTGTAAGGATTTTTACAAATTCTCTTAAGTGGCAACCGGATTCTTGTGAGAAGCAAATTTCACTTCTATTTTATAAGGATTTTCTAATATAAAATTGTATTTATATGCGCGCCACTGGGAACACTTGGCCATGGAATATTTCTCGGCAGCTTTAAATGTATGCAACGATGTGGCAGCACTTTACAAAGATATTTAAGAAAAAATGGGAAACCATATTATTTAAAAAGTACTTGAAATTTTTTAAAACAAATAGGAGCAAATTTTCATAGATTTAATGCAGAATGGCGCGGATATTTCTTTTTGTGATTTTCGATTTAAAAGTTTTGGAATTATTTATTTCCTGAAAATTTCACAAAAATCAGACGAAAACTAAAGGCTTAAAAGGTTATTAAAATTTTTCAAGGGGTTCGGTTTGCTCTTAATTGGTACATGGTAATTCGGATATTCTTGTTTTTCTAATTCAAGTAAGCTTCCAATATTCGACGCACTGTAAAAAACACTTCATTTCATTTGCAGAATTCGATTTGCATGTTCCTTGACTTCGGCTTTGTTTTAGGAAGTTAGCAAAAGTTTTTGTTAAAAGTTAGATTCTAAGTAAAACTTTAGAATATCTAATTTTCTTTCATCACTACGATTCCACTAAACGTCCTTTTATACGAGTTAAGAGTTCGAGATCTCATTTTGTATTCTCGAGAGGGGTATCGTTGAATATGCTTTAAATTGCCTCTTCTATGGGTATTTTAGACCTTCTGTTTAAAGCTGTACGTTATTCTGTATATGATTGTAGTCAATAAGCGAAAGCTACAGAGTGTTCAACCTAATTTTATACGAGCATTGGATTGCTTCTCTTAATATTTAGTATTATTCGAGTCATCGATTACTTTGAAAATGGAAAAACCATCAATAGCCAATATTATATGGCGTTATTGGTGCGTTTGAAGGAAGAAATTACGAAAAAACCACACCAAATGAAGAATCAAAAACTGCTCTTCCACCAAGATAATGCACCGCCCTGTCACAAGTCGATCAAAATGATGACAAAATTGCACGAATTGCACTTTCAGTTGCTTCCCCATCCACGTATGTTAAACTGACACAGCCGTTTCGGCACAATCAACCGAATATATTACAGTATTTTCTAACTATTTATGAACTATTTTCTAATACAAACTAGAATTTTCTAACGCAAGTGGTTCGCGAGAAAATGATGTTGTGCTAGCTTAACTGTTAAGCTGGCACAACCCTTCTATAACTTTTTCCCCCGAAATAGTTATGAAGATGATTCTAACGCTCAATTTTCTAACTTTTTAATTAACATGGGCACATTTTTGGACATCTATTGCGATCTATTGCGAGATTACATTTTTAATGGGGAAAATCTCTGTATGTGGCCATTTTTTGGAATGTCCAAAAATGTGCTCAAAAGTTCTGGAAAATTTTTTGCGGATTTCCCAAATGTGTACAAATAATTTTTGTCAGATGAGAATTTTTTCCAATACTTTCCCAGTTTTCAGTAGAACGATTTCTGATATGTGAACATTTTTGGATCATTGTGGTCATTTTAAGGGCAACGGAAAATTTGTCCCCGAATTCTAAGTGGACAGTCTTGTAGGGTTTTCCAAGATGAGCATTTCCCCATAAAAAAGTCCGGCAAAATCTCAATTTCGTGTTCCGTAGGGTCATTTTTGTGCGAAAAATCTAGTTTTTTTGGAGTCAAATTCCGCGAAAATGAAGACCCGAAGCAAAAATCCAGAAAGAGGGATCGATAGGTAATTTTCTGACGAACATTTAAAAAAAAATCACCTCAAACGGCCCAACCCTAAGGGGCGTACATCAATTTGAATGACACAGTGGCGCCACACTGCGCCGTGTGTCCTGGCTAAAGAACCTGAGAGATTGGCTTAATTCTAGCAATGTTCAACTGTTCAGAGCTGCAGTTAACATGGTCACGATTGCTGTGATGATAACAAACCTCCGATAGGAGATGCACTATAAGAAGAAGAAGTTTTTTATGATGCATTTTCCAACAATAGTACAGTTGTCATATGAAATAGTCTAGGAGAATTTTTTTGGCCGTGAAACTGCAAAATATTGATTCGAAATGCGTTTTCGTCGACATACTATTTAACAACTCCAGCACAATCTTTCTAAATATAAATAATTTAGTTTTTTATGACGCATTTTCCAATAATAGTACAGCTGTGATAGGAAATAGCCTAGGAGATTTTTTTTTGGCCATGGATTCGAAATGCGTTTTTGTCAACATACTCTTTATTAACTCCAGCACAATCGTTCGAAATAGAAATAATTTAGTTTTTTATGACCGTTAAAGTTTTATCAATTTTACTAGACAATGTACAATATTTATTTATAATCCCCTCAGTGACCTCTATATGCTTAAGGTACCATACAGCCCTCACAAACACCCCGTATAAAACCAATGCAATCTATGCAAAATATTTAAATTATTTCTTGTAAGAACATCAAAATTATACACTGAACTTGCTTTAAAATTTTGCGAAAAGCAGAAACTATTACAAGCGTTCCCAGACGACATCTCTGAAATATGGAGGCATAATCTTGCCTAAATATACCCACATATTTATAAGGTCGCTACTTTGTCATTCTTGAAGTTTAGATTGGATTTTATAATATATGTAGTGCGCTCTGCATTATTTTACATCCAACGGTATTTCTCTGGAGTGATGCCTTCTGAGTTTATCTTTTAAAATGGAACTTTTTCCTGTATACTCAAAGATTTTAGACTCTTTTTAGTAAATATTTTACTTTAAATAATTTTTTTTGTAATCATAATGCAACGAGTTGATGTAATGGCTTTATGAATTACCAGGTTGCCACTTTAATTTTTTTTATAAGTGTCATAAAGTGTGGTTATGTTGACATGATTGCTATTTTATTTAAATATTGTTCTTGTGAATTTTGCCTAAATATGTGGTCTGATCACAAAGTACACTATCTAATAAGAAGCGAAAGCACACGATATTGAGAAGAAATACGTCACAGCATTGAAACATAAACTACATGAGCTACACTGAGAAAAGTAACATGTATCGATTCAAATTCTTACAAAACCGAACTACACTAAGAAAAATAATAGTGTTGATGAATATCCATCTCCGTTATGATTAAAAAACTACACTATAATAGTAGTTTATGATGCAAGGAGCGTTACTTTTTCGGACGATTATGGAGTTTTCCGGCTGAGACGTTAGTCGAAGCCGGCAAACCATAAGAGTAAGAAGAAGAAACTTCTCGTCCGCGTTATCATACAATATTTTTTATTCCAATATAAAAATATTAATAAAATGAAAAATTCTATCTAGTTCTACTTATAGTTTTGTAGCAATCTGGAGGAATGGTGTGTGAAGTGGAAGATCGCGATTAACTCGGAGAAAAACCAAGCTGTGTTGTTCAAGAAGAGAAGCCACGCACCAGACAGACAACTACAAATGTACGGACAAGACAAGACTCTGGTATGTTGCCAACAGATGGTTATTCAGAGATCTAGAATTCAAGAGGGTCCTGGACATCATGAATGACCGAGCAGAGAAGATATTTGAAAACTTGAGGAACCACCCCAACTAACAGCTGAGAGATCTGACAGACTACCTTGCAGATGACCACGAAAAGTATAACAGACCGAAGAGGCAACTCCTCAACACTAACTACGATTGATTGCCAAAGTCACCGTAAGTTGATATAATTTTTGAATAAAATATGAGGATTTGAGGAAACTACATTCGAATGACGAGGGAGTCCCGAAGACACGAATCGACGTACAACTCCGGACTACCCTAGACAACGGCGGCTGTTGCAGGAGCAACAGCAAAGAAGAGAATGAGCGGCGGTATAATTAAAAAAAAACGGCTTTGGCCACCAAAAGGGGGGGGGAGAAAGGGGGAAGAAAAGGGAACACACAAGGGACAAGGGGGGATAAGGGGGAGTGGAAACACGAAGGGAGGGGCTCAGGGAGGAAGGGAAGGTGGGAAAACACAAAAAACCAACCGCCACTACAGGACCAGACTAACTGACAAAGGCACACCAAGACCAGACACAGAGATATAAAGCGCATCACGCTACCCCTAAAACATAGAATGTTAGCAAATATCCCTATAACTGCCTTCAGCGGGATAAATGTAAGAAGACCAGGAACTGAAAGATTCCGGGGGGTATGTGGAGTGTTTGGGCTTGGCCTTCTCTCAAGAGAAAAAAATCACGATTTTTCCCCTTTAGGGACGACCGCGCTCAAGCTGGGCTTCTTAATGGTGTGCTGCTCTGATGTACTTCAAAATATGAATTCTGAAGTATCGCAAAAGTTTATTAAACACTCAGAAAGAGAAATAGGCAAATTATATAAGAGGAAAAGACTTTTTGATAGGTTAGAAAGCGTTTTCTAAAACAAATTGCCAAGTAGTTTCAATTTTTTGTTTTTCTTTGTTTCGTTACCACGTGGATTAGGTCAAAAACTAGTCGACCCATTAAGTCTCTGACCCGATTTCTGGATTTCATTATTTTACATCATTAAAACCAAGCTACAAAAATCTTGAAAATTATTACCCGATTTAACTTTTTTCTTAAGTATTGGTTGTTCTGATAAATAAGGGAATCGGAATTATCCTCTTATGGGAATGAATTTATTTAAATGTCTTTTCTGAACATGCCGTGCAGCTTTCCATTGCACACATACACCTGAAACAGAAAAAGAGACTCATGTATTTTTAATCCATTCGATTCCATAGGTAGAGAAAAGCAACTCTTCCGAGAAATTTCAAACTAAAATACCCTTGGGCATTCGAACATCCGTAATAAGTATATATATATCTTGACATATTTTCCGACATGAAATATTTTGAATTATCAAAGTGTGGTGTGGTGTGGTAATACGGATAGAAGGCCAAACTGTTTCTGCGGAACGGTTTAAAGTCCCCACGGAGATTTTGTCACGTTTCAAGGGGCTCAACGAATCAACTGGGGTCATTTTTGTGTCGAGGGGCATCCGTATATATACCTATACACGTGGTGTAATGTCGGACTCAGAATATGCAGACTGACTGTCCGTTCTTAAATTTATTATGAAGCACCATTTTCTAAATGGAAATTTTATATATTTATATATGAATATCTACGTTTCCCTCTGTTGTATGTTGAGTTGAGGTTCACGGTGTTCTTCCTGACTTTGACTGGCCCAGCAAAATCTAATTTCGTCGTGTTGCTGAATAATAAACGAAAAAATGGCTAAACTTAACATCCGAGGTTTAAATTTTGTAATCAGGACTACGTAAGGAGATAATTTAGATTCAACTTGGTTTTGGTTATGTTGGAAATATATGTTACCAAGGACCACACAAATTGAGGTTTTTATCAATATTGTGTTAAATTGATTTTGACACAATATTCAATAAATTAGTGTCATTGTGTCCTAATGTCCATAGTGTCATTACGTTTTTTGGTCCTGAGATTTTCAAATCGGTAATTGAAGACACAAGAAAATAATTAATGCAAAAACCAATCACATAAACAAAACAATGTACAGTACAAAGAATGACATCGAAGAAGAAAAAATTGAATCAAAGAGATATGTATAGAGACGAAGACCAAGAAAGACTATGCCAAATAATAGAAGAAATAACTCAGAAAAGGGAATTAATTACTATGACAACAGATATTTTTATATGAAGACTTTAACACAGCAATAACAACTGTATTGAAACATCAGTTTTTAGAAAAGAAACACATACAAATAGATATCTAAATTTTAATTCAAACCACCCAATTTGTATTAATAGTCGAGGCAATGAAGCACTAAAAATGCCCGAACCGGGGAAAAATTTCGGAGTGAACGGTTTGGAATGCGGTTTTTTGCATTGTCTTCCAAAATTTATTTGTAGAAAATGTGGCGACTTGGATTCCATGACAAATCGGAAATTGCATTACTGCAGCCAAAAAAAAAAGAGTCAGAATTGGCCCAAGTCGGGTACCCAGGGGTTTTTGAGGTTGCTGATCACGATTATGATGTTCAAATTGGTCCCACGAACACCTGGAGCTCAGGAACCAAGATAAACGTCATCTTCGGGGGACTATCTCAAAATTCAAGCGGGGAAGTAGAGAAACTCTGTGCCCGGGGGTTTTTTGGGTCGCTGAATCCAAATACGGCATCGCCGAACACCCCCGAACACCTGGTGCACCTGAACCTGGACGTGGACGTCATCCCCGAGAATGTTCCAGAAAATATTGACAGCAAACCGAAAATCTTTATGGGGGCGTTTTTTGAGGTGCTAGATCCAAATGTCACGTCGAAAACGACCCCCGAACGCCTGGTGCACCAGAACCTGGCCCTAAACGTCGTCTCCTAGGCTTTTCCAGACAAAATCGAAAAAGATGAATCGAACATCGTGAAGGGGGTTTTTTGAGGCGTTGAATACGAATTTCGTGTCGAAAACGACCCCCCGAGCACCTGGTGCATAAGAACCTGGCCCTAAACGTCGTCTTCGAGGTTTTTTCAAACATAATTGAAAAAGATGAATCGAACATCGTGAATGGGGGTTTTTTGAGGCGCTGAATTTGAATTTCGTGTCGAAAACGACCCCCCCGAGCACCTGGTGCACCTGAACCTGGCCCTGAACGTCATCTTCGCGGCTTTTCCTGAAAATGTCGACAAAAACGAACTGAAAATCGTTGAGGGGGGTTTTTGGGTCGCTGAAACCGAATTTCGTGTCGAAAACGACTCCTCGAAAAAGTTGATCCACTCCTATGAGAATGACGAAAATAATCTCCGGCTAGATCTCCAAACTTTTCCGAGCGGCCTTTCACTTTTCTCCCAACACTCAAAACGCTTTTGTCACACACAGCTGCTCCTGAGTGAAGGCCCCGCCCACCAACGCGTACAACGCAGCTGGGGGCAGTAGAAAACTGTAACAGAAATACATTACCAAATTTCCACAGTCAGGAGAAACAAGTGTTTATGTTATATTTTTTGACCCCTTCACGATGTTCGATTCATCTTTTTCGATTATGTCTGGAAAAACCTCGAAGACGACGTTTAGGGCCAGGTTTTTATGCACCAGGTGCTTGGGGGGTCGTTTTCGACACGAAATTCGGATTCAGCGCCTCAAAAAACGCCCTTCACGATGTTCGATTCATCTTTTTCGATTATGTCTGGAAAAACCTCTGAGACGACGTTTAGGGCCAGGTTCTGGTGCACCAGGTGTTCGAGGGTCGTTTTCGACGTGACATTTGGATCTAGCACCCCAAAAAACGCCCCCATAGAGATTTTCGGTTGTCAATATTTTCTGGAAAATTATCGGGGATGACGTCCACGTCCAGGTTCAGGTGCACCAGGAATTTCGGGATAGTCCCACGGAGATGACGTTCGTCGGCGTTCCTGAGCTCCAGGTGTTCGGGGGGTCAATTTGAACATCATAATCGTGATCAGCGACCTCAAAAACCCCTGGGTAGCCGACTTGGGCCAATTCTGACTCTTACTTACAAAGTTATTAAATTTGCCAAAAGGCCTCTCAAATAATGCATTTTTTGGATGCATTTTTGGCTGCAGTAATGCAATTTCCGATTTGTCAAGGAATCCAAGTCGCCTCATTTTTTACAAATAAATTTTGGAAGACAATGCAAAAAACCGCATTCCAAACCGTTCACTCCGCAATTTTTCCCCGGTATTTTGCTTCATTGCCTCCACTATAAAAGAGGTACTGTCAAACACATTTTGACATCTTCAATCTCAAAATCTTTTTTCTATACGTGTCCTATGTTGATGTCAAATTTTTGTTTCTATTTTGAAAACGACTTCAGACTTAGAAGTCGAAAAGTCAAAAAATTAAAACTTTTTCAAGAAAATAAGTGGTTTTATTCCATATGAAAAGAGCAATTGAACTAGCAAATCACTATGAGCTTCCGAAATGAATTGTCTACCAAGTTTGTTGAAGGAAGAAAGTGACTCTTTCACCAGAATCGGTAAAAAAATTTGCAACTACTAAAGCGAATTGAAAATTTTTGCTTTATTAAATTGTCAAAATTCTCTTTGCAGATTTAGTTATTATCTAGCTATTCAAATTCAAATTTTTATTAAATCCGTTTTCACGGAACAAATTATAGATTGGACGTGTCATGGTAATATGAAATAATAGGTATAAACAATTAGTCTTTCTGACAAATAAAAAATAAATAAATAAGTAATCCACATAAAGAATATACCTAGTAATAGTCTACTGGACAATCATTTTACAAAAAATTTGACGAGCAAAATCTTAAGTAAGGAAGACTACTAATTCTTCATCAGTATAAAAATAGTTTTTTTAAAATCCATTATTGACTTTGCATTTTTGATCCGTAGGGGAAGCATATTGTAAATCGTATACCAGAGATAAATGGAGATTTCGTATAGTAAGAGTGACGTATTTTAATATACATAAAATTATCTTTGTCCACGATTATTTTAAAATGAACTCATTTTTTATTAGGAATCTCAAGTATAATATTGTTGCCACCATCTACGTTTTCGTCGCTTCTTTTTTAAGTTATCCATAATCATTGTACATGCACATAAAACAAGCACACAGTTCTCAGTTTCCGACATCGTGAAGCTACCAACTATCAATGTAAACACAATCTCTTACTTGCCACATGTTTGGACATACAAATATGGCTGCATATACAAGTGGCCGGAACTTGTGTATTGACAAATCCCGATACGAGTTCTGATACTTGTGCCCAATCTAAACGAGGCTTAAGCAATAATAAGCAGTCGTGGACAAAGAATAGTATTCTATTCGCATATAATGGCTATTATTCACTAGGGTGAAGTTTAAGTGTAAATTACCAGCGTGAATAATAGCCACCATTAGCTCATCGAATAGTATACTATTATACTTGTATATTTGTCAAATCTCCGTACAAGTCCTCATACATTTACTCACACATTATGTATGCGCAGACGTGTTGCTTTAACTGTTCCGTATACATTTTGGTGCAACGCATTTTGCAAGATACTTTGACAAATAATATGCTCATACTCTTGTAGTGTTGTTTGTGTTTTTGACGGAACATCTGAATATTTAGAAAGTGTATATTTATTGTTAAAAATATATATCAGTAACTTATAAAGATAAATTGAGGGCAATGTCAAAATTTTATTGGTTTTAAAGGTGTGATTAATAGTGCTTCCCTATCAACCATGTTTTTTAATATAATTAAAAGATAAAAGCATTTATTTAATTTTTGACCTACAGACATATAGCATTGATCTGTGGTCCCCAAGAGTGTGCACTGTCTCCAATAGTACCAAGAAACTTAGCAGATGAATTAGGTTGTATAAGTGTGTTAAAGTCACAGTTTACAGGAGTCTTTTGAGCTGTAAGAAATTGAATGGAGATCGTTTTTTTTATAATTTATTGTTAGTTTATTGCTAAAATACCGCTTTGAAAATTATTCGATAATAACATCAATTTATTTAGTCAAAGACTCAGGTGAGCGGTCTGACATAAGTATGTATACTGTATTTGGGAAGGTCATTAATAAATATTAAAAAAATCAGTCGTCCCAAGACACTTCCTTGAGGTTCCAATGTCCATATTATATTCGTTTGATACAACATCGTCTATTTTTACCACAAATTTTCTTTTTTGAAGGGAAGACATAAATCATTCATCCAGGCAAACTCGAGAACCAATTTTTTGCTGTTCGACTAGTTTCCGATGATTAACCTCTACGAAAGCCATGCTCTGGCTACTATTAAGTTAAAGGAGTTAAAAAAGTGTTCCACTTAAAGAGGTACGATTTTTTCGATTATTTTAGAAAAAATACTTAATAGTGCTATGGATAGACAATTGTCAACACTAGATGGGTCATCTCTTTTATAGAGCATAACTATGTTGACCAGTTTAAGGCTTAGAGGGAACTGACCTTGTGTAATTGACAAATTTATAATTTGGGCGAGTACTGGAGCTATATAGAACTACAATATATAGCACGTACTTCATCAGAACCTGAACTTTATTTATTAGGTAAATTTTTGATGAGTTCTTGAACATCTGCTTCAGTAAATGGATTAAAAAACATACTATTTTTAATACTATGTCCTACAGTGCAATACTTTGAAGGGTTTGAACCGAAGTCACTGTGCATTTTCTCATCTATAGATACTGATAAATAATCTCCTTATGTTTTGAGTCAGTTTTTAAGTTGTCATCATTTCTAATTGATGGTATGTTGTTTGTTTACTTACCGTTAACTTTTTGACAATGTTCCACATTTCTTTAATTTTTTATTTTCCGAGTTATTAATTTTGATTTTAAAATACTCTTTGTAACTAATAAAGGTCTCGTAGCCGCTTCTCACTATAGTGAGATCGGTTGATCTACCATCCAGGAATTTATCAAATGAAATGTTTACATCTGTATCGTAGTTGATATAAACTTGTTTATTGAATAAGAATTTATATTTCTAGAAGAAAATGATTTATAAATTTCTAATGGTTTAAAATGATTCGAGAGGGATAGATCAAAATTAGAGGAACTACAACTATTAGGTCCATTGATCAAAATATAGTCTATGGAGGGAATAACTTGTATAGATTTTTCTTCAAATTTTTGACATGAACTTATTTTAAAATATAAAGAAAAAGTGCCATCAACATGCACTGTAGAAACCCGATCAGATCAGAAAGCCGTTTACAAACCAGATCACATTCTCAGAAATAAAACGCCGATCGACTAACGGAACAGTCGAGCTGGCATCGTAAGAGGTCGCATTATGCAAAGTGTATTTTAAAATGTAACATTATCCAAATTTTATTTATTTATTTGACAATAGGCTCACGTACAGGCCGGAGTTGTGGGTAATATAATTTGAGAATAGTGAACGGCGATCTGTCTTTCCCGATACAAGGGGATGATAAAAGGGATTCCGCAGGACCCGCCTCCTGCAGGATACCGAGATAGGGTGGAAAATGACGATACATCTTCGATTAGCATCTCGGGTGTCGCACGAATGGGATAGTTTCGAATTTGCTTGCCGTTTAGCATCCACTTCCTCAAATGAAGTTAAGATAACCTTTTTACTCCGAAAGGAAATTGAGAGGTTTTGTTTTTGATCAGAACTTTATTCAACTGTTCAAAAACAACTATTTTGTCATTTAGAATATCTTATATCAAATCTTTTTCTTTTAAGCCAAATACAGTTTATTTATCGTTAACATTTTTATTTTAAACCATTATTTTTTCTTAAATTAATTAATTATACCATTAGAATTTTATTGGAATCTCGAATTTTCTTTTTTATTGCTGCATGAAATTTACAATCTGTAAACATATGTAACATATGTAAACAATAAGTAAATAATATGACATTATATCAAATTCGACATATAGAAGATATTTTCAGTAATAATATCACAAGGGCATCGAAAATATTCGATTATACTTACGACTCACGAGACGTACTTCGCGAAACAAAACGAGAACGGAGCTCGAGTGGTGTTTTGAAGAAGTACTTCGAATTAGGAGATTATTTACACAGACATTATTTATTATTCACTTGCATATTATTTGTTTATTTTGCCCTGGATACGGTTGCTATAAATACACTCATAATGCCCTAGGGCACAATGAGCGGGCGATATGGCCATAACGCCCGCTTATTGGGAAAAGTAGAATTCGATAGGTGGCGCTACAAAATGTCAATGTCATTAGGGATATGAGTAAAACAAACCATCTTCCATAAAAGCCATTTGATATTTTTGTGGTGTTATTTTGCTGTTTTAGTTGTTTTTGGTGTGTGATTTTGTAAAACTTATGATTTTTATTTGATTGTGTTTCAATATTTTGTGTTATAAAACTCTATTTTAACCCCTTATATTTATATTTTTGGAAAATAGGTATGGGTGATATTTGTGAAAAGTCGAACAAACATAAAATAACTGTTTAGTTTTAGATCTGATTTCGCGTTTTAACTTTATTTTTGATTTAGTATCATCCCACCTAGCAAAAGTGTTTTATTAGCTTCAAATAATAGAACTATTCATTTTTATTAAGGCTTTATAGCAGCGTTTAAAATACTATTTAATTATGTAAGCTCTACAAAAAGAATTATTTTGTCGTATAAGGTAAAAGGCTGTTTTAATAAGTTTTAAGAACGTTATGAATTAAACAATTACTTTTAAAACTCTAACAAAACTGTTATGTAAACATTTATAAGACTTACACTTATACGATATAAACTGTAAAGCAATAATTTGGTTCTATAATTATTTCTTAATGAAATTCTACAACAAATATAATTATGGTAAATATATTTTATAACGTTGCATGATTTTCTAATAAAATAATTGTATTACTATTACTGAGTCAATATATTTTTACTTTAATGATTTTATTTTATAATCAATTTATAGTTGTTTTGTTTGATGTGATAGATTGGTTTAGCTATACACACGTTTATATCTCTCCAATTATGTCGTCCAATTTATTAAATATTTGAAAAAAAGTGTTTTTTTTTTCAGACAAAGGTTAAAACATATTTAAATAAATTGAATTGTGAATTATTATTAGATGCACCCCATATTTTTTCTTTAGAGCATAAATGTTTTCATTTACTACTGGAAGTTCTTGTCTGCATGCTCTCAAAAGGCCTTAAGCAGTTCCGCAGAACACTTTTTAAAAAATCTTCACGCATATTTTTGATTTTGAAGAAGAGGATTAAGGTATTTTTATATATCTTAATTGGTGCTTTTTCTCTATTCTTCTCTATAGCGCCCAAGAACATAAGATAAATAATTTTCAGTTGAAAAGTACATCTAGTAAAATATAGCAATTGTGTATTCCTTTTCAATTTCTTTGTTTTCCCCAAATATAACTAAGCTTTTGCACATACTCATTTAAAATACCTGTATTTTGTAATGTTATTATTTTCAGAATTATTTTTATTGTGATTGTCTTTGCTTATAGATATGTTAGCACTAGCTAGTGAATCGAGGATTGTACTTTCAACTTTGCAAGTTGGTGTTTGATTAACATTTGATTTTGGATTATTGCATCAGCAATTCAGTAGTCACAACTTTTAGCTGTCCGTATTTTTAATCCCTATTATCGATTTCTTGCACTTTACGATCGATTCGCCAGTAGTTGTTAAAAATGATTCGCCTGTTAAAAATGATAAAAAAAACGGAAATGGATTCTACACTTTTTGTATATGCATTCACATTAGTTTTTGTTTTGGGTAGGTAATCCCGTTATATTTCTAAGTAATTTTAAAATGAAAGAGGATCAATCATTTGCTAATTAATCGATTCAGTTTTCTACATTAATCGGCTTATAGAAATATTTCGTAATGTAAAACAGTTTCAACTTGACAACCAAAAACGGTTATAAAGATCTTATAAAAGAAAAATGTTTTATACAAATCTCTTGTTGGACCCTAATAATACAATGGTGTTTTTTAAATATTCCTATATATTTAAGATTGTTTATATAATGAGCGGCCATGTTTATTTGTACTTAATAAAGCTTTGAACAGCCGCCATCATAGAAGACGTTCAATAAATATTAAATGAATGGTTTATTTCTATTCTTGAATGCAAAAAATTGATAAACGATTTATTCAGGACTGTATCTTGAGAAAATAAAGTCCCTAAAATTATAGTTAACGTGAAACATCATTTATTTATTTTTAATTATTTTATATTTTTATTAAAAATATACATCCAATTGGTGGCGCATAAAATTTTTGTCGTAAATATGCTGTGCATACGAATTGACTCTCTGGGAACTTTGAGAGTCATTTATTTAATATTTATATTTGTACATGGCAGATAGTTTCATCTTACGTACAACTTAGATATGTTTTGTCATTTAACAATTAAGACATTTATATGTAACATTTACGAAATAATTTAATTCTATTATGATGTTTTGTAATACAAATTTATCGTATAACCCTAGCACGATAAGCTTTATAAAATCTTAATAAAACTGTTAAAAGTTGACTGTTTTATAAAAATAATCAATTAGTTCTATATAACAGTTTTGTAACTGTTCTACATTATTTTCATTGCTCCTTCATAAACGTTCCTGAAACTGTTTTATTGTGTTTAACAAGTCTTTTATAGGATATACTTTTAACAACGAATACTTTTATAAGGTGGTGCCCTTTTCGTGTTTATAAGAGTTGTAAGAATGAATTAAAAACGTTCTTAGAATCAATACATTTCTGTATAAAGTTTTTCTAGAACGTTCTTACAGCCATTATATAATCTAAAATTGTTAGTTGGGATCTACATTTGTTGCATAAATAACATACCAATTCCTGAAAGTACGCCAATAACACGGTTTCACCTATGGAAATAATTGTATTTTTCGATTTCCATTGAATATATAGTTCGTATTCCTTCTCGTACAAGGGTCTAGATTTCTGAGGTAATAAATCTTTAGTTGCTTTGGCTGCATTTTTTCTAATATTTTTAGGTAAATTGGTATTTATTTCCATTTTATTTTATGAGACTTATATGCCACAACGCAACAATGACAGTAGCTGCGTTTTGTTGCAACCATTCCGGAATCGGTTTTTCTGTTTAGCAAGAAAACGACATTTCGGTAAACTTCAAATATTTAATTCTCGCTGGATGTCTGCACTAGACCAGACGTCGGAAAAGAAGAAGTTATAACTTATTTTCTTCTTCAGTTTTATTTTTAAAACCTTACATTTTTGAATTTGAATAATAAGGAACATGAAAAAGTGCTTCTGATTAACGCTATGGCAATTATTTTTAAAGAAAATGTTTCTAGAAACTATTTGATTCAAGATAATGTTATCGAAGGGAATTTATTGGAATATATAACTAATATGTAATTTTTTATATTTTTATTAGGTTTAAATAATTCATGAATTCTCTTATTCTTTATGAATAATATCTGTTTTATTATCCATAGACAAGAGCATTGTTTATTGATATGTATATATAAAAAACAATATAAACCCTCAAAACAATATTCATTCTGCTTTGTCACTTCTTTTGGCTTTTATTAAGGAAATAAACTCAGAAATCATTTCTTTATTTTCTTCATGCTGTGTTGTTATCAGCTTCATTCGTTTTTCTTCCCTTTCTTGTGCATCTTCTTTATAATCTTTCAAAAACCTGATTAACTCACTTCTTGGGTTATTCCTCAACCTCTTCCTTTTTTTTCCTCAGTGGCATGCCCACTTTTGCTGCTACCCGCATCAGCCTCTTGTTTTGTAGTTATTGCTTTAATTATATTTGCTCCCAGGTTGGAGTTGGTGCTTGAATTTGACATACTTAACGCCAAGCTTGAACAAGCTGCTTTTGGGGTTATATTTGGAGCATCGTCTAAAAATTGTTCCATTATGTTAAAATATTCCCAATCTTTTCTGGAATTTCCACTCCTTGAATTGTGATCCTTTATTTCTTTAAATTTATTAATTAATGTTTTGATTCTATTGGATAGATGTTCTCCTGTGTAATTGTATCCATGTATTTGCATTTGCTGGGAAATTACCTTATAAATTTAATTTTTTTTATGTTTAAGATTATTCAATTCCATTTTTAGTTTAGAACATTCATCTAGTAATAATAACGTTTTTTGCATATCCCATGTATTTTTTTTGTTTGTTTTCATCAATATTTTCTGGAAGTACATTTTGAGGTGGGTTAACAACTTCAATCAGCTCATAACATCCAACTGAAATGTAAAATTCATATAATTATTATTATTTACTTCATTGAGATATTAAACTAAGTATTTTATAGAACTTCCAGCTAGAAATATGAAATGGCATGAGCGGTAGTTTATAGTGTGATAAAAATATACTTACGATTTCCATTGTACCATATATAATCACCCTCATCAGTTTTTATGATTTCTCCATCTGTTGGATTTACATAACTCATATTTTATTAAGTATTAACCTGTAGCTAAATATATAGGGATTGTTGAAGCGGGTAATCGGGTAGCGAAAGTAGGGTTAAAAACTAAAAAGTCTTTTTATTGACAGTTTATGTTTCAAATGTCATCCCCACTTTTCTTCATTCTTGCTCCAAACCGCCTTTCGATTTAGAATGAAAAGTTACACCGGTATCGGTTTACTGGTACAATAAAACGGCCAAACCAGGCAAAACCAGTGGCAGAATGGTTGCAACAAAACGCAGCTATTCACTAAATATAATGAAACATTGACAACAATATTCAACAAACGTCAAAATATCAACAAGTGCTAATACGCTTACTGCGAGAAAAAAGTGAAAAGAAAATGATAGGACCTACGCACCGACTTAAAAATCGGCTTTTCATTAAAATAAAATAAATTTTTCGTGAAAAATAAAATCTTGTATGCAGTGGTGTGTACATAAAATACATGATTTTTCCGTTATCATAAAATATTTACAGTTTTCCATTAACTTATACCCTAACTATACTATGTCGTTTGAAAGATTATTAATTGTACTAACAAACTGTAAAAAGACTTATAGGGTGATCCATTTGAAAATTTCGAGATATTGCTTGATTTGAGTTCTGTTTAACACTGTATTAAAGAAGCCACAGATGAAGAAAGTAATTAATAGTGAGCACAGCCAATGTGTGAATAACTTTTGAATACAAAGACGTGTTGATTTATTTTGATTTACTGTTTTACAGAGTGTTAAAGACAGGATCATTTTTGCTAATAACTGGCCATATCTTTTTGAAACACCCATATAATATATTAACATGCTATATTTTTTTAACGCTCTCGGTGAGATATTTTCGATTCTTGAATGAAATATAGTATGTTCCATTTAAAAAAATGTAAGTTTGTGCTGCCACGAGTTTTTGGAATACCCTGTATAATCGAAACTATTTTCAAAATGTGCACCGAGTGACTGTACTAGCTCACACAAAATTTGAAAGTTTTATCTCTTACCACAACGACGTAATCTTCCGACGACAGAGGTTTGGCCCACCCTGTATACATGAATAAACAACATTTTCAAAATATTAACCGTTTAGCCACAATGGACCGTCGCGTTTACCGTGACTCACCCTGTATAAACACTGTTACAGTAAGTACAGTTTATCTATTTTCAATTGCAGAACAAATACCAAAGAAATATGTCCGTACATAAAGGCAACGTGTCGGCACATGTGGGAATTTTGTTTTTATATTTCTGCAATTGGAAAATGGATAAACTATAAACACGGTTCTAGCATTGTTTTAAAAAATGGCAGATGTTTAACAGCATTCACCATTTTTTTAAAAAATTGTTAATTTTGGTGGTTACATAGAATATTTCTGCGGGAAATAAAAGTGTATTTCATATAAAATTTATTCATTTTAATTTAACATAAGACGGGCGACTGGATGAAGAAATCAGAAAAAGATTATTAGCGGTAAGAAGGTTACTTAATGGTACTAAAACCTTTATTCTGGAAAAGAAAAAAAATGAGAGTAAAATTAACAATAAAATTTTAATGCCGACATTCATGTAAAACTTGGAGTGTGAGACAAAATTAGTACAATAAAATAGGCCATGGAAATAAGACGTACAAGAACAATTAACGATAAAACATTGATAGACAAATTATTTGGAAATACAGTTTACAGATAAAGATTAAAAAAAGTGGAAGAAGAATGGTATATGCACATATAAGGAATTAAGAAAAAAACTAAAAACGAAGAGAAAATGTCAAAAAGAAGTCGAGAGGCTGTTCCAGAAAAAGATGGCATGAGATGGTGAGAAGAGGAGTCATGTGGTAAGAAGAAGAAGAAAAATTATGCAGGAGGCAGCCAAAATAATTTAATCTTGTGAGGTTATACAGTTAAATGAGTAAAAATTTTAATTTCTATACACGGTAGACGCGACGGTCCATTGTAGCTAAACGGTTAATATTTTCTTTATTCACGGATATGTGGGTTGATAAAGGATACATTTTAAAATTAGTTTGAATTATACAGGTTGTCCCAAAAAAGTGTGGCGTATCAAAGTTATATTATTTCTTATGGAAGACCTTATTTTTTATTGCATTTATAGATTATAAGTTAAAAATAAGATAAACTTTCATAATTATTCCCTATACCTAAGCTTTTTAGTTTTCGAGATATTTTGATATTTCTAAAAATGGAAGCACTTACAAGAAAATCAATAACTTCGAAACCTATGGAATCAGCCAAATCCAATTTTAACTAAACAAAATTAGACTAATATTTGAAAGCAATTATGTATTTAGAGTTGTTTAAAATTATACAGGGCGTCTAAAATGGGGCGATTCTCTAATGACATATTCAAATGACAATATCGTGTAATTGTGTCACAAACCCCTATCAGTTCCACGAGGTATCCGATCTCATCCAGTCTGTTTACCGGCGTGAATGAAACTGCGTATGAAACAAATACCTTTTTACACTTGCCCAAAGTCTTATCTGACTTTAATTCCACTTGAATACGGTAGGATTCGAACCTACTCCCCGAACACTGACCAAGCTGAATCAGCAGACGCCTTGCCAACTAGGGCACCGTGTCTGGTAATTATAAAGGTCTACTATGCCTAAATCTATTAATTTTGGAGTTATTTTTATTTTTGTAAATTTTACATTATTTTTCCACCGTAATGCCTAAATACAACACCATGTATTTGATCAGCTTAGACTATTGCACCATCATTTTTTGTCTAATATCTAATGATACATTTTCCAATAGTTCCCAGAAACTTTTTGTTAAAAATTGCAAAAATTTACTCCCATTTAAATGGCTCTAGTTCTGATGATCTACTGTGTGGAACAAATGTTTTGAGTATCATAATACTGAAAGTTATGACGGTTAACCAATCCATTATTATGAAAAGTTGATTCATCTGTAATTTTTTCGGATCATAGTCTAAGCTGATCAAATACAGGGTGTTATATTTAGGCATTACGGTGGAAAAATTAATAGATTTAAGCATAGTAGACCTTTATAATTAAAAGGTAATGGAATTTGCTACATAATAGGATTATAAAATACAGGGTGTCCTATTTAAAATAAGAACGATATTGTCGTTTGAATATATCATTAGAGAATACCCCATTTTGGACGCCCTGTATAATTTTAAACAACTCTAAATGCACTATTGCTTTCAATTATTAGTATAATTTTTTTCAGTTAAATTTGGATTTCGCGAATTATACAGGTTTCCAAGTTATTGGTTTTCTTGTAAGTGCTTCCATTTTTAGAAATATCAAAATATCTCGAAAAATAAAAATCTTAGGTATAGGGAATACTTAAGAAAGTTTATCTTATTTTTAACGTATAATCTATAAATGCAATAAAATATAGGGTCTTCCATAAGAAATAATATAACTTTGGTACGCCACACTTTTTTGGGACAACCTGTATAATTCAAAATAATTTTAAAATGTAGCCTTTATCAACACACATATCCATGAATAAACAAAATTTTCAAAATATTAACCGTTTAGCCACAATGGACCGTCGCGTCTACCGTGACTCACCCTGTATAGAATAAAAATTCCAAACTGAGTCTAAAAAGTCTTCACTCCTTTGTCTTTGTATTTTGGTAATTCTAAAGTTTTAGCGTTAAATTTGAAAAAGATTTTTTTTAAAGTGATCTGCAAGTTCAAATATTTTTTGGAAAAAAGTTTTCTCCGAAATTTGGGGTGTGTCAATTTTAAAAATGTAAAAAAAGTAAAGCATTCTATTTGAAAAAATTAAATCATTTGCTTAGTTCACTAATGGACCACCAAAATGTTTGTTTTTAACCACCATTAATAGATACCTTTCAAATAAATCTGTAAATATTACACTATAAGAGTTATAGAATTACAAGATGGGTTTGTCAGACCCTGTTTATTTAGAAAAATCCAAGTAACAAATTTAGAAAATATATCACTTATTCACAGTACAAAATAGACAATGCCCATAATTAACATGTGTTTATTATGCAATGTAAAACCAATCATGTTCGAATAAATTAAATATTTCGCTTGTGTTAATTTAAATCGATAAAATTCAATTAAAATCCTAAATAAAGCAGCATCATGTTTCATATAAATAAACACGTATATAGGGTGATCTGTATTCAATTATATCATAAGATTTGGTTAAGCTTAAAAATTTATTTATTTATTTATTTTTATATTTGAAGTAGGGTTAGCCATATGTTGTTAGGACGAAAAGAAGGTCCTTTATCCTAACCTCAGTTAAAAATTTATTTTAAAATATTTCACCGACTTTATTAGACACTTTATTCATATATAGAATTCTTAACAAACCGTTTGTAGATCTTCGATTTCTAAATTTTCAGTTAAATTGGTTGGAAATGGTTAAATCCTATAAAAACAGAAAATGGCTTAACATCCTTCTTTGTCACGCCAGCGCCGGCCCCGTTGCTAGAAAATCATTGCCTGATAAAATTGAATAAATCCTTTGTCTATAAGAGAACAAATGAAATTGTTTATAATAACCAATCAAATATCGCCTCACTGCCTTTTGATGATACTTTCCTACGAATTTTAAATAGTACAGTCACTGATGGTTTTCACCTCCGATTTCGTTGAACCTCCATCGATTTTCACGAAAATTGGTGAGTAGTTAGAGGATACCTCAAGACACAAAAGTGACATGGTGCCAACTTGCCTTTTACCCTGTGGGTGGATGCCATCCCTTCTCGGGGGTGGAAATTATTTTATTATAAATAACCCCAGGAATCGATAGAGGTTATATAAAGTTATTTAAATAAATCAATACTTTTTGAGTCATTAAAGATCAAAGATTTTGATTTTTCGTGAAACAAATGCATTTTTACAAAAAAGTTGTCATTACCAAAATTGAAGCTAATAAAAAATCGAATAAATTCCTTACTTGAAAAACCTTTTAATATTAATTCAAAGTGAGTTATAGGTAATTGATGTATATTTTTTTCGGCGAGTACTCAAATCTAAGTATTCAAGCTTAAATAACGGGAAAACGATGAATTTTATAAAATATACTTACTGAACACTTTTCAAAGTACTCAGAAATACCTATCAAATGAGCTCTAGAAGAAGTTGATAGCATCAAAATTAAGCAAATTCTGATGAAAATTTTTTAGGAAAAAGTGAAAAATAAAACATACGCCATTTCCACAAAAATTAAAATTTATGGTAATCCCTATAAGACTTTCTTTATTTTAGCATAAATAATGACCTCAAAAATTTTGCATATTATTATATTATATATTTTTGAAAAAAAATATCATTTAAAAAAATCAAAATTTTTCAAATTTTCGTAAATTTTAATTTTCTTTTGATAATAACTCCAAAAATACTCGATATACGTAAAAAATGATACAGAACGAAATTTGAGTTTTTTTTAACAAACAAATTTTTTTTAGGATAAAAAATAACGTTTAACGCCTAAATTTTACTGCGAGAACCATGTAACCGGGGCCCTTTAACCTTTTATCTTTTAAAAAATAGGGATTTAAAAGGTGAAATTTAATACGATGTTATAGCCCTTGAAATTACCTTTCAAATCGGTTTTTGGATGAACCTGATATCATAAAAATTAACGGAGTTATTGTAAAAAAACCAATAACATTTTTTTGGAAAAAAAATTTGTATATATAGGAAAAAAGATAGATAGTAAGAAGTAGACGTGTCGATAGGTACATGCTTCCAAAATATACATGTGTGGGTGTGTGTATGTATATTTATAACAAATTTTCCATTATTTTTATGACAAGGAGTAGTTTTGAAGGGTGGAAAATTTCGCAATAAATAAATAAAGATTTTAAAACTCAGTAAATGAGATTTCAATTCAGTAATGTATTATTCTAATGATTAAAGTTTCTTGAAACCAATTTTTTCAATGATTATGCTTAACCCTTTGACTCCCACCTAAAATATTAGGCCAGTTATAGTTTGACGTAATTTTAAAATAACTGTATAGTAATTGTTTGTATTTAGCCTATTACAAATACAAGTTTTGTAACAAAAGTAAAAAAAAAATATAAAAAAAACCAACGCTCAAGATGCGTTGCCGGCACCCAGCTAGTGCATTCCTCCTGATATGCCACCAACGCGGTACCAACGTTCCATAATTTAAATGTTTACTATAGAACGTTTAATATAGAACTTACAAAAAATGAAAAACAACTTACATACACAAATAAAAAACAAATTATACAGTGTCATCCCCAAAGTACGCACCATATGGGTAACTTTTTTATTAAGCGTTTTTCGACAAAAAGTTATTCTTGATAAAAGTTTGTGCATCCTTTAAAACTAAACATGCACTAACAAAATATAGTAAAACACTCGTACTATACGAGGAGCCTTCAAAAATTTGATTTTGAGACAAGCGTAAAGTACTCTTATTTTAAAAAATCTCGGGAAATGTTATTTAGAAAAGTTGTTCAGCATTAAAAAATACATCTAGATTTGAAGTCATGGCCATCTAAGTGAAGTTTTATTTTTTTTACCCATTTTTTTAAAATGGGGACTACGAAAAAAAATTGCTGAAACAATAAATAGACATCTATGAGTATTAATACATTAAACATTTATATTATTTAAACATTTTCTATACGTAACTATACATTTTGAAGTAAAATAATTGTTTCAAAACTCATCTGCTCCACCACTTTTTTAAATTATTAATTCACCCTGCTATAATCAAAATTTTCAGAAACCACAACTTATATCTTAGAATACTCACTGTTTACTGTGTCCCTTCATAAATAAACAGTCTTTGTTATTTTTCCCAGATGCATAATACAACTATAAAGTGATTCATGCATAGCACGATAGAGGTGCGTTGACGGCACATGGGTAAAGTCTAACACAACGCACCAGGATCGTTGCTGGCAGTGAAAGGGTAAGCGGGTGGTTTTTAAAGGTTGAAATTTCACAGTAAATCAAAAATTATATCATAAACATTAAACAAACTGTTTGTGTAATGTTAATATGTGATTTCATATTTCAGAAATATAAAAAATGATTTTTTCATGATTTTCGATTTAAGGGGTGGTTGCTAAAAGGGTTGAAAAAATAATTAAAACCATAAATCATGCATATAAATGTTGAAAAATATTTATTTTATTTAATTAAACGAGATTAATTACGCCAAAATGCTTAAATCGGCATTTTTTACCATTTTTAACAAAAGCGGTGGATTTCACCCCTCAAAAGCAAAAAGCGCAAGTCCAGCATATGCTATTTTTGAAGTTTAGGGTAAAATATACTCAATCCCAAATTTTCATGCAAATCAATGGAGGTTCACCGAAATCGGAGGTAATAGTTGATTTTTACCTTCATTCACTTTAGTAAAAACAAATAAATACAAAATGAAAAGATTTTAAGATTTGTAGCGGCGAGTGCGTAATTCCATGAGGAAGCCGTAGATGTTCAGTAAACATGAAACAAATAAAACATATATTAATGAAATTTAAAAAACCCTCTGGAATAGCCCTGTAAATACACATATATGAACATATTTACCGGTATAAAATATATAAAGCGGGAATGGAAATATAAAAATTTCCGCGATTGATCACAAGCAGGCGTACGGTGGGGTGAGGAAAATAACACAAATCGACGGGATGAGCACAGACTCTAATTCGTCAGGATTTTCCAAATCATATCATCGGAGGGCCGCTTTGTGTTCCGTTGGCAGACTGGCCAGTGGCCGACTCTCTCTGGGGAAATTCAATCAACGAGTAGCTGGCGAACGCCCGTTCGGCCGCCGGTCAATCTGCACCGATAACGATGCAGGGCCGGCTTTGAAGGGATACTTAATTGCAGGATTGGATGACTCTTGATTGTACAGTCTCTGTAATGCGATACCCTTTCATTTAAACTTATACTGTAATGTTCTGTTTTACTTTGCATTTTCGCAGTTTTTCTTGAATCATTTTCAACTGATCATGTATCCACCAGTTTTACTTGGTCGTGTTTAGTTAATTTGTTCTGAATTCAAATCATTTTTTTTATTTAAATTTGAAAAAATTATTATTTATTATTTCTTTGGTTTCAAGGCCTCCTGGTAGAAATTTAAACGTTTGGTTTTTAATACTAAAATAAAGGAGAAACGGCGATAAAGTTTCTTTCTAACTGAAATATATGGCTATAATAAAATATGTAAGATGGAATTAGTTGCTTAGTTGTTCATTCTATTAGACTTAGAAAACAAAAGGTGTTGCTCCGCCGCCTTTGTAGACATCAGCCAAGCCTTTGATAAAATATGTTACCCAGGTCTGTTGTACAGTTATTTTTATTTTTGTTAAATTTTAAATTATTTTTCCACCGTCATCGTCATGCCTAAATATAACACCCTGTATTTGATCAGCTTAGCCAATATATCCATGAATAAACAAAATTTTCAAAATATTAACCGATTAGCCACAATGGACCGTCGCGTTTACCGTGACTCACCCTGTATAGTATATCTACAAAAAAAATAATACATATTTTATTTAAAAAAGGGTGGATGCTTTTAATTGTGCATTCGCCATTATTTTAAATTTTGGTGAAATTTTACGCAATCAAATACTATTAAACGAGCAAGGTTTGTATGTATGTATGTATGTATGTATGTGTGTGTGTTCAGAGGATCTCGAAATCCACTCGTCAGAATTCAATGAAACTTTCAGGGTAGACTAATGTCTGTGAAAATTCGATCTTCCGAGATATTTACAAGAAAAGTTAAGCTTTTAGTTTTATTTCCTAGCAACGGCACATAATAATAACTTGTTTCTATAGTAATATATACTATAAAGGATAGATGAGTACAGTAAAAGTGGGGATATAACGTCACATTCCATAGGCGTTCTTTGCAAAATAAGTTTCTATAATATAAATAAGGTCACAGCATATAAAATATATATACGCACTTCGTAGATTAAATTTTGAAGTTATATTATTTACAAAAAATAAAAATAAACTTTATGCATCTGACACTTTAACATTGAACGAATTAAATTTAACCAATAAATAACAAGTTGGATTATATGTTGGGATTAAACTTTTTTTAATCTCTTGGCATTAAAAGTAACGCTTCAGTACTTACCTAAACTCAAAGATTAAAAAAAAAGTTAGTTCAAGAACTATCTTTAAAAGTCACTGTCTTCACTAAAACTACTGGTATCACTATAATTGTCTTTTTTGAGGTTTATTATTATTGGTTCTATTAAATTATCCATTGATATATCCACTTTCCTAAATGAATTTTCCAGATTTTTAACATGACCAATGCATTTTCCCCAATGTTCTCTATTCACATCTGAAACTGCCTTCAAAAACAAATTTCGCACATCAGGAAATTTAAATGTTTTATTGTTTTGAGAAACATAACCTTTTAATAATTGAGACCAGATCAGTTCAATGGAATTTAACTCTGCGTGGTTCGGAGGCAATCTGAGAATTTTAATTCCTTTTTCTCTGGCCATCTCATCTATAATATATTTTTTGAATTTGTTTTTATGTCGCCTTGCTATTACTAATAATTCTGCCTTCAAGGATTTAGGAGAACTGATAATATTTTTACAATGAAGCCATTTTGAAATATATATTAATACAAAATTCTGAATCAATTAAAATACATACGATACGGCTATGAATAAATAAAGTCTGACTTATCTGTCAAAAGAACAGGTTTATCTAGACAAAAACTATATTAGGCCGATTAGATGTATTAAAATTTAAATTTTAACTACAAATAAGCATTGAAGGATTAGGTAAAAATAAAATTTCTACCTCTTGAATCTGAAAGAATTCAATTTTAAATTTGCCGCTTTATATAAAAAAGGAAAGGTTCATTTGACGGACATAAATAATTTGCTTGTCAAATGACAGCCATCTCCTAAATTCAAAGTTGCCAATTCAAATTCAGAAATCATGGGTTTAGGTAAATATTTATAGGACCGTTGAGTAACACTTGTCAAAATGTGACACCTGTAAAAACGTGACAACTGTTAAAATGTGATACGTGTCAGAATGTAACAACTGTCAAAATGAACAAATCTCAAAATGAACAAATGTCAAAATATGACACCTGTCAGAATGTAACAAATGTCAAAATGTCACACGTATCGTACTTTTCTTTATTTATTACAAAGATCTAACCTAACCTAAAGCTAATCTTTTTTTTTGGCGGGTGGAAATGCTTTATGCACATCGGGTAAAGGTTCTTCCCTTCCCCGATAGTGTGAGACTACCCCTTACGGCTACTATTTTATTATGCGGACAGTTTTAATATTTAAGTTTTCATTATCGTATAGAGAGAGAGAGAGAGAGAGAGAGAAAAAGAATGAATGCTTGTACACATGTACTAGGTATTAACATAGATTTTAATTTTTTACTTTACAAGAAACTTTAAAGAGACATTTAAAATTCTCTATTTTCATAGTACATTTTAAGGTTGATTGCGACTTTGTCTTTTCCAAGAGCAAATTGTGATGTAATGTACGAATGAACTATTTTTGTAACTGAAAATTTTTGAAAAAATATATCAATATCTGCCACACGTCGAGAGTCTGGTCACAGGTTTTTGTGGGGGTTTTTACCCAAGTATGAATATCAGACCTATAATTTTCCTTCACTGCAGATCAATAAATAATAAAATCAATTGAACATAGAGTTTTTCTTATATAGTGATAAATAGAGTGAGCTGAGCGATCTTCGGTTGACGGGACCTGTGCCCTACACGCTGCTGTTGTCCGTCCCGGAAACGGGGCCTGTCCGCCGTGACTATTCGCGAAGATCAAGCGTCAGTAGATGTTGCCCTCTAAAAGGGTGAAATCCCCAGAAACTAGGCAACTTTAATGCATTTAACTAACCTCTGTGACAATCAGTTGATAAACGTCAACAACACCTGCGAATTAATTAATAATTTGTCATGTTATAAATATACTTAAATTATATACTCATTGGGCTGCTTAAAAATGTAGATTTGAATATTAAGAGCGAAGCTCGGTGACCAGATATTATTTTATTATAAAGGTAAGTCCGCAATAGGCGGAATTTCATTATACCATTTCATACTATGATAAAAAAATACTTTTATTTTAGCAATTGAAATTAGCCATATAGTTACGCCAAAAACACTATATCCTTGTATAATTTAATTCACAACATCTAATAAATAATACGACGGAATAGTAACGAAGGCGTTTATGAAAGAAGACAGCCAGACCTTCAGAAGTGCCTTTAAAGTGGAATAACGATGACAATTACTCATCACGTGACCTATAATTATCACTCAACGGTCGCGGGTTATAGCACTCGTGGGACATAGTCGCTGGGTCCGTTCAGGCCGCAGAAGATGAGCAGACACGCGAACTGTCGTGCTTTCTCTACCGAGTAATGTCTTTCGATGGCGAAACCATCATTCTAAATTGCCAATTTGTTTGGCTAAATAGTTTCAGAAACTCCGAATTAAATTTTAAATTGATAAACTTGTTGGAGTCGGTGAGAGACGGTATGAAAGAGATCAGGAAAGTTTTTCGTTTTAAAACGTTTTAAAGTCACCTAACTTTAGCTTTACTGGCAGTTTTCTTTCTTTAAGGACTTTTCGTGGAATTTATGTAACTCCTTTTCTACAATAATTTGCTGTTATAAATATATTACCAGCGAAATTTACTAGAGTAAATTGCTTTTTTTTATTTATTAGATTATTAAAAAGCGGATCCTCTAATTTATATATCGATGTGGAGGTGCTATATTTAATGAGTTTCTAACAAGCAAAGTTGTTATATTAATATAATTATCGATTTTGACCAAGTTTTTACTTAAGAGTATGACCATGTAATGAAATAAAATGACAATTAAATAATTTCTCTCTCTCTCTTCCGATGAGAAAACAAATAACACCGATGGTTTGCCGACTCTCGAGCACGCGGTACGTACAACTGCCCATGAGAAAAACACGGCAATTCAAGATTTAGTCCACACGCTTCCAATGATTTACCTTGTGAATGTTCGCATACTGTTTGCCTCCAAACGCTGCCTATCCTTCTTCAGTCTCATTGACTTGACGATTATAAACTCATCTTACGCTAGGCAATTGAGTGATAGATAACACAACGATAACACACTGAGTTGAATAAACTACTATTGCTGGTATTTTTAAAAATACCAGGTATAATATAACGCGGTACTATTATTTGTTTTTGTATTACGTATTGTAACTAAGAGTATACTGCTGGTATCTTTTACATCATTACTGTCAAATCTTTTAATTTAAGGGCAACTACAAGCTCCCGAAATTCCAAAAACTACCTACATACGTTAATATTAATATCATTAAGAATGTGACGCAATAATAAAGTAAATAACTTACCGTAGTCATTAAGTATTTCGGAAGAAAATATTTTAGACTTCTGACTTTTAAAACGATATCGATATCGATATTATTTGTAATCGATAAACTGGTTCTCAACATCGAATACATAAATTTTTTTGACAACCATTCAAAATACGCAAGCAACACAGTTTCCGAAAACGAATGTATGTGATTATCAACTATGAATTTTGTATATTTCTTCATCTATCTTTTTAGATTTTACTAGTAAATATCTGGTCACCGAGCTTCGCTCTTAATATTCAAATCTACATTTTTAGTAGCCCAATGAGTATATAATTTAAGTATATTTATAACATGACAAATTATTAATTAATTAGCGAAAATCACGGAGTGGGCGACATCTACTTGAACTACTGATAGGGAGATAAATAAAAAGTTAATTGGCGATTGGCTTGAAAGTTGGCGGGAAAATTAAAAAAGCTGTCAGTGTTAATTTTCAATTGGCTGCATCTGTTGTTGACGTTTATCAACTGCTTGTCAGAGAGGTTAGTTAAATGCATTTCACCCTTTTAGGGCAACATCTACTGACGCTTGATCTTCGCGAATTGTCACGGTGGACAGGCCCCGTTTCCGGGACAGGCAACAGCAGCGTGTAGGGCACACGTCCCGTCAACAGAAGATCGCTGAGCTCACTCTATTTATCACTATATAAGAAAAACTCTATGTTCAATTGATTTTATTATTTATTGATCTGCAGTGAAGGAAAATTATAGGTCTGATATTCATACTTGGGTAAAAACCTCCACAAAAACCTGTGACCAGACTCTCGACGTGTGGCAGATATTGATATCATATTTTTTCAAAAATTTTCAGTTACAAAAATAGTTCATTCGTACATTACATTACAATTTGCTCTTGGAAAATACAAAGTCACAATCAACCTTAAAATGTACTATGAAAATAGAGAATTTTAAATGTCTCTTTAAAGTTTCTTGTAAAATAAAAAATTGAAATCTATGTTAATAGTACACGTGTACAAGCATTCATTCTTTTTCTCTCTATCTCTCTCTCTCTATGATAATGAAAACTTAAATATTAAAACTGTCCGCATATTAAAATAGTAGCCGTTAATGGTAGTCTCACACTATCGGGGAAGGGAAGAACCTTTACCCGATGTGCATAAAGCATTTCCACCCGCCAAAAAAAAAGATTAGCTTTAGGTTAGGTTAGATCTTTGTAATAAATAAAGAAAAGTACGATACGTGTGACATTTTGACATTTGTTACATTCTGACAGGTGTCATATTTTGACATTTGTTCATTTTGAGATTTGTTCATTTTGACAGTTGTTACATTCTGACAAGTATAACATTTTAACAGTTGTCACGTTTCTACAGGTGTCACATTTTGACAAGTGTCCATTTTAAAAGTGTTACTCAACGTTCCTATAAATATTTACCTAAACCCATGATTTCTGAAATTGAATTGGCAACGTTGTATTTTCAACTTTGAATTTATAAGATGGCTGTCATTTGACAAGCAAATTATTTATGTCCGTCAAATGAACCTTTCCTTTTTTATATAAAGCGGCAAATTTAAAATTGAATTCTTTCAGATTAAAACGCCAGAAATTAAATAAAGTCAAACCTTTTTACTACTATACTATACAGAAGAAAGGAGTGCAGTATTTAATTTGCAGAACGTAGTATAGATTCAAGAGGTAGAAATTTTATTTTTACCTCAATCTTCAATGCTTATTTGTAGTTAAAATTTAAATTTTAATACATCTGATCGGCCTAATATAGTTTTTGTCTAGATAAACCTGTTCTTTTGACAGATAAGTCAGACTTTATTTATTCATAGCCGTATCGTATGTATTTTAATTGACTCACAATTTTGTATTAATATATATTTCAAAATGGCTTCATTCTAAAAATATTATCAGTCCTCCTAAATCCTTGAAGGCAGAATTATTAGTAATAGCAAGGCAACATAAAAACAAATTCAAAAAATATATTATAGATGAGATGGCCAGAGAAAAAGGAATTTCAGTTAAATGAACTTAATATGTACTTACTTTTAAACTTTGTGTCATTGATTTGACAGTTCCTGCCTTCTAGATAGAAATGCAAAATTCAAAACTGATATTTTCACATCGTAACAGTTTTAACAATTAACGAGGAACGTCAAACTAATGAAACCAGGCAACTAGATATAAGTTGTTTTTAAATAAAAGTAAAAAAATGCATAAATGCATTCTAATTATTATAGAAATGATTTGTCTTTGTTTATGAATAATTTAAAGTCGTCAAAACATTATATAGAAGGGCGGGAAATGATTTAATATTTTAATATGCATATACCATTGATTGAAAATATTTTAAATTTCGTCACTAGAAACGTTATGAGAATTTCTCCCACTTGCGACGGAAATCAGGTTTTCGCTGAAAAATGAAAAATGACGTCTTTTTGTAAAGCGTTTTAGAAATAGTAGTTTTCCTAATCAGTTATGTTTTCCCGGGAAAACTACTTTTCGCACGTGTTAGGAACAATATTTTTTCTACGAGTGAAATAACTAGAACATCTTCTGGAAGTCTTCCTTCAGTGTCCATTTTTAAAACAGTTTTTTTAATGCGACTGAAAATATCACTGACACTGAACTGACATGAAAGCATTATATGCACATCCCCAATAAGTCATTCATAAGTTTCAAATGCTGCGATGCATGGGCGTACCGTTATAGATGGAAATGGGATGTGACACAATATATTTTTTTTCGATTTTAATTTTACGTTACATAGCAAATTTAAAATACTAATAAAAATATATTTATTTAATCAAATGAGTAATCGTAAACAAATTAACGATCAGTTATTTCGCTAGTCCGTTCAGAACACTTAGTGTTGTCAATGCAGGATCAAGGGAAAATTGATCATTTCCTTGCAAATGTGTCTATGTTGTTTTTATCAGGCTGTTCTGTGACAAGTACATTCGGGATTGAGGTAGGAATAGGGAACTAACTATAAATTAAACACTGATGAATTATTAGTTGTATCATCCTGAAATAAAAAAAATATTGAAAAGAACAACTTCTCCATATCTCAAATGTGGCCCATTTTTTTTAAAAAACGAAAAATTCGAAAAATCTCAAAGTCGGTACCAACAAAGTATAATAAAATTAAATAATAAAATTATACAGAAAATGCAATCACGTCCAAATCGAAAATAACTACTCCTGGGACAAAAGCCCCCACAGGTGTAGAATTAAAACGATTTAGACGCGAGTTGGACGGCTATTAACCAAACCAACACTTTGATTTTGATATTTGAAGAGTTTGTCATTCCTAGACTAGTGTTGGTTTGGTTAATAGCCATCCAACTCGCGTCTAAATCGTTTTAATTCTACACCTGTGGGGGCTTTTGTCTCAGGAGTAGTTATTTTAGATTTGGACGTGATTGTATTTTTTGTATAATTTTATTATACTTTGTTGGTACCGACTTTGAGATTTTTCGAATTTTTCGTTTTTTAAAAATAGGGCCACATTTGAGATATGGAGAAGTTGTTCTTTTCAAAAATTGACAGTCTGTCTATTTTCTCCAAACCTGCTTGATGGGTTGCATATCTGCAAACTTTGATTTTGATATTTGAGTGAAGAGGGCGTTGGATATACACGCACCGACTTCGTCACTTTCAGTGACTATAAGTACCCGGTGTTTCCAATGTTTTCTTCAGACACTGCTTAGAGACGTGGTGTCGAGGTTGTCTAGTTCCTACTGATGAGGTACAAAAATACCGAAACTAGTCTAGGAATGACAAACTCTTCAAATATCAAAATCAAAGTGTTGGTTTGGTTAATAGCCGTCCAACTCGCGTCTAAATCGTTTTAATTCTACACCTGTGGGGGCTTTTGTCCCAGGAGTAGTTATTTTCGATTTGGACGTGATTGCATTTTCTGTATAATTTTATTATTTAATTTTATTATACTTTGTTGGTACCGACTTTGAGATTTTTCGAATTTTTCGTTTTTTAAAAAAAATAATGTTGATGTAGTAGGAACCTTCTACGTTTAGATAAATCCTGAAAAATATATACATAAACCGTTTTAATCTTATCTAACCTACAACAGAAAAAATTTTTAGTAAATATCAACTAACGAAAACGTTGGCAGCAGTAACAAATTTCTACATCTACTATTTTTTTGTGAGGCAAGCCTCGTTTTATTTATTTTTTCTACATTAAAATTATATACATTCATAATCCACGAAGCAGGCTTGAAGGCATTGACAGTGAAACGACATACAAATCGGATCAAATAAGTAATTAGTTAAAACTACAATTACAGAACACAAAAATAAAAAATTAAAATTTCAATAAAAGTTACAAGATTAATGGAAAATCACTAGAGTTTAAGCAGTCGGTATTATGGAAATGTTTTTGATTGCTTAAAATATTCAACATATTCTCAAAAGATTGGTTTGCCTTTTTACATTACATAAATTTAGGCCATAATGTTTAAACTATATTACTGGAAGTACCTTATTTCAAAGGAAAAATGTTTTTCATTTAGTAAAGCTTCGTCAAAGTATTTTTAAATCTTATAGCCTAAATTTATTAAAAAAACCAATAAATATAGGTATATTACCTCGATAATGGTATTGCATCTTTTTTCAAATATTTCCTTCCACTTGGTTTATATTCGAAGTCATTGTCACGGAAATGACTTGATCAAATAAAAGCATTTTTAGGTTGGACCTTCACTTCATCAAGGAGTACCAAATAAAAAAGTCATGTCTTCGTATAACTGTTTAAATGAAAAATTAATCATACCTAAATACTTAGGTAGTTTAGCAGAAAAACAAAATGTGATTTAATTTTTAACAAAATATATGAAACCTACATAATTAGTCATTGCAATAAGTTAAAACAATCCTTTAGGCATTATTAAAGAGTTTATACAGTTGATAAAATACTAATTCTACGCCCTTGAGCTTTGTTTATAATCTTACATGTAACTTTCCGATGAAATGATAAATCGGGATCTAAATAATCCATTTTGTTGCAAACATTACACTGATGTACCATATTTATCTAATAAATCAACTGAAACCAATAAATTCAATGTGAAAAAGAAAATTATAATGATATAACACAATAATAAACACACAGATTTGTGTGAAAATGGCAGCCACTACTTCACTACGAAACATTCTATCTGCTGGCTTCAATGATAAAGATAAAACGTTTGATAGCCCCTTCTAACAAATTTCCGTAGAAATGGTTTAAACTTAAATCGTAGTAAAGTATCTTTGTCAATATTTATCTATCAATATGATTTATTGTGTTATTAGTTACGAAAATTAGTGTTAACGTAGATGTACAATTATTTTAGCGAAACAAAATATCTCATTTTCGAAGATAATTTTTACATACATTTAGGATTTTGGTAATGACGGAAAAAATTATAAAACTTTGACAACATTGAAACTAGAAATATAAAAATAATACAGCGCTTAGACTGTTACTTGTTGTTGGCGCCGGCCGATATGTAAAGAAACTCTATCTTATTCTCCTATATCTATGGTTATATGACAATGTATTTTGGTTGCTAAGTGAACAAACCGCATTTGACATAAAAATATTGTAACACGTCAAGGTTGATGTAAACTATACCTAAATCTGCATTATTTTATTTTGCTCTTATTTTGTTTATATATAAAACCAGCATTGCCATAAACCGAACAAATTGTAATGACAGTATTAATAAAATTATAGATTGACAGTTCTCATTCTAGTCAACACAGCCAGTCTACTCACTTTTACCAAAATAGTCATTGCTATGCGTCTACTTTAAATTCAATGTCGTTTTAAACTTCAAAATTTTCATATTTTGGACCCCATTTTGAAGTAGTTCCTGAAGTAGTACGGAGGGACACATCAAACCCTAAGCTTACTTTTTAATACTCTATCAAAATCTGAAGTCAGAATTTTAAAATTCACAAAGACAAAGAATCAACACACACACACATACAATCAAAACATTTTCGGAAAATGTCGAAATATTATTTGTATTTCTCCAGTCCATAAACCGTTGATATAGTTTTTCGTACACTTTCTTACATTTTTGGGGCAAAATATTTTGTACTGCATTTTCTGCTTCCTCCGATATGTGTGGAGGAGTCGATGGTAATTTCTCTATATCGCTGATATCAGACATTTTGATAGTATAATTATCGAAGTTTAGCTATATATCTGGTCACCGAGCTTCGCTCTTAATATTCAAATCTACATTTTTAAGCAGCCCAATGAGTATATAATTTAAGTATATTTATAACATAACAAATTATTAATTAATTCGCGAAAATCACGGAGTGGGCGACATCTACTTGAACTACTGATAGGGAGATAAATAAAAAGTTGATTGGCGATTGGCTTGAAAGTAGGCGGGAAAATGAAAAAAGCTGTCAGTGTTAATTTTCAATAGGCTGCAGCTGTTGTTGACGTTTATCAACTGCTTGTCACAGAGGTTAGTTAAATGCATTAAAGTTGCCTAGTTTCTGTGGATTTCAAACTTTTAGGGCAACTTCTACTGACGCTTGATCTTCGCGAATTGTCACGGTGGACAGGCCCCGTTTCCGGGACGGGCAACAGCAGCGTGTAGGGCACACGTCCCGTCAACAGAAGATCGCTCAGCTCACTCTATTTATCACTATATAAGAAAAACTCTATGTTCAATTGATTTTATTATTTTTTGATCTGCAGTGAAGGAAAATTATAGGTCTGATATTCATACTTGGGTAAAAACCTCCACAAAAACCTGTGACCAGACTCTCGAGGTGTGGCAGATATTGATATCATATTTTTTCAAAAATTCTTTCTCTCTCTCTCTCTCTCTGATCATGAAAAGTTAAATATTAAAACTGTCCGCATAATAAAATAGTAGCCGTAAGGGGTAGTCTCACACTATCGGGGAAGGGAAGACAGGTGTCCATTTTAACAGTGTTACTCAACGTTCCTATAAATATTTACCTAAACCCATGATTTCTGAAATTGAATTGGCAACGTTGTATTTTCAACTTTGAATTAATAAGATGGCTGTCATTTGACAAGCAAATTATTTATGTCCGTCAAATGAACCTTTTTTATATAAAGCGACAAATTTAAAATTGAATTCTTTCTGATTAAAACGCCAGAAATTAAATAAAGTCAAACCTTTTTACTACTATACTATACAGAAGAAAGGAGTGCAGTATTTAATTTGCAGAACGTAGTACAGGTTCAAGAGGTAGAAATTTTATTTTTACCTCATCCTTCAATGCTTATTTGTAGTTAAAATTTAAATTTTAATACATCTGATCGGCCTAATATAGTTTTTGTCTAGATTCTTGTTTCCATGGTTTTTACTGTAATAAATTTGTTCTTTTGACAGATAAGTCAGACTTTATTTATTCATAGCCGTATCATATGTATTTTAATTGATTCAGAATTTTGTATTAATATATATTTCAAAATGGCTTCATTCTAAAAATATTATCAGTCCTCCTAAATCCTTGAAGGCAGAATTATTAGTAATAGCAAGGCAACATAAAAACAAATTCAAAAAATATATTATGGATGAGATGGCCAGAGAAAATGGAATTAAAATTCTCAGATTTCCTTCGAACCACGCAGAGTTAAATTCCATTGAACTGATCTGGTCTCAATTTTTAAAAGGTTATGTTTCTCAAAACAATAAAACATTTAAATTTCCTGATGTGCGAAATTTGTTTTTGAAGGCAGTTTCAGATGTAAATAGAGAACATTGGGGAAAATGCATTGATCATGTTTAAAAATGTGGAAAATTCATTTAGGAAAGTGGATATATCAATGGATAATTTAATAGAACCGATAATAATAAACATCAGAAAAGACAATTATAGTGATGCCGGTAGTTTTAGTGAAGACAGTGACTTTTAAAGATAGTTCTTGAACTAACTTTTTTTTTAATCTTTGAGTTTAGGTAAGTACTGAAGCGTTACTTTCAATGCCAAGAGATTTAATTTAATCCCAACATATAATCCTCCTTGTTATTTATTGGTTAAATTTAATTCGTTCAATGTTAAAGTGTCGGATGCATAAAGTTTATTTTTATTTTTTGTAAATAATATAACTTCAAAATTTAATCTACGAAGTGCGTATATATATTTTATATGCTGTGACCTTATTTATATTATAGAAACTTATTTTGCAAAGTACGCCTATGGAATGTGACGTTATATCCCCACTTTGACTGTACTCATCTATCCTTTATAGTATATATATATATATATATATATATTACTATAGAAACAAGTTATTATTATGTGCTGTTGCTAGGAAATAAAACTAAAAGCTTGACTTTTCTTGTAAATATCTCGGAAGATCGAATTTTCACAGACATGAGACCTACATTTTTCGCCGATTTAGATAGGAATTAGTCTACCCTGAAAGTTTCATTCATGGATTTCGAGATCCTCTGGACACACATACACACACATACACACACACACACACACACACATACAAACCTTGCTCGTTTAATAGTATTTGATTCTACGAAAATTTAATACCTACTGATTTTGACAAATAAAACAATTAGATAGGAATCTAGGACAAACGTCAAATGCACAGCATGCTTGATTGAAAAATTATGGGTTTCTATTGATTAAAAATCTGTATCGTTATGAAAAATCTGCATCATAATGGATCTCATTATGAAACGGATTATGGGCATATAAGTGTATTATTATAGTACGGGTGTAGAAGAATACATTTTTGAAAACAAAAAAGGGACCAACCTAATTTGTTTTCACATTATTTCTAGTATTTTTTTATTTCTTTCGTTTTGGGTAGTGTAACGAATCACAGAATATTCCGCAAGCTTTTTGATCAGATTTACATGTTTTCAATAGATGGAGATTTTTAATAAAAACTACGAATAAGATGAGCTCAATTTTGCAACTCCATAAATAAACAATGTTATTTATATTTACCTTAATTCCATAAAAATGAAAAGTCAAAAGTCAAACAGTTTTTAATAATTATCAAAATTCAGTATGAAAACCGTTGTATCTAAAACGGGCATAGAAGTTTTATATCCATGCACAATCCATTTGCTAAATAACTGCGATGTCATTGAATGTGAATTTAAATCTGATAACATAGGACAAGATCTTATAGATTACATTTGTGAATACATAGATCTAAAAGATGCAGCTTATTGGGGGCTAAAGTTTGTAGATATATATGAACAAAGACACTGGTTGGTTGCGGACAAACTGATAAGAACTCAAGTCATGAATTCTTGTCCAGTAAGTTTTAAGTTTCGAGTAAAAGTATATCCACCTGAACCCTATAAGATACTGGATAAAGTGGTAAAGGATCAGATTTTCATGCAACTAAGATTTGATTTAATCAGCGGCAGACTAGGTTGCGGAGCAAATGATGGGCCGTTACTCATCGGTTTAATCCTTCAGTACAATTACGGAAACTATGATAGTAATGTTCATGTCGGTAACTACATTAGGAATAAAATAATCATCGACCAAAATTTCTCTACAGAAATGAAAGCTATAGATATGCACAAGAATCATCTGCAAGATTTGAGCAAAGAGCAAACTGTCGATCTCTTTTTACGCCTGGCTTGCCAGTTAGAAACTTACGGTGTGGAACCCTATTTGGTTGAAGATGAAACAAATAAAAAAATTATTTTATGGTTTAATCATAAAGGAATGACAACGTTTAAAGAGGCTAAATACGTGGATAATTTTGATTGGATGGCTATCGATAAAATTTCCCACGAAGAAAAAAAATTATACATACATTTAGCAAATGATGCAACGATTACCTATTTTTGTTTAACCAACGAAGAATGCAACTATATCTACCATGGAGCTATAAGTCACTTAATTTATTTTACTACATCGGGATGCCAATCTACGACCGGAACAATCGGGAATGAAAAGAAAGATGACGATTCTATTGAATTTATAAAAAACAAATCCTCCACTACTGGCACAGAAGAGTTATTCGAAATTGATCAAAATAAAAACAAAATATCAAAATTTGGCAGGTTTTATAATTTTCTAATTTGTAGGTATACAATAGTTTTTGTTGTTTTTGTTAGTCTCCTAGTGTATATATTTGTTGTATTTAAACTCGATTTTTCGGAAATTTTAAAACAAAATCTTGCTGTTATTAAAGAAAAGTGGAAAACTGTTAATTTAGTACTGCAATATTTTGGCGATATGAATGAATTAAGAAATCAGGAGATTATATATTAAATCATGTTTTATTGTGTATTTTTTCTTAAATTAAAATAGAAAGTAGATGACATCTTAGATTTATCTAGTTTTAGACTTCTAAACCTTAAAGTTTAGACAAGTCTTATGGAACGCTTCTGTCTGTCTGTCCGTCTGTACGCATTTATAACTCATCTTCCAGAACTGATATGTGTACGCCTAAAGTTCAGCTTTCTACGACGATTTTTCAAATTTAATAAAAAAAGGACCCCGCAGTTTTTAAAGGTTGATTGGGTTTCACTCAATTTTGCTCAAACCTGCTGAAAAGTATCAGTCATATCGTTCTCATTAAATGTCTCCATGGCCGCGAAAAAAAATAATGAACGGATTTTGAGATATCGGCCGCCAAACGTGGAGATGTTTTAAAGGTCGAAAATCTTATTTGGCCTATATACTTTAAGTAATAATGAACTGAATGTCCATATATATCCATATATATTAATACGTGTATATACAGTGTGTCGCACTTAAGATGAAGGAATACTGATTTGAATGTTTGCACACTCGTACAGGGTGATGGGTCACATTTTTTAAGATAATCAGCGAAAATCTGAACTTTAAATTCGATATTCTGCTTCGCGTTAGAGATATCGAAAAAATATTAGACAAAGCTGGTCAGAATGTTATTTTAACCCCACATACCGATTTTCGTGACAAAATTCGCATTTTTAATATTTTAATTATTTTGGTATACAGGGAATTTTTTTTTTCGTTTTTTTCTGATAATGTCACTGTATATTTATCAATTGTTATCAAAATCGGCACACAGTTATAATTTTGTACAAGGAATATTATTTTATGTATTATTTCAATTTTGTTACAGGGGGCGCCACGTGTTTTTGACGAAACTTTTTAGTGATGTTTATCAGAAAATACGACGTAAACATCATTTCTACATAATATTGGTACTCTTGTTTAAACACGATAATTTCACCCGTTTTCGAGAAAAACGCAATTGAACAATTCTGAGAAAAGGATTTCAAATAACGTAAGGGTGTTTCGATGGTAACTCAGAATTAAAAACAATTTAACATAAAAAGAGCAAACTTAAATTAAATTAAATGTTCTATGTGGCCTCCTCCGACTTCTATGCCTTTTCTAATTCTTGTAATAAAGGATGTCAAAGAAAACATTAGTCTGACTCCATATAAAATTACCTGTTCCTTGAACAAAATTATGACTCTGTGCCGATTTTGATAACAATTGATAAATATACAGTAACATCAGAAAAAACGAAAAAAAAATCAACTTAATCTTAATCCACAGCAATATTTTATTAAGGTATATTTGGTCCTATCGCCATATTTTGGTACCAATAACCGTCCCTTAGCCGATGTCCCCATAGTATGAATCACCCTGTATACCAAAATAATTAAAAAATTAAAAATGCGAATTTTTTCATGAAAATCGGTATGTGGGGTTAAAATAATATTTTAAACAGCTTTTTCTAATAAATTTTTTCGATATCTCTAACGCGAATTATCTCAAAAAATGTGACCCATCACCCTATATGAGTGTGCAAACATTCAAATTAGTATTCCTTCATCTTAAGTGCGACACACTGTATATACGCGTATTAATATATATGGATATATATGGACAGTTAGTTCATTATTACTTATAGTATACAGGCCAAATAAGATTTCGACGTTTAAAACATCTCCACCTTTGGCGGCCGATATCTCAAAATTCGTTTATTATTTTTTTTCGCGGCCATGGAGACATTTAATGAGAACGGTATGACTGATACTTTACAGCAGGTTTGAGCGAAATTGAGTAAAAACTGCGGGGTCCTTTAGTTCAGTTTAGATGTCTATTGTTCCCGATTTCTAGCGGGTACCGTTACTACTTGTTTCATAAAGAAAAGAGTATATTTTCATAAAATAAAAACTAATTCCAAATTTTTGAAGTAAAAAAAAGTTAAATTTTTTACTTTTAATAACTATTTAAATTTTGAAAGTGCAATTTTAAGGCACGTATGAGAAAGTATGCCTTAAAAGCACTTTTAACGCAAATTTTCATACACTATTTTTTCTACAAACAGTATTAAAAAGAATTAACCCAGGCAGAAATAATTTAAATAACTATTGAAATAAACTGGAATCAGTTTTAAATAGCATGTAGGCACTATCAAATGTTCGAATGCCAATGATATATAGTAACCATGGTGGCAATATTCATCATTTTTGAAAAGTTTGAAAGTTTTGGATGTGTCACTTTTAAACTTTGTATCTCTTTGCCCTTAAAAAGTAAAAAAAAATATGGAAAAGAACAATCCATTGGATTATAGAGCGATTTATTTTTGGGTGATGTAAATTGGGATCAACTATTTTATAATCAATTTCTCGAATCTATGGTGGATATTTTATACAGTATTCTCTACCAAGCTGTTGACTTGTATGTATTTCCTAATTGGTATTCTGTAGAACTGAGAAACTCTATATTTTTAAAGAAAAAAGCTCACAAAAGATTCAAAATCACTCGCTCAGACTTAATTATCAGGAGTTTGCTAGATCGAGATCATTTTGTAAACAATTAACTAAGGAGTCCTATCAAAACTACTTAATCGCAACTCAAAATTCAATACCAGATAACTTGAAGGGCTTCTGGAACTATGTTAATTCTAAAAGAAAAACTTCTAATTTCCCTAGCAAATTATCATACAATGGAATCAAAGGTACTAGTGGTGATGAAATAGTCAACCTATTTGATGCTTTTTTTGCAACAGTATACAGTAATTCGAACTGCGATACTTCGAAAAGCTTTGTTAATTTAAATATAAGTTCTATATCTACTTATGAGGTTAAAATATCGGACATATACAAAAAACTATCTACCTTAGACATTAATAAAGGCCCTGGGCCTGATAAAATACCTTATTCTATTCTAAAAAATTGTTCTTTTGTACTATCACGACCTCTCTTCCTCATATTTAACTTATCAATTTCATTAGGAGTATTTCCTTCCACTTGAAAAGAATGTCTTATAACTCCAATTTTTAAATCTGGCGATAGATCAATGGTAGAGAATTATAGAAGTATCAGCATATTAAGTACTATACCCAAAGTACCTATTTGAAAATTTAATTTGCGATTTTCTGACTACTTCTATTAATGGCTCTCTCATAGGTCAGCACTTTGGCTTCAGACATCAACGATCAACGGAGTTAAATTTATTGACTATAATCAGTAGTAATATCACAAGAGCTTCGAAAATAATCGATTATACTTCCGAGTCAGGAGACGTATATTGCGAAACACCACGAGAGCGGAGCTCGAGTGGTGTTTTAAAAGAAATACGTCGAGCGAGGAGGAAGTATAAAATATTATTTTCGTATGCTCGCGTGGCACTTAGATTGAGATTATATAACGAATTATATAATTATTTTTGTTGACGTTTGCTTATTATATACGTCAAACGTATTGTTACTATGATAAACTTTTCAAGATGGAAGGATGCGAAAATCAAAAACGATTATAACACGTCGTCAAGGGTATATTCGCTTATCAATACCTGGTAACTAAGTAAAAATTGCAACTGCTATTGGCTAAATTTATGATGAGTTGTATAATCACTTCATATCGAATGCTTTGGAGACTTCTTCCGAAGTGCACTCTATTTATACAGATTTCTCCAAGGCATTTGACAGAGTTAATCATTCAGCTATAAACTAAAATCTGTTGACATAGAGGGGAGTCTACTTAACTGGTTGGAAAGTTACTTGCATGGCAGACGTCAAATTGTACGAATTGCTAACTATAAATCACATGGTATACTCGTGCCTTCCGGTATTCCCCAAGGCTCACTTGGGACCTTTATTATTTAATATTTTTATTAACGATATCGCAATCTCTTTCTAACATTCTAATTTTTTATTATTTGCTGACGACCTTAAAGTGTACTCTAAGGTAACATCTACTCTTGACTGTATGCTGTTGCAATCTGATGTGCAAAACCTAACTAACTGTTGTGAACTAAATGGCATGGAACTAAATCCTAATAAATGATAAATGATATTTCACAGATCTCACAAAACATTTCAGTTTCAATACAACATGAATGAAGTTATTTTAGATTTACAGGACAATATCAGGGATCTCGGGGTCACTGTCGATTCACGATTAACCTTTACACCTCATATTTCAAATATCATCAATAAATCTCTACAAACATTGGGTTTTGTTAAGATAATAACTCAAGATTTCACTAATATAAACATGATAAAGATATTGTATTGCTCTTTAATCAGAACTCATTTAGAATATGGTTCATGTGTTTGGTCTCCATATTACAACAGTTACGTTAACAAATTAGAAATGGTTCCGCATAAGTTCCTACGTTACGTAGCATATAAAAAAGGCATACATGTTGTTAACATAGATTATGCCCAATTAGAAAAACAATTAAATCTCTTACCACCACCAGATACAATCAGAAAGATGTTATTTAATATTGTTAATTCCATTGTGTCATGTCCTCAACTTCTCAGCGTAATAGAAGTACACGTTCCATCAATATCTTTCACGTTCCTTTTCATAGGACCAATTATGGTCTTAACTCATTTTTTGATCGTTCTATGGCACTAGCCAATCAGTACACAAAAAAGCGTAGATTTCTTTGGTAATTCCACTTCCTTTACTAATGAGTTGCGAATTGTAGATTTATAGATTTTAAAAAATATTATTATTATTTACTTTTTACTTTTTAACATATATCATAATAATATATAATACTACTTACACAGCTTACACTATATCTCTGTAGAGGGGATTTCCCCGTTAATTAATAATAAATAAATAAATATGAAATTGCACAAATGATGCGAAATAAGCTAAAATATGAAATTGCATACAAGTTTGTGAAGTAGTGTGAACAAAAAGGCGTTCCTGGAAAGTATACTGAAAGTGTATTCTTGGTCTATTTTGAGGAGAAATCGAAGGTTTGGAAGTCTTCATCTATATGGTCAAATTATTCTATGATTAAAGATATGTTACGAATAAATATCGACGTAGATATCAGCAAGCATTTTATTAATTATTATTTTATTTTATTTTAAGCTTATTGCGTTTCTGAAGCGTTAAGGAGAAGGTTACCAACACAAACCAGTTGAGAAAGCCCTTCTAGCATTGCCATAAACCTAACAAATTGTAATGACATTATTAATAAAATTTTAGATTGACAGTTCTAATCAACACGGCCACAGTCTACTCACTTTTACCAAAATAGTCATTCACTATGCGTCTACTTTAAATTCAATATCATTTTATACTTCAAAATTTTAATATTTTGGACCCCATTTTGAAGGAGATCCCGAAGTGGTACGGAGGGGCATATCAAACCCTAAGCTTACTTTTTGATGCTCTATCAAAATGTGAAGTCAGAATTTTAAAATTCACAAAGAATCAACACACATACACACAGATCGAATTTTTTCGGTGAAAATCAAAGATCTTGACCAGAGACCAAATTGAACAGTTTTTGAAATGCGCATCGGATGACGAGTATCTTATGATGAACGTAGCTATTATTTTGGGAATATTTGTTGACTATCAACAACTTGGAAATTATGGACATTTCCAATATTCGTTCTATCTATCTGTTTATGGGGTGTCGATACACTGCGACCTATAAGATCTATTGTGCCCCCTTCTGCTGCCCATTCGTTAAGGATATTTCAACGATTAGAGCAGTTTTTCCAGTCCTATTGCTTTTAAAAAGTTCAGGATGTCGGTAGGCTTCAGGTTAGGTAGATCTCCATCTTCTATTTGATATTCTCCAAGGTATCGTACCCTTGGATTTTGCAGGGTTATGCATTCTGAGAGAATGTGGTTAGAGGTTTTCTCCTCTTCCTCGCAAAATCTGCATTCTTCTTCCTCTACTACTCCGAGTTTCTTAGGTGGCCTCTCAACCGGCAGTGCTTCGTTAGGATACCCGTTAGTATTCTGAGCTTGTTTTTACTTTTGTTGATGCAGTCGTCTAATCTCTTCTGGTTATAGTTTTCCAGTAGTGTCTTGGCCTGCCTCATCCAATATTGACATTTTTTGTTATTTACTTCTTTTCCAAGTTCATCAAGTATTGTACTGGTGCTTATTCTGCAGAAGGATTCAGGTCCCAGAAATGGTGTTTCAGCCCCTTTTTTTGCGAGTACGTATTTCATTACCCTCCACTCCAGTGTGTCTCGGAACCCATAGGAGGTAACAGTGTTGTTCTTGTCTAGTTCGTTTAGATTCTCTAGGCACTCCCAAAATATCTTGGAGTTGATTACGTGGAAATTCAAAGCATTAATGGCTGCTTGTCTGCCTAACATGATGATGATCTCTTGTCTGCGAAAATGTCTTTCTATGTTGAACTGGGCACATTTTCCGATGGCGTAGATTTCAGCTTGGAAAATGCTCGGAGTTTTGCCTAGACTTTCGAAATATTTGGTTCCAGGATATACTCCTATTCCTGTTCGTTCTGTTGTTTTAGAACCGTCTGTGTACCATTTAATGGCACTTCTCTTAAGTTTTGGGATGGTGTCTTTGTCCCATTCGCTTTTGTTACTTAGCTTTATGTTGAATTATTTAACAAAGCTAAACTTCTTTGTCATCTCGTCTTGGGGCACGGTGATTTCCAGGAAGGAGTCGAAACCCTGCGTTTGGTGGATCCTTCTCTGGTCATTCTGTAGGTTGTCCTTATCGCTATACTCTCCACTATTATATCGAGGGGTGCAAGGCTTAGGATTACCTCCATGGCGGCCATTGGGCACGTTCTCATTGCGCAGGCTAGACTTTGGATTTTCGCTGCTGCCCCAGACTACTGCTTCGTAAGTGATGGTCGCACTCACTATTGACGTGACATCCACAGCAGGGTCGTTGGGTTACATCCCCAGTTTTTTCCCGCAAAATTTCTGCACACCATTAGAGCTTTCGTGGCTTTGTTGATTACTTCTTTTTCGAGCTTATTCCAGATGAGTTTGTTATCTAGTATTAGTCCTAGATATTTGACTTCTGGCTTCCATTCAATACATTTCCCGTCCAATTCGATGGTTTTGAGGGTAATGTTTCTTTTCAGTGTAAAGGCAACTAAGGTAGTCTTGATGGGTCCCATCTATTGACACCAATCTTTAGTGTAGTCAACCCTCTTTGAACTATATCGCGGAGGGTATTCCAATATTGGTTAAGGTATTATATACCAAAACCAAGGTTCCACGAAGTTTCAATGTCAATGTCGTTTTGAATGAAAAGACAGTGTTGACAATATGACATTACTGGAGAAACTTGAACTTGATTGCATTCAGGGCATACATAATTTTAGTATAGTATTCCTTACAATTTCTGAGAAAATGAAGTTTATTTTTTTGGCCTATACCTTTTTTTTCAAGGATCTTAGTTCAGATATTTCCTGGCAGCATTTCTCATTTTCGGCAAATGCCAGTAATTTCCCGCAAAACGGCAATACCGCGACAATCGGAATAACGGAAATGATGATTGACATTGACAGTAATACAACTTCAATCGCGCATGCGCTTACAAATTTGTTATCAGGAAAACAGCTTTCTTTTGCCTCTTATTAGATAGAGTACTCTATGGTGATACGTTGGTGAGAACCGTATTTAAAATCTCTAATAGCTGATTTAGACGTATCCAGTAGCTGTCGACAGTCTCACTGTCCGTCAGCGCTGTCGAGTAGTTGGCTCCATGTAAACACTTTTTTGTGACAGTACAGCGCTGTCCGTCAGCGCTGTCTCGAATAGAAAGTCCGTCTATTTTTGACGACAGTAGTCCTCACCCGCGTCCCCCCAAACACCCGAATCAGTCCATGGCGCATCTTTATAGAGTGAACAGTGGCGGCGTTTAAAAATTGACCCGAAAATGAAGCGAATTAGAAACGTTGAACTTGGTTCAACTTTATAGAGAACACGAATGTTTATGGAATCTGCGTTGTAATGCGTATAAAAACAAACAGCAAATTTTCTGACGTACGTCGTAACGCCAACCTGTACTCAGAGGGAACTTCTAGTTTTCGTTGTTGTAGCAAAGCAAAACCTCCCGTTATATTTCTATCGTTGATCCATTTTCTGACCCATATTATTTTTTAGAGCGAGGGCATTATCTTAACAGATTTCCTTTTAAAGAACCCCACATTCATTTTCGTACGCACCTGATCATAAGCACACATTCACGACAACTGGACTCGTGTAAACGACCAGTTCCAGCAGTGGGCGTGTCCTAGCAAGCGTGACAGTGATACTGTCGACAGCTACTGGATACGTCTAAATCAGTTTTAAAGATGTCAGTAAAAAATAAAACTCAATTATATGATCACAAATTTATTAATTTGGTTTCTGGTGTGTTAAAGAATAATTTTTGTGTGACAAAACATTCACAAAGCTTAGATATATAATTTACATAAAGTGTGCTATACAAATAGTCAACTACATAAAATAATTTACAAATATCTCATAATATACATTTAACATTCACTAATATAAAAAAATTAAAATCAAAATTAACAAGAATCGTTTATTTACAATTGGTTGAAATAATACACGTATTTTAAATAATTGTTTGGAATAAGTATGGGATATATTCGTCAGAAGGAATTTCTTATAAAAAAAAGACAAAGGCATTTCCAGTTTATTTTTGTTTTTTTTATCAATAACAGAATCATGTCTAAAAATCTCTTTATGGAGGTTCTCCTATATACACTATACTAACTAAATTCTTGTTTAAAGTTTTGATAGTACATCAGAGGAATTATTTGTTACACGGAATGACATTTATACAAAATGTTTAATTTTTTTGAGTAAATTGTCATCTAATTATGAACTTGCGACTTTTTACAAAAGAAAAATTCGCTTAATACAATTTGATTATTTAGGAGCTGTCAGACAAATTGCAGAAAATCCAATTTATTTTCAGTTTTAATAATGTCAATGTTTCGGACTTTCTTGATATAAATATAAAAATTTAAAATAGAGGGGCGCTTGTTTAAAACTGACTATTAAGTGACTAAAAAAATATTAAGATTGTCTAGGTCCAAAATTAAAAATTGCATGTGTTGCTGATTTAGTAAATTTCTGATAGTTTATTAAAATTTTCATAATAGTACAATACCTGAATAAGCATTTTTATCCAATTGAAAGACTAAAAAAACTACCAAAAATCGTTTTGGTTTGATCACTTATAATAATTATATTTTAAAATTTAAGTTATAATGACTGATATTTCATATAATACAGTTCAGGAGTCGTAGTGACAGCTTTTTTTTTCAGACAGGGCCAATTTAATCTCCCCACCTCCCATTTTAGAGATCGCTGAAACCGAAAAATTATTTTTACCCTCGGCATCCCCTTCAAAACGGCCAAAACACCCCCTGGAGTGGTTAAACGCGCTTTACAAGGTTTCCCTATAGAAAAGCACACTTTCCCCCCCATTTTCTAGGATGCTGAGCACTCTTCTCGAAATGGGTGATTTTTTTTTTAATGTCAGCCGCAAATATATAGTATTCGCCGGCGGAGGGGTTGATGAGGATCGGAGGTGATATTCAGCCCCACCATCGTTCTCAGCATCCTAGAAAACGGGGGGAAAGTGTGTTTTTGTACAGGGAAACCTTGTAAAACGCGTTTAACTCTTCCAGGGGGTGGTTTTTGGCCGCTCTGAAGGGGACGCCGAGTGTAAAAAATTTTTTTTACCCTCAGATTCGGTTTCAGCGACCTCGAGAACGGGGGGAAAGACTAAATTGGCATTGTCCGGAAAAAAGGGAAAATCACCGACTCCTGACATGGACTAATATCCAATGAAATTATTTTGTTTAGTTACTTTTATATTATATTTAGTTTTTAATTTAATTCGCTTTGTATATAAAACTTCAATGCTTGTCGCATGCATTGTCGTCCGGGAATGTGTCGCTTTTACTACTAGATATACAATGTACTATTCCCCAATTTTGTTGAAAAAATCCCAGCGCATGTCAAAAGTTAACATTTTTTAATTAAAATTATTAATTGTGTAAAAATGGCTTGTTTACTCTTTTGTAAAATAAATATTCAAATCAAAAGAATTGAAGAACACATTAAAATAGAATAACTGAAATCTCTCCACTTCCCAACTATATCGCTTATTAACCCCTATTTTTGAAATCGCACCCTTTACGCGTATATATACCCTCATAATCCGTCCCATTCGAAGTTATCGTCATGAAAAACCCTATAGGATAAACCAGTGAAACTGAAGAGATACAATATCACCTTAGGCGTTAGTAGTCGCGCAGAGCCCATATCTTTATTTACAACAGAGCAGCTATGCCAGAAGAATATAAAGCAGCCTCCCTTGATTGAGCAACTTGATTTTCAAGCGGCCTTTTCCCTCTAACTCTCCAGCTACGGATTGAAATCGTGGCGTAGAGTCTCGGGAAATTGTAAGATTTTTTGTGGTTTCTGAATCTAGTCAACTATTTTTACAAGAGTTGCGCAAAGTTTAAGGGTTTTTGAAAGTATCATTAAGTCAGTAGTCAATAAAATTTGTTTTATACTTATAATAATAAAATAAGAAATAAGAAATCAAACAGATTTACCAGCAAAGTAGAACTAAAACAAAGATGCATCTTGACCCCTTTATTATTTAATGAAAATAAAAAGAATAGAGGGGATTTTATAACATGGAAATAGTAAACATCGATCTATGGTAAATATAGAAGAAACACAAAAAGACTTACAAGAGCGTCTCCACACAAAAAAAATTGGCATGAAAATAAAGACAAAAGTGATGATTAGGTAAAAAGTTCAGACTATGTCAATAAATAAAGACAATACTTAATATGGAAAATCAAATCAATTAGCAGCAGGAAACTCCTGCGACACAAAAAAACATCTGCAGGACAAATCATCGGCAGGGAAAAAGCAGCGAAAGGAAAAAACAACAACAACAAGATCAAATGAGATAATTGTGACATGAATAGATTGAGAAATATAAATTATATGAAGGGCATTTCATGAAAGAGATCTAAAAAGAAAAAAGAAGGACGAATTTGAGCTCAGAATTTAAAGGAGTCAAAAGCAAGATGGAAGTAAGTATAAAAAACCAAACATGGCAGTTGGAGAGTTGGCGTACAAAAGATCTGACAATTGTATGGATTTTGAGGGACTGAGACAGGCTAAGATACTTCTAGGTGATTAAAACCAAAAAACAAGAACACCTTGGGAACAAGAAGATGAGTTTAGATTTATGTGAGAAGGATAACGCAACCTCTATCCACATTCTTGCGGCATATGTGACCTTGCAGAATCCAAGATCTCTGTTAACTGGGAGCATTACATATAGAGCAGGGCGATTTGCCAGGCTTGGAGCCACTTCAAATCCAGAATTTCCTCAGGGTGATAGGATTAGAGTGGTTATAATAGGCACAATAGATCTTTTAGGTCGCAGCACAGTTAACATCCCAACGATATATATACATAACCTGAAGTATTTTTTGTTATCGAGGAATAATTTATAGATGAAGATTTTTGTATATAAAATAAAAAGAAGATAAATTAATAAATGAGTTTGGATTTAAAATACACTAACGTTTACCAATATGTCTATATGTTATATCGACGTCCTGATGCCTTGATGCTACAGTTACATGAAATACTGAAACCTTTATTCCATTTGAATCGGATAGATGATAATCACTTGCCAAGAAAGATTTAATGATTATGTTTTGGAATAAACTATTTGATCCTTTATTTCAAATTAAAGTTATTATTATTACCTACACCTACAATTTAATTAATGGAAATATGGAAATTTAATCTCTCGACATTATAGAAATACAAATTTTTATTATTGTTCGACTAATTAATTTTCAATTATTCCTCTTATAGATAACTTTTAGCGCAACCCCCAATATTTAGTTTTACTGGATTAGGGAACCCCAAGATTTTTTCTGCAGCACTGCAGTAAATTTAGATATAGCTTCTACATTCCGCATTTCGATTGAATGAGAGACTGCCTTGAACTTTAAAATTTAAATGATCCCCGCTTTATGGGTTTGATTTCGATCGGAGAAAAATTAAGTTCCTGGAATTTAAAGAATCTTTTCGGAGAATTTTGTAATACCATAAATTATAGACTTCGTTCTTAATAAAATATTATTGAGAAACTCTTAGAGCATTTTATTAAATGGGAAAAATAGTTTTTCTCCAATTGACAGCAAATATTAATTTTGCAGACACATATCAATCAGCAAAGTATTACTTTTACTTTGCTGCCTAGGCAGCAAAGTGATTCTCTCTGACATTGACATGTACATTTCCATAGCAACCAACCATTCCAACAATTGTGATTTCTATCAAATTTTGTTTTAATTTATCACTACAGGAAAAATAAAAAGATTGTGGGAATTGTAATAATTTGCAAATACAATATACATATATCATTATAAACAATCGGAGCAAAAATTATATGTTCAACTCGGCAGCAAAGTAGATTGACTGCCTAGTAAAAAAAATAACTATTTCCACAATTTGTTCATTTTGTTGAAGTACCTCAATGAAACTAATAAAATGAAGTACCGCAATGAAACCAATAAAATCAAATAAAAAAAACTCCAGCTTTAAGTGTAAAAAGCGTTTGACACCGTAAGCCATGAAATATTACTTGAAAAACTATTTTCATACGGTATTGGAGGTAAAACTCATGATGTTCTGAAATACTATTTGACAGATCGTCAACAACAAGTCTGCCTAAATGAAAACATCAGCGAACCGAGAACTGTTACATTTAGTGTTCCACAAGGTACTGTGTTGGAACAGTTCTCAGCTTTGCTGATGATACTGTATTATTTCATATTGCAGATACATGAGGAAACTTAAAGCTCAAGGCAGAAACTGACTTTCAAGTCATTAAGAAGTGGTTCCAACATAACAAACTGACTCTAAATCTAAATAAAAGTCATTATCTCCCTGATACTGAAATTGATTTTGACCCTGCTTTCTATTATAAAACTAACTTTGCAGCAATAGAATAGAAATTACTACGTAGGTTTTTGATAGACATTATTGACATTTCTGAGAAAGCTAATGTCAAAATTATTCTTGTTGTATCAAATGATTCAAATAAATTAATAGTTTTCAATTAAAGTACTTAGGTATTTAAATTTTGTCGTAGAAAAAATAACATATGCAACTTTCATATAATGGTTATTAATACACTCGCTTAAGATTTACGACACTCGCATGCGGCTCATGTCGTACCTTACCTTCAGCTCATGTATTAATACTATCAATTTGATAATTAGATTATTTAAGGACGAAGGAAAGGCTAGTTGGCCTTGAATATTATACCACGTCAAAATTTTATGTCATTTTGAGAGGTCGAATGCAGTATTACGAGTGAGTAAAAATGTCGCGTTTTGGAAACGAAAATCAACAGAATATTAGAAAAGAAGTTGAAGACACACAAAGAGGAGTAAAGAGAGTGTGTGGAGACAATTTTTGCAGTTTTGCTCAGAAAAATCTTATGATATTAACAATCCATTGGGGGATAGAAATTTCCGGAAAGATTTTGGGTGTTCATGGTAACCAAATAAACAAAATAGACTCTGATTGGCTTAGAAATGGCGGCGTGAAATTTTCTAAAACCAAATATTTAATTACAATCGTTTTTTTTTTATTTCGGAGCATCAAAACGAGAATTATCTTGTTCATTCTTTAACTTGTAATTTATTTAATTTGAAATAAAATTTTTTTTAACTGTACTTTAGATTAACTTTATCATTAATTGTTTTATCCAATATTTTGTGGAATAAACTGATTTTACGGTCTACAAAACGTTGGTATTTTAAAATAAAACATTTTACTTATTCATATCTGTTTCCAACATTTTATATTTTATACATTTTTTAGTAAAAGAATATCTGAAATCGCGTACATCGCCAAAAATTAAAGCTGACACCTTAACGTTGAGAGCTGAAAGCTGAAGTTCAACGGCTGAAGCATGATGGCGAGGGGGATATGTTGACAAGCCAGTGAAAACTGAAACCGGAGCTTTCCACTGTCGTGATCTTTCTCCACGGCGGAGCTCAGGGAGTATGGAATTACACGAGCTGACAACACGGCTTTCTGTTTTATCTAATTTTGCGTAATCTAGGCCGATAATCTCGCTTGGAACTGAATACGTAAGTTAAGTTTTAGTGGGATGAATATTGTTGATAGATTTATGAGGAGAAGTTGAATATTAAATTGATACAGCCCAAAGTTTAAGGCATTTTTTGCCAACTATTTTCTACCCAGAGAATCATCATTGGAGCTTTTTATATTTTTTAATTTTTTAATATTTTAAAGATACAAAATGAATAAAACACCCAATATCACTGTAAGACTCAATAACTACCTTAATGGTACATTGAACACCCTGTATATTTAAAATATGCTGGAATTACCTTTAAATGTGTTTTTAATATTAAAGTTTGGTATTTTAAAAACGTTTTTATCTTTAAATAATAATGTTATAGATGTATTTTTCACTAATATTAGGACTAGAAAAAACATTATCAGTACGATAAATAAAACTGAAATAGTAAACAAAATTAAATTGACTGACGAGTAATTTCCCAAAAAAAAAGTTCACGGCATATCTAGAAAAAAATATATTAATGTACGTACATTTTCAACTTTTAATTCAGAATTCGTTTCAGGATATGCCACTTCCTTGTACAGCGCGCTTCATAATTCTTTTCCATATATATTTTTGCAGCTAATACAAAATAAAAAACAAATTTTTAAACAATAATTTCAGGTATTACAAGACACAACTTTCATAAAATCTGTCAAATAATTAAGAGGCCCACATATCATGGCACTAACATGAATAAAATCGATTATATAATTATTCATAAATTAGGCCAATAGCACTCACGAATTTTACATAGTAACCATGTATAGATAAACGAATATACCCTTGACGACGTGATATAATCGGTAGTAGGACCACAAGAGTATCGAAAATAATCGATTATACTTCCGACTTAAAACTTTCAAGATGGAAGGTTGCGAATCAGAAAAACGATTATACCACGTCGTCAAGGGGAAATTGCATCTGCTATTGGGTAAATTTATGATGAGTTGTATAATAACTTTAATAGCTGTCACAGGTCCATTAAAATCGCAATGAATCGATTCAGAAAAACTTCAGATTTAGAAATAAGCGAATACCACTTAAGCAAACCAAGATAATCGATTATACTAACCTCCTTACTCGTCGTATATCCTTAAAATGCCACTCCAGGTGACGCTGGCGTGGTGTTTCGCAGAATACGTATCGTGACTTGGAAGTATAATCGATTATTTTTTATGATGACGCAGTCTCGTCCAATTTTGGACAATAAATTATGAACTGAGTGCAAAAACAGCATAAAGTTATATCCAAAATTACATGGCATTTCGTCCAAAACATTAAATATTAGAAAATGTGGGCTCTAATAAGAAAAATTAGTAGTTAAACTTTCTCAGAATCAAAATATAAAAATTTTAAAAATATTGTAGTAGAATATTTTGAATTGAATTATATTAGAATTTTTTTAAAATAGACTTGATTGATTTGACAATTTTCAGTTTGAATTATGAAGCACAATGTATATATTACATAAACGTGATATGTACGATTTACAAAACTAAAAAATATCTTTGGCGAATTGCACAATAAGGTACTTCAAAAATTGCACATTTAAAAATATTTATGGCCAAATTGTTAGTTAGGTCATGTTTGTTTGATGCCTCTAACAATTGCGTCTCTTATTAATAATCCATGAAAATCTGTACACATTTACACAAAGCTGACGCTGAAAACTACAGTTATTACAGATTTTAATCCCACACACACCACCATATCTCATATGATGGCCATAATCACAGATTAAACATCTAAAGTTTCACTGTCACTGTACCGCATTTAGAATTAGTTTTTAAATAATAATATATTTAACGCGCAAAAGTTTTGAAGTGGTTAAATTAGTTTAAAATACAACATAATTAGTGGTACAGTTTTTGAAAATTAATTTCGAAAATTCTAAAAAATCAAATACTTGGTGACCATAACTAGGCCAGTTGCCACAGACTTTGACATTTGCTGCTCTAAAGTGTATGCTACGTTCACAATTTCGAAATAAAAATCGAAAATTTGATTTTTGCGTCATATCTCGAAAAATGAAAAAAAAATTCAAAAAACTAATAGCACCTAGTGAAAGAGCGGAAGTTATTTAAAAAAAATAGTATTACTATAAAAAATTATTAAAAATATGAATGCGAATTCGAAAACTTATAATATAAATTTTAGTAAAATTTTCGTTTTTGTTTTCCGAAATTGTGAACTTGTCATATACTTTAGAGCAGCAAAGATTTTTTTATCGTTTTCTACACCCAAAAAAGTATCACATTTTATGAGAGATTTTGGTCTAATGTGGCTCTGGCAACTAAACACCTTTTTATATTTTTTAAGACAATATTTTTAAATTCTGAAATTTTTAGTTTTTTAGACAAATATATGTCATTTAAACACACTGACAAACATACTCAAAAATGTAATTAAACTTTAATACATATTCAGGATTAAATGACTTTTCAAAAATATAAAAATATGTTTAGTTATATTATAGATATCTGTGAAAAATATTCATTTTTTTGTATAGTTTATTTTATAGATAAAAAATATACCACCAAAAACCTACGCATTTTTTATATATTCAAATTTTAACAATAAATATAAATATCGGAACATAAAACAGTTTTTTAATTTTTCCAACTTTGAGAACCCATTCATACATAATGTACTAAAAATATATGACATTATCATTGTTGTTTACATAGTAAGTGAAGAAAAGAGTATAACGAAGGTGGAATTTTTTGAACCATAAAAATTCTAAAAAAGGCGTCTGAAAATGAATTCGACTCACCTCGTTCCTGATAAAAGTGTTTGGTCCTTTTTTGGAATTTTTATGGTTCAAAAAATTCCATCTTCGTTATAGTTTTCTATAGTTTTGCAAGCTTTGATTTTGTTATGAAAGTGAAGATGGCGTTGGGCTCTCCTCATTCGTGATATACGTGCTCTAACGCAAACACTTTTATCAGGAACGAGGCGAGTCGAATTCATTTTCAGACATCCTTTACTGCTTCTTACTGATGATGTATAATAATACCGAAACCGGTCTAAGAATGGCAAGGTCCTTTAATAACAAAATCGAAGTTTTTAGTTAAAAGCCCCGACTTGGTCGGGCACCAAACCACGTCTGGACTTTCGTAATTCAATACCTGGTGGGGCATATAGGCCAAGGAGTAGTTGTTGAAGTCCAGACGCTGGTGCAGTGTAGTACATTTTTAATGTTCTTGTTCTTGGGAACAAGTGTGATTTTATTTCACATCCTTAGGCAGCGAAGAAAAGAGTATTAAAGAGATATTAAAAAAATGTATTAATTAAGCCTCAACTTAATGTAGACCTTTTTTGTATTTATATTTTATATTGATAGATGGATTTAATTATTAATAGTTTTACCAAGTAAACTCGAGTAAACTGTATATTAGCACTTGAAAAGACTGATAAATAGTAAGAACACCAAAACTGATTTCTGAGGTAACCGAGACAATAACATTTTTATAAGTAACTTAATATAAGTAATGAAAGTAATATTTGGAAAACAAAAATGTAGAAATAACTTTTTTTTATTTAAAGAATCAAAAAGAAATTAAAACAATAAAAAGCCTTTAGGTATAATGTTGAACACTGATATTACATAAATATGAAATAAAATTTAAAGAAAGTAAATACTTAACATGTATAAGAGCAGATTCTCAAATTAGGAAAGATACAAACTGGCTCAGAATCGCAGCAAAGAATCTTTTATATTTTACGCGAATAATTCTTCATTTTCACCGGAAATCATTAATTTTTTTAATAATAATACGAAATAAAAGCAGTACAGTACAGTAAATATTTTTCTATATTTGGCTGAGTCTTTGGTATATTTTTACGAACTCCAACCCATGTTGGACAACACCGACCTCATCGGTGGCAACATCCCACCGCCTGGTCCAATTTCCTGGTTATGTCTAACCATTTGGGCGCTACTTTGATCCATGTTGATACCGACCTGAGTATGCCTGTGGAATGGTTGCAAGAGTTTACCTTCATCTAATAAGTTACTTTGTACATCTTTGGAATTGTATGTAACTACCGGAAGTGTATTGGTACTTCCGGTGGTTTGGCACTATGAAACCATGGGTCGCAATTCGGTGTGTTGAGTTTCTTTGTGCCTTCGTAAGTCTACTTTTCTCTGGAATGCTCTGCCGCAGAGGTCGCATGCGAAAGGTTTGAAGCCTGTGTGCTTCCTGGAATGCGTTATAAGGTTTGATGACTGGCTGAAGGCTTTCCCGCAAACCGTACACTTGTGCGGTTTTTCACCTGAAACAGAAAGAAAAATTAGTTCATTTTACCTCGGGAAATGTATTTATTATTTCAGTTAGGAGAGAGTCCGGCGTAGAGCTAAATATAAAATATAATTTATTTGGTAGATTCTTGACTAAAGCATCTCTGTCTTACCAAATGGTTATTCATGACCATTGCGACCTAATCTAAACTGCTAGATACTGATCGATACATTTATTATTTAAGTCGCATATAAAACTAGAGCACCTCGAATTGACGGCTTTATATGCGACAGAAATACCAAAATTAATAGAAGTAAGTATTGCAGTCGGAGTCAATAACCTACGTCACCTAAGGATAGACAAAAGCCAATATTAATAGCCAAAATGACCATAAACACATAGGATGTGAACCTGAAGGTGGATGCCTTATGGTAGTTTGAAAAACGTTCCTGCTGAACGCAGTTAAGCTCTGCATAGTCAGTCGGGCTCATTGTGCCCTAGTCTAAGGGTAAAAACACAGTCGCTGGTAGCCTAGCTGGTCGCTTACTAGCATGTTCGCTGGTTACCTGACAGGAAGCTGTAAACACACACACTGGAGCTTCAGTCAGTCGCTTGTCGGCGCGTTAAAGATGGAGAGTTTATTTTTATTAACAATAAAAAGATTTTGTTGCATACTTAAAAACATTGTATCTTCAAAATATTCAAAGGAGGTATAAATTCAACATACAAAAGTGTTTCTTGCTTAAAAAAAATCCATGTGTGTAATTTTTAATGCAGGTAGACGGTTTTAGTCTTCGACAGAATTAAATTACACATACCACTTAATTTTAGTATTATAAATTACGCTACATATTATGTTAATAATAAAATGGAATTACCAATCTATTTAGCTTTAATATTTAATCACCTATTATTAATTATATTGTTTTTTAGAAAAGTCACATAAAATGTGCTCTAAGCGTTGTAAACAATCGACTTGGCAATTATATCAGCTTACAGCTACGCTCACTGCTACTATCCCAGCTAACTGCTATGCTCGACCGCGTACACGCCCGTAAGGAATCACGCTTTAATTCTACATCGCTGTAAGCGAGTAAGCGACCATCTATGCTACCAGCGACCTGTCCTGCTCCACTGTGTTTTTACCCTAACGCAGCTGATCACAAGGTTGGGTGATACGTTTGAAATATATGTTTCACCTGTCCCCAAACACATAGAGCCTAAGATCAATTGCTTATTGTGCGCACCGTCACCTTTCTGTGTAACCCATAGTCATCCAAACTGCAATCTGAAGGCTGTTTTCGCTGCCACCTCTATAAATGGTTAACGAAACCAAGACCATAAAAATATTTTTAATTAAAAGAAAACTGTTCATGCGGCTTTAGACGGAAATCAGCGATGGCCATCCTGGTCATCGCAAGGTTAGCACCGATCAAGATACAATTAGAGGGGCCATTTAAAATACACAGTTGAGGAGCTGAATATAAAAGATGCTCCAAAGGAATACCACTGCAAAATGTCCTTATCAGTGTTCCTAACAATAAGGCACAATGTACAGGTACTGAGATGGCTGTACCAACAATGGCCATCTCGGTTATTGCACTTGCAATAAGATACCAGGACCACTGCAAAATGGCCGATAATATTGAAGAACTACCAACGTTAGATGAAAACCTTTATAAAATATATCAACAGTTGGACTGAGGTAGCTTACCATGTAATTTAGGTTCTTGCCGAATATAGAGTCTTTGGGGATATACTTGCATAGAATTGTGTGAACATACTGTTTTCACTGTAGAAGGTGGACTAACCTAAGGACCGATGTCCAACGGATACTGGGGGATAACATAACAATGGAAATTGTCTGTGAATTGTTAGTCAGAGATAAAGATAGTTGGATATTAGTCTACGATTTTCTACGCAGTATAATAAAAGTAGCTCAAACAAATATTTCTGAGGGGTATTACAATCATGATTTACTCACGGTCTCCTTAACCGAAAAATATACGGATAGATCTATAAGGCATTATTTGAGGTTACATGTATTTTTTAAATCAGAAAAGTAAAGATAATTTATAAGTTAAATTTGGGTTTGTTGTCCTCATCTAAATACGTCTTTAAAATAAAATATACCTAAACTATATTTAACGAATCATGACACATTTTCCGTTTATGATATAAAAGTTCTTAAATTGGTTCTATAAGTTCTTGTTTTTAAGAGCTTCCGAAGAGTCATACAATAAATCTTTCATTTTCTGCGATTATAGTTCGGTTTGGGCGAGATATTATTTTTCCAAGTTCGGATATGGCATAGAAGATTGATTGATTGGATTCAGTGTTTTTTCTTTAGAAAGTTTCTCCATTATGTCGATATTTTCACGCCGGAAAATCCTGAGGGAGAATTAAGTTATATTTTATTTTTCTGATTTTTTGTCTATCACTTCCTGGATGTCACTTTTAACTTTATGTTTTAGTATTCAAATTTGAAAAGTATTTACAATCATTAACGTAAATGCGATAGAAGTGAAATATAGTTTGTTGAAGTGGCTTTTGAAGGAATAAATATCTGATTTTCATGGAAAACTATCCGGACAAATATAATAATAACCAGTTGAGAATGCTCTTCTAGCATTGTCATAGACCGAACAAATTGTAATGAAGGTATTAATACAATTTTAGATTGACAGTTCTCATTCTAATCAACACAGCCACAGTCTAATCACTTTTACCAAAATCGTCATTCACTATGTGTCTACTTTAAATTCAATGTCATTTTAAACTTCAAAATTTTGAAGGTGTTCCCGAAGAAGTACGGAGGGGCACATCAAACCCTAAGCTTGCTTTTTGATGCTCTATCAAAATCTGAAGTCAGAATTTTAAAATTCATAAGCACAAAAAAGCTACACACACACACAGATCGAATTCACATACAATTTGTTCGGTGAAAATTTGACAGTCTGACTCGGTAGGTTCTATATGTTCTAAAACTGAATCGAGTACGAGTGTGGATTATTGGACTTTTCGGGCTAATCTGGCAAGTAGCGAAACAATGGCAAAAATATATTACTGGCGTTGAGGTGTGGCCATTAATTTGCAATATAAATGAATTATAAAAAAATTATGGAACAGCTAAAGTAGATATTAAAAGCACAGCTTGGTTGAACAACGAACTTTAAATAAAAACTCTAAGGGTAAAAACATAGTGAAGCATCGCATCAAACTTCGCCTCAAGCATCAAAAACAAATACTTGTACTAAACGTTAACCATTGATAGTAAAGAATCAAGCATCGACTAAAGTATCGCATCAAGCATCGCCGTTTCCGAGGAATCAAATCAATTTGATTTTCAAGACTCTTCTACTATGTTTTTACCCTAAAGCACTGGATAGGCAGTAGTGGACCATACAACTGGCTAGCAAGATCACCAGACTTTAAGCCACCATGTTTGGGAATACAGTATCCGAGTAAATAAATAGTAGAGACGAATGTCTACAATGCATTAGGAATGTATGTCAGGTGTACGTTGAACAAAACGGTGGTCACTTTATAGTTTTTTCGATTTTTGGTTATTACTTCGGCCCACCCAAAAGGGGACGAAGTCTTGAAATTCTGGGAATATAAATTTTGACGTTTTGAATGTCATAGAGTCCATCCGAGACAAAAAAAAATTGTGCATGTCTGTAGGTCTGGATGTTAGTGAACACGATAACTCGAGCAAATTACGTCCGATTTAAAAAATTGTTTCGCCAGTCGGTAGCTATGGCCCATGGGAAGAACTGATTAGATTTTGGATTCTGTAAGGCTGTCCGTAAAATAAGCTACATGAAGCTTAGGCCGAAGTTTCTTTTCTGCCCTCTGTTGAATACGCCACTGCATATTTTTCATTATAATCAATTAATATTTGATAAAAATAATTATAATTTCATAAAATATTTTAAATTGTTAAAAACCGTGCGATTAATATACATTCCGAGAAATAATCTAATCAAATAATTCAAATGAATCAAAAAAAAGAGTAAATCCACAGAAAAATCTTAAATAATCCGTTCGTTATCAATCAGCATAAAGATCTTTACGGTTTTGCTGATTTTATCTTTCTGCTATGCATGAAATGGCCTCATCAGTTCGTTTCCCTCAGGACTCGCGAATCACTTCGTGCTTCTTTATCTCCCCCGCGATATCGGGCGTTTTTTATCTTGCTCGCGAGCGCGAGGGCTTCGTTACCATGACGACGAAAGGGCACGGGCGGGGCCTGTGCCGAAATAATGGCACGAATCACGGCTGCCGCAAACTCTGATAGCAATCGATAATACCTAAGTTATAGATGGAGAGTTTCTTTTAAATGAAGTACCTACCGTATACGCCTATTACTCTACGGATGTGCTAATCAAAATACAAATAGAAGATGATATCTGGCGTTTTGTTGGATATTATGATGAAGGTTCTCATAATAGAATTTAAATTTTAATAACTACCGTAACACTTTTCCGCTATTTAGCTAAATAGAAGTGACCAATATACTTCTTATTCTAGAAGTAGAAGTAAAATACTCCTCTACTTTTTAGTAGGGAAAATAAACTGGGTAATTCGACAAAAATAATTTAATTAGTTGTCTCGGAAATACCTATTACAAATAGAGGAAAATTATTTGTATCAAAAATATTTCCATACAAGATTCTTACATGTTATTTAAAAGCTGTTCGAAATTTTAAATAACTAATTAATTAAAATGATGGATTATCTATTTGAGTACATAAATATGACAGGCAGAGATTGGTTGATTGTTTTTTAAAATGTTATCCTGGATTAACCATTACAAAACTTGAAAGTACATCGGCTGCTAGGGCAGCAGAGTTTAATAAGAGACAAATCCTGTGTTTAAATTGTCCCGAGCAAATTGGAGCTCTGCATGACGTCTGCAGAAAGGGGGGCAACAATTTTAGTAGCAATCCGTAGTTTTGCGCCCATCAGGTAGCCGAATTGTTCGGTGTTACGTTCATCTAAACCAGCGGTTCTCAAACTGTGGTACATGTACCACTAGTAGTACATTACAATATTTTAGTGGTACAATTTTTACAGAAAAAAATTAAATAAATGTAAAATTGCGCCCCTTTAAACATTTTGTTTTAGTCTTTATTATTCAGAAACGCATATATTTGTCAATTTTTTTACTTTTACGGCTCTAGCTTCGAACAATTTCGCGATGCATCTATAACAGATATACCAGCTACAACATCCAATGGGAAAGCCTAGAATACCCTCAGCTTAGCTGTTCTTCCTGGCCTAAAAAGGAGTATTCACAGATACATTATATATGCACTATGCACTAGTCATCCTTCTACTGCCGCTGATTAGGTGAAATAAGCACGTGGTAAAACATTTCGTGGCACACCAAATAAAAGAGAACCTCAAGAAAAAATAAAAAAGAATTTAATTACAAGGTAAAACTAAAAGCCAGTTATCCAAGGATGGCAACATAGAAGAGAAAAAGGCTGCTAAACACTTAATCCTTTTAATGTGAGGGTCAGTGAGGGTCAGACAAGCCCCTTGTTGGCCTTTAAGGGCTGCTTCCTAAGTAAAAGATCACTTAGACCATTTTTTAGACAATTGTTTGAAAAATACACATTCCTGATGATTGTAAATTGAAAGACTGATTACCAGATATGTTTAATATAAAGTTTTGGTATTTTTATGAATGTGGGCATGAATTTAATTCATTATCAACCCTTAAGTAGCCGTCGTGCCCCACCTACCGATCTTATGCGTAACAATTATGGTTTTATTTCATTTAACTGATGAGAATTTAACTTTTTTGCCTTGATTGACTAGTATAAATTAATTTTCACCGCGTAACAATATTGCCCTGGTTAGTTAAGCTGCACAGATAATACCACAACGTCATATTCTCAAATAGTAAAATAAAATTAACATAAAAAAGTTTTCTTAAAACGGTAAATGGAGAGCACTTTTTCTTCTTCATTTTGTGTCGTTTTTTCTTTCCTCAAACAAACCAATATTTGCTATTGATGGTTCTTTCTTTCTCGAGGTAATCGATAATAGTATATTAAGTTTGACTTTTTACCGATATAAGACAATTTTTTGGAAGAGCGAAGAGCGAAGCGACGACTCCAATTATAGTCTGACATAGGTAACCATTACCGTTCGACATGCTTATAACATTTTTTGCACGATTGGGGCGATAATAAACTATTAAATTACCCATTTTTTTTTCATGTTCAAAATTTCGATTCATCATACATGTTATGGTTGCTAGGTAGTTACTAGGATGCATAATAAGTATGAAAATGGCTTTTTCTTAAAATATCGCTATGTCGATAAGTTTGGTTTTTGTGTTGTTCATTATTATTATAATTTTTAAAATATGAGCGATGAAAGTGAATTTGAAGAAATAGAACGGATATGGGAAGAAGGATGTGCCGCAATAATTCCTGAAAAATCAAAATGTCGGTAAGAGAATATCTATAAAATTCTGAACGGTAAGTGAAAATTCTGAACGGTAAGTAAATTATTTACCGTTCAGCGAATTTAGATGTTAGTAAATGCTACTTACTGTCATCAAAATAGACATGGTAAACAGTCAAAAATGACCAATTGTGCAAAAATATAAGCTGATATTTGCGTTTTTGGTCGATTTGGGCGACTTTCGCTGTTTGCGATCAGCTGATTTTTTTTTCTTTTTTCAAGGTGAAAAATGCTCTTTACGCAGACCCCATCGATCTTCTAGGGGATTCTAGGGGACTCAGGATTCCGTACCCACTAAAAAACACCTTATTATTCCTCCACTAGTCCTCTACCTGGAATCACCGTTTTGGCCTAACCATGTCCTGACAGAAATTGAGTGAGAAGTAATCTACTCTTCGGTGGCGACACTTATCCCATTTTTTGACGTTTTAAATTAGTGATTTAGTCCACCCTGCTGTTCCCGTACCGACTACCCATTCCTCCTGCCACTACTGCAGCGTTCGTGCCCTTTCTTCTTTTCTACAAGCTTCTTGTGCTCTATTGCCACTCATATGCATCCTTGCTGTTTCATTTACCAAATGATGTATAGGTGGACACCCGCAATGGCCAGCGCAGCCTTCGTGGATATTGTCCCGTACGCACTGATGACTCTGATTAGAGCACACTATTCATTTTTTGCCGATACTTTTGGGTGTTCATTGTCTTGTGCCAAATTAGGGCTCCGTCTAGAAGCACTGACTAGACTACTCCGTACAGAGCTTGCCTTTTAAGGCTGCTTGGTCCTCCTATATTAGGCATTAGCCTAGCTATTGCTGCCAGCTTATTGGAGTGTAGTCATGATTGTTATAAAATTTTGAGACGTATCAGTTCAAGGTTAGTGCCTCCTAATAATCATATAAATTTGTCAATACTTGCACCATCAATATGTCATCCTACGAACTTATTGTGACCAATTAGTTCAAAAGAATTTTTTTTTAATTATACATGTATTATGTCACTGCGACGATTTATCGAGATTATGATTTCAGCTACTTGATGGAAATAGAACTAGAGCCAGTGCTCTGGAGTCTAATAGTAAAAAATTAAGCTAAACTCAGTACTCTAAATAAAATGTAAGGATAACCACATATTCCCCTACTAATATAATCTAATACAATCTCGCATTGTTCGAAATTGACCTATTTTAAATATAAGTCGTTGAAAACCCATTCTTTACCTTCCACACCGCTCGTCAAAATGAAAAAACCCCGGTTAGCGTTTTTCCTAGTTTCCTATCGATTTCCATTTCCTAAATGAGCTTCCGTCGGCACATCACAATTAAAAATAAAAAAAAAGTTAATCCTCGAAGGGTATACCGAATCAAAATTTATAGGTTGGTTATCTGAGTTCGCGCGTGCACGGGCATTATTAACACCGATATCGCAGCGAGGCCTGGAATTCCAATTTGACTCTGTGAAATCCGGCAGAGAGTCTGTTAATGACTGCTTTTGATTTATCGTTTGCAATTCGGTCCGTTCTTTATTACGTCTAACGTTAATGCGACTAAACTTCCTGATTGTTCGAATAAATACTGCAGTTTAAGAGGGCATCTGCATGATGTCACATTAATAAGATTAGGTAAATATCTAGAAGGGAGTATATTAAAACATTTTGATTTTTACTAGCAATGCAACTTAGTGTCGATTCGAGATCACCACAACTATGCAAGGTGATCAAATTATGTGATAAAGTCAGATTTAGAATAGAATATAATTTATTTATACTGCATCCCAAATAGCTTAAGTCTAAAGGTAGTACCTACTAGTTAATGCAGTATGAAACAAATAGTACACAGAAAAAAAGAATCTCTTACATCAAACATATTGTAATGGTATATAAAATAAGGCAAAATTATTGGAAATATATTTTAAAAATAATTATTAAAAAAACTATGTAAAAAGAAAAATAGTTGTGATGGTGATTACACCTTATCAATTGGCGCAACAACGTGGGGCTCATTAAAATAAAAGAAAAAAATGGATCTTAGAAATGGGAGAAAAATAGGTTTAGAAGCACAGGAAGAGGAATACATACTACCATTGTCAGAAGAGGCAGGACAAGGAGATAAGGAAATGCAAATAAATATTATTGGAGATAAAATAATAGATGCGCAAGAAGAAGAATATAATGGTAATGAAAGTAATGAAGACGAAAGACAGTCTGTAGAAGTAGAACGCCAATCGAATATGAGAATAGAAGAATCTATGGAGAAAATATTTATTTTTATGCAGAAAATGAATAAAAATACAGAAGATTTGGGAAGAAAGATGGGAAAGATTGAAGACAAAATGGGAAAGATGGAAGACAAATTGGGAAAAATGATGAAAGAGGAAATAGAACTAGAAGTAGCGAATGTTTTAAAAAAAATAAAGGAGTCAACTTTATACACTGAAATTAAAATAGAAGAGACGAAAAAGGAAATAAGAGTAGAGATGATAGCTAGAATAGATGAAGTAGAGGTGTCACAAGAGATAAAATTAAAAGAAACTGAGAACAAGTTAAAGAAAGATACAAGAAAACCAAAGTAACATCAATTCAAGAATAGAAAAAATTCAAACTAAAATAGAAACAAATAAAGAAGAGGTTAAAAAAATTGAAAGAAAAACAATAAAAGAAATACAAGAAAAAGAAGAGATTTTCAAAGAAAAAATTGAAAAAGATGTAAAAGAAGTCAAGCAAGACATTAAAGAAGAAATGAATGCAATTAAATTGGTGGTACAAGAAACCAAAGAAAGGATGGAAAATCTAGAAAGAAAATGGTATGAAACTTTAATAGAATTTCATCAACAAGTAGAAGAAAGTGTGAAGGAGATGGAAACAAAATTAAGAGAACAAAAACAAGATGAGAATAAAGCAGAAGAGAAAATTCAGGAAATACAGAAGAAAATAGACAATTTGAAAAGAAATTATTATAGATGGAAGATGAAATTAAAAAAAAAATAATTTTAGATATTGGAAGAAAATTTAAAAGAAGAAATAAAACTGAATTTGGGAACAGCAGAGGAAGAAAATTTAAGTATACGAAAAGAAATAAAAAAAATAAAAGACTTTAGTGGGAAAAATACAAATTAAAATTTGATTTTATTAATTTTTTTATGATAAAAATAAATTAAGAAAACAAATTTTGGGGGAATTTTGTAATGGTATAAAAAATAGGGCAAATTATTGGAAGTATATCTAAAAAAAATTATTAAAAAAACTATGTAAAAAGGACTTAAAAATAATAGTTGTGATGGTGATGACATGTTTGTTTTGGATGACAGTTAGTAATTTTAATTTGAGAGATGTCAATAGGTTAATTTGTCGGAAAATAAAAACTAAAAAATAAAAACTGAGAATTATTAAAACCATATCAATATATTCTTGAATTAAATAATCTTCCCTCAAGAATAATAGATTGACCAATATACTTCTATTTTCAACTAATTTCGTTGTTTGCCTGTTTACATGAATTTTCTTGAAATGAATTTGGTTAAACCGAAACATCCGTACTCTTCGCCTTAGAAAACAATTTCAGTCAATCATAGTTCTCTCGGCTCAAGAATAACATTTCTTATCAAACGTGTTCTGCGGACGAAAGCATGACCTCCTCGACCAATAATAGTGAACAAGTGCGTTTGTGTTTTTGATGGTGCATAGGCCCGCGCTCTGTTCTGTTTGAAATGATTAAGTCAGCATGGAAGTTAAAAGTTTTTTGGAGACGAACAACTCTCTTCAATCATAACTATTTGTATGTTAAGAATGCTTTCTTTTGTGTTGTCAATCACTTATTACGATTTTTCATTAGTCAGGCTAAGTTCATGTTCTTGAAATAATAATTCATTGCTGTATCCATACCTCAATCTGAATCAAGAGGATCATTGTTCACATGGGCTGACAAATCAGCTTTATCCAAGAAAATTGTTTCTCAACAAACCACATTATTTAACAAGAAAGTGTACATTTGACACAAAACTTTCTGTTACCAAGTAGTCAAGAAGATTTTGTCAAAAAATCAAATTAATATTTGGTTGGACCTATTCAAGAATACCATTCTCTTGAATTAATGCGGTTACAATTTGATTCAAGAGATTCTTTTTTCTGTGTAGATAAATTAAATAATAAAATCATTTAACAATCACAAAGTTGTTACAGGTTTAAATCAATTATTAGTAATCCTAAGAACCTAATATTTACTTACTTCAGGAATTTCAAAAGAGTTCAGATATTTTAACTGTTTATTAATTTAAACTAACTTAACTCAATTGTTTACAATGTTTAGAACTATTTTAGTGATCTTTGAGCTCTACTCTTATATTTTGATAGCTTTTACAATCAGGTATGCCTATGGCTAAAAGGCCTACTATGATCAAATATTTAAGTTCATCAATAAACCCCTAGGTCAGGAAACGTGTCTCTCTCACTCACTTCCTTTTTTTCTTTTTTGTTCTTGGCCTTGTTCTCAAGCACATGGGTTCTTCGAATATCGAATTTTATTTCGGATTTTTAAGCCAAAAATTAAAAAGTTATTATAAGACATTGGGATCCTTAACAACGTTTTGCATAAGAATACACTTCATTGTGGATCTGGATCCAGTCTTTTTCACTTATTGGCCACACTACACCACCGGTAAGTCCATAGATTGCCAAGGGTTTAAGCCCAAATTCAAAATAAAAAAAAATAATATTAAATTTACTAATTTCTTTTTAGGCCAACTAAAATTAGCTTTCTAATTTCTTCTACTATTTTTCTTTAACCTGCTTTTGGGCATTATTTGAATCTTCCACCTCTGGCATTGGCACCTGCTTAACTAATTTGGGGACAGCGCACTCTACTTCCACACCTTCCTGCACAATCATCGCTTGCGTGTGCCATCGCTTAAGCGCACTTTTGAGGATTCTTCTTTGGTCTGGCATCTATACCCTTTGGGCTTTGCTCATATCTGCCTGCCTTTAGCACCTGGATGAACTCAAGTAAGAGATTTTCTTATTTTACCTACCCATCACAGTGACGGCAATATAACATTTACACCAGTACTTAGAACCTTCAAGATACCACCTTATTGTTCAACTCTATTTTGTTTAATGGACCTATATTTATTATGTGAGCTGACTGGTACCATTCAGAGATCTTAATCTAAATTATTGCTATTAAACTTGATTAAATTTATACACGGGAGATTTTCTTTTAATAATAATTTTCTGAGCTAGCTGAATTGTAATAAAAGCCCCATAAGAATTTTGGGGGCTAACAAAGTAGTACTAGTTAATAATTAATTACCAATATGTATTGTTATGATATTTAAATTATGACTTTAACCATTTAATTTAATTTCTAAAAATAATATTAAATTCCACTTCAAATGATACTATTAAAATTCCACTTCAGTATATTAAAATAGTAGATAAAGTAAGAGATAAAGTAGATAAAATAACTAGATAAAGTCATCTAACAATCACAAAGTATCACAAAGTATGTGGTATTTTATTTCACTTACTGTGCTGTTGAAAAAATCAAATGTAGATTGCTTTTCATTTATGTCGTTAATTTCCTTAATATTGAGTAGAGAATCTGATTGGGCATTTTTCATGAACACACGATTTCTGAGTCTGGTACCTGGAATGTATATGTTTATTGCAGTCAACAGGTCAGGTGAATCGATAACGTGGTTAAAACTATTGAAGATGAGTATTCATGAGTATTCATCTCAAAGCGTGCCAGCTGTGTTTTGTAAACAATCATAAAGGCGGATACTTTATATTTTCTCTGGTATGTGCATCATCTCTAAGTGGAGTACTGTTTGTGGGTTCCAAATTGTTGATGAATACTCTAGTTTTGATCTAACAAATGAATTGAACAGAGTGATACCCAAATCCCATCTGAATTCTTTGGAATTTCTCAGTACAAAACTTAGTTTTCGGTTTGAATCTTTAGTTATGTAATCTATGTGGTTGTTGAAACTGAAATTATTACTGAACATTACTCTCAGGTCTTTAATTTTGTCTAACTTGTCGAATTTAGATTTATTTATACTGTATTCAGTTTGGAGGATATATTTTTTGCTTGAGAATAACATGCTTTTGCATTTTCCCTCGTTGAGCCTTAAGTCATTTGCTTTGCAGAATGGAGAGTCAGAATCGAGCTTTGTCTGAAGATTCAAACAGTCATCTGCATGTAGTAAGAATTTTAATAATATATAATTACGTATGTTAACGAACAATAATGGCACTAAAAGTAAACCTTGAACTACGCCTGAGGTAGGTCTGATTATCCTCGATTCTTTTTTTCATTAAATGAAACGAATTCATGCCGATTCGTCAGATGAGTCATTGAAGGAATAGTTTTTCCATTTAGAGATCAGTGTTCCATGGTTTACTTTATCAAAAGCTTTCGCTAGGTATGTATTGTCAATCTACTTCTTGTCCATCCAATACAAAAAGTAGGTGCAGTAAGTGTCTTATTTACAAAAACACAATCTTTTGAAGTTTTAATTGTACCTGAGTTTAGTAAGGGAAATAATCGGCGAATCGGGCATAAATCAAGTTAAAATATACTTGTTTCAACTTAATAAATTCAATCAATATCGAGAAATTAATAAAACTAATAATAAAAATGTTTTCCATATGGGGCATCTTAAGTAAACACGCTGTATCTAATATAAATAATACAAATTACAATGAAGTCTGTTTACGTTACTTTTCTTTATTGTGGATATATTATAGCTATTGAATTGTGAGGTTATAGATTGTGTTCCAGTTTGGGTACCAATTTTTCTAAAAAAAGAAAAATGCAATAAACGCCTTCAAGTCTTTAAAATTCAGTTAGAGTAAATCCAGCGTTTCATATGTTTGAATAATGTTCCGGTCTAATATTACAGAACACATTCCAGGGTGGTGAGTAAGCGAACATAGTTTTAGGATTGCGGGCTACGGACAGGGCATTTAGGAATGTCCGGGATTCTCGGGATATTGGACTCGGCAACCTCTGCCACCAAGGGGATATTAATATTGTGTTTTGAATCTTTCTTGAATTCTTTGCCTGCTTCAGGAATTTTTTTCTCTCTCTGACTCTTTTGTTTCATTATTATCTGTTCTAAAATTAGAACAAAAATTTACTTTCGAGCAGATTTGTATTAGTCCTGTGTATTAAACAAAATATTTGTAATTAAATAAGAGTAAGTGATAAAAATTTAAATATACAGCAGTAAGTCGTTATTTTTGACAATAATTTTAAGATTACAGGACTTACATATTATTAATAATAAAATTGTTATTATTTCTTAAATATTTAATGACTTTTCATTCAAACTTGGGTATTTTTCAACATTGAAAATATGTAAATTTCGATTTTTTCTATTATAGGTGTATAGAGGAGTCGGGAAGCACGGGAGATCACTTCGCCCACTGCCTCATCGCCTTTGATAATGTCTACCGCAGCTGTAGACGAAACGTCAGGAAGAAATGCCATTGAAACGCGGCTTCAAAGCCCGGAAAACACTTTAGATTTCAATTTGACCGGCCGTGACAGCCTTCACAGTCTGATAAAACGCCTCTACGGGGAGGATATGTCAAGACTGATTCGACAACTGGAGAACCTCCGTAAGAAGAAAGCACAGCTCCTGAGTTCACTGGCATTCCTACTACGATGCCGTGACACCAAGAACATCCCAAAGTTTTTGAGAATAAAAAGGACCTTCAGATCCAGTCATGCGAGCAGAATTTACAACAGGACCGAACAATCTCTTCTGCGTGAAAGGATCCATGAGACCCGAAGGGATCTTGCAGCCAGCGATAAAAAAACTTTTATTTGTTAATTTGGAACTAGCCAACAGCCTGCATTGGAGCGACTGGGAAAAGGTGGATCGCTTAACAAATGAACGCAGGATAGCAACCGCAACGAACCGACAAAAGCAGAAATTTTACCAATTAAGCACCAACAATTCATCGGACACAATAAAGCCTACATCCGAGGAGAGCCAACGCAAGATTGTAGTTAATCTGACCGACAAACAACTGTCAGCAGATGAGCTAAGCGTCCTAAATAAGGGGGGAAATTTTGCCATCACACCATATAGGATACCAGTGGAAGATATTATCGCAAACGTGGAGAGCGGGATTCGTCAGCTGCCAATTCAGACGGCTGAACAGATCAGGATGGAGACATCGCGTATTTTACAACACGCAAAACCGCCAAAAAGCAAACTCACCTTTGCAGAAAGGAAAGCTCTGAAAGCCCTGAACCAAGACCAGGATATTCTTATTTTACCAGCAGATAAAGGAAACGCAACAGTGGTGCTCTCAACATCGGATTACGAAGGAAAAATCAGGACACTGTTAGTTCCAACCACCTACAATTTAATTTAGGACGTGGCATCGGACGAAATAACGAAGCTAAGAAAATCGGAAGCCTTGCCACCGAGGCTCTTCGGTTTGCCGAAGATTCGAAAACCGGATGTGCCACTTAGACCCATCGTGAGCAACATAGGAAAAATCAGGACACTGTTAGATCCCACCACCTACAAGAAGCTAGCTCGTGATCCAACCGCCCGGATTTTAAGGGCCACCAACAATTTAATTAAGGACGTGGCATCGGACGAAATAACGAAGCTAAGAAAATCGGAAGCCTTGCCACCGAGGCTCTACGGTTTGCCGAAGATTCACAAACCGGATGTGCCACTTAGACCCATCGTGAGCAACATAGGAAGTCCGACATATGAAATCGCAAAACATCTCACAAAACTGTTGCAGCCGAAAATAGGAAATACTGACACCTTTATAAAAGACTCCACTCATTTCGTCGAAAAACTGCATACTTTGACTCTTTCTCCAGGGGAAATTCTCGTTAGCTTCGATGTTATTTCGCTTTTCACCATGGTACCCATTAAGAAAGCCATGGAACACATTAAACAAGAATTTCCACATGATATTGCTAAATTGTTCCAACACTGCCTAACCACTACATATTTTCAATGGAAGGAGGAATTCTACGAACAAACTGATGGTGTAGCTATGGGCAGCCCTTTAAGTCCAGTAATAGCTAACTATTTCATGGAAATTTTCGAGGCCAAAGCGTTGGCTACGGCAGAAAAATGACCAAAGTGTTGGTTTCGATATGTGGACGATACATTTGTTATTTGGAGCCATGGCGAGAGAGAACTTCAAAACTTCCTCTTACACCTCAACTCTATCAACCCAAAAATTCATAAATCCATAAAGTCACGGATAGGATCGGCAGGCTACTGGAAAAACACAAGGTCAAGACTGTGTTTAAACCCACTCGTACAATACAACAGAGCTTGAGATCGGCCAAAGACCGCAGAGATCCCCTATCAGCACCCGGAGTTTATAGAGTTCCATGTAGCTGTGGGTCGGTGTACATTGGCACCACAAAGCGCAGTGTCAACACGAGAATTACGGAACACAAAAGGAGTTGCAGGCTGGGACAAACACAAAAGTCAGCCGTAGCAGAGCACGGTCTCTCTGAAGGTGACAACATTCTTTTTAACGAGGTGGAGATTTTACATCAAACGCAGCGTTACTATCCGAGACTAACCAGGGAAGCCATTGAGATATTTAAGCACGACAACAATTTTAACCGAAAGGAAGAAATTACGTTTCTAAACCCAGACTGGAAGCGAGTTCTTCGACATACATCAAGTACGCCGAAACCTCGCGCCACCACCACCGCCATCCCCACCTCAGCAATCCAACTGCAGCGCGACGGCGGGGGTATAAATACGACCGAGCGGACCACTGTCGAATCAGTCAACGTCGGGAAGCACGGGAGATCACTTCGCCCACTGCCTCATCGCCTTTGATAATGTCTACCGCAGCTGTAGACGAAACGTCAGGAAGAAATTCCATTGGACCACGGCTTCAAAGCCCGGAAAACACTTTAGATTTCAGAGGAGTATTTGTCAAAGAAAACTGCTCCAACAGAAATTCAATTACAGAATTGAAGGGCACTAAGACCAAACCTGTATAACCTTAGAAACATCAAATCAAGCCAAGCAGTGCTGCGAATCAAATCAAATCAAACTATAAAATTTTAAAGTTTGAAATATCAAATATTTTGATCAAACTAATTTTAATAATTTAATCGTTAGTTGATTTGCAAGTATTTTATTAGTATACCTAAGTATAAAAAAAGCTGCTTAATACATGAAAATAATGAAATTGGGAGATTTGTACCGATCGCCTTCTAACAGTGTAGATAATATTTTGAATGGTTTTAAATAAATTCAAGTTTTTTAAATTATTTATGATCAGATTTGCTGCAACATCACAGATTTTGTATCCTCTTTTTACAATATAAAAAGTTCCACACTGAGTTTCGTGTTACCCCACACGAAACTGTGATATTCGATTGAATTTTATCGAAAATTTTAACAGAGATGGAACGCGGGAGAACAAATAACTCGACATAGTCCAAACAGTGAACACTTGCAGCAAAATTGCAGGGAAAAAACAACAAATCCAACCCGGTTCTGCGGTGAAGGCTCGAACGTTATCCAAACTTTAATCCCGCTGTTGTTAGTAAAGAAAATATTTAGCCTGCGGCCAATCTAAATTTAGTGAGCGAAGTGCGCGCTCTGATTGGCCCTACCGACAACAGACGCAATGCCGTTACCAATTTATTTCCAGAGGGTTATGTAAAATGTTTATGTAAAAATTTTTATATCAAAGATGCAAATAATGTTCCAATGACCGACAGACAATATTAAAAAATTTGTTATATATTATTATTTAAATTAAATTCCCAAGTAAACGGTGATGTAAAGAATTAAAATCTATGACAAAAATGTAGGATGTTGAAATCGATAATCGAGTTGCAAAAAATATACAAGTACAAATTCAACAAAGTTAGTTTTAGGTGGTACAAAAAATTGATCTGGAAAGGGAAAACAAATGACTGCTTAAATAAAATTGCAACATGGATGGGGGAACCACTTGAAAATTGCCGAACATAAAACCGAAGCAATAATACTGAAATGACCAAGAAACAGAGAAGGAGTACATTTGAAACTAGGGAACAGCACAGTCAACCCCACCAGATCCCTAAAATACCTGGAAATATGGCGGGATAACAAAAAAATCTTTCATCAGCACATTTTACTTTTTACCAGCACATTAGGAAAACAGTAGGAAAAGCAGAAAAATGTGTGACGAGCATCACCGATTCCACACCCTATCAAGAAAGCGGTTAGTGTATGGGGTGACAATCGATCATGCTGTTTCGGGCACCTGTCTGGGGGGAAGTCATGAGATATAATAAATATAGGGACATACTATCCAGACTCCAGATGGGACCGTACGGAAAACGTCGTACAATGTACGAAAAGACTGATACTAAACATAGAAGCATGGTACAGCTGTATTCACAGGAACATGAACTACTTCCTTACGCAATTCTTCACGGGGTATGGGTCAATATCGAGCAAACACTTAGAATAAAGAAAAGAGAAGACGATGTGTGTGTCTATTGCGGAGAAATAGACACAGCAGAACACATCATTTTCATCCTGACCAAAATGGCATAACAACAGACAACAATTAGAAACGTCTCAGGGCGAACATCTCACCCCAGACAATATTGTGTCTATCATGTTGAGAAACCCGGCATCATGGAAAAGCATCTCGCATGCAATAACATGAAAGGAAAAGAAGAGGAAGAACGTCAAAAGAGAAATGCCTAAAAAAAGAAGATATCTCCCTTTTTCTGCAATATCGACTCCTTGTACTTGAGGTTACGTGTCTCATACGGTTCCAAGTACAAGAGAGGGCAAGGGATGGTTTTAGTGGGTAAGAGAGAGATAAGCGATCAGTGCTTATGATTTTTTCACCCCACCACAAAAAAAGGGGTAAAACATAGGTTTAATTATTTAGGCTAATGTCCATAGTAGTCGATGCCGTTGACACAGAAGTAAAAAAAAAAATATTTTGGTATTTCAAATATCCCAAACAGAAATAAATTTTGGACGTGATAATTATTTCGACTGTACTCATAAACGTTTTCCTAATTCTGACTTTCTCAAGTCCCTCTTGATACGGCATTGGTATTAGATACGTTAAGTATTGTCTTTTCTCGATTGCTTTTTGCCAGCAGGAAAATGGATTTTTCATTGAATTTCGACGGTCGCTCGGAAAAACTCCCGGATTGCAAGTAATTTACTCACGACGAATTGGAGTCCTGATAGAATATTGATTTTCTGTTACCAGTGATTGGCTCAAGTGAAATGTCAATCATTATGAGGTAAGTAAAAGGAATCGCAGCAGATGCTCTCGAGAAACTGCTCAGGAAAAACTGTAAAAGTTTTTCCTCGGGGAGTAATATATTATATGGGGTTGATACAGACGATCCAGACGCGCTAGAAAAACATAAATGGTGTGGTATAAGAATTAGCGTTTTTTAAACATTAGTAAATATTTAAAAATGTAAACATTTTTTTGCAAAATTAGAAGTTTATTCATTTGATTTTTTTTTAATTTTACAAAAATTCGAAACCAATGCATACATTCGAAAATCTTAAATGTTGCAATATGACCATTTTGTCTTTCAGTGTTTTAATCAAGAGTTTTATTATTAATTTCATTTGTTAATATCATCTGTCAATGACACCTGGTAAATCAATCTATCAATGTCACCTCTCAGTGTCATCCGTCAATCTGTCAACTCAATCTATCAATGTCATCTATCAATGTCATCCGTCAATTTCATCTGTAAATATTATCGGTCACAATTTCATCTGTAAAGATGAAGAAAGAAGAACTTTTAAAATAACAAATCACTTTGAACTACATCTGTAAATGTAAATGTTATCATCATTCAATTCATTCCTGTAACTGAGAGTGGCTTGCTTGTTTAAATACTCTTTATGGATAATAAAAAGTGGTTTTATTATCATTTAATGTCATCAATCAATAGGATCTGTGAATTTCATCTGTCAAAGTTATAGTTCAATGGCATCTGTCTTTGCCGAAACATAAAATATTTCAAACCAAAAGTCGACATTTAAAAATTAATCATAATTAAAGTTTTATCAATTTTGTAGTCTGTACCTAAAAACAAAAGTATGACATACATTCTTAATATTTTAACAATGATTTCCTTTACGAAAATTTTTAAAAATGCTAGTCCAAAATACCGTTGTATAAAATTTGGCGACATCTCTGCGTTTCATTCACCAAATTTTAAAAAAAGAGTATTTTTAGATAATAATAATATTAAACCAATTAAAATCCCTATTTTCTTATTGTACAAGTTAAATACATTTTTTTTAATATTTTGTAAGTGACTAATGTTAACCACTTGCTTTCACACGTACACCTAACACGTGCAAAACAAATAGTTTAAAATTTGGCGAATGCGGAGCATCCGCCAAAACATGTAATTATTTTAAAATTACGAATTTAAAATTTTTATATTTAATTTTCTTCCAATGTCACATTATTGTAGGAGCTAAGAATGAGACCCTTCGCATCGACTTCCAGCGCCATATTTATATTTTGTACGTCCAGTTTCGCTTATATGATCTTGTGTTGTATTTTTATTTGAAATATATTTTGTAGCAGAATTAGATGTTACTGCTATATCTAAACTTGTATCTTGTTAATGACTATTTCCCTCCTCTTAATTTCCACCAATCACAAACGCGCAATTTTGAATTACAAATGGTTTCTAGATGAAAAAAACTGTGTGACAGCTCCTGTCAGCAGTTTTTTCGAGTTTACCCGCGGCAAAACTTGAGTGCTGTTGTCACCAAAAATTACAATATTGTAATATTGTTTTCAAACAGTACTAGTCAGCTCATGTAGTGAAAATGAGTCGCTTTGGAAGTGATTCTATGATCTGGCAATTGAGAAAAGTGTACGGTACAATACCGTTAAAACCCATACGTCAATATGGAAACAGTTTACGGAATTCTGCAAGGCAAAGAAATACGAGCTTTTGGAAACTACAAGATTAGAACAACTAAACCTAATCCTGAAAGATTGGGCGTGGTATATAAAGAAAGAAAACGGTGAAAATTACAAATAACTAGTTGTGACGACAAATTGGAACACCGTTATAAAAAAATGCAAGAGATGTATTTTATGAAGTGGAAAATAATTTTTGATCCATTTAAAGAAATTATCTTCAAGTCAAGTAGGGAAGCTCGTAATGCGAAACGAAGGAATTTGCAGATGTGCGCCAATAAAAGGAAATCGAGCTCTGCTTCATTAAAATTGGAAGAATACTACGCAATGGTTTTATTATGGGACGAAGACACTCCGACGGGACACCAGCGAATATGTTACCATATCACTTCAGTAGAACTTGCCTGAAAAGGTAGAGAAACAGTCAATTGCAGAGTTCATTATTTTAAAGAGGAAGTGGATAATTCTGGGATTAAAACAGATAGATAACATAGTTATATATTTTGTAAAATAACTGATTTTCAAAAATCCTACATTTTAGGAAGAGTAGAATAGAATCCTCTCTCCAATAAAATGGCCCAGGGTGGAAAAACAAAATGGCTGATACTAAATGGCTGATCCTCAACACGATGAACCCTACCTTTTTTCCAGTCCGTCTTTTTAAAATTCTAATGGTTAAACGTTCATCTAGAATAACAACTGATAGATTATTCTTAACAGTAAACCCATCATGGACCAAAGAATAATCAAGTGGATGGTACAAAAACACTCCAGTGGGAAAAAACGAACTTTCCAAATGGACTAAAGAAGCAGCAGAGAAGCAGGATTAAATACAAAAGAAATAAAAATAACAAACCACTCTATGCGGTCGACACCAGTCAGTAACCTGGCTAAGGGAGGGATAGGTGAACAACAATTAATTAAAATTACTGGCCACAGTTCAGCCAGCTCAATTAAGCCTTATCTGCAAATGAATAAGGAGCATTATTCCAACATCATAAACACCCTTAGAAGTGACGCCTCAGAACCTCCAGCTAAAAAACAGAAAACAGAAGATTCTTCAGCCATTGCTCCAACGTTATCAATGAGTTAACAAAGAGTTCAAACAATAAATCCTACTGTGTACCAAAATTGCAATTTATATTTTAATTGTACCAAATAATTAAGTTTGTAGTATTTTGTGATTAAATAAATTACCTGTTTTTCAGTTTTCAAATTAATGCCTACATATTTATTATGTATGCATATATAATATCTGTAAGCTAAGTGTATGCAGAATAATCTATTACTCATGAAATAGTCTTGTCAAATACCATTCGGGCATCTTATTTTTCCTGTGAAAAAAATTGAAAAAACACGATGCAAAGTAATATTTTTTTAACAAAATGCATTCATGCAGGTGCAAAAATCCTCGTCTGCGACTCGGATTTTTGTTGCCACCAGCACTCATGCTTCTTGTTAAAATATTACTTAGCAATGTGGTTTTTCGATTTTTTTCGGAAAAATTAGATGCCCTTATGATATTACGATACAATGCACAACTTTTTTCACAATGAAAAAGTTCACTCGAAACGAATATACGGATATTCATTTTATGAACGAATAAGGTGGCTGGTATATGTAAAAAGGTTAAATAGAGAAAGACTGCCAAAACTAGTGCTAAAAAGGAAACCAGTAGCCAGAGAAACAGAAGAAGATATAAACACAATAAAAGCTAGAAACTGAAAAGATAAACAGGAGACAGAAAGGAGTGGCATGGAATAGTGCAGGTAATTTAAGAACTGAACTTTATAAATCATAGAGGTATTATATTAAACTGTATATAATTTAATGTAAGCCCTAGGCCTCTAAGGCCTATAGAGCAAATAATAGTTATTTATGTACCAAGGGTATAAATTGATGTTTATCTCTATTTATACCAGCGCCAGCAGTGCATACAAAATTTTATGTCATACTAGTTCATTATTATTGCATACACAATGTAAATTAGTATTTTAGTAACATTATTATCATTTTATCGTAGTAGGCTCTATCGTTGCTAGGTACATACTGTCAAATATAAATGTTAGTTTATATGTGTCAAACTTAACTCAGAATGAATGCAATTTCTGAAATTCCGTATGTAATTATAAAAAAAGCCGAAAAGGCAACTCAAAATATATTATCGAAGAAGTCTAAAGACGCCTACGACAATTAATTTGTGGAATTTTTAAATTGGTTGTAAGGAAACTACATAGAACATATTAATGAAACTGTTTTGCTTGGATACTTCGGTGATCTCGATGAAACATTTTCTCCGAGTTCCTTATGGTCCAAATATTTAATGGTAAAGAAGACTTTAATGATAAATAAAAATATTAAATATTAATTAAACAATTACATACATTTTCATTAATAAAGTTTATTAAATAAGTTAAACAAAAATTATTTTTCTACGATCGTGCAAAAAGTTACTACTTTTTGCACTCTTAACTGTGCACTAGTGCAACAAAGTGCTTTGGTTTTCTGTAATTAGGAGTTCGATCTGAAGAAAATATTTTTTCCTTGTTATTTGAGTAAACTTATAAACGTGGTAACTGTAGAAACTTAGGTACCATTAAATATTATTCAAAACATTATTGTTTGATATTAAAATGAAACATTTTTTACTGTAGTTTTGATTAATCCAAATATTGTTACTAACGAAAGCATATTCATAGTTAGCTATGGATGGCGTCTGACAGAGGCAGTTTACGTAATTCATCTCAAGTTGTCAATTTAAAATTTTAATATTTTGTTAGCTGTTAAAAAAGTCTGATTCGAATAGTGAAGAAGAATATATTTGTACTCCTCCAGATTTAATTTAAACGGCAAATGAAGCCACGGTAGATTTATTACCCGAAAAATCCAAAAAAAATTATGAAATTTGTTATAAACGCTTTACAGACTGTTGTGACACAAAGCGTGTTAAGAACAGTAGTGAGAACGTCCTCCTAGCATATTTGAAAGAAAAATCGGAGATACTAAATCCATCGACAGAATATTCAATGGTGAAAGGCTGAAATTAATTCGAAAAAAGTAAATAACTAGTTTAATAAAATTATCGTTAGTTTAAAGTTATATTTTATTTTCGATCGTAGAAAAAATGTTGTGTGCTACACGTGCAAAAAGTATATTTGTTGCACTCAGCATGATTGCAGCGCTCGACTTCGTCTCAAGCTGCAAACTTCATGCATCTTGCAACAAATATACACTTTTTGCACTAGTTACACAAATAACTATTGTCCAAGTACACCATTATGTATTTGGTAACTAAGCAATAAAAACACAATAATTAACTAGTATGACATAAATAAATAAATGGGAGCAGATTAAGCAGCAGAAGCCAGACTAATCACTATTACAAGAAGATTTTCACGTTTCATATTCCATCCATTTCACTAAGAAAAAGTTCATGCTGTAACATCGGCTGACTTCAATACGCCAATTGGTTTTTACAAAAGCAAAGAGCTGAAAGATATTTTATTTCTACAGCTTTTCTTTGCTTCACTAAGAAGAACACGAAACATCACGTTTGGAATATGTTGTAAATCAAAGTTTGAATGGATTGCTGTATTGAAATTTTGTTAAAAACACTTTAAAAATTTGTATAATGACATTCTATTATACACATCAGGCGTAATATGTGGTTTATGCATGATGGCGGTTTTCTATATTTCATTGCAATAATTTTAGAACTTCATAGTCAATGCGCTCAATGACTTTAAATTCTATGGATTATTTTTACTGGCTAGTTTAACACGTGGAAGACCGCATTGAAAAATATTATTTCTCACATGGGGACCGGCATTTTTTTTTATTATTAATGACGTATGTCGTGTGCCCACCCGTGAGCACGCGGGCCGGTAATGTTGTTGCGGAGTGACCCACCGGTGGGCATGCGGTCTTTAACGTGTTAAGAATTTAGTACTTTACACCAAACGAAAATTGAGTTGTTATATTCCGACAATATAAAAAAACCTATCCAGGAATGTTATTTCAGGTGCAAAGGTCTAACTTAATATATTCAGAAGAGCCTCAAGTGCTTATTTGTACCCAATTGTCTGAATTCGAGCTGTGTGTGTGTGTTCTGACTTCAGATTTTGATAGAGCATCAAAAAGTAAGCTTAGGGTTTGATATGCCCCTCCGTACCTCTTTGGGAACACCTTCACAATGTGGTCCAAAATATGAAAATTTTGAAGTTTAAAATGACATTGAATTTAAAGTAGTTACATAGTGAATGACGATTTTGGTAAAAGTGAGTAGACTGTCGTGTTGATTAGAATTAGAACTGTCATTCTACAATTTGCGGCAATGCTAGAAGAGCATTTTCAACTGGTTTATTCATAGAAATCCAAGTATACATTTTTTTGTTTTTGTTTCTCTTGCAATCAATTGTATTATTGACAGTTTAACACCATAATCAGCCCACACAATTAGCAAAAATATTTTTAATGTTATTTTCTCAAAGTATCCAATTATGAAAACTTGTGACTAAATTGTAAAATGATGTAAATTGCTTCAGTAGAAAATCTGACGCCGATGAAAAATCTTTTTTCTTTTCTTATGTCGGAAAATCGTTTTTAAATCATAATTAAAGTTCACTGCGCTCATATCTGTGTTTTCAATTTCTTTTATTGCGCGCCTGTGAAGAGGGAAGGCGATAAATCTTCGGAAACAAGGGAGCGTAAAAAACAAAAATCAAAAATACATTCGGGGTCACAGAGATAATAGCAAGGCAATCATTTCTTAAAACGACTTATATGAGCAATACGCTTTAATAATTGAACATTATGGGTTTTGGAGGAAGCTCTTAGAGAGATTGAGCGTTCTAGTTGCCCCATATAATAGTCTGTATTAACTCTTGCTGTATACGATCTACAGAGGCGTATCCATAAAGAGATGATGATGTAAACTTTTGATTAGAGAACCAATAAAATTCGAAACTAATTTAAAACTATGACATTTTAGTTCGTAAGAACGTAAATTATTGTGTAATAAGAAATTACATTCTTTTTCTAAAAATTGCATCTTGAGCTAGTTCATTTAGGAAATTGTAATGCATATATAAGTTCAACTGCCAAATACAATGATGAAATATTACGCCTTGTACCTAGTTTATAGAACTGCTGACAGTATGTTACCCAAATAGTTTATCACGGAATCCTGTGTAATATATTTTTTAGGTCATCCACATAACAAAGAAATTCAGGGTCATTAATAAGCTGAATAAAAGAGGTCCCAGATGTGACCCCGGATGGTACATTAAATTCGTAGTTACAGAAAACCGTTGACTTTAGCAATTTATGACATATTACTAAGATAGCTAGTTATTCAGTTTAAAACGTACCCACCAATTCATATCAATCGCTTTGGAGAAGTCAGTGTAGACAGCATGCTTTGATAGGAATTTTCAGAAACTTCTCTTAGTATGAATCAGCTTGAGTGTAAGTACCAGCTATTACTTCTGGTATTATCTGATCTGCTCAATCGTTTTAGAGAGAACGTACCTTCTTCTTGCAAAGATAAATTACGTCTGATGTGCAAAACCGACAAAGGCTCTTGGCAATACCAAGAGAGCGAAGGAAGATAAGGCAATGATGTGGTAGAATAAGCACGATGTTACATAATGAAACGTCATTTCCCAGAGAGTTCTGCATTACAGTATAAAGCATCGTTTATCAAATATTGTTTTGCATTAAAAGGTCTACTAAGCCTGCCTATTTTGTAAGACGTAGTGCCTTCAGTATAGCGATTTTACAGAGTACAATTATATTTTTAATTTACTGATTTGCATAAAAGTTCTTGGGTCACAGATGAGACAGAGGTGGAACTTTCTGTTCCAGAATGAAGAGTTATTTTTCTGATTTTAAATATTTCGCGCCTATTTTAGTCTCAAATCGTTTATTTTGAACTCATGCGCTGAGTATAACAACCCAGCGACCTTTCCTGTAGGTGTACATGTGTCGTATCTGCTACTTTGTTCTTAATCCGCTTATTACAATTTACTGTGTTCTATTTGTGCAATCGGGCTCGCTTATAACTACTGCTACTATCAACATCATTCCACAGGCGGATTATGCAATAACAGGTAAGCGTGATTGAGACTCGTTAACTTGGATTTTCTTTTTATTGTTTTAAAACCAGCCCTTTGGGTAGTATAACATTCATTCTACTACAATTTCACTTCATTATATTGTTTGTTTGTCCTTGTATTGCCTTTGAAACTTCTACAATTATCCATTTATCTGCTAAAAGTCTCCACTTATTTTCTCTTTTATTTCATGAAATCTTTTGTTTTTACAATTGGTTTTAATAATTATTCTGTTAGTGCTAACTTCGTCCCTGTTCCTTGTATTTTTCCATTCTGATATAAAACAGACCGTTGTGGAGGCATCGTCGTAATGGCGGCAGATTTCGCGCCGTGGTTATGTTTTAATAGAATTTACGGTTATTACTGGAAAGAGGGTTGAATGTTGGAAAAGGGCGGCAGATTTTAGCTCGTTTTAAGCGATTATTGCTATGCACTTTACGTGATGATTTTCTCATCTTAGAATCCTGCAGGGTAACTTTAACATTTTTATTCTTTTTTACCTAATGGAAATGAGAATTTTCTCGGAGGAAAAGCGTGCAATTTAAAAAAGCTAAGGAGTTTTAAATAGGAGGGTAATTGAATAAAATTAACCAAGTTTTAGTGCCATAACTGAGTACAAGTTGCAGATGTTGAAATAATAATATTTTTTTCAGTTTACAGATGTACTTTATTAATAATTTTTTCAATACTGAGTGTTCATTTAGTGCAATATCTTATTTTTTGTTGTTCTGTAAAGAAAAACGATTTTGCTTTGCGCTTTTATGTTGCGCAGTCTCTCATAAAGGATTCTTAATAAAGCAAGGACAAAGATTATGAAACAGTACGTACAACTTCTATAGTGAAAAAACTATGACATCTAATTTAATAATAGCTGTGACAGATTATCTGTAATGTTTTTAGTACGCTATTCTATTTTTTTTTACTATAAAAAATAGTGGCAACCTAAAGGAAAGAGTTTGTTGAAATATGTACATCATACGTTGCGTAAAATCACATGTTATATGTTATTGTCGGGGCATGAGGGATTCGGTAGCATGTGGTAGGATGTCGGTACAAAAGCCATTTGTTGTCTTAATTTTATTAGCACCCTAATAATGACAAAGCCCTCTGTCCCTTCAGAATATAAACGGATCGCCTTAGTATCAAATGGCAAATCGTTACAGTGGGCAGAGTAATGGGATTTGAAAAAATATAATATTTGCAAGAACAATTTGATATACATTAATTATAATTTCAAAAGTTGAAGATAAATACGCCATTTTTTTCGATTGGCGACATTTTCTAGTATATTTTACTTTACAAATTTTTTTTTCAAAATTAAAGATAATACATGGTTCCAATTAACTTTATTTCCACATTCCAAGTACACCGAAGAAGGACAATTACAAATATAAAAAAATAAACAGACAGGAAATCTCAAGAGAAGATGTTCACCAATTGGTGCTCTACCACTTAACCCTTGTTGTAGTAAAGTTTATATTATTGTGCCTACCCAACCTAAGCCTACTTAACCTAAGCCGATCTAATCTAAACCTAAAGTTTTGGGTCACTCATTATTTCCTTATCTAACAATCAACTGTTTAATCACATTCAAAAAAAGATACGAAAGAAAAGAGAGAAAAAGTAGGGGTTGACTATAATTAGAGAGAATTGTTCAGTAAATGTGTTTTGACTTCTTTTTTGAATTTGATCATATTATATTTTTTAAATTCAAGAGGGATCGCATTGTATAATTTATACACATTAAACTGGAAACTTCTTTCTCGCAGGACATGTTAGTAGGTTTTTATTCCTGATGTTAAAATTGTGGATATCGCTTCTGTACATTATTTTCTCATGAACGTAAGTTGGGCTTTTACACAATAGAATTTTGTGAAACAGATACAAGGCGTTGAAAGCCAATTCAACTCATTGGATCAACGAGGAATTTCAATTTAGCTGAAATGTCGCAAAAATGCATCAGCTGTGGTTAAGTCAGATTGTGAAGATTTTTATTTAATATGTTCAAAATTAATGTTTCAAGTGCGCCAATGCAAATGACACCCTTCTTTTGTCTGTTGCCATCAAAACGATGTTTATTTTTTTTTAAACATCGCCTCTTGACCTGTGTGTGTGGGGGGGAGAATGGCCTCGGAACTAGTCCATTAGCTACAGAATTTTAATATTTACTTATACTGTATACTATAAATGTAATTTTATTATTTGTATATGTTTGATTAATAAATCGAATATATTCTTGTTATTGGTGGCTAGTAGGGTTGTACCTCGACCTCTTGACCATAAATGTTTTGTCAGTTTTATGAAGCAGGTTGACTTAATTAAATACTTGATTCTGTACCAACAATCTTCAGTATCTTAATCTTTTTCTGTCTAGACAAGTCGGCTATGTCCTTTTTCAATCCATCAAACGAGGTAAGTAATTTTATTCGACATTTTATTGAACCGTACTTGAGCCTTAAAGTTTTAATTTTTATATTCCTTTTGGAGGGCTCTTTTTGATAAACATCTCCATCTCTTTGTTCCCAATGAAATAAATTTGCAGTCACCAATATTGTAGCTACAGTAGAACCGCTAGGAATAGTCTTTATTTATTTCAGGGTTTCTTTCTTCTCTTCTTCAATAAGCGTGCATCACATCACCGAATTGGGATCAAGTCCAACCAAGATACATGTGATAAAAGAGAGGCCCAGTCTGTTCATTTCAGGAAATTTAAAATTAAGCTAGTTATTCTAGAAGAAGCAATAATATTTTTGAAACAATACATTTCCATCATCCAAATCCATATAAAAAGTTATGTTCCTGTTGAAAATTGTATTAAATACTCTTTCTTTTCCCATATTATTTTTCTAATATAAACGTTTGGCTTAAGGGGTTTCATTAAGGCGTCATAACTTCATACGATATTTCCCTTTGACCCGCGCGGCGAAAGTAGGCGTGACTAAATATAAATCTTTTCCAAACTTTGGCAACACAGCATAATATATTTACCAAAAGATATTACCACCGAATAAATAAATCATTTTTGACTTCTTAGTAGCCAGTGGCCAGTGGCGTGCAGAAAACAAAAATTAGGTGACCAAAACCAACCAACCAATGTTTGAATAGGTACTGAATTGAGGTATCGAAACTGATCTTTTTTTAATGATAGTTTTTTTTACATTTTTACAAGCTTATATTTAACTTGCCGTGTATATCTAATATAAAAAAGGTATTCTTGCGCGACAAGATTTTGAACCTGTTACCTAGGTCTAACAATTAAAGAAATTATTTTTTTTCTTCAAGGCATTTGTATAAAATCTTGTTTTTGTAAAAATGTTTTATTTTTTCTTTTTATTGCACTTGCATAAAAGCCTGTTTTTAATTTTTTTTAAGAAATTTTATTTGTTGATTTGAAATAGTAACCCAAAAATAATGAAACTTTTAACTTTAAAATATTTTATTTTCAAAATTTTACATTGTTTTTAATGTATAAATTTTGGGTTTTTTTTTATCCTACTACCTTATTATAGGAATTCTTTCATGAATCGGATGAGGATTTTCCAATCTTGGGTGCTTTTTTATTCAAAAACAGAAAAGATTTCGTGAAAATTGTTATTTTTTAGCTAATCAGGTGGAATATGAGAATACCGGAAAGTCATTATTTTTACGATTGTGTAGGTCGGTGGCGTAGCCAGGAATTTTTTTCGGAGGGGGCCCACCATTTCTCGTAGATAATATTTACTATAAATACTGTTTTTTACTCATGCGGGAAAAGTACTATCTTTGTGCCCGCCTTTTCGGGTGTAAAATAGCTGTTTGGCTATTTAATTAGTTCCGTGCGACAAGCAAATTTTGCGCACGCAAAATTTACTTTTCGCACGGAAATTGACATTACAGACCCCCAAAAAAATGTGACGTTTAAGTGACAGATAAATTGATTGATTAAAAAATTAAAATTTACAATAATGAGTTTCAACTCTATGATGATACCGGAGACTGATGAGAGTTCTGACGATGAATCCGTACCACCTGAAATTTAACACTGTCGCTGAAGGTTACGTTGAAGAATCGATCGGCAATAAAAAACGAATCGGCCAGCAAATTGCGATCGTTATTTTGGACAGACCATCTACGAGTAGATCAAGTGAAAATGTACACCAAATCAACCCAAATATCGAGACAAAGGCTGAAGTACCCATCAGAGTCAGTGTCGAAGACAAAGAAAATATTGACTTGAATACGATTTCCTCTAGAATCTCCAAAAATATAAATTTCAATTTCATCAATTGTTCGAATGTTTCGATAAACATAGGTGAAAAAAAATAATTAATTGCCTTTTTTAGTTTCCTAGATATCGTTAAAAATAAAAAGTTATTTTGATTCTAAATATTTTACTTTTTATTTGATTAATTTTTGATTGATAAACTTTGCGCACTCGTTGCACAATATGCTATTTCAGCACGGATGGGGTAAATATACAGGGTGACCCAGGGTTAAACCGTCAAACGTTCAGGATCGGTTTTTCCGGAAAAAATAAGATTTTTTATTCCCATAATCCTGGGTTCTAACTTGTTTTGATTTTAGAACAAAAGAGTTTTTTATGAATTGCGCAAAAAACAATTTGGTTGATTTTGATAAAATTTGGCACGCTTATTTGCGGCAATAATTTAAATATTATTAGAATTAAATTATTAATTCCAGTGACGTTCCACATGGCAATTTAATTGATATTGGGACAAATCATTGTACGCCACTGTTTTTTTGTATGTTCGTTACTTTTCTTGGAGTAAATAGTTGAACACACAAATTTTTTGCTTCTTCAATTTTATTCGTATCTCGCTTAGTTTTTGAGAAAAAAATTAAAAACTCGGAAATAAAAATCTTATTTTTTCCTGAAAACCCGATCCTGAACGTTTAACTCTGGGTCACCCTATATACAATGTAGGCTATTTAAATATATTATTATATTTAACAACAATTTGTTAATTATTAAGATAAAATTAAAAGACAACAAATTGTTAATATAATATTGAACTTTGAATGAGCATTATTCAAAGGCAATTCTGCGGGTGTGTCTTGACATCAAAGCTAGGCCTGTTAAACAATTGGTAGATGTTTTATTCCGAAAATATGATTTCAGTCTTTTCATCGTTAAGAAACTACGTTCAGTTCGTTCTACAGAGGCAGTGGTAACGGGTAAAACGGCTAAAATTTGGAATAGTGTAAAAATGTTCGGAAACAAACAAGTATCTGCTACATTTAAAGTATCGACTGCACTTTGAGGAAGATAGGAATCTACTTTTTGGCATTTCACTGTCCAAATATCCCATTCACTGCGTAGAATAACCGTGTATATTGTTTGTAAATCATCTGAATATAACTTAATCGCTGCCTCAAAAACGTAAAATAATTATGATTTATATAGTTACCACATTTTTTTATAAACTTATAGCAGTTTCGGCCCCCCCCCTTGGCTACGCCACTGGTGTAGGTTCATTCCATTTTTATTAACGTAGAAGGAAATCATTGTATTTCCGGAACTAAAAGAATGAGACTTTTTTTTGTGATAAACGGTTTTCACAGAAAAAATTTCTGGGATATGAGAAAGTAGGTACAGCCAGTTTCACCAAGTGAATGCTCTTAAACGAAATGTTTAATTATTCATTTTAATAATGTGTCCGTTACATAAAAATTAAATTGTATTGAAAAAGGTCATCGACCTACCAAAACCGATTTACTTAATTACCCCCGACTAGAGATTCACCAGGATTGATGTTTATTAAATCGACTTGACTATAGGTATTGAAACAAACTTGGAAAGCTGCTCGCAATATTCTATTCACCCCTAAACAGCCCTTCCAGATAAGTTGCAGTATCTTAGTTGGAAGACCGACCATAATTAATTGCTGACAAGACTCCACAGTAAATTATTTACTAATTAGACAAGGAGTTAGGGTTATAACTTTGTACACTGTTAACAACTTTGTGGCTCTACTACAACTCCAATCCTATTTGAATTTGATTAGTTTAGTTTAGCGATTTAAGTAAGTATTATTGCTGAATTATTTATTTATAAACCGTGTTTTAAATCTTGTTTGTTGATGTTTAAAACGACCAATGCTGGTTTTAGTTATTAACGTACAAAATTTAATTGTTTTATTGCAATACAATAAAAACCATTTATAACCAGAGACTATGATTACATCAGCAACGTCGTACAAATGACCATGTTTTATCCAAGTTCATAAAACAAATTTTGAGGAAACATTTTAATGTAAATTTTACCTTAAAAATGTGAATGAGCCCGCTATGATTTATTGGTATTATCGGTGTTAGTACTTGTTAAATACCTACATAAACATAAACAACTTACAGTGAACTATGAAAAAACTTATTTTGTACCCTTTTGTAGCTACAAAAATTCACTCCCGCTGTATCAATCGCTTAAAATTCATCAAAATAATGAGATAAAAAAAAGGATTGTATTAAATATTTAGGAGTAACTGTCGACTCTGATTTAAGATGGAATTTTCATTTAGACAATATCGTAAAGACATTGAAATTGCTGCTTTATGAATTTAAATATTTAAAAAATATATAGATTTGGAGCACCTCCGCATGATAAATTGCCTTGTAGAATCCAGAATAAGATATGGCATACCATCCTGGGGGGCTTTGGAAAAGACACATCTCAAGAAGTTGGAAGTAATTCAAAGAATAATAATAAAAAGAATATACAGTGTGTCCCAAAAAGTTTTATACAAATGGACAAAAAGTTTATCTTGCATTCCACAAAAAATTATTCTTGATAAAAATCTCTGCATGACTTGTTGATCTATAATCAGATACAAAATTTGACCTCATCAGGTCAGGTCAAGGTCATTTGAAGGTCAAATTAAGGAAAAATTTCTAGAAAAATCTGAAAAAAATCATACAAAGGTTTTTAGGGTTGCTGAATCCGAATCCGATGTTTGCTTGACCTCATCAGATCAGGGTCAAGGTCATTTCAAGGTCAAATTGAAGAAACCTAGAAAAATTCAAAGGTTTTCAGAGTCGCCGAATTCGAATCCGAGGTCCTCTTGACCTCATTAGGTCAGCTCCTGGACCGGATCTGACCGTAAAATGACCTTGACCCTGACCTGGAGCGACCCTGAAAACCTTTGTATGATTTTTTTCCGATTTTTCCCAGAAGGTTTCCTCAATTTGACCCTCAAATGACCTTGACCTGACCTGATAAGGTCAAGCGGACCTCGGATTCGGATTCAGCGATCCTAAAAACCTTTGTATGAATTTTTTCAGATTTTTCTAGAAATTTTTCCTCGATTTGACCTTCAAATGACCTTGACCTGACCTGATGAGGTCAAATTTTGTACCTGATTATGGATCAACAAGTCATGCAGAGATTTTTATCAAGAATAATTTTTTTTGTGAAATGCAAGATAAAGTTTTTGTCCATTTGTATAAAATTTTTTGGGACACACTGTATAACGAAACAAATTACCCAACAGATTTAGTATATAAAGAAAGTAAAATAATGGACATTAGACAGTTATATGTTTTTAATTTATTGATCTACATTAATAAAAACACGAGTATTTTACACCATATACAACTTAAATATTAGACTAGAAGTAAAAATAAAAAAAAGTTCAAACTTCTTCAGTTAATAAGTCTGTGGGTCAAAGATCTTTTATATACTTATGCTCCAAGATATTTAATTTCCTTCCAGAAATTTATAAAATATATTTAACAACAATAAACTCCACAAGTCTACTAAAGAAAATTATAAAAAATTATATACTCCATACTAATAAGAACTTGTTACATAATTTAAGAGCAAACCGAACCTCTTGAAAAATTTTAATAACCTTTTAAGCCTTTAGTTTTAGTCTGATTTTTGTGAAATTTTCAGGAAATACTAATAATTACAAAACTTAGGGTGGAGATACCTTGATTTTTTTGTAAACCTTCGAAAAGTATTTATTTTGTTAATTTTAAATGGAAAATCACAAAAAGAAATATCCGCGCCATTCTGCATTAAATATATGAAAATTTGCTCCTATTTGTTTTAATAAATATCAAGTAGTTTTTAAATAAAAAGGTTTCCCACCTTTTTCTTAAATATCTCTGTAGAGTGCTGCCACATCATTACATAAATTTGAAGCTTTCGAAAAACTTTCAATCGATAACTAGTCCCAGTGGCGCGCATATAAATACAATTTTATATTAGAAAATCCTCAAAAAATCGAAGTGAAATTTGCTTCTTACAAGAACTCCGGATGCCACTTAATAGAAGGTGCAAATAATAATATCACTGATGTATCCTAAATAAATATATAAGTGTGTGAAGATTCATGTTTGACATCACTTTTATTGTCTGAATTTATTAATCATAATCATTTTTATTTCCTTCTATATGTATATATGTTCTCCTTATAATGTAGATACCATATTTGAAATAATTAGGATTATTTTGCCCATGCGCATCACTAGCCATCAGTGGGCTTTTCCAGTTTATTCTCTTTGAGAGATATTATAACTATACGGGGAACAATAATTAGTTATTTATATTTTAGTACTTAATTATAAACTTAAATTTTTGTATTACTGTAATGGGAACCAAATTGAATAAACGATTATATAAAGGAAGTGGAATGAACAAAGATAGAACTAAGGTTATGGCAGAGAGTAAACAAACAAAAAAGAAAATGTATATAGAACATACCTACATTTAAATATTTAGTAACAAAGATGGAGAAGGCCGAAAATACCTAACTTCACAAAAAAACCCGAATGAAATATAAATAAACGCTGAAATTAACTGAAAACAATGTCATTCACCAAGAAAATATTATTAAAGAAGAAAATACAGTATATACTACATGTTCGTGATGCTACAGAGGGAGTTATTTACTAAGATATCACATATCTCTTACATTCGAAATTTTTAGCAAACACACTTATCAAACCCTCAATGTACAGTGGAAAAGGCCTAGTAATAACTATTTAATAAGCTGAGATATAATTTATTCTAATCGTAGAAGGTGATCCTTGCGAACCAAGTCAAACAACAGTAATTTTATTCCAGAAACAGGAAGAGAACCCAAAACTACATATTATTATGATGAATAAAGTAAAAAAATATATAAAAAGGATGGTTCTAAAACCAAATTTGAACATTACACACTTTATAAATAAGAAAGATATGAAATAAGAAACATGAAAATTCAGCAAGATCTAGACGTACAGAATTTATTTACCAGCTGATATCTGCAAATAATACAGAAAACAAGAAAGGTAAAAAGAATATACGAAAAAAATTGGTTTTAGAGACGTTTGTGTACCAGTTTATTTTTGAAAAGACAGGAATATAAAATTCCATCTTTGCTCGTTCCTATATTGATCAAACTAACTGACGCGTCAACAACCGGAGCGCCAAAGAACACACCATTTCAGGCATTCCGACAATAGCTCCATTTTATTCCAACATCCAACATCCAACCATAGATTTCGACAACACTAAAACCATTGCCCCAACACTTTCTTTTAAAACCAGAATCATACTAGATGTAATAGAACGTTCTATCTGTTTGAACACGAGATACGCCAACCAATGAGTGCCTCCAACTCTACTTTTGCAGTTTCCCCTTCCCTCAGACAGTGTGCAGCACTAGGGTCCAATTTCCTCCTAACTTATAAAAGATGACTTCTGATAGCGCTACTGCCTCGCATTCGGAAGTTCGTGAGTTCGATTCTCACCTGAGTCTGACCTGCAGTGAGTTTTTTCAGATACTTATCACCATTGGATCCACCTCTATCCCCTCAGACTTAATTCCTAGATCCTCGTAGACGAAAGCCTGGAGCGGCAGGCTTCTCCGGTGACAATGAAAGATTTTACCTTTACCTTTTTCACCTGACAGACGTCACGTCAATTGTCTATGAGGAGTAGGCAAGTTGAGACTTCAGAGCCAACTAATAATGATAATAATTGTAATCTGGTTCTAGTATTTTGTATAAAAGTGTGTTAAAGGCGTTATAATAGATTGATGAAAGAAGAGCTTCCTCATAATAATTTACAGGTCTATTTTCAAAAACCATTTTCGATAAAGATAATGCACTTTTTTATAAAACGTCCAATAGAAAGGCTACAGATTCGTTATTTGAAAAATTGATCATTTATTTAATGGAATTAAAACTGAAATAAATACTTATCTACTCGACCTCGATTCAATTAGATTAAACTTTTATATGGGATGGCTTCGATTGACATCTGAGAACCAATAATCATAATTGGTAGGAAGCGTGAGAATCAGCTGCGGCGTGTCGGCGGTGGATTACAATTCAATACTAATATAATTATCATTATTGCCTTTTCCTAATCCCGCCAGCTAATACAGGGATTTTTCCAACCAAGAAAATAAACCTCCCGAAACGAACACCATCAATCGAATCCGCTCTTTACCACTCTACGATTTAAGGCCCAGATTGGCTTAACGAGAGTTCTCGAATTGTCATATTTGCCTCGGCCCAGAATTCGAGGGGGTGATGCTATCGCGTAACTCTACACCGCGGGGGATCCCCGAGTACCACGCGATGCTCTTTTGTTCGAGAGTGTGCCACTAATGGACTGGAGAGCCACTCGTTGGGCGTCTGGTGGGCCGAGGCTGGCAGCCCGCGTGCCGTATTTTTGACGGGTTGTTAGAAGAAGGTGCGTGTTGAGCTGTAAATATTGATAAAAAGGTTTGGATAAGAGTGTTGCTTGTTGAAAATCGGTTAAGGTTTCGTCTATAATTAAAAAGATTTTATTGTAATTGTTTCTTTATAAAATTCATTTTAAGTCAGTTTGACTAAATTTTATTTATTTATTTATTTAATTATTTTATCAATTCTGAATACAAAAATAGGTTATTGACAATTACAGTGCTGAAAATAAATATGTATAAAATAAGAGTGTATAATAAACAGAATTAATTACAAAACAATAGTGCAAACAATAAAAAGTCATTATGTGGTTCTTAAAAATAGTAGCAGAGTTACCAAAAAATAATAGGTCACCCAGAGAATTAGCAAGTCTATAATGAGGGTAATTATATCTGTGAAAGGGAATGTGAAAAGTTTCAATCCTTGATGCACGTGGTGGAACAAACAAAAACATTTTACCTGTTAGAGTACAGGATAGTTATATATTCCATTAACAACATTGAACCGATCTAAGATCTTTTCGATCTCTACGGACAGAAAGAGAAGAGATATTCAAGTATTGTTCCATGATTGTATAATTGCAGTTGATTCATTTTGAAACCAATCTATCTAAGAAAGTTATCTTGAACATTATCCAGTTTGCTCTTGAGGTGTAAGTAGTGTGGGGACCAAACAGGAGAACAGTATTCAAGATGGAGTCAAGATTTTTTGTGTCATTATTTTTTCTCTTCCTGCGACCTCCATCGCGATCACTCGCCGTGGCTAAATCCAATAATTGGTCATTTATGGTATAACTAAATATTGACAAGTGATGATGCCGACAAAACCGAATAACGTGACATTTACTAACATTAAGAACACTTGCACTGACTCTGCATCACTTCGATGATTAATGATTTTGATGATGATTTTATTAATGATTTTTTTAATTTTAAGGTCGTCGGCAAAAAAGAGAGCAGAGGTATTAGAAAAACAGGCAATGATATTATTGATGAACAGGTTAAACAAAAGTGGACCCAAGCGTGACCCTTGGGGACACCAGAAGTCACCGAGATGGTGTTAGAGTAATGATGATTAACTCTAACCTGCTGAGCTCTATTCATTAGGTAACTGCCTAACCATTTTAACACTTGACTTCCTATTTTAGTTTAGAATTTTATTTTTAGTTACAGTTACGTCCGACTTACGTCTGCCTGTTTACTACTAAAAATCTGCTGGACTAAAGATTTCGCAATAATATTATATTGGAATTTGCACTGACTTATTATGTCCAAGTAGGTTAAATAATGGCATTATGGACAAAACTTTGTTCTGAAGAACAACTATTATTTTGCTAATATCCAATAATATTTTCGAATTTTTTGCTAAGCTACTTTCTGGAACTACTACATTTATCTTCAATGATTTTTATGTTTTTTACTTGTTCTAGGTTGCTTAGAATTATTCGTGCTCTGGAATCAGGGTTTTAATGTTCTACTAGCTGTAAAATTAGCGACTTCTGTGACAGAAAAAGAGATCGCAGCTCACTTAGTATGACTGGCATTATTCCTTTTAAATGCATAAACTTCTCTGACATAAAGCCACCACACCAATACTTTGTGTCAAAAAATGTAAGTGGAGCTTCAGAAGGAGATAACAAGAACGTTTATGTAAAACGGGGTTCTCTGAGCGCAGCTTGGATCTGATTGGTAAAGGCACAAGGAGTAAGTCCGCCTGCAATTGGGGTTAACCCTATGTGTATGTTGCAACCTCCAGAACAGCTGATCATAACGAACACTTCATCACAGGATTTTTAATAGCTACAATTATACGTGCTGCTAGAAAAAGCTTTTTCCAAGTTATGCGTAAGTTTACAATGTGAACGCACATCAAGTCTGTCTACTGTTATGATTTGTTAGTTTTGTGAAATTAAATTAATTTGTTTTTATTTATGGACGAAAGAAAATAAAATAAAACAAAACGATAAATTAATATGAATGACCACTAAACCCTTTTTAAAACTAAAGAAAAAGATAAGTTAACTTTTCTTATAATAAACCTTTTTTATTATTACTAGTGTAGACAGAAAGAGAAGAATTCTAATCTTAATTTGTTTATCTTTACTTGTCTAAATTTCTTTCTGTTTTATATTTTTTATAGGCCATTTTAACTTTGTAAAATATCTAGACATTATTTAGTATTTGGTACCTTTGAATTTTTACGTGGGATGAAGAGTTGTGCAGGCAGGATGCTGGACTTAAATAACTCAGGAAACAGGCATCGGTCATTCAGAAAAAATTAGGAATCAATTTTCTTATGGACCATTGGTTTTTATATCGGGAAAAATGAGTTGTAAATTCTCAGGAACCACAGGATTACGCAAAAACTAAGTTGCATTATCCAGTTCTTACTAATTCACACTTATTTGCAGGTAAAGTCTAGAATTTTCTAATTGTCACTTTTTTCAATTGTTTTTTATTTTAGGAGCGATATGCACTGTTCGATGGTTCAAAGGCAAAGAGCCTCAAAAATTCTGTGAAATTAGTTTTATTAAACCTAAAAGTCACAGCACTCTTGTGTTAAAAAATCTCAAATTTCTTGAATGCTTACATCAAATAATAAAAATTAATTGTTTTATTACATTTTGTAGTCAAATAAAAAGATAATTTTTGCTATAACTTTCAACTCATTTCGATTATTCTTTACTTTATATCAATGATTAGAAATTTTTCGCTCTGTGCTTTTTAAATATTCAAATTATTTAGTTATTGTTCATGTTCTTCAATGTTTGTAATAAATTTTTGATAAATTGAGACTCATTATTTTGATTTCTAACGATTCTTTTATGTTAAATTGATTTTCCTAAAGGTTTTGAGAGATATGAATTTTGAGGTTATATTGATTTTAATTTTGTAAATAACTTTCCAAAATTTATATTTTCTGTTAGTTTTACTTTCTCAGTCTATTTTAGTTTTATTCAATTACTTTCACTCTAAAATTTTGATAAATAGCTTAAATTTGTATGTATAATGGTCTTATGGGACTTCAATGTTAAATTTTAAATTGGGAATTTTCAAGTTTTTTTTTTAATTATTTCTTGTAAACTATTACTTTCAATCAAAATTCACTTTGTTAAAATGTTTTAAAGTGTGGTGACTCGAATTTTGATGAAATTTTGAAATCGTTCTTACTTCGAGCAATTCAAAAAATATCTTTGCAACATAGGTTCTGATCTAAGTATATTAAATAACATTTATATTTGTTTTAGATTGTACTTCTTTGATTATATTTTCCAAATGTTTCAAAATAAAGAAAAATAAACACCAAGATTTATTTCTAATAAACAAATTGAATCCTTTTTCACAAAGTCATCAGATTAATTTTAATTTTATTATTACTGTTAAACGTGAGTCATGATTTACTATATCAATACATATAAACATACTGTTCCACTTGAAAGTCAACTTTTGCGGTACCAACGCTTGAAAAGATGCCACAGGAATTTCTGTTATCATCGAAACATTATTAAGTTTCACCCTCAATGTTAATCAAAAATTTTCCAAAAATCGTACCAATATTTTGCTCCAAAGTTTGTAATAACTAGAGCAAGTTATCCATTGTCTCAATGCCCCAATGTTTTATGAAATTAAACATCTCGAAGTCAGTACCACATACAATTTAATAGGAAAAATTAAATAAAGGCAACTAGTTTCCGCAAAACTTCCATCATCAGGCCCATAAGTGTTACATAATTTTTTGAATCATATAAACAATTTTTAAAAACCAATAACTAAGGTAATACGGTGAAAACACATGAAAATACATTATTTGATTATTGTCATAGGACCAAAATAAGAATTGAAAACGGAAGTTACCATGAAAGTAGCGACATGAACAATACGATGAAAACCCATTGAAGATGAACGATTATAAAATAAATCATCAAATTTAAACACACGTGTCACTCAATCTTAGAAATGAAATCAAAAATTTTGGTATTTTAAAAATATGTGAACATGTTTGAGATTTTGGTAAGAAAATACAATGGAATTCTTCAACTAGATTATTAAAACAAAATAATATTTGTAACCGCAAAGTTAAAGAAGCGGCAATAATATGCTTAAATGCCTATTTTACAAAAAGAGTTAATTGCAAAAAGGATACCGTTTATATCAGTATAAAAATAATAAAAAAGTACAATCATTAAGAAATAAAGATGAGACGGCCACAGAGGTAAACTTGTGCGTGTGGCATGATTATTAACAAATTTTAATGTAAATATCATTAACAGTATAGGCAATATGCAAAGATAATATATTACTGTTAAGGATACAGACAATATCCCTCCATCATTTGGTGGATATTGTCTCTTGGCTGCAATTTAATCCAGGATCTAATTAACTTTTTAAACAATGGTTTAAAATTTATATTTTTCATTTCAGCGGGCAGCATGTTATAAAATTTTGGGCTAATGTACCAGAAACTATGTTGAGTATTTGCTTTTTTTACTTTAGGTAGGTATATTTCGTTTATTTTTAAACTAGTATTGTACTTATGTTCGATTGGTTTTAATTCCAATTTATTTTGGTGTTGTCTTATTAATAAACATTCACAAAGCAGCTGACGAATGTCATATACTTGAGTTTCTTTAAATAATTCTTTAGATGGGTTTTATTTTTTGTTACGTCAATTTTTGAATACGACTTTAGAGTCAAAGTCGAAACGTTAAATTAAAAATGGTTTTATTATCCAATAATATGTTTAAAATATACAATGTTCCTTTCTCACGAGTTTCATAAAATCCACAATAGACTGCGCTGCCTAACGTACATCCCGTATACACTTGCGTGCCTCCAGAGACCCAACGAGCCCCAATTATAATGTGTTCCTTCTGGGACCACTTCGAAAAATTTATAGAAGACAGGACGTGAGAATGTTTTTAATCTAAAAAAATCTTGGGCTCGCGTATATGAATTAATTCCCGCATATTATTTTGGCACGCCGCGTAGTATTTTGTTAACACTTGACCAACCTGTTTAAAGTAAACATGAGACGTTGAAGAGCAACCAGTTGTAAGTGCACATCTGCGCCAGGGGTGCGAAAGAACAAAACACTTCACTTTTCACCCTCGAATGAGTGTAATATTGCTAATGTTATTATTTCATTTCGTTGTTATTGTTGTGTTTTATTGTTATTGTTCGCGGGTGAAGTAAATGACTTCGTTATGAGTTTTTGAATAATGAAAAATTAGTTTTATCTTAAATAATTAAGAAATTAACTGGTTGCGGGGAATTGCTAATATGGATTTGCTTATCTTTTTTAAACCTTGGTAAATTTTTTCCATTTTTGATGTTATTATAAAGTTTTATGAAATAAAACTCCTCGGAGTCAGTATCACATACAATTTAATGTATGATTGTTATTCATTAAGTCTTATATGAAAAGGTCTAGATGTTTCTCCTATACCTATAAACTTTATTACATTCGCATGGAATTTTGTAAACACATTTTTTTGCATTTAGAATTTCATTAAAAGGTTTTGTATTTACTATTAAAGAGTTTAATGTATTATTTGTTTGAAAAACTGTTCTTAAATTAAATTTATTGCTAATCCTAATTTTTTCCGATAATTTTAGAGTATAGGGGATTTTACTATGTTTGAAAGAAATATTGGGCGATTTAAATGTCCTTATTTATTTTTAATATCTCGGTAAAGCTCACGATCCATAAATTTATTTAGGAGTTGTTCTTAATTAAGACAGATTTAATAAGTAATAATTCCTTATTTAAAATATTGAGACATATTTGACAATACTTCGTTTAACACATATTGAGTGGTTTGAATGAAAATTTAAATATCTATTTGTATGTGTTTCTTTCGTAAAGACTGATGTTTCAATGCAATTGTTATTGTTGTGTATTAGTACATCAAGAAACGGTATATTTTTATTATTTTGAATTTCAATTGTGAATTTAATAGTAGGGGAGGCCGAGATGCTAAATCTGCAGTTACTAAAGCGTCATGGGGACCTATTGGATTGTGAAGATTAGGTTCTAAAACGAAAAAAATGTATGTTAAGTTTTACAGTTTAGTGGGGGGAAGATCGTGTAAAAACCAAACACATAGTTTCAAAGATAATTTTTTCGGATTATAGTCTAAGCTGATCAAATACAGGGTGTTATATTTAGGCATTACGGTGGAAAAATAACGTAATATTTAACAAAAATAAAAAAAACTCCAAAACTAATAGATTTAGGCATAGTAGACCTTTATAATTTTTAAAAGGTAATGGAATTTGCTACATAATAGAATTATAAAATACAGGGTGTCCTATTTAAAATAAGAACGATATTGTCGTTTGAATATGTCATTAGAGAATCGCCCCGTTTTGGACGCACTGTATAATTTTAAACAACTCTAAATAAATTATTGCTTTCAATTGTTAGTCTAATTTTTTTCAGGATTTGGCTGATTCCATAGGTTTCCAAGTTATTGGTTTTCTTGTAAGTGCTTCCATTTTTAGAAATATCAAAATATCTCGAAAACTAAAAAGCTTAGGTATAGGGAATACTTAAGAAAGTTTATCTTATTTTTAACGTTAATCTATAAATGCAATAAAATATAGGGTATTCCATAAGAAATAATATAACTTTGATACGCCACACTTTTTTGGGACAACCTGTATATTTCAAAATAATTTTAAAATGTAGCCTTTATCAACCCACATATCCATGAATAAACAAAATATTCGAAATATTAACCGTTTAGCCACAATGGACCGTTTTTTTTTACAACTTTGTGACTCGCCCATTTCCTTATGCCACGCTCAAATTGACGCGCTCGAGTTTTTCTAAGGATCGATTTTTTTTACTAATCTGACGGGCTGGCCTCAACGCACCCCCCTATATTAAAGGTCCATATATGGTAGGGGTACATTACAGGGTGCAAGGTTTCTCCCCATATGTATTTCTGACGCGCTCGAGTAACGCGGAAAATCCCCGCTTGGCCTCCCCTACTATAATAGTAGGTTCTGAATTATTAATACTATACAAAAATGTATCAATATTTTCCCCATCATGTTGCCGAATTGCAAAGATGTCATCTACATCTCCATAAGTAAACCAATTTTGTTTATTTACATTTTCCATTTCAAAATACCTCATGAAAATATCGCAAAATTTTCGCGATAAAGGTGAACCCATTACCATACCAAAATTCTGCTCATAAAAGTCACTATTTAATTGACAATTTCCCTCGTCTTAATTTCCACCAATCACAAACGCGCAATTTAAATTACAAATGGTTTCTAGATGAAAAAACTGTTTGTCAGCTTCTGTCAGCAATTTTTTCTAGTTTACCTGCGGCAAACCTTGACGGCTGTTGTCACCAAAAATTACAATACCTTTTATAACAAGTAATTATGGTCTCCTAGGACACCAGAAAACGACGCTAAACAATTCTTCTGATTTTTATTGTCAATAAATTTTGTAATATTGTTTTTAAACAGTGCTAGTCAGCTTAGGTTTTTTGATCAATTTAAAGATATTATCTTCAACTCTAGTAGGGAAGCTCGTAATGCGTAATGAAGGAATTTGCAGATATGCGCCAATCAAAGGAAATCGAGCTCTGCTTCATTAAAATTGGAAGAATACTACGCAATGGTTTTATTATATATGGGACGAAGACACTCCGGCGGGACTCCAGCGAAAATTTTACCATATCGCTTCAGTAGAACTTGCCTGGAGAGGTGAAGAAGCAGTCAATTGCAGAGTTCATTATTTTAAAGAAGAAGTGGATCATTCTGGGATTAAAACAGGTAGATAACATAGTTACATATTTTTTAAAATAACTGATTTTCAAAAATCCTACTTTTTAGGAAGAGTAGAATATAATCCTCTCTTCAATAAAACGGCCCAGGGTGGAGAAAAAAAATGGCCGATAGTAAATGACTCGTCCCCAACACGAAGAACACAGTAAACCCATCATGGAACAAAGAACAATCAAGTGGATGGTACCAAAACACTCGAGTGGGAAAAAACGAACTTTCGTAATCGACTAAAGAAGCAGAAGAGAAGGCAGGAGTAAATACAAAAGAAATAAAGGGGGGTGGATGAACAACAATTAATTAAAATTACTGGCCACAGTTCAGCTAGCTCAATTAAGCCTTATCTGCAAATGGATAATGAGCATTATTCCAACATCATAAACACCCTTAGAAGTGATGCCTCAGAACCTCCAGGCCAGAAAACAGAAGATCCTAGAGCCACTCCTCGAGCTTCTCACTCTACAGCTGGACCCATCAACAACATTAATGATTTACCTACACCCAACGGTATCAATGAGTTAACAAAGATTTCAAACAATATTCCTACTGTGTACCAAAATTGCAATTTATATTCGAATTGTACCATAAATAATTAAGTTTGTAGTATTTTGTGATTAAATAAATTACCTGTTTTTCAGTTTTCAAATTAATACCTACATATTTATTATGTATGCATATATAATAGGTAGTATGTTTTGTAAGCTATGTGTATGCAGAATAATCTGTTTCTCATGTCTCTTGTCAAATACCATTCGGGCATATAATTTTTCCTGTGAAAAACATCGAATAAACATAATGCAAAGTAATATTTTTTTAACAAAATGCATTCGTGCAGGTGCAAAAATCCTCGTCTTCGTCTCGGATTTTTGTTGCCACCAGCACTCACGCTTCTTGTTAAAATATTACTTAGCAACATGTTTTTTCGATTTTTTTCGGAAAAATTAGATGCCCTTATGATATTACTTACGAAAATATATAGTTTTAATACATAATTGCAACAATTCCTTTTATTTTTTGAAAACATTTTTGATATAATAGCGTATAAGAGTTGTACTGTTGAAAAATATATTTACACGAATGAAAATGGATTTTCTAATCTGTTTTGTTTTTAAAAGTTCTCAGTATTTCCATTCTAATTATCCATATATAGGACGAGGGTGAAACTAGCAGCCAAAATTCAGCAACGCGATTACAAAACATTATCTAGAACAAACAAACCGATTGACAAAATAAAGAAAAAGATTTCTGATGTAACGATAACGATTCGTATAGTCCTAATTGTCTCGAGTTTAATGGTAGAGCGACTGGAAAAGCACGAAAAGCGGGAAAAAAAGGCCGAAAAGGGGCTCCACTTAAAGCTTGCTACGTGCCTGAAAACTAATTAGTGATATAAAAATCCGTCGAGACTTAAAAACAAATGAAAGTGCGACCGTGCCCGCCCTCCCTAATTGGCACGGAGAAGTGGAACTGAAAAAAGTGACACTCCGCATGCAGGGCTTTCACAATTAAAAAAAGGGAATCTTCCTGCCATGGGCGTCATTTTAGTTTCTCAACGAGTAAGTTAATCCAAAATTATAAATTACTTAAATATTAACAATTAGTAAACATACAAAAAACACTTATTTGATGTTTTCTTGGAAAATCTTTAGTTATTTTTCATCTTTTTTTAAGTTGATTTAAGTTTTTAAAGTAAACATTATTTACAAAATGATCTCAAGTAAATGAAATTTATTGAAACAAATAGAAATCAAAAAGAACATGCGCGTTACGTGTATAGCGGCCCACCAAACAAATATCCCGATGATTAATCATATTGCCCAGGATCAAGCTGGTTAAAATAATATCGACGTATCTGATTTAGAAAGCATCGACCATTCTACAATTCCGATTCTGTTATTAAAGTGAAGATGGCGTTGAGCTTTCCTCGAGCTGAATACATACTCCAACGTAAACAGTTTAATACAGTTTGACAAGAAACACGTCCATATTGGGCTTCTATTTTCTACTGATGAGGTAAAACGATGCCGAAACCGGTCTAGAAATGACAAGCTCCTTTAATAACAGAATCAAAGGGTTGAGGGTCAAGGGTCAATGAAAGTTTGGGTTCCACCACACATCTGGACCAATGTAATTCAATACCTGTGGGGACAAGGAGCCCAAGGAGTAGTTGTTTTAGGTTTATAAACGTTTTGTAAACCTTTTTTTAAGCTTGTGTTATTTTTTTTTCTATTTCTCAGTTCTATAAATATTATTAATACATATATATTTTCCAGCAAGTTGTTAGATAAACTTTTTTTCATTTCTATCCTAGAGAAATAAAGGAACTAATCTCTGAAAAAAGAAAGCTTAGACAAAAATGGCAGCAAACTAGAGCCCCTCCAGTTAAAACTATACTCAACAATGCTACCCAAAGACTCAAAAGAAAAATACAAGAAATTAAAGAAGAATCGATTAGTATTTACCTAAGAGAATTGACAGACGACAGCAGTACTGATTATTCACTCTGGAAAGCTACTAAGAGATTGACCCATAATGCGAATACCACCTGTCAGATTGGAAGATAGTAAATGAGCAAAAAGCAACAATATTTGCAAATCATCTAGAAAAAATAGAATTTACCTCTCCCAAAGAAGTAAATACCGAAATAAAAGAAAATATCAATCCGAAAAAAGCTCCAGGTTTTGACTTAATTACTGGAGAAATTTTAAAACAATTACCCAAAAAAGCAATAATAAATCTAACTAACCTAATAAATGCTACCTTCAGACTGAAGTAGTATGTACCCAGCCTTTGGAAAATTGCGGAAGTCATAATGATACCCAAACCATTGAAACCACCACATGAGACATCGTCATAGAGACCGATCTCATTACTGCCTGTTATGTCGAAAGTGTTTGAGAAACTCCTATTCAAAAGACTAAAACCACTTATCGAAGATCCCTGATCACCGATTTGGATTTAGAAATAAGCACTAGACGATAGACCACGTTCATAGAATAACCAACATTTGTGCTACTATCTTTCTTGATGTAGCACAAGCGTTTGATAAGGTTTGGCATGATACATAAGCTCAAGCCTTTCCTTCCAAAACAATATACAGATATCCTCCATTCATATATATTGGAAAGATACTGTAGAATTAGGTAAGAAGAAGCCTATTCCCATCTTAAAAAAATTAAGGCTGGAGTACCGCAAGGAAGCGTCCTAGGACCTGTCCTATACTTACTGTACACATGTGATATTCCAGAGTTAGAAAACAATACCATAGCCACCTTCGCCGGCGTCACTGCCATTCTAGCAGTAGGAAAGAGCAATGAAGAAGCAACCCACAAGCTGCAAACAGCTGTCCACCTTATCTATGACTGGACGAAGAGATGGAAAATTAAACTTAATGAAACTAAATCACTCCACATTAACTTTAAAAACAAAACGATAGATCATATTCCCGTCAGAATAAACAATAACCCGATTCCATATTCAAACACAGCAAAATACTAAGGTATTACCTTAGATGCCAAACTCCGATGGAAAGTGCATGTTAAAAAGAAAAGAGAGGAACTTGTACTGAAATATAGAAAAATGTACTCCACTCTGTCTCTACATAATTAGCTTATGTTTATAAGCAGATACTTAAGCCTGTATGGACCTATGGTACCCAACTATGGGGATGCACCAAAGCAAGCAACTTAGCAATCATCCAAAGATTTCAAAACAAAGCACTGAGGAACATAGTAGATGCACCTTGGTGACCTCCATGTGGTTCTGGAAATGGACACTTGACCAGACCATCAAGATATTATGCAATAGTCATGAAGAAAGACTTCATCATATCAATGTCGAGGATATCCAGCCTCTTGACAATACTGGGTTAGAAATAAGACTTAAGAGGAGCAAGCTCTTTGAGTTAGTTTAGTATTTTTAGTGCAAAAGCAGAGCTTGTGTGTGCACATTAAACTTTACTGCTACACCTAAGGAATGCTGATGAGTATACCTTAGTTTTAAGTTTCAAACTCTTTTAGATTAAGTTAGAATTAAATTGCTCATTGGTCTCTGTTGACCAGATTGTATACTAAATACTGATATACTAAATACCTTTATGGGTGTTTATTAATAAAAAAAAATTCTATCGACAGATATTTATTTCCTGTTTTTAGCTTATATATTTTATCATCCTTCTACAGTTTCTACCCATTCAGTGATTATGTCATGTACAACCAGGTTTTTTCAAAAGTACAACCCATTCTTCCACTTTTTTAAAGTTTTTGTTAGGTGACAAAAGTCATATACCAAATTACTTTGGAGGTTAGTCATCACTATTCGTTATATTAATTCCCTTTTTAAAAAATTGTAACTAATTTTTCAAAGCGACGTTTCGTAGTAGAGAAAATACGGCCTGTTGGAACGCCCCTGCTTCACGCTGGTGCCTATCATTCGAGAAAAAAGCTGTTTTTCGAGACACAATCAAAATTACCCTTAGAGAAAATGCCAGCGCAATGGCAATTTTAAAAATGGACTTTTTCTTAATTGCGAAAAAAGTCTAATTATAAGAAACACAGAGACGTTAATTGATTTGGTAACAAGAAAAGAATGTTCTGCTTTAAAATAATTATTATTTGAAACGGGACTTGAGCCTTATTTATTATTTTGATGGGGATTACGTGGCTCTGTTTACTTTTAGCGACAAGTTAAAAATTAGACCGAGGGTGGTGGTGGTAATTAAATATTTTCTCTACTTTCTTTACGACTTACACAAATCATTCTTCTCTGGGTATTTTTAATTATATAAATAGATTTAGAATATTTTTAAACAAAAAGCGCGTATTTTTATACAGGGTGATTCATTGGGAAATGCGCATTCACTAAAGGTAGATGGAGGGAGGGTACCGAGGTGCTTTTAAATAACCTATATTTTATGGGTCTATCGTTATTTATAACCAAGATACAGGGTGATTTATTAATTTTTCCAATTTTTTCAAATAATCATAACTTATGAACCACCCGATACATTTTTAGAATATTTGGTTCGTATGTTGTTTGTCCACAGTGGCGTCGGTTAACATAATAAAAAAAATCTTATTCCAGGGCCGGACGAAATTAGGTTTCGAGACGTAACAACTGAAGTAAACACTAGAAAGGACGGTAGTAAGGAATTTTAATTTATTAGACTCGACATCCTAAGACCGGTTTCTGCCTTTCGGCTTCATCAGTTAGGCTTTTAGAATCCAATAAATAAAATTCCAAACTCGTACAAGTCAATAGCTATATCCGCTATAAGATAACAATTTAGATGTGCTACCATCTATGGTTAGAAGAGAGTATTGACAATACATTTTGACTGAATCTAATCAAGATGTCACTCTCTTCTTTTTATCCCTTCAAGAGATTAGTACAAAGTTAGTAAACCAGTAAGGAATTTTAATTTATTAGATTCGACATCCTAAGACCGGTTTCTGCCTTTCGGCTTCATCAGTTAGGCTTTTCGAATCCAATAAATAAAATTCCAAACTCGTACAAGTAGTCAATAGCTATATCCGCTATAAGATAACATTTATTGTCAATACTCTCTTCTAACCATAGATGGTAGCACAACTGAAAGGACTTTCTACGGAGAATTGAATAGAAAGTCAATTACAAATCTTACTTCAAGAGCACGGAAATGTATTGAGCAAAATGGAGGCCACTTTGAACAAATGTTATAAGTTACGGTTTACATTTTTTTGTATCTAATTCTTTTCGTTTAACTTAATACAATTTGTTGCTACATTATTTTTGTTTAAAATAAAGTTATGCTGTTTTTCATCATTTTTATAATTTTTTGATAATTTTTTACGCATACACATAAATCACTCTGTATAGGTGGTTTTATACATTCAATAAAAAAATCTATAAACAATAAATAAACTTTAATAACAATATAATCAACTTACCCGTATGAATATACGTGTGTTTCTTCATATCTGACTTCTGATGGAATCTTTTACCACAATATTGGCAAGGATAAGGCCTCGTATCTGAATGTATTAACAAATGCGTTGATAAAGTAGATGATCTCTTAAAAGTTTTGCCACACTGCTTGCATTCAAACACTTTTTCTACATTATGGACAGCTCTACAAAAAAAAAAAACGAAAAAATAATTTAGTACAAAATATCAGTTAACAAGTTAATGGAAAAAATATAATAATAATAATAATAATAATAATAATAATAATAATAATAATAATAATAATAATAATAATAATAATAATAATAATAATAATAATAATAATAATAATAATAATAATAATAATAATAATAATAATAATAATAATAATAATAATAATAATAATAATAATAATAATAATAATAATAATAATAATAATAATAATAATAATATAGGGGGGTGAGTGGCTCAGCGGTAGAGCACTGGACTCATAATCCAAGGGTTGTGGGTTCGAATCACACCAAAGGCAGAAATCATTTTCTGATTTTTAATTAATTAAAAATTTAGAAATTGATTTTCATATACCAGGTGTGATTCCTCACTCGACCATTCACTGTTGGGTTCTAATTAACAGTGCTGTTCCTAAAGTGGCGCTGGGAAACAGTAACAAAGCCTACACAGAACACGAGGCTAATGACCATAGTAGTCGATGCCGTTGACACAGAAGTAAAAAAAAAAAAAAAAAATAATAATAATAATAATACTAATACTCTCAATTAGCCTGGAAATTATCATACTATTTATTATGACAGAATAAATCCCTAATGACTGGAACGAAGTCACAACCATAATACAAGAAAGTAGAAAAAGCAGAACAAAAAAACTAACGACCCATAATCCTCCTTACTTCTCACAAAAATATTAACAAAGGCTAACGATAAAACTGGATGGATATCAGCCGAAATTCAGAAAAGGGTTCAGTGCAAGCGACCAATTACTAGCAATATAAATAACGAATATCACACTCCACTCTATTGCTTTTTAGAAAGCCTTCGACACTGTTAAAGAGTCGGCGGTGAAAATCTGCCTAATTAATAGCAGAATCGACTAAAGCTATACATATTTACTAACCATTTTGTAAAGGAAAGCCACAACAAAGAGAGAGGTGTACTTTTGTACCAGACATTGAAGGCCGTTTTTAAAAAATTAAATTGGGAAGAAAAAAATATGTGGACAACATCTGAACAACTTGGGGTATCCAGACGATATCACCTCGAAAACTGATAAGCCATGAGAGTTGTCAGAAATGCTAGAAGAAAGATATAGTAGTCTTCGGATGATATACGCCAAAACTAAAGTTATAACAAACAGATATGAGGATATTACAATTAAAGTAGGACAAGAAGCAATAGAGCAAGTCAAACAAAAAACAAGACATCAGAAATTAAGAAAACAATTAGACTCATGTAGGAAGCATTCAAAAAATTGAGTTACATCCCTAAAAATAAAAGACATCATCAGTAGGTATCTCAAAATTTTCATTTTTGGATCACAAACATGAACATTGGCAAATATTGACAAATTAACAAAAGCCCAGAGGGCAATGGAGAGGCAAGTAAAAAGAACTGAAACCAATGGAGGAAAGACAAAACAAAAGCAAGACACCTTAGAAAAGAGATAGCAAAATTAAAATAGGCCGGCAACATAAGGCAAAAATCGATGAAAGTAGTGTGTATAAATTGAAGACCATGGGGAAACAAAAGAGGAAGACTAGAGGACGACGAAGAGGCAGGCGAAGAGGAAAACGAAGAGGAAGAGGAAGACGAAGTGGAAGACGAAGAGGAAGACGAAGAGGAAGACGAAGAGGAAGAAGAAGAGGAAGAGGAAGACGAAGAGGAAGACGAATAGGAAGACTACTGATGAGATGGGCAGACGACTGGAAATAACACGCGGGATCTAAGTGAATGAGAGAGAAGTAAAGAAAAGCAGGGGAGGGCGATGCCCAAAGATAAACCGAAATAATCTAAATAGATGGAAAACCAAAGAATTAATGTAAAATAAAATCTTTGTCACAATATTATATCAAAAGACTTAAGAAAACGTGTATAAATGTGTTAATACGTCAAAATAAAAATAAAAATCTCCGGAACATCGTAGGGTAATTGGAAGAGGCTTATTATCTAGTTTAAATTATTATTACTAACCTATGTTGACTTAAGCTGATCTCATGTCCGAACGTCTTGTTGCAGAGTTCACAAGCAAAAGGCCTTTTTCCATTATGAGATCTCCTAGCATGCACCTCTAAACCGTGAGGAGTGGAAAACATCTTTTCACATTTGATACACGAATAAACATCTCCGAGAGGCATCAACCCCGGCCTCATGAGAAAATGGTGGTGATGAGGATGCACCCCTGTAGGATTATTCATTAAATGATGCCTTAACCTGTATAATTCTTCAGCTGTAGGTGGCGCTGGGTAACTACCAGGTTGAGATTGGCCCGAAGCCATAGCGGCTGCCACCGCGCTGAAGTACAGTGATGTAGGAGTAGGAAAAAAGCTTCTTTCCTCGCCTTCTTTTTGGGGATAAAAATTAGATGGAATAAATCCCGATGGTACCAAATGTCTTGGTAATAATTGTGACGTATATTCTTGGGCTGATTTTAACTGAGCATCTTTTACAAAATCTATAAAAGGTGGATAGAGATAGGATCTTGTTACTGATATCGTTTCTTGTATACAAGGATTGTCGACTTTTTTAGGATTATCAGGTCGTAAGAGTGCGCTTACTGAAAAAGCTTCCGATTTTTTACTTGAAACGTCTATCTTTTGAATCTCAGTAACTGAAGAGGGTCTTGGAAATGGGGAATTCGATCTCGAATGTATAGGAGAATCTACTTCTAGTTCTGGGGAGGTACTTGGTGAAGGTCTGGGTGAATTTTGTTTCCATGTGTTATGGTTATATTTTGGTGATGATTGTTCATCACCACTGTAGTAACTATCTTCTCTTTGATACGATTTTGAATTGTTGTTATTATTGTTCACATTTTCATCTTCGTCTTCTGATTTTGATACTAGTCGGTTTATCCCAAATTTTATAGGTTCTGAAAAAGAAAGAAATAAAATTAAAAATTGTGACATAAATTCAAATCTATTATGGTGGAAATTAAGTCTTGCTTCCTCCTCCTAACTAAGTTATACGAAAGAATACAAAAAAAAAACGTAGAATAGATTGATTTTTATTTTAATCGGCCATTTTTACTACATATGTTTTTTCTTTTTTTGATTTGGCTTCATTGGATTTCTTCTTAATAAGTCAAATAAATCCTGAAGTATCAGTAACCGTAGTCTATTATACATCTTCGCCAGAAGATTAGCGAGGAATGCGCGATAATTGATACAGAGGCTATACGAAGAGTTAGACAAGGCACAAAAATACTTTTCTTTAGTCAAGGAATAAATTATTGTCAAAATTTGTCGACAATTACTTCAAGGCACTAGTGCTTTAAAGTGGTCACTTTAAGGCACTAGTGCACTGTTTGTAGAATGAAAAATTAGAACACTCTTTATAACCAAAGACATAACTTTGAACGATAAAAAATATCTAATAAAGAAATTTCAAAATACGAATGGTAAGTATGCCTTTAAATCTAACTTAGCTATTAATTACTTCTTATTACTCTTTGGTTATAAATAACTTAACCGTACTTTTTATTTGTCACAACAAAAAACCTAATTTATTTGTTACTTTTATTTGTATTATTATTTTATAATATTAAAGGGCCTTTTTGTTTTTTATATTGCTTAAGCTTGTTATTTTTCACAACCTACTTTGTGAGTAAAAGTACCCAGGCAGATTTTATCTGTAAATGTCATAATTCTGTTTTACTATTCGGCAGTATTGGGTGTTTTAATCAATGGATAGCATGTAGGGTATCTGTATATATTATTGAGTTGCTACTAAATTTTCCGGCTTTCTTTGGTGCTTGTTGTATGAGACAAAATTGGCCAGTGGAAATGCTGCAGATCTCTTCCATTGGATGACTAATTCTAATTCTCAGGAAACTGGATTAACATTTTCAGCATGAATAACATCTTCATATTTAGTAAACACATTTTATAATGCAGGTGAAAGTTCAAAATTATTTTAAGTCACTTTATGCTTTTTTCACATTCAATTGTTTTTGTTTGACACAGTGATGTGCATTGTACGACAGTTTTTCAACATAAAGCCAAGAAGAATCGGTGAATTCAGTTTTATTAATCAATCAAGTCATAGTACCTATGTTAAAAATTCATCGATTTTTTTCGAAATATCAATAATTTGTTAAAAATATAGTTTTTTGTTTAATTTAATTATTACATTTTATTCTATCATGAAAAAGAACACTTTTGACGTAATTTTTATTTTATTCTGATTCTTATTAATTCCCTATTAAGTATGTCTTTGAAATTTCGTTAATATTAATTTCCAATTTGTATGTAAATTTAATTAAAGAGTATTTTTCTTTTGTAATGTTACAATTTTTAAGTATAGTCTAATTTTAACACTTTTAATATTATATTCAACCCAAAAATCTTTTAATGTATTATGAAATGTAATTTCGAAGTTACATTGATATTTTTTATTATTATTATTATATTAGTCTTATCTCTAGATAGGTTATTTCAAGTCAAATAATATGAAAAGTCTTCTTATGGGACTACCTATGATAAATTTGACAGATGTGATTTTTATAGTTTTTTTGTCTTTAAAATTATGTAAACTGCTATATTTTATTTGGAATTTGTCCTGATAGTGGAGCGCCGTTAGTCGTAAAAAGTGAAAAACCTCAAACGAGAGTGGCGGTGAATCGATTTTGATAGGGTTTTTTGCATTGTAATTCTAAAATCTAATAATCAAAAGTCTATATATTAAAATTTGCCGATCTTTGTTTATTTAATAATTGCAAAAAGTGAGTAAAAAAAGAAAAAAAACTTGCACAATCGATAAACTATCCTTTTTTTAAAGAATTAACGTTAAATACAATTTTTCATGAAAATAAACCCCTCCCGAGTTATAGGGCGTAGAAAATTACGATTTTTTTAATTTCATTAAAAAAAGTATTTTTAACCATAACTTTTTTTTGGATGATAACATCGAGATGTACAATAACTCATTTTACCTACGGCCACTATAGAAAACAGGTAAAAACACACGACACACACAGCCTCAGTATATAGCTCATGACGAACGGTAAACACAAAACCGTGCGATTTGTTTACGGTAAACAAATCGCACGGTTTTGGTAAACAAAACGCACAGTTTATACGAAAAAGTAAGCGGAACATTTAATAATTCGCAGGTAGGTAGAGATCGCGTAATCGCCCGTCATTTAAAATTATTTATTAACCCCTTAACGGGGCGCTCGGGTTATTTCGAGCGCTCTAAACAAACGCTCGAGATAATTCGAGCTCCCCAAATAAACGCTCGAGATAATTCTAGCGTCCCAAATAAACGCTCGAGGTAATTCTAGCGCTCTAAATAAACGCTCGAGATAATTCTAGCGCTCTAAATGAACGCTAGAGATAATTCGAACACCCCAAATAAACACGAGATAATTCGAGCACCCCCAAATAAACGCTCGAGAATATTCGAGTGCTCTAAATAAACGCTCGAGATAATTTGAGCACCCTAAATAAACGCTCGAAAATGTTCGAGCGGTCTAAATAAACGCTCTACATAATTCTAGAGCTATAAATAAACGCTCGAGATAATTCGAGCGCTATAAATAAACGCTCGAGATAATTCGAGCGATCTAAATAACCGCTCGAGATAATTCGAGCATCCTAAATAAACGCTCGAGATAATTCGAGAGGTGTCATATTTTCTTAAATCAAAAACAATACCTACATTTTCAATATATCGAGTGAAATGAAGAGAATTTTGTAAAACTGTTCGAAATAAAATTGTTCAAAAAATCTAATTAAAGAAATGAAGTACCCTGTCATAAGTCCAGACTTTTTGGCACACTGTATATGGCCGTAGGTAAAGTATAGTACATAATGCGTGTTGTAAAGCAATTATGCACTCATGGAATTACGCACTCGTGCGCAATTTTTCGATTTGTGCGTAAAATGCTATTTACAACACATATTACGTAATATATTATTAAAGCTTAGGATATCGCCGAAATGTCATGTTATGACAAACTTTTCCATTGGAATGACCGTTTTTTTTTTCAATATTTGACCCGAAAAAATGACATTGATGGTTATAAATGCAATTGAATGCAATTTCAAACGGATATATCTCTTTACAGACAAAACATAAAAAAAATGGAAATTATTCAAAGTCTTTTAAATTTTTTTCAAAAATCAATACTTTTCACGCTATTGACCAAAAATTGAAAATGTCTTATAAAAAACAAAAATTTAGCTCAACTTTAACAGATCAAAACTGGACAATCTGCAAGAGGATTTTTTTTTCAAATGGCGTAACTATTGATTTTGAATTTCTGCTTATGTTAAACGGTACTGGATAGACTTAAAATATTCCCAATGTTGTTCTCTCATTGGGATGTTATATACATTTTTTTTGTGGAAGTGATATTCGATTGTTGTAAAATAGTCCTTGCAAACTGTTTATGTGAACTTCTAATTGACTAAAATTTAATTATATCAATGTATTATTCCACGGCAATATATAAACATTTGTTTATCTAAAATATGTGGATGGTTTATTGTCTTCTATATTTCACAAGATTTTTCAAATGTGTTTAAACGAAAATAGAATCCTGCGTATTTAACGAAAAATAATAAAAATACAGATAATGCTCTGGATAGATTGCCATGACTACTTAATCTTTTAATACTGTGGAATGTATGATATTAATTTTATTTCTCTTTATTACAATATTTGAAAATATTCCATTAATAAGATCATTACCCATAAAACTTTTTCTGTTAGAAATCATTTGTTACTTATTATCTCCTACACAAAAATCTAGGTGGTATCAAAGTTTAGGGAGTTATTAAATTTTACAAACACATATTTATGTTACTTCTGTTTGATCAACTGCGGTTAATAGTAATAAAATAATTTAGATAAATGTTCGATATATTTATATTAGTGTCATAAAAATAATCTATAAAGTATCACATGCTGTATAATATATATGTCACTTTATCCAGAAGTAAAGGTATCAGTAGTCAGTATAAAACTCTGCACGTATATTACTGAATATATTCATAAAATATTAAAACCATACAGTTCTTTAATTATACGTGGTATTCTCTCTTAATTAATAGACAAGTAACAAAAACTATATTAAACAGTAAAAAAATATAATTCCCTTTCAGTTTATATAGATTGAAAATGGTGATTCAACTTAATCCTTATCTTTAAGCCTTGGTGAATCCGAATCAAAGACACTGCGAACGAAATTATTCATGAGGCTAAATAAAGAGAAAGGAATGTGTTCATAGTATTCATTAATGTCTATTTTGGATGCAAAGTGCACGGTGGTAAACGCTATCATTTTAAGATTAGTTGAGTCAGAGAATGAAGGGTTGCTAGACGTTGAGATAAAAAAAATCGTAATCCCTTTATTGTACGCCTCGTTGGGATTACGCGAACACGATTGTTGTTTCAGTTTAGTTTGAAGAGCCAATTTCTTACTGGAAAAATTTGTAAAACAGAATATTTTATTGACAGAAATGATTTTAATATAAATATAGTAACATTTTAATTCAATAATCGATCAAATTTTTGTTGTTACGAATATTTATTGATTTTAAAAAAGCCTTCGATTTAATACGACGAAATACAGTAGTCAGGATCTTAAAGGATTTCAAAGTACCACAAAAACTAACGAAAATAACCACGAACAGAATTAAAATAAAAAGAGAGTCTTATGAGTTTTCTGTAAAAATAAGGAGGCCCCTTATCCACCCAATATGGTATTGGCATTCGTGGTATGACAGAGTCAAGCAAATGGAACTGGAAATCTTATATAATAAGTCATCAGGCAGTTGCATATGCGGATAACGTGGCATTGTTATCAAGAGATATCAAGACGTTGAAAGAGGTAACAAGAAGGTTAGTAGAAGTAGCAGGAGAAGTACGAAAAGAAAACAAAATTTATGAGAATAGAGGCAAATACAATAATTATTTAGTGGAATGCTGCTAGATTTATACCTCGAACGAAGTTGGCAGTGATCGAATTATCATTTTCTCTTTTGGACTGTGTTTTTGACACTATATACTTAAATGTCTATATGTTTTTAGATGTGCTACCATCTATGGTTAGAAGAGAGTATTGACAATATGTTTTTTTTACCGCTTTTACTTTTCCGCCCTCCACTATACCATAGAAGAAGGTAATATGAGGGGAAAAAAAAAGAAAAAAATTCGCGCAATCGATAAATTGTCTTTTTTTATGAATTACTGTTTCATGAAAATAAACCCCTCCCGAGTTATAGGGCCTAGAAAATCGTACATTTCTAAAAGTTTTTAAATATAACCGAAAATCTGTTAGTATTACGTAAACAATGATATTAACTAATTTTATGGCCTTAAGCTAACAATTAAAATGATTTTCTTTTAATTTTTCTACGATTAATACGAAGGAAGATATGGCAATTCAAAAATGGGTTTTTAAAGAAACTGGATTGTTCTAGCATAAATATCTGGAAAAATATGACTTCCACAAAAAAATGTATATAACATCCTAATGAGAGAACATTGGAAATATTTAAAGACCATCCAGAACCGTTTAACATAAGCAGAAAAAAGTTATTGACAAAATAAAGTTTTTAGATGTGCTACCATCTATGGTAAGAAGAGAGTATTGACATTAAATTTGACTGAATCTAGTCAAGATGTCACTCTCTTCTTTTTTATAAAGTTTTTTCAAATTATTTTACGCCATTTTTTTATCGCTATCTAGACTGTGGTACTTGAAAAAAAAATCATTTTGCAGAAAGTCGTAACATATGTTTCTACAATTGTCCAGTAATGTTTAGTCCTATGGGATAATTATTTTTTAAGTTTTGGTCTCTTAAAGTTGAGCTAAAGAACCCCGCACAAAAAGATAGGAAATGGCCGCTCGGTCAAATTGTCTGAATTTTTGATATGTTATACATTTTGTCATTCTGAACAAAAGTCTTAATGGGCACTAAGCTCCAAAGTCCATTGTTTGGCTGCTATGGAGCTCCGAAGCTCCATGACTCCACCATAGTATAGAAACCTTTAAAACGCATATCACCTTTTTAAAAATCATATTGTAATGTATGCCTTTAAGTTTTTGAGGATGCTGAATTTAAATATGATGTCAAATCCATAATATTTACAGTTGACAGCTGTCAAATGCTTTAAAGAAAAAGAAATCTTATATTAAAGAATGTTATCATATGTTTATATGTATATTGACAGTTGACAGCTGTCAAATAGCTGTCAAGTGCTCTAAAAAAATAAATCTTACATTAAGGAATATGAACTTATGTTTTTGAAGACGCTGAATTCAAACATGATTTTAAAATACGTTTGTTGAAACCAATGAAATTGACAGTTGGCAGCTGTCACCTTACAGTCAAAAAATTTTTTCCAACTGATAATTTTTCAGTATCACATTATATTTGAATGTTTAAGCCCAAATACTATTTTTCCTATAATAATGTTAACTATTCTTAATTACTTAATAATTGCTTAAGATTTCTCGAAAGTGAAATGGATTTTTGAATGTATATAAGTGTTAAAAAATATATGTCGCCCCAGTGCACTTCTGCCCAATCATAACCAAAGTTGCATAATAGTTGTAAACCTCAAGCCTGTCGAACGGAAGAGCATTTGACAACTATTTGACAGCTGTCAATTGTCAATATTATTGATTTGACATTACATTTGGATTCAGCGTCCTCAAAAACATATGATTATATTCTTTAATATAAGATTTCTTATTACTAAAAAGTATTTGACAGCTATTTGACAGCTGTCAACTATAATATTATCGATTTGACATCATCACATTGGAATTCAGCGTCCTCAAAAACATAAAGTTCTTATTCCTTAGTGTAAGATTTATTTTTTTAGAGCACTTGACACCGACTTGACAGCTGTCAACTGTCAATATGATCGATTTGTCATCTTATTTGAATACAGCGTCCTCAAAAACATATGCTAACATTCTTTGATATAAGATTTTTTTCTTTAAAGCATTTGACAGCTGTCAACTGTCAATATTATGGATTTGATATCATATTTAAATTCAGCATCCTCAAAAACTTAAGGGCATACATTAAAATAATTAAAATATGATTTTTAAAAAGCTGATATGCGTTTTAAAGGTTTCTATACTATGGTGGAGTCACGGAGCTTCGGAGCTCCATAGCAGCCACACCATGGACTTTGGAGCTTTGTGCCCATTTGACCGATCGGCCATTTCCTATCTATTTGTGCGGGGTTCTTTTTGTTTTTATAAGAAATTTTCAATTTATTTATTTAAATCTATATATATTTAAAATTATTGCAATTACTTTTTATTAATCATTAATATAAAATCATTTTCGTAATTTTGCAATAAACTATTAAATAAACAAAGATCGGCAAATTCTAATATATAGAGATTTTAGTATTAGATTTTAGAAATAAAATGCAAAAAACCCCATCAAAATCGATTCAATGCCACTCTCGTTCGAGGTTTTTCACTTTTTACGACTAACGGCACTCCACTAATTGGAGATTACGACATTATTAGAGATAACAATATCAAATAAAACCAAAATCGTCATTCACTATGTGCCTACTGTAAATTCAATGTCTCAAACTTCAAAATTTTCATATTTTGTAGCCCATTTTGAAGGTGTTCCCGAAGAGGTACGGAGAGGCATATCAAACCCTAAGCTTACTTTTTGATGCTCTATCAAAATCTGAAGTCAGAATTTTAAAATGCATAAACACAAAAAAGCTACACACAGATCGAATTCATATACCGAATGATTTGTTCGGTGATAAAAGAAGAAAAAATAAATAAATTACAGAACTATCAAAGCGAATAGAAATGCAGGAGCTATAAACCATAAATAAATATCAAAAAAGAGGAAAAATAAGATTATATAAAACGATCTTAAGACTAACCTTAATATACGGGGCTCAGACGAAGAAGAAGAACAAATAGCCTGGAGATAGGTAGAAGGGAAAAGGATAAAATGGAGGCCAAGGAAGCTGTTGAAACAGAAAAGACCTTAAAGAAAGAAAAATCAAAAACTAGAAGCCAAAGACCAACGACAGAGAACTCACGAAAAACAACCATCAAGCATCAATTTTAAATAATCATTCATCAAGTTATCACATATATTTATTAAACAGTGCGTCAATTTCCCGGTAAAAAATCGCCTTTGTAGAAAAACTATAATTTCAATAGCATGTCAATGTAATTAGGAAAGGGTGTCACCGAAAAAATAATTCTGATAAAGCCATTTAAACATATTAGTTTGTTTCCGAACATTTCCCTCGGGTCGAGCAGTTAATAATATATTCTTTTGATAGTTTCACGAATCATTAGGTCGCGACCGAATAGTTTAACAGGGGCTAATTCTTGAGGGGGCGGCCACCCCTACCGCTGCTGTAAATAGAGCCCTGCTCATTTATTCCGATAAAGGCGCAACATAAAGAATGAGAGTGTAATGTGTACAAGGGGTGGCTTTTGAATATTTCATGACCTTCCCAGTGACAGCTGTTCGTCTGTATCAGCACTATTTTAACACTCGATATTGCACCGAACACAGAATGATTTGCTCTTTTTGTGCGAACACTAACACCGAATGATTGAAATTTTGATGGAACTTACACCTGCTGTTTTCAGATTTTCGCCGATTGTTTTTGTTTGAGATAGAAAATCCGGATTAATTGCGTTTTAAACCACCCGGTTCCGGCGGGCGGGATAAAAATTAATGTCGGAAATTAATCAAGCGTATTTAACAATTCCCTTTTTATTGCTAAACTTGTTCGAAATAATGAAACCCCAAATGGAATTTTACTGGAGCGGAAGGACGGTTGACAGCTAGTATGAAATTTTTATTCACGTAGTTATCAATTTTATTGATTGTATTTCTATATTATTTCGGTCGTTGAAAAGAAGGGATTGAAACAGTATTTATGTGATTTTTTTTATTAATTATGACACTTTGGAAATTTCTGAATAAACATTCAAATTTTTGCCATTCCCGCAAACTGTTTTTAAGTTGTCAAATATAAAAGATTTATGTGGAAATTTAGATGAACTTCTCGTCGGACATTCTAAAATTTAAACATATCCTTTTTTCTGAAAGGAATTCGCAATCCAATATTTAACAAGCATTTCAATATGCATTTCATTGCGTACTTGTTAATCACTAAATCGCGTATAGCCCAGATGTCAGAGACTTTGACCCCTCATAAAATGTGATATTGCTGAAACTTGGCACTTAGGTACTGTAAGTTCACAATTTCAAAAACAAAATCGAATATCTCGAAAAATAAAAAAAAATCGAAAAACTAATAATACCACGTAAAAGAGCCGAATATTTTACTAAAATTTATATTACAAGTTATTAAAAAAAATTACTTACTTCACTTATTTTCTTGAAAAAGTTTTAATTTTTTGACGTTTCGACTTTTAAGTCTTATTAGGTTCTTTTAATAATCTATTTGAAGAATTCCATTGTGTTTTATGACCAAAATCCCATGCATGTTCACATATTTTGGATTTTTCGAATTGTTTATTTTTAATGTATGATTGGTGTTCATTAAGTCTAATATGAAAAGGTCTAGATGTTTCTCCTATATAAAATTTATTACATTCGCATGGAATTTTGTAAATACAATTTTTTGTGTTTTGAATTCCATTAAAAGGTTTTGTATTTACTATTAAAGATTTTAATGTATTATTAGTTTGAAAGACTGTTTTTAAATTAAATTTATTGACAATCCTTCTAATTCATTGTATTTATTGAATAAATAAATAAAAAAAAAATAAAATAAATAATGGATTTTTACTACATTTTAATGTCTTTGTTCTTGGGAACAGGTGTGATTTATTTCACATCCTTAGGTAGTTTTGGTACGCCCATGGTCCTTTTTTGGCATTTTTATGGTTCAAAAAATTCCACCGTCGTTACTGAATTTATTGGGGGATTTAAATTTTGATCTTTATTTTTGATGTCTCGGTAAAGTTCACGATTTATAAATTTACTTGGGTAGTTGTTCTTAATCAAGACAGATTTAAAAATTCTATAGTAAATTTTTTATTATATATTTTGTTATGTCATTTTGAAAACGACTTCAGACTTAGAAGTCGAAACGTCAAAAAATTAAAACTTTTTCAAGAAAATAATTGGTTTTATTCCATATGAAAAGAGAAATTGGACTAGCAAACCACTATGAGCTTCCGAAATGAATTACAATTTGATATTGTTTTAAAAATGATAAAAGGCGATCTAGAAATGCATATTCGAATATCTTAGATAATCCACAGGGGACCGTCACAGGCCTGTAATTTCCCGAATCATTTTTTTTTAAATAATGGCAACACTTTACCTATAAGTATTTTAGAAGGAAATGTACCGCATTTGAATGACATGTTTACTAAATATGTCAGCGGAGTTAGGATATCCTCCAGTGATTTTTTTATAATAAAACTGGGCACCTCATCTGCACCTGAGGATTTTTTATTTTGAATTTTTTTATTTAACAAATTTAATAATTCAAGTTCTGCTAAATTCCTCTAAAATTCTCACTGTTGTATAAATAAATGGATTTAAATTATTTTTCATCGGAAATTTTCAATTAAATCTCAAAAACAACGTTTAATATTTTCCAAACATTTTAAAGTGCAAGTATCGTTTGTATTTTTCTTATTAAACCGTCACAAATTCCTTCCTGTTCAAAACAATTTCTGAGGGAAGCGAAGAAAAATTGGTTAAGTTTCCCATCACCGTAGGTTGTCTCCTGCAATACATACGTCGCTCCTCTATCCTTGATTTAAAAACGTCACGAAACAACCCTCTTGTCACATGGGAAACAAGTAAACATTGAAATATTATGTAAACACTTGGCAGAGCCCGAGACCCCTAATAGTTTTCTCTGCAATTTGTATACCGGAAAATGTTCTATTCCATGCATATGAGGAAAATAGTGACAGGAAACGAATTTCTGTAAAACAGGAGAAAAATCTTTATTTGGTGATGATGCGAGATGGATTGTTATAGTGTAGGAGCAATTTTGTTTACGATCCTCATTTATAAGTTCGAAAGAAATATAGAATATCACTGGATTTATAATAAATACATAGAGATGAATCAATAAAATATGTAATGATGTCTATCATTTTGTTACATCCGAGGTAGTTTGAATTTTTTTACTATTCTGTCATTGTATTTGCATCGGGTCCGTCCGTACTACTGTATTTATTTTTCTCCCATATAATTTGGTATAAGTAAAATCCTGCATAATAATGGGTTATAATTATTTATTCTTTTATCTTATGTTAATCTTTCTTTAAATAACAGTACTTTTCTCTATGATTTTACTGCACTTAGCTTGATTACAGCCAGGCAGCAAATTGTTTTTTAAATATGTAAGTTTATATCAAGAGTTTACTTAGGTTTTTTCCTTTTGAATCTTCTTGTTGATTGTCCAATAGCTGCAAAGCGCCATATTTCCATGTTTTCGCCACCTCACTCAATGTTATTCTTGATATTTCTTCTAGATACTCGTTTTCTTTTATTTAGGTCTTGTTCTTCATTTGGTTAAAGAATTTTTTCTAGACGGTTAGCGGATAATTCTACTTTTTCTTCTTGTATTGGCGTCATATGATTAATTAATTTTCTATTTGTTAAGTCTCCAGTAAACAGTGAATCTCCGGGCGTCTTCTGGCCCAATGCATGATCGGTCGGCAATATGCTGGCAACGGCAAAGCTACATCGGAAAAATGTCGGCTCAGTCAGCATATACCTATAATCAAGCCAGCAATGGGTCAATACTAACAAAAGTGTGTCTTTCGACCGACATCATAAATATGTGTTATTGTACATTTGATAGTTTTGACACATTCATGGTTCATGTATTTACTTTTGAGAACATAGTTATCCCAAAACCAGTTTGGGCAGTTTATAAGTGAAGAAAAATGATGACTTCTCCTGAAGAATTGAGGTAAGTTAGTATTTATATCTATAATCAATCAGTTACAAAAAACAACCTTCATTAGTTTTGAGGTTAAGTATCTCATGAGTTATCTCTTCAATATATTTGGACTGGAAGGGGTAAAAAAGAATTCAAGAGCCTAAGGAATGTCCTAAGAATGATATTAGGTAAGTTTCCAGCATAAATGTGTATTATTTACAGGATATTTTTATAGTTCTGCAGCTCAGACCCTGATGTAATCATTCACTTACTCATAGAATGTTGAAAGTCATTATGTATGTTTTCTTAATAATCAAAAAGAAAAATATGTTCTTGAAAATTATGAAAAATAGAAATACTAGAACTAGAACTAGAACTAACCATTCAAGCGCCAGTTACACCTGCACCTGACCAGTTAATTTTTTTTCAGTTTGTCTTCGGAAAGATCCGTTTAGCATAGATAAATGCCTCAGAAGAAGAAATTTTAATCAAAATGTGGCTAAGAACTACTCCTGACCGTCAAGGGGGGAAACAGAAGGGGGACAAAGCCGACATTGACAAATTTCAATAATAGTCCTTTCAAACCTTTTATTTCATGTTATGTGTATTTTATTAAATAAGTATGTATTAACTAGATTTGCATCTTTTTCCAGTTTTTTGTGATATATTTCTATGCATTCAAGTTCATTTTGGTTCGATTATTTGAGGGAAATTTGAACTTTTTGTTATAAAGAATAAAGAAAAGGTAGTCAGTAAATATGTCTAATTCACAGTGCGCCAACCCTTTGAGTAGGTAACTTCCATTGCAGTATTTCTACTGGGCCATCAATGATTTCCACAGTTTTGCCTTCGGAGGCCATTCATTCAAGAGACACTGTTAACAAGCATTGGCCCTGATGTCTACAGGTGCCTTGCCGTTCCGGCCTGATCTGGCCTGCATATTCTGGGACGGAATAAGGCCGATCAAAATTGTTTGCTGGGTATGATCCAAAAGATTTTTTATCTTGTGACTATCTTGTATCTTGTTAATTCTTCTTTCCTTTTCTCTTTTTTTTTACCAAAAACAATTTCATTTGTTCGTTTGTTGCCTAAAGGTATAGTGAAACTAGTAATAATAGAAACAGTGGCAAAGAAACGTTAGCAATCATTTAAATGTATTTTCAACGAAACTATTGTTTGAAAAAATTATACCTACAATAATGGTAGTAACTAGGGAATCGATATATAGATAACTACGATAAAATATGATAAACTTGATTTACAACCACGGTAATAAATAGGCGCCGATATCCCACACTACTTATGCCTCCATACTCTCGATTCAAATAAATTTATTTTACTATTATCTTTGAGACATTTGGTTCTGTGTTGATACTATATCAAATTGAGTCATATATCTATCAAGTTTATCGGCATTGTTTAATTAAATTGAGACGGCTGGGCTTAATAAAACACGGTTTGTTTTCTGCCAAATAATTTTTATTGGTTTACGTAATCTAAAAATATATATTTTTACGTAGAAAATCCATGTATACCTCGAGATTTTCTGCGACCAACTTGCTGGTTTTTATCTTTTGGAAGTTATATTAAAAGAATTTCAAACAACAATTGATTTAGGGGTAGGTAGCCATATGTGAGTGGTAGGTAATAAAGAGAGGGGGGATGAAAAGTCCTTTATATTTCACAAAGTTATTTATTGGCGACCGGTTTCGACAATATTATGTCATCATCAGGCACTCAATAACTTATCCATGTAGGATTAGCGTCAAGATTTTCATATGTACCATGTTTTTTGTGAAAATCCTGACGCTATCCTTCATAGAGAAGTTATGGTGTGCCTGATGATGACATAATATTGTCGAAACCGGTCGCCAATAAATAACTTTGTAAGATATAAAGGACTTTTCATCTCCCTTCTCTTCATTACTTTGGAATATGTTCAAGATGTCGTGAGGTTGCGGAAGAAGAAAATTAGCTTCCTGAAATACTCTAAATTATTATTAAATGCACATCAAGTATTCATGTACATATGTAGAGTTACTTTTCGTAGGGCCCTTGTATCTTAAAAATATAAGTTTGGCTAAAGGTTTTTCACATTTTATGGCTTAAGGATATTAACGTCATAAGTTGAAAACATATGGTTCTTTATGTTTTCTATTGAAAGAATGAAGTGAATAACTTTGTAATAGAATATTTTAAGTATTTTTCTGATGACGGCGATATACTAAAATACTGTATTTGTATAATAATAATATTACTTTTCCAAATTATTGTCAACACTACTCAGACAAATCTCGAAATTAAAGTAGAAAAAGTGAAGATAAGTGAAGTGCACAAAACGAGGAAATATGATTTTTTGAGTACGTTTGTAATGACCACGGTAAGCTAAATACTGCTTTGGATCATATTAGTATTGCATTTCCAAAGTCATGATATATTTTAGCCAAATCACGAGAACAAACCAAGAATAGTCTCAATTTGTGATAAATTACCTTTATTTTCTGTTTTTGTAACTATTTTTAAAATCACCTTGTTTCTCCGAAACTAGTCATACGATTTTATTATGGTCCATTTAAAGTATTACCGACAGGTCATGATCTACAACATTCCGTGCAGGGTCCTTTCTGGAAAATGGCCGAAGTATACTCAATTTTTAATTAATTTTATTCAAAAAGATTTATAACTATTTTCAGTGAAAATCGAACAGGACTAAGTACAGTTCATTGACAAAACCTAACAAAAATATAAAGTGTTCTACATGGTTGGATAAAGAAAAAAATGGGGATTTCAAAAATGAAATAAAACGCATAGGTCGGTATTTAAAAAAAATAGTTGATGGCGGCACTTCAAAGACTAAACTTTGTATTTGTCCTTCAATAAAAAAGCTTAATAATTGTTTTCTATTTTTCAAAATTAAGGTGTTAATTAAATAGAACGAAAATCGTCAATTACGGTTTTCCCCAAATATCTCTGAAACCGGACTGATATTTTAATTTTGAAAAACCAATCAATTTCTCTTTAAAATATGCATCTTTTTTCCCAACTTTGTATCTATAACGGTTTCCGAAATCCCAATAGTGTTCAATTAAATTTGCGCCACCCTGTATATAAAGAAAGCTATCTAAAACGGACGTACACAAAGTAAAGTATGATGTATCATATTCAAATTTATAAAATATCAGTTTTATACATTTCTGGAATAATTTTTTTTTCTAATATTTCAATTAAAAAAGATACGAAGTTTTCCTCTTGAGGAAGGGGGGGGGGGGGAGGGCGCACGGTCATGATAAATGGATCCAATTATTAGTAAGACATTTAACTTAGTCAAAAATTGACATATCCAGGGTGAGTCATGAGGAACTGTACATACTACTACCTCGTATTGAAGGCCCTATTGGGAATATCAAATAACCAATAGAAAGTGTCTCCTCCCATTGTTTAATAATATACAAGGGGAGTTTTGAATTTTTACTGAAATTTCTTTCGGTAAAATGTTACACTACTACAACCTGATTAACTGATATTCAAGCTACAAAAAAAGTCAAATCCGGTCTTAAAAAATTAGTTTCAAAAATCATATATAAGTTGAAATTTTTTGTATGAACAATACGAACTAATTTTTTAAGACCGGACCGTTAAAAGTAATATCCGAAATAAATTTCAGTCAAAATTCAAACTCCCCTTTTATATTTTTAAACAATGGGAGCACACATTTTTTAGTAGTCTCTTGATATTCCCCATAGGGGAGTATATATAGTTCCTCATGACAGATACGAAATTTAAAAATTACCGACTAAATTAGCGACTCGCAGTCCTGAGATTATATGTATAGTTTACGGGCACTCGGACCTCATATTTATTGGTAGGGAAGATTATCATGTAACGGTGGGTAACTTTCTAAAATGAATTTTATTTCGATTTTTAATTTTTACTTTATATGTTCAATTATAAATATGCAACTAATTTTTCTTTTTTGCTATTACTATAGTGTAGCATTATAAAAATGATAATCTGTTTCACGGAATACGATCAGTACTAGATAAATAGATTTAACACAAAAAAAAAACAAAGAAAACATAGCGACTTTGCATGACAGAATTGTGGAGAAACAGTGTCCAAAGCATGTCCCTATTATTTTCTGTTTATGATTGGGTCATAAATTCGAAACTGAACGTACATGATATATTTTCATTTGTTTACCTACGATTGCAATCACTTTGATGCACGAAAGAAGAACAAACATATACACTATGGAGGTTGTTTGCAAATGCAGTCCAAGTATATACGACTGTCCCGAAGACTTTTGATAACATCGATAACAGTGTCACGTATCGATTTTTAAATTCATGGTAGTTGATAATTTTATACCCGTTGGAAATTGTTTCATTATATCTGTTTTAATGCAAAGGTATTATTAGTAACTATTAAGTAATTTTATCAGCAATTTTGAAATATTTCCGTAAATTAGAGATTCTTATGGCATGATATTTACTATTAAGGCAAATAATAATATACAATTCAATAACCAATGTACAAGATTTGATCTGGTGTCACTAGATGTTGGGATGTATGTTCAATCAACCATGAAAAATGGACCAAAATTTACCCGGATCGAGAGTATCTCCCCCTTCCCCCGTTTTCGAGGATGCGGCAAAAAAACGTCTTTTCCCCCGTTTTCGAGGATGCCGAGCACGGTGGTGGTGTTAAAGATTACTTCCAAACCTCACCAACCCCTCCACCGGCCAAAATTCACCCCCGACAGATGTGTTTTTTTCTTCTCTTTAACAGCGATAAAACGCTTGTGCCCCCGTTTTCGAGGTTGCTGAACACGCTGGCAGTATCAGTCTCTTTTCGCCAGCCAAACCCCCTTAAACGGCCAAAAACTACCCCCCAAAAGGGGTTAAACGGGCAACATATCATTTCTCTGTAAAAAAACGTCTTTCCCCCCGTTTTCGAGGATGCCGAGCATGGTGGAGGTATTTAGGAGGTGAATTTTGACCTGTGGAGGGGTACGTGAGAGTCTGAAGTAATCTTCAATACCACCACCGTGCTCAGCATCCTCGAAAACGGGGGGAAAGAGGTGTTATTTTAAAGGGAATGATGTCCTGCCCGTTTAACACAATTAGAGGGTAGTTTTTGGCCGTTTTAGGGGTTCGGCTGGCGAAAAGAGAAATTCTGATACCGCCATCGTGTTCAGCATCCTTTCGAAAACGGGGGCACAAACGTTTTGTCGCTGTTAAAAAGAAGGAAAAAAACACCTCTGTCGGAGGTGAATTTTGGCCGGTGGAGGGGTTGTTGAAGTTCGGAAGTAATCTTTAACGCCACCACCGTACTCGGCATCCTCGAAAACGGGGCAGAAGACTTTTTTTTAGGGAAATGATGCGCTGTCCGTTTAACCCTTTTAGGGGGTAGTTTTAGGTCGTTTTAGGGGGTTCTGCAGTCGAAAATAGGAATTCTGATACCGCCATCGTGTTCAGCATCCTCGAAAACGGGGGGGGGGGTCCTCTCGATCCGGGTAAATTTTGGTCCATGTCCTTCCGACTCTATCAGCTCAACTGCACTACATGCAACAATCCTTAATGAAATTACTTATTTTTATTAAATTACTTTCTGCTGATCGGTTTGAAGGACGGGGATCAGCAAAAAAAATTGATGAGATAAATATTGAATTCGGTAAAAAATTCTCGATATATGCGTGTTTTTACAATAAATAGCAGTGTTTCATAACAATCACGAACAGATATTTATTATTCAAACAATGTCCTTAAACAAACAAAATTTCACAAATAGTCTCTGTTATTATGTTTTTATTACATTCACAAATCAAATATGTGCTACACTCAATTCGTTGCTTATATATTCATACTCAAATTGAGGCTAATCAAAAATTCCCACAACCCGAAATAAATGTGTAAATATTGCGGGTAATGTTGAATGTTTTCATAAAAAGATTTTTAAGGTTGGTTCGTTTAAATACATGGAATATTATCTACAGATCAAACCAAGATATAAATCTCTGGACAAAACTGATTCGTAGTGCAAAACGATACCTGTACGGAGGTACACTTGCAAGGCAGAAATTATAGGGTATTTCATATTTATTAAAGTTGATAAACTGCCATAAAAAAAATAAAAAAACTATAAGATTGAGCACCTACCTAATATATCAGCTTTAAAGTAAGAAAAAAATGAAAATTATTGATGGATTCTTCTTGCCATTTTTGTTCTTCAATAAATGATTATTGTTTTAAAATAATGAATTCTACTTTCAACAGCTTTTGCTAATGTGGAAAAATTCAAGGAAGGAATGCAAATTTTTTATTTTTATCTTTAAAATTTCGTTCACTTTTACCCTCCCCAGTATTATTAACAGTAACATGAAACATTTACGCTTAACAAACAGTGATCAGCCACTCCCCTTCGATATTTTTTTACAACGTTTCGGGAGATTTCTACAACGCCGTCACAATTGAACAAAGCGGCCGTAATAACGGCGGTTGAGGCCGAGATAGACGAACAAGAAGGGAGTTACGGCGTATTAATTGAGAGGGCAGGATTGCATTCAGACCCCCAGGGCCACAAACAATTAACTCTTCGCAAAACATGATACGGTTCATTGCGCAATCACTCATTCGACGAATATGAATGCAGGTTCACTTTTGTAGATTTATTCATTGAATTGTGTAGTTTGAATAAAGTTAAGCAGGTGTATTTCTTAACTGAGTTTGCGTAAAACAGAAAAAAATTATTTTTATACATATTACTCGTTTAAAAAAAGGAATTCTTACAAAATTATTTACCAGTACTTAATCGAACTCAACATGTTTTAATGTTCCAGCTTTCGAAAATCAAAAAAACTAACCTAGTTCACTTGAAGTGCAACAGGGTGGAAAATTGCAAATAATTAAAAATTAAGGCTACTAAATATATGTTACCGAATTCAAATAACCTATTTAGTTACGAGAATATTTGCAAGTGATACCTAAGTATTTTGTTTTTACTTCTTCACCCAACAAACTTTATACAGGATGTTTCATTGGGAAATACGCATACAGTAAGGGTAGATGGAGGACACCGAGGTGCTTCTAAATAACCCATATTGTATGGGTCTACATTTCTTTATAACCAACATACAGGGTGATTTAATAATTTTCCCCATTTTTTCAATTAATCATAACTTATGAACTACCCTATACATTTTTATAATATTCGGTTTGTATATTCTTTGTCCACAGTGGCGTTGATTAACATAATAAAAAAAAGTCTTATTCCAGGTCCGGTCTTAAAAAAATTAATAAGTAGGTTTCGAGTCGAAACAACACCCTGTATATCAATATTTTAAAATTTTATTTACAAATTTGGAAAGAGCAAAAAAAAGTAAGTCTAAATGCATATGGTGTTTCCCCATACAACTTTTCTTCTTATTAACTTGAGTCAAATGTTTCGATAATGAGGTGGCACAAAATTAAAAAAAAAAGTCTGCCCCAAATGGTACTTTTCCAGCTTTAATCCATAAAAATCATCAACTATTTCTTCTTCTCCTAATTTCTGGATCCCAACCTTATTGAAAAACGAGAGGACAGGTCCGTATTTGGGACAAATTATTATTATCAATGATAAACTCAAAAAAATGATCAAAAAATTATAAAAATGAGGAAAAATGCCCATTCCGAAAAAAGCATAACTTAATTTTAAACAAAAATAATGTTGCAACAAATTGTATTAAGTTAAATGAAAAGAATTAGTCACAAAAAAATGTAAACAACATAACTTATAACAGTTGTTCAAAGTGGCCTCCATTTTGCTCAATACATTTCAGTGCTCTTGAAGTAAGAGTTGTAATTGACTTTCTAATCATAGCTTGGTCTCATTTCTCAGTTCCTCGCATGCGTCCTCAATTCTCCGTAGAAGGTTCTCTCTAGTGTTTACTTTAGTTGAGTAAACTTTTGGTTTTAAATAACTCCAAAGATGGTAATCGATTGGATTAAAATCGGGCCACCGTGAAGGCCAGTTGTGAGGTCCTCTTCTGCCTATCCAATGATTTGGGAAGTTGTCATTTAAACAAAAATAACGTTAAGTTAAAAACTATCGTCGACCACTCAACCAACTATGTTGGAATCATCAGGAGTTGATGATAGACTAAACAATTAACTATTTATAACGGCTATTTATACTAAATGACTAACACCCCCTCCCCCCGGCGGTGCTGGGCACCGTCATCCCCGGTGACCTAATCAGCCAAGGGTGACTAATCAGCCAAGGATGACTAACCCGCCCGTACCTAATGGATTAAACTAAAAAGCGGACTAAGAGGAATTGGTCAATTCTCTCTGTTTAAACTAGTTTTACATTTACCTATTTCTATACTTTCAAATGTGTCCAACAATTTATTACTGGATACATTTTTAAGTAATTTTACATTGTCTATACTTATTCTATAATTTTGATTAAAAGCATGTTCGGCTATACTAGATTTTTCCGTACGCCCATATTTTAAGTGAGCCATGTGCTCTTTAAATCTGACATGTGCAGAGCGTCTAGTCTGCCCAACATACTTTCTATCACAATCCCTACAACTAATTTCGTAAATAGCACTTTTTTCCAAATTACTGTTTTTGGGATTACCTAATAACTGTTTTAAAGTGTTATTAGACTGAAAAATTAAACTTAACCCGCTTTTTTGAACACGCTGGTAAGTCCTTTGGTGTAAGTGGGATTATACGGTATTGAAACGAATTTTTCAACCTGTTTTTCATGTTGGAAAAACGTGGTGTCACGTAGGTTTTTCTTAAATTTATGTTTGTTGATTAGTTTGTCAACTAAGTCTTTGTCATAACCGTCCTTAATCAAATTCCTTTCCTTATTAAATCTTTCTTTACTTAGTGGGAAGTTAAATAAACGATGTACTAGGAAATGTAATCTAGCCATCTTGTGTTGATTGCAATGAAAAGAATCTGATGGGATATACCTGCTTGTGGCGGTATCTTTCCTAAAAATGTCAAATTCTAACTTATTCTCGTTCCTGATAACCAAAGTGTCTAAAAATGGTAGTTGTCCACTGTTTTCTATTTCATAGGTAAACTTTATGGATGGAAATTGAGAGTTTAATTTTGTCACGAAGTCAGCTAAGTTAGTTTTCTTAGTATCGAAAACAGCAAATACATCATCCACATAGTTGATAAACCAAAGGTTCCAATTTCCCAATTTAAAAATAACGTTGCATCATATCTACATTTTAAAGGTTAAACGTAACAGAAAATCAAAAAACTAGAATTTTCTTTATCCGCGTCTAATTGTTTTTTTCGACTCTTATGATGCATTCTTGATAAAAATAATAAAATAAAGCAGTCTGTACGGATTGTTTAATTTAGTAAATAATACTTAGGTTTGGTATCTCTAATTGGCCCGATTTTAATCCAATCGATTACCATGTTTGGGGTTATTTAAAATCAAAAGTTTACTCAACTGAAGTAAACACTATAGAGGACCTTCTACGGAGAATTGAGGACGCATGCGAGGAACTGAGAAATGACCAAACTATGATTATAAAATCAATTACAAATCTTACTTCAAGAGCACGGAAATGTATTGAGCAAAATGGAGGCCACTTTGAACATCTGTTATAAGTTACGTTGTTTACATTTTTTTGTGTCTAATTCTTTTCGTTTAACTCGAGCATGTCAAACCTGCGGCCCGCCAATACTTACATTGCGGCTCGCCGAGATGTTTGAAATTTTTTCTGATAAAATATATGAATTTATTATTTAAAAGTAAATTTTGGTTTTATTTGTATGCAGTTCAAATTAATGCATTAATTTCTTTGAACAGTAAGCACGAAGGTGAAATTTTTTGAACCAACCAAAAAAAGTTCAAAAATGTTACCTTGGGAGTAACAAAACTGCACAAATGATGTGAAATAAAATCACACAAGCTCCCAAGGAAAAGGACATTAAAAATGTCATCACTGCACCAACGTCTGGACTTCAACAACTACTCCTTGGAGTTGGACTATATGCCCCAACAGGTATTGAATTACGTAAGTCCAGACGCGGTTTGTGCAGTGATGACATTTTTAATGTCCTTTTTCTTGGAAGCTTGTGTGATTTTATTTCACATCATTTTTGCATCTTTGAACAGTAAAAACATGCGGCCCCCACCTTAGTACAAAATAGATCATGTGGCCCGCAATATCATATGAGTTTGACATGCCTGGTTTAACTTAATACAATTTTTTTGCAACATTATTTTTGTTTAAAATATAGTTATGCTTTTTTCGGAATGGGCATTTTTTTCCTCATTTTTATAATTTTTTGATAATTTTTTTTACGCATACGGGGTGTTTGAAAGTTAGTCATTGATAATAATAATTTGTCCCAAATACGGACCTGTCCTCTCGTTTTTCGATAAGGTTGGGATCCAGAAATTAGGAGAAGAAGAAATAGTTGATAATTTTTATGGATTAAAGCTGGAAAAGTACCATTTGGGGCAGAAAATTAATTTTTTTTTTAATTTTGTGCCACCTCATTATCGAAACATCTAGTAGAAAAGTGAAAAGTTGTATGGGGAAACACCAACTACATTTAGTCTTACTTATTTTTTTGTGTTCTTTCCAAATTTATAAATAACATTTTAAAATATTAATATACAGGGTGTTGTTTCGACTCGAAACCTACTTATTAATTTTGTTAAGGCCGGACCTGGAATAAGACTTTTTTTTTAATATGTTAATCGACGCCACTGTGGACAAAGAACATACGAACCAAATATTATAAAAATATATATTGTGGTTCATAAGTTACGATTAATGGAAAAATGAGGAAAATTAATAAATCACCCTGTATCTTGGTTATAAAGAACGACGGTTCCATAAAATATGGGTTATTTAGAAGCACCTAGGTGTCCTCCATCTACCCTTACTGTATGCGCCTTTCCCAATGAAACACCCTGTATATTTTACGGTAAGTTAAAGCAGTTGCCCGCGTACCCGGATCAGAAAGAATAAAACACGATGATAACACTTGCTTTTTTGTAAATAATAACTTTTTTCTATCTTTATTATTTATACTTAAAATTACACTCTAATTGATTGACAGAAATCACGTGGTACCAGCTGTTTGAGTAAATGGTTTGAGCGACTCAAAGCTAGGAATCATTGTCTTTTATTGATAAATTATTATTGATAAAAGTATCATTAAATTTTGACATGTATCATGTAAAGGTAAGTACTTCCTAAAAATCATATAGATTTGTACAAAAACATTTTCTTTATTCAGTATGGAATGAAAATATGAATTAAATAAAATTAATATTAAGATAAGAATTTATCCATACGCCCTCGTACTATATCAAATATATTTTGTTTCCCAAAAGGTGAACAACAACAATATTGATTTGTGACATTAATGTTCCGCAAGCTTTGTGAGGATTTCTCAAAATAATCCGATAAACCTTAAAAATTACACTATTTTAAGGAAACAGTGATAAAAATAGCGATTAGTGCAAAGCTTTTATTTAAAACCTGACAAACTGACAAACCTTTTTAATATTTATAAAGCCTTGTTTAGACTGCGACATCAATGTCGCGGCATTGAGAGGTGCGATATTGCATGACACTTGCCGTCACGCCCAAATACTTCTATGAACTAAATTGTCGAACTTTTATTGATTTTTCATTTTAAATTTAATGTTAAAATTTTATAAAAAAAACCAAAAACAACACAGTTCCGTGACACTCAGTGCCACCAAAAAGTTTTGATGCATAACACTAAATGTCATGGAGATTAAAGTGTCATGGCATCAGCCGTTCAGACTGCAACACTACTACCATGGCAGTGAATGTCGCGAAATTGGTGTCGCCGTCGGAACAAAGCTTTAATCATTCAGCAGAGGATATTTTCATATTTTGTTTAAATACTTAAAAATAGCTTAAACTTCATTTTAATAATAATTATAAACAAATACATTTTTAAAATAATGATACAGCAACATTATATAAAACCATTATATTTTATAAAATTATTAGATAATTACGGAGATAATCATTGATATCAGATTGTTGAAAACGACTTTAAAAAGTAGCGCAAAATGTTATTGAACCATTTCAATACGTTCATTTAATATTCCAAGAATGTTTGATCTCATAATATCAACAATCAAACAGTAATTTATGTTAGATTATATGTGATTTACAATCCGTAAGGCAATCCATCAAGCTGCCATCGATATCTGAAATCCCTGCATTATCGGCCCTTTTATGCGACCGCTATCTCTTTAACGTCTGCACGTTTAATCCTAACTCACACATACCGCTCAAATTATAAAGATCCGTTTGCACCAAAAACTAATTTTCTATATAGAATGGTGTATTTCAATGACGGCGAAATTGATTGCTCAATAATAATATATACACAAAATGTATTTTGGCTTACTGAGCCTGGATCAGGAATAACATCAGGAAAATAAAATAACCTAAAAATGGCAAATTACAAGAAAACTTTTTTATCATAAAAGTTCATGGTAAGTACCTCTACACGTCGTTGAAAGGTAAACAACATTCTTCTTTGTTCGGAGTTAGAATAAGTGTTGTTCATTTGACTATATGAGGGATAAAAATCGAAATTGCAATTATTTTTCTTGTGGCAATAAACTTTTATATTTAAAAGATATATGCGGAGGCTGTCTTTTGCTATAAGTACTTATGGTTATGACAGTTAAACGACATGCGCAAAAAGAGGAGTCGCCAGTGGCGTTTAGAATCTCGTCCTCAGAGTAATAAAAAATATACCTATACTTTCAGACGAAACGTTATCTAACCCACTGATCCCACGTTGCTAAATTAACTATTATCAACCAATAGCTGTGAGTTCCCGCGAAAATTTAAATTCATGATATATTATTATATTCGTGTAGAGGATAGACGCCAAATATGGGGTACTTTTTTTTGAAGTTAAATATTTCATAGAAATATTTTTTCTAAAAAACTGTAAATACGTCTACTTACACTTCAGTTTATGTATTGTCATTGTGGTAACTCAAAATGACAGGTTATTTGAATTTACTAATCAAAACCACTGCATAACCATATCTACTGCAAATCCCATATTAGGCACTTAGCTATCCTAATATGGGGTAATAGTGTTTCCGAATATGAGGTGCACAACCAAGTGTTTAAAATAAATGAATAATGCTGCAAAAATCTGATATTCGTACAAACAAGAGATTTTAATTAAAACAATATAAAAATACATTTACAGAAATCACAAACATAATTTGTATCATCGTACCCAGCACATTCTGAATGAGTCCATTTAAGACACATTACACATCTTTTCACTTTTCACGTAGCCCATTCTTTTCTCTCTACAAGCTTTAATAGCTTATATCATATTTTTTTCGTTGACTGGGCTGGGATAATTATAAATGTCCGAGCGTAAAGAGGTTAGTTGTAGATTTTGTTACCGATAACTTTTCTAAAATTAAAAAAAAAACCGCATGTCGATCCGATTTCTCCGAAAAAAAGTTACAGGTTTTCAGTTTTTTCATATATATTTTTATAGAAATTGTCATGTCACCTGTTTATAAGAATAAAAAAATTACATAAATATAAACAAATTACATAAATATAAAAATAGCAAACCAAATAAGAACATTTTATTTACAAAGACAATAAATATAATTGCAGCGTTCTTTTTGTGTTTTGAGTTCATGTTTCTTTTATTATGTGCCAACATTGCTATATTCTGAACCATAACAGATAGGAATACGATGAAAAGGGAAAAAATTGAATTTTTTGGAAAAATTACAAAGAAAAAAAATTGATTTTCTTGAGTCGTACAGTAAACCCAAAAATGACATTTTTATAATTTGAGATAAAATATACCACTAAACCGTCGATAGAATAGTGACGTTATAGTTTGCAAAATATCAGTTTATTCTAAAATAATGAAAACAATTCAATGAATAAAATAAAACAGTTAACAAACAAAATCAACAATATAATTTGAAAAGAAACATTTAAGTATATTACATTAAAATAAAATTTAAAATGAACAAATGTTATCTGAAATATAAATAATAGTAAAATTTTCTGTTCTTTCACGTTGTGTGCTATTAGTTTTTCGAATTTTATTTTATTTTTCGAGATTTTGTTTTCGAAATTGTGAACTTAGCATACATTTTAGAGCAGCAAAGATTTTTTTTTATCGTTTTCTACACCTTTTAAAGCGATATCACATTTTATGAGAGGTCAAAATCTCTGACAACGGGGCTAATGAAGAATATCACTGGGTCTGTTAAATGACTTGAAACTTCATAACCGTGTAGCCTAAATGTTTAGAAATACGCCTGTTTTTGTTTCATTTAAATCAAGCAAGTAGTGTAAAAGTTTCGACAATTTTAGTTTCCGCCATATTCAAATATTTCGCGAACGCGCCATTCTCGCGTGACGTCATTGTAAATTTGACCACAATAACGTTTTTAACTTAAGTTTTTATGTGTATCAGTATTATATTAGTGTTATAAATATAATATCAGATATGGATGACGGTTTTGAAAGGACGATCTGATAACTTGCCTGAAATAGACGGGTTAATGGTTGCTAACTATTTTTCAAATAACTCCGATTTCTTGGCCGCCGAGATGCGAGGAGTAAAAATGCAGAAGTAAGTATTACTTAATAACATTTTACTTTTTATCAGTAATCTTTTGATCCCTATAAGTCCATATTTCTCATTACTACTGTTTTATAAATGTACGTCATGTCATATTGGTACTATGAACTTCCTGAGAAGGAAGAATGCGTATTTGTAACAGGGTGGGACTTTAAATACAATACTGTGTTATTGTATAGTCGAACCCACTGCTTTATGAGAATGAAAACAAAGTTATAAAAAGGATACCTCCAATAAAAGAATGCTGATGCATCTGGACATTTTTGAGTACACTGTCCATACACAAAAATAACATAATATTTTGGCTGTTAGGACCACTGTGCAAAGATTCAATAACCCACTTAACTTAACTAATAGGGGTAAATGGCGTAAAATTTCTATATTGATTAATTTTGTCTTAATTTAACTAAACTGTGAGGTGTGACGTTACACTCATAAGAGGCAACAATGGAAGTGGGGTTATAGTTTTTCCATTTTCAATTGCAGAATCAAAATTGAAATATCATTTAGTGAATGTTCCGATTCTTCAGATCCACTTAAAGATACTGTATTTCCCAAGGACGAAAAATATTGAAATTGACACCGAATAAATAAATAAAAAGTATACTGTAGATGATGTAAATGATTCAAAATAGAAAAGAGAATGTAATACACGGAAGCCAAGAAAAATATTAATTGAAACGCAAAACAACATAAAGTAACGCCACCATTAAATCAAAAAGCAAGTGCGAACAGAAGCACAGTGTATGAATATTTTCCTAGCCCCCACTACTGAAGACAATATTTATCTAACTCCTACTTCCTACTACTCAACCCAAGAACGTTTGACTCAACAAGTAAAGTATAGTTTGTCCATTTTCAATTGCAGAACAAAATGATCCCGCTTTATACAACCCGCTAATACCGACAAAGCCACTTGTCGGCACATCTACAAGCCGCCAAAGCCGATCAAAGTAACCTGTCGCCACCTGAGAATTTTGTTTCTGAAATTGAAAATGGAAAAACTATAACCACACTTCCATTGTCGCCTCTTATAAGTGTAACATAACACCCCACAGTTTAGTTAAATTAAAATTTAAGACAAAATTTTAATTAGTAACGTTTGTGAATCTCACAAGAGATCAGAAAAAGAAGCTATAGACCAAGCGGAGTGGTCAACCTCTATTCAAATCTAATATGCGTTATAGAAATAATTCATATTAGAAAGTTAACCAATATAGAAATTTTTCGCCATTTACCCCTATTAGGATCTCTAGTTAAGTTGGTTATCGAATCATTGCACAGGGGTCCTAATAGCCAAAATACTATTTTATTCAAAATTCAAAAATGTCCAGATGCATCAGCATTTCTTCTATTGGCGGTAACCTTTGCTGTTTTTATAGCATTTTTTCATTCTCATAAAGCAGTGGGTTCGCCTATACCCACATAGTTTTGATCATGACTTACATTTGGTATTTTTTTAATATGTAACAAGAAATTAACATAGTAAATGAACCTGAAACTTGAACATTTTGTACCATTTATTTTAGGTTCGAAAGGAACAATAAAAAACAACTTTTCGGGTGAATTTAAACACTTTGGCACAACACACGATTTTCTAGTTTCTGGATTCTACATTTTTATCAATTTTCGACGCAAACCTCATGCTCACAGGTCGGAAGCAGAGTACGCACTGGCCGACCGTTGTACAGTGACGTCACAGCGGGCGATGACAGTGCTTCGTCGCACCCTAGCTAAAAAATGAAATATCTCGGAAACTATAAGACATATCAAAAAAAAATTTTTACGGAATTTTTTTATTTTTAATAGAGTGTATTGTAAGGTAAAAATCAAAAGTTGCTGATATTCTTCATTATGGTATCACCCCGCTAAACATCTCAGCTGATCTGTTTGCATCCGTTCCAAAATAGATTTGCTTAGGGCACCATCTTTCTTGCAGTATTAAAAACTATATGATCTATATATAATTATGTACAGGGTGGGCCAAACTTCTGACCTCGGAGGATTACGTCGTTGTGGTAAGAGATAAAACTGTCAAATTTTGTATGAGCTAGTATAGTTACTGGGTGCACATTTTTAAAATAGTTTCGATTATACAGGGTGTTCCAAAAACTCGAAAAGATCTCACCTATTATACACTTGATTGCTAGTTCGTTGAGAATTTTTTTTAACACGTCTACGGCGGAAAATTGAAGAGGAATGTCATTTTAAGCTTTAGACAAGAAAATTCTCCAGCTTTTCATTCATTATGAGTAATACCAACTTTAAATTTAAATTCAATTTTAAGGATTGTTTAAGGGATTAAGTGTTTTTATTGAAGCAAGTGCCATCTTTTCCTTCTATAACTCAAACAGCTTCACTAAAGAACGATCCTTATTTGAGTCCAAGAATTTTCATTGTATATCAATTGCATCTATTATTATTATTAGACAAAATAATATCATCGTAACTGCAGATTCTACTTCAGTTTGTTGTTTAAAGAGGTAACATAAGTTACGATATCGCAAATTCTTATCATTGAATGAGTTCTATTCATTGAAACATTGTAAAGTACTATGTTTTTCTCGAAAAATTTTTTGTTTGAGTCAAAATGAGTTTATTGTAAGTTGTGACACAATTATATAATTTTTCATTAGTTTGGAAAAATAACATTGTAAGTTCACCCACTGGTTCATTATTCTTTTGTAAGAATATGTTTTGTTTTTTCAATTCTCTTGAGAACTCCCAAGAGCGCAATATTTGAAATGTCTATATGTATTTGCTTCATTTCATATCACTTACCATGTACTTGTACAAACAATTATGTAAATAACATTGTATGTATAGTGTGCAGTAGTGGCAATTGTCCCCCCCCCCCCCAAAGTCCGGCAATAAGAGGATATTTCTTATATCTGCGTAAACAAAATTTTAATTTTTTTGAATTTTTTTTATAGATCCTAGGTCCATTTATACCCTAAAAACTCTTTCCCCAAAAATGGCCCAAACATTGTTTTCGTTAATTTGGCATTGCCAATCGTTTCTTATACAAAATTCATTCTGCATTTTAATTTTTTTTGTAGATTCTAGGTCCATTTATATCAACAAACAAAATATTAAACTTTTATATATACAGTGTGTCCCAAAAAGTTTTATGCAAATGGACAAAAAGATTATCTTACATTTCACAAAAAAAATTATTCTTGATAAAAATCTCTGCATGACTTGTTGATCCATAATCAGGTACAAAATTTTTAAAATATTGTATTGAATATAGGGAAAACAAAAAGTAATGATTTGGACGGAGAGAAAAATACATACAAACTGTAGTGGAGGGCAAAATGTTCATTGGAATTGTGAATAAGTAGCAAAAAATTATGAACAATTGTAGATTATTGACATTCCCAGATAAAAAAAAAACAATAAACAATTCAGAAATATATTAAACTGCCTTACAAAAAAAAAATTTATCTGCGCCAAGAATTTCACTATTGTAACTAGGGGTTTTTGGGATCGCTGAATCCGAATCCGGGGTCCGCTTGACCTCATCAGGTCAGATCCCGGTCCCGGACGCATATACGAAAACTTCAGACGCACAAGGGATAGCCAAATGATTCGTAAATGTTCGAATAAGATCGGCTGGAAATTTGCTAGCACAAGTCGTAAACTGGAGACACAGAATGGCCTTTAACGTCTGCAGTTTACATTTAGATATGCAAGTGTAGAAATTATTTTATTAGAAAACGATTTAAAAAAGTAATATAAACAATGGAAAACATACTTCCAGAGGGTTATGAATATACCTTTATAAACCAAAGTAGTTTTAGAACAAAACTACAATCTAAAGAAGAGGTTAGTATATAATTTGTGTTTTTTAGTGTTCTGATTAATATTAAATTTTAAGAATATATATTGTGCCTCATTTACATTTTACAAACAGTAATAATCTGCAGACGTACTAGTATAAACTACGTCTGCATTCTACGAGTTGATCGACAATTAGACACTCGTATTAAATTGCAGACTTATTAGGATAAACTACGTCTGCACTTTACTAGCCTTCTTATTGGTAGAATTAATTATAAAAAGCCGAATGGATGCACTATCCCTTGTGCGTCTGCAGTTTACGTATTTGCGTCCCGCATCCTGACCTGATAAGGAAGCGGACCTCGGATTTGGATTCAGCGACCCTGAAAACCTTTGTATGAATTTTTTTTCGATTTTTCTAGAAGTTTTCATCAATTTGATCTTCAAATGACCTTGACGCTGACCTGATTACGTCAAACGGAGCTCGGATTCTGATTCAGCGATCCCAAAAACCCCTAGTTACGGTAGTCAAGTCTTGTCGCTCTGTTATCTAACAATTTCTAAAGTGTTTATTGTGTTTTTTTTCTGTGAATATCAATAATCTACAGTTGTTCATAATTTTTTGCTACTTATTCACAATTCCAATGAACATTTTGCCCTTCACTGTACGTATTTTTCTCTCCGTCCAAATCATTACATACAATGTTTTAAAAATTTTGTACCTGATTATGGATCAACAAGTCATGCAGATTTTTATCAAGAATAATTTTTTTTGTGAAATGTAAGATACACTTTTTTGTCCATTTGCATAAAAACTTTTTGGGACACACTGTATAAGCTTAACAGCCGACGACGTTGCCCCCCCCCCAAATCTCTGGGCTGGAGCCGCCCTTGCTACTAAACATTACATTTTGGAAAATTGCAACAAGTTTTTCTATTATTGAGTGCTATTATGAACCAAATTGCACATTATACTTCCCGTAGGTATATTTCAAACGATCAAAGGTACAATATTTTCAACCAGATGTTACTATTGCGTTATTATTGACAATTCGGAGTTACCTCTCCTGTGCTTTTATAGAAATAATCCGCGAAAAAAAGTTGTAAGACATATATCTCTCTATTTTTTTAATTCAACAGAATATTTGATCAAAGGAGGAGGCACACTTTTAATGGGATTTCCAACAATGTACGAATTTGTTAAAATTTTAGTATAATATAGATATTGACCTTCTGATCAAAATGTCTCATGGGCCCAAAGAGATCCTATCACTAGTTTCCGAGATACAGTGGCGGGTACAGGTTATATTGAAAAACACCAATTAAATGAAAAATACTATATTTTCTTTAAAAAAGTGATACAAGCAATTTAATTTGATCTTAGTTCGCTGTGTCGGATGTTATGTGCTGATTTTTTATGTACAGAGGTACTCATAAAAATTATTAATTTGAAAAACAGGAATTAAACGAAAAATATTATAAAAGATGGTATTTTATTTAAAAAAAAAAGTAATAATACAAACAATTCAATATTATCTTGGTATAGGATGTCACGTGCCGATTTTTTATGTACAGAGGGTACTCATAAGTATATTATTAAAACTATTTATTTCCACACTCTCAACAAAAAACTGACAACTTCACCTTGCAAATATTTTTTAATTATTCTAGAATAAAACAAATAATTTTATATACCTACCTACAGGCGTAAATTGAAAAATAACAATAATATAGTATGTAAAATTTAATTTAAATGTTAAATATTTTGAATAATTTCTGGTAAGACATTTTCTTCCGCTGCAGTGTTGTTTGGTATTTAAGTTACCCCGATATCAAGCAGTGGTCAAATATCCAAACAACAGTGTTTTAGAGTGTGTTGAAGATGTTGGTAATCCCCACGAAAACGAAGAAAATGTTTTACCAGAAATTATTTAAAAACATTTAAATTAAGTAGTATCTTTTTAAATATTTAAATTAAGTTGTAGATACGATATTTACCTGTAGGGAGGTATATAAAACGATTTACGTTTTATTATAAAATAATTAAAAAATATTTGCAAAGTGAAGTTGAACTTTGTCAGTTTTTTGTTGAGAGTATGGAAATAAATAGTATTAATATTACTTATGAGTACACCCTGTACATAAAAAATCGACACGTGACATCCAACAAGGCTGCTCAAGTTCAAATTAAATTGCTTGTATCACTTTTTAAAGAAAATACCAATCTTTATAGTATTTTTCATTTAATTCGTGTTTTTCAAGATACCCCATACCCGCCACTGTATATCGGAAACTAGTCATAGGATCTCTTTAGGCCCATGAGACATTTTGATCAGAAGGTCGATATCTACAATATACTAAAATTTTATCAAATTCGTACATTGTTGGAAATCCCATTAAAATTGTGCCTCTTCCTTTGTACCTCCTTACCCAATACTACTGTTATTAGTTGTGCTTTTATGTATTGTTTTTTATTTTTTTAATTATATAACTATATGTAGAGTAATAAGAAAACATTAAAACTGTAGAAATGATACTTTTAAGCAAGGTTAAAAGAAAAAGCAAAAAGGTACTTTCTAATCAATGTTTCAACTTTTTTCTTTTTTACTCTTGTGCTTTTTAGTTATGTTTTTCAATACGGGATTTTTAATTTAGTTATTGAAGTAAAATAATCGTATGATAATAAAATAAAACTTACTAAGAAATATTCGCTTATTTAAAAATTGGTAAATTACACAGTCCGTCTTTTTTATTTTGATTCGATTATTTAGAGATTGTTTATGACGGCATCTAGTGATTTCATTATATGGTGACATTTAGTGACGTAATTGATTTTATTAGAGAGTTTTTTCTGAGTTTGTATTTGTTCTCGAATTTTTACAAAATACATTTCCAACGGATATCCCCCTATGTTAAATTAAACCCCCCAAGAAATTTCCTTTTTTTTTAAGAAATCATTTCAAAGTTCTTTATTGTGATTTAAAGTTGCAAAACTGCAGATTATTTTAGTTTTAATTATTTTAGTAACAAAAACGTATAAAAGAAAGCAAAACAGTTTTTAACATTAATAAATTATCTGTACATACGTATATTTACTTTGTGTTTCGTTTTTTTTGTACTTAGTTGTATATATTTTTTTGTAATTGTATAATTGGCTTGTCCGTTTAAGAAATAAATAAATAAACAAGGTTCTTCTAGTACTATCCTATCCTCAAGGGCATAAACAAGTTGTTAAAAAAATGATAGTCTTTAATTGCCTGTGGATCACAAATTATTTAACTTAAAATTCTGACGAAGCCAGATTCAAGAAATCAGCTCTGCAAGAAAACTCAAAACAGTATTAAAATGTTTATTCATTTTTATTAAAAGTAGCATAAAAAAAGGCTTGTTTCATTTTGAAAAAAAATTTTGGCCAAATCCAGGTTACTGAACTCCTACAAAAAAATAATATATAAATACGAAAAAAATAACAGTTTTATTGACGCTTAGTCACCGCCTTCTTTCTTGACAGTCTTGATTGAATAAGTAAATCCTGGCTACTGTGCAGTTTATCAGCTGTCTCGTTCGCACAAGTAGTTAGGTCACTATTCAAACAATAAATTAAATGGAGGGCTAATAGAAGGGTCACCGCCTCGGTTTAGTCGCTACCGGTTCGGAAATGACGTAACGGCCTACATGTGGGGTCCTCAATGTCCTACACGAGCCGCCACTTTAATATTTCCTTCGATTATAACATTTACGACTTCACGCATTGTTGAACATTTTTTATCGCCAATTTTTCTTCTAGGCTATTGGTACGGTAATAAATTGATTAAAAATCTCTAAATTTGGTTCGTTAATAATACATTAATATTAATCAATATTAGTTCATTTATACCTATATAAAATTTTAGGCCCACGCAGGGAAAATTTCTTACACTGAAAAAGAAAAACCGAAAGCAGAGTAGCGGGAATGAGTGTCAATCAAATATTCCGCGAGAGTGTAATCTATAATAGCAAAAACCAAGTTTTATAGTATGCGCAGACGACGTGGAATAGTGGGATTGAATGAATTACAAGTACGAACTTTTAAGCTTTTTGAGAGAAAAACGCAAAGGATTTTTAAAAAATTCAACGCTGTGGTGATGCTACTCAATTCATTCAGATCAAAGAAAATATCATGGGGAGCAAAAGTAAGGTTGTTTGTCATTGTTTAAATTAAAATATATTCAAATAACCGATCTCAAAAAACGTAGTTTATCAACATTCTCAAGTTTAAAACAAAATTAAGCGCAAGTATCCTAATATTAGTTAATTGCTCTTGGATTTTTATCTCAAAGTAGGTGGAAACTTAGTAACTTCAAAAGTTTATAATTGATAGAATGTGCAAATATACTCTTCTCGTAGTACTTGTGATTTAGTAGATTTTCAGAAAACTTAGATATTCTATTATAAACACCTACCTGCTGATTTTTCTTTAAGATTTCCATCGGAAAACGATGACAGGTACCTGCTATGCCCGGATATAATCGGTGAGCCCCATATATTTCGGCAATAGGAGGCAAACCCACTAGGCGAAGGAAATTGCAAAGGTGATCTGTCAAGTCCTAAAACAAAAAAAAAAACAATTATAAATTTAACTTTTAAAGTGTACAATTGCAATCTGGGTGTTCAACCACTTCAATATAGTAAATCAAATGGTTGGAAAAAACTAGAATTAAAAAAGATAAATCCCAAATATCTTATCACTCAGCATTTCTTTAAACTGAAGATAAAGTAGAAGGTAAAGGCAGTGACAGATCTAGGGAGTTTTTCAGGGGGGGGGGGGGATCAGTTAATGGAAATTTATAATCAAAGTGATTAAGTGATAAACATTTGAGATGTTTGAGTCTTTGGAAAAATATTCAATACAACGAAAAATTTTGGTTTTAGTCCAATAAACGAAGGAGCCAACCCGGGCATCAGGACTGTCCGGCACCATTTTTTTTTAATTTGCAGGTATTCATGGGTACATTCACCCCCGAGAATCTCAGCTGTCTGAAAATTGTGGATGGGCGGGAAACTGGCCCATTGGTCTCAAAAATGTATTTTTCCCCTATTTTCGCCGATATTTCCGAAAATATGACACTTACAGAGTATTTGTTTGGACGAAAATGAAGATCAGTTCATCACCTACAAAAATAATCCTTATCAGAAATATAATACTTTTCGACATAACCGGCTCCAAAACGCACGCCCATTTTTAGCTCCTGCCCTGCATTCAGAGAGCACGCTCTAAAAGAATAACACTTCCAAGCGGATTACAAATTTTTCAATAAATCACGTAAAAATTAATATTTTTTCATGATACAAAGTTCAGACGAAAGAAGGAACCTATAGCTATAATATCATGTTACTTTTTCCTTTTATCTATTTCTCTGGATTATTGAAAAACCGGGCCAAAGTTTGTTTTTGCTCCATATTTTGACCCTCCTATAAATTTATTCATATTTTTTTTATCAAGACTAATTTCACCGAATTCTTTTGGATAATGAGGCATTGCAAGGTGTTAAATGTATTCAGAAAGATTCAATCAAATTTTTTTGTGTATTTTCATAAACAACATGTTTTTTTAGCGCATGGTCCCATAACCCGCCACCCCCCCCCCCCCTCCCCATCCGCCAGTAGGTAAAGGAAGAAGACAAAAGTGTAAAATATAAAACGCAGATTTCAAGGAATACCTTAATCACTTAATCACTTCCTTAAAAAGAAGGAAAAGATAAAATAGCTGAAGAAGTAGAAGTAGAAGCAGAAGGTGATAATGTTGAAGTACCTAGAAAAAGTATAATAGAAAAATAGGAAAATGAATGAAGAAGGTAAAGGAGGTAGACAAAAAAGTAGAAGAAAAAGTGTTGTTCTAATTTATATGAATATTTTATTGGTTAAACAAGAAACAGAAAAGTAAGAAAAGAGAGAAGTGAATCAAGAAACCAGAAATGAAGAAGATAAAGTAGAAAAAGAAGAAGTAGAAGATAAAATAGAAGAAGAAGTAGAAGAACAAGTGGGAAAGGAAGAAAAAGTGTAAAACAAAATGTTCAATTAAATACTCAGAAGAAACCTTTACTATTGTTATACAGTAAACTGGTTTGGCGAATACTTCAGTTAAAATGGAAAAATCCATAGACTGGATCTTGGATATCTAAACATTAAAAGAAAATGTAGTATCCAAATGGAAAAGAAAAGTAATTGAGGGCCTGGAAATTTAGGATTTTTCACAATATGCTCTAATCTGATCGTTAATTACCCAGAAAAAACTTATATCTGCATGTCACAGAGATAAACTTATTTCAATGTGGGTAACAAACAGAGCTGGGTAGTATCCAGATACTTCTGTATCCGGATACTTTTGATGTATCCGAAAGCTGTATCCGGATACTTTTTAAATTTTGTATCCGGTATCCGTATCCGTGACCAGATTTGAAAGTATCCGGTATCCGGATACTTTTTTGACATTCGGATACTTTTAAATTTTCAACGTCTGCCGGTAATGTACGCAACACACTTCAATCCAGATGTACATAGTATGTTAAATCACATTTTATTTTCCGTACTTATGGTATAATAGGATATAGTTTTATTCTTATCACGTGTTCTTACGTAGTTCTACAACATTATGTTGTTTAATTAATTAGATTTATATGGTATATTTTCTGTATTTCATTTCCCTTAAGAACTCGGTATAATTAGACCAAAGTATTTTTTCCGTATTATAATAAAGTAGTTCACACACCATTTGAATCATTCGACGTATTTCTTTAAAACACCACTCAAGCTACTCCCTCGTGTACAAGTACAATTATTTTCGATGCTCTTGTGGTATTACTACTGAAAATCGCCGTTTGTTTATTAATATGTTTTTAATTTCATTTATACTTATAACTATGTTTCTATAAAAGTAATAACTACTTGTGAACCAACTATTTCTTGTTTCTTGAGTACTTTTTGATTTCTCCTTCCATTATTTTATGAATTTTTTTTTAATATCATACAATAAAAATACATGTACTTAAGTATATTACATAATTCTAATACAAGCAATTTAGGTCCCTTTTAAAAGTATCCTAAAAGGTATCCGAAAAAAGTATCCGGATACTTGTATCCGAGTACATTTTTAACTGAAAGTATCCGTACTTTTTTTAAAAGTATGCGGATACATTTTGAGTATCCGTATCCGGTACTCGGATACTTTTTTTCTGTATCCGACCCAGCTCTGGTAACAAACGCCCTTTTTAGTAAATCGACTTCTTTTAGTTATCAGCGATTCATACATTTAATAACAATATTTCAATGAACTCCATGTTTGATATGCCTACAATTTTGATAAAAAAATAAGCAATAAAACAAACATTCACTATGCAATATGTATAAGCAAATTAAAATTATTTAAACTGTAACATTTCTCATGTTAATAGGTATGAATCAACTAGATTATGTCAGACTGTTTTAAGTGAACATAATGTGATTGTGTTTCTACTGTCCTTCCAGTTCCGTTATTTCTTAAGGTTGCCAGGATTTGATATACAGGGTGAATACGTGTTACAGATTTTATGGCATGCAAAAGTTCCTATAAACAACTTTACATGCCGACTTTCCTGGTGTTAATTAGATTTTTCTAACATTTTTTGTGTCACATTTTATTGATGTCACTTTTATACATTTTTACATAAAACTAAGTCACTCTAAATCGACGTTTAGTCGATAGCGTAATGATACACCATTTTTGTTTTGATAAATACAGGGTGAGTCACGAGGAACTTTACATACTTCTACCATAAGCAGAGGCACCTTAGGGGATTACCAAATGACAAAACTAGGTTAATCCAAACATTTTCAATGTAATTTCAGTCCATTGCGGGTGGAAAAAATTACATACAGGGTGAATTTTTGACATAGACCAGATATGCCAGATTTTTAAATCCGGCCCTGTAAATTGATTCAAAGTCTGGTATTTACTATACTGAAATACAGTGTGTGTCGTTATTATTTATTTTAAAGATTTCTTTATAATTACTAAACATTATTATACAGTAAGATATTTCATTATCGCCAATTTTCAATTTGACTTTAAAATGAATCTTTAATTAAAAAAAGTAAAGCAAGTGTAACAAAAATTTCACATATCCAGATTTAACTGTCTATTTATGTCCTCTGGAGAAATCATATCACATTTTAGAGAAATCATGTACAGGGTGAATAATTGCAAGTAAAGCAATTCAACAAATTTTCGCGAAGCCGGCCCTGGAATTTTTTAGTTCTGAATATGTCAGTTAGTTGCTAGATACTTTTACCAAAGATGAGACAAATCGACTTAATCATTGAAAAGATATGACCAAACATTATTTTGGTCCAAATCCATAAATCGCTCTGTACATTATTAAAGAAACACAGAAGACATTTTTTAATGGTCATTTGGTAATCCCCTAAGGTGCCTCTGCTTATGGTAGAAGTATGTAAAGTTCCTCGTGACTCACCCTGTATTTATCAAAACAAAAATGGTGGATCATTACGCTATCGACTAAACGTCGTACCAGTTGTCCCTTTTTATATATTTTTAATATTATTATTTTTTTAAAGTGCTGTTGCGCTGTTGATCTTGAACCATTCATTTATAAGTTTGTATACTAATTTTTTTAATTTAATTATTTACTTAAAATTGATTTAAAAAGAAAATCGTTTGTCTGAAACTACATTTTTTCGAATTATTTTGAGATGCTGTACTTCCAATCAAAATAAATCTCCTTTTACTGATTCTTTGTATACATGTTATCAATAAGTATTAAGCACTTTCTATTAATAATTGATATTAAGACTAATGATAGAAATCGACAAATGTAATCCTGTCTAAATTCACCAAAGAAGATTAATTTCTGATTGATCTCCAGCAAATACAGATCCACAAAGTAGATGAAAAATAAATGATAAATCTGTCCGGCATTAGCAACCGTAAACCCTCTATGATCTGTTTTTTAACTGATACGATAAAGAAACAAACAGAAAATGTTTTCGCATTGAAAAAAATATTTAAAATTTCGTTATTCTAAAAGTTGTGTACTATTTATAACAAAAAAGCGGTAAAGCCCGGTTTACACAAGGCTAGTAGAGATGCAAGGCAAGTGAACAAGTTTTTTTTTGTGGAGGTCAAGAAAACCCTATATGAGGAAGTGTTAAATTTCAATGTCTACTGTAAGAGTTTGTTGACCACTAACACGTTACTTATCATCGATATAGTTAAATCCAAGAATCCCCAAAGGAAGGCAGCTAGGATAAAAGCTGAACAATAAAGTTAAGGTTAGCGGGGTTATTAAAAACACTAACAACTAACAACTATCTAGGGATTGATAATATTCCAGATTTTTTATATAAGAAATTTGATTGCTTGTCTTACAAAACAGTGTGCTACAGGTCTGCAACATCCTTTATCAAAATCTGGCCAACAAATGAGGGATATTTAAGACCTACATGCTCTACTACAAATATCAGTTATAGACAGTACCAAAAAACAACTCATTTAACCTATACTACGATCGGCCTGTTATAAGCAACAGAATGGTGACGGACATATATTGTTGTGATTGATGGGGAAGCTAATTCTCTACTTCTAATTGATGTCTCTATCTAATAACAATAATGTTAGGGATAAACACCAGGAAAGGAAAGCTAAGTACACATAATAAGCTATATAAATTCAACAGATGTGGCACGTAAAAAATGTATAAATTATCGCTGGTATTATGTCTTTAATAATCCTTATCCCACATCTTCTTCAGGAAGACCTGCTCAAGCTAGAATTGGACCATCAGCAAGTTTCTATAGGTGCCCATTAACAATCGTTCCATTCCAATCGTTTCACGCCAAATGGAGCGGAACACTCCAAAAGTGACTGTGAATGTGAAAACGCCAGAAATCAATCGCGCCAATCCAAAAAGCCATCATTCCAACTCACCGTGAATGTGCAAAATGGATTTTTGGAACGATGACGTGAAAGACGGAGTTTCCGAGTATTACCGAGTGAATGCGAACATGTTTGGTTTGATACTTGTGAACGTCGGTCTGGATTGAACCGATCATAAGGCGAATCGATTAAACTTTTCTGCAGAGGTGAAATATTTGGGGGTCACCTTTGACAGCAAGTTAACAGGGAACTCTCATCTAGAAAACGGAGCCAAAAGAACATACTTATCTTATGAACAGTGCCGAAGAACCATTGGCTGCACCTGGGGAATGTCACCTAAAATTACGGCCTGGATCTACACTGCTATCATAAGACCTATGCTAACGTACGGTGCGATTACGTGGGGAGTCAAAACTAGCCAGCAGGCAGTCGTACGCAAATTGGATCAAATCCAAAGAATAGCATGCGTCAACATAACAGGGGCATGAAAACCACACCAACTAGAGCAATGGAGGTGATTCTTGGTATCACCCCCCTTGACATATTTATTAAGGAGGTTGTTGTGATGACCATGACAGGGCTACGCTCTACTGGTATACAACCTGACGTAGGATCCGGTAAGTCGAGGTGTGACTTGTGGCACGAGGTCCTTGGGGAGGTCCCACTGCTACAAGCCAACACGGATTCGATGGCACCAAGATATGCCTTTCAATAATAAAAAACGTACAAGATGCTACATTGGCAGCAGGGGCCTTGTGCATCTACACCGATGAGTCTAAAACAAATGTGGGATCAGGCTGCGGAATTTATTCCAGATCCCTGAATCTTAATATAAAATGGGCAATGGGTTCAAATGCCAGTGTAGCTCAAACAGAGCTCAAGGCCATGGAAAATCAAAAGACAACCTTACAGCTGACTCGTTAGATAAGAAAGCAGCCTCCCAAAAACTCTTGGGACCTGGCACTTTTTAAAACAAAAAATGAAAGTAAGTTTTTTTAATTTTGTTTACTTAGTAGGTCTGTTTCTTTGCCCTGAGAGTGCTGCACCAAGGCTAAAGTGCTGCACCAGTCTGTTTCTTTGTCCAATTAGTGCAGCACTAACGTTTTTTCTTTGAATATTTGGTGCTGCACCGATGCTACACCGGTGCTCCTTTTCTCCACCCTCTTCAGACTGTGTGCTTTCTACACCAGACATGCGCGCTGCGAAGTTGTCTAGTTTTGACGCTATCATATCTTTTCTTGACAGTTTTTTCACAAAATTTTTAAACGAAACCTCTTTTTTAACAAATTTTTATCCACAAAATTTCTCTAGCTAGATAATATTTTTATCGATTTTCCATAAATTCTATATCAAAAAAATAAAATCTGTAACAAAAATGTTAGATCGTTGAAAGTTACCACAGAGGGTTAATCGAGGTAGAAAAAAGATACGCGGTGTCAAAATTAAAGAGAAATAATTTTTGGGTAGTAGTAAATAAACCTTTCCACACCACCACGTTTCTTTCATTTTGGTAACACTCAAGTATACCACTGGTGTTGGTGCTGGTGCCATACCAAATATTGAAAGAAACAGACCTAGTGCGTTATTTAATATTGATGTTAATGTCAGTTCTATCGTTTACCCTAAAATACGTAAGTGAATTCCGAAAGAGTAAAAAAACTTCCACCGATCTTGTAAGTAAGTAACGGTAATAAAATTATAAATCAATAATAATTATGAGTAATACGGCAATTAATTTTTATCACCGAGTTATCTCGCGTCATGTTTTCAGATATTTGGCGTGTATATTGCCGTGTTCAGAAAAAAGGTATTATCAGATGAATCACTGCTATAAAAAAATCTCATCTCGCATAATTCTATTATTCAGATCGACTTCACCTAATTGTTATTAGCTAAAGATTTCAAATTGTTTTGAACTTTTTATTAATTCATTTAATTGAAATTCGTCACTCTGTCATAGTAGATTTTATGTCTAGGTTACCCTGGCACAGTTTCTGTTACGATATAATAAAAATAAAATGTCTAAAAGACAAAAAACGGCGTAATTTATCATAAGAAGCTCTTACAATGCGATCCACATAATCCTAATCAATCTTATAAATAAATATCTTAAATCAGTTTGGAGAAAAATAATTGAAAATTATATTATTATACTAGAATAAACGTTACAAAATAACATGCTATATTTATTGACTTTAGAAGCGCGTTCGATGCAGTTATCGCTAAGGCAAACATCGCAAGAGAAAATAAAAAATAGTAAAAGATAATTGAGATATTAAAAATCAAAGTCAGAATTAACTTTTACGGTAAATTCTTGTAAAAAATACTTTTAAAATAATTTTATTTGAATTACACGAGAAGAGTAGGAGCGGACTAACCCTCGATCTTTTTGACAAATTTTATTTGTTAGTATCCTGTCAGTAAAATCGATTTTAGAGATTTTAGAGAAAGTAAAACGTAAAAAGAGAACCGAATTAAAAAAATAATAAAAACAGCGAAAACACACCAGCAACTGTAACGAAGAAAAAAAAGAATTATCCATCGTAATAGATAGATAGATTTATTCATAAAATAGGAACACCTAATATACATATAAAATATAAATTACACAGTATATAAAATAAAAAATACAATAACCAGTTTGTTAAAATTATTCTACAACTATTTAGCAAGTAAATCTATTATTAAAATAGGAATTAAAAAAGAATTTTACATTAAACACAATAAAACTATTAACTAAAGTTATTACATATTAAAAAATATTATACAATCCAAAAAAAAACTATTACCATTGGACAATTTTATGTGATACTCATAAATTCTTTGATATTTATTTTAAAGACATTGAGAGATTGTGAATTTTTTACATCTATGGGTAGATTGTTAAATTCTAAGAAAACTTTAAAAAACAATGAATTCATTGTACTTCTATAGCAAGTTCGCGAAATATTCACTGCCTCTAGTGAAAACAGGAATAAGTTTAGTTATGTCCTTATGTTTTTATTTGTTTTTAGCACCGGCAGGTCCAACTCTATACCCTAGCAAAACGGTATAACTCTATCTTACTCCTAAATAATATTTTCAAAAAGCACTAAGGGCATAACTCGTCGTGTATATCGATCTAAATATTGGTTATCCAGACATGAGTAGGTCCACAAAGGCATAAATCGCGTTACGTCAGATTTTTTAGATACCTTAGAGACATAACTATAATTATAAAATAGTTTGATGCTGTTACTAGGGAACAACTAATGATGTGGAAAGCAATAATTCGTTCATAAGGGCACATTTCAAATAAATTGCAAAAAAAAATATTGAATTGCAGTATTTCAAGATATAAATATTGTGCTAAGAAATAGTAATCCATAACCTTTTTATGACAGCAATTACTTTACCTAATATTGTTATGGCTTAGGAATGGTTTAGACTATTTTATTGTAAGCAGTCTCCTGAAAAGTACCGTTTTCCAGTTATGCCGTTTTTCACTAGAGGCAGTGATATATGTTATTAATATTTCTTGTGTTGTGTGAATAAACATCTTTGCTGAGAATAATATATTGATGCAAATATTCCGGAACCATCTGATTTACAATTTTTTTAGTTCTTAGGATTATTCTCATTCTACGGTTTTGAAGTTTTTGAAGTATGTTCAGCTTATTGAGTTTTAGTAAGTGTAAAATTGATGCACAATAATCAAAGTGAGGTTGAATAATCGTAGTATAAATAGTGATTCTTGTATTAACTGATACATTTTGAGCTATTCTACTAAAAAAATAACGTTTTTTTAATATTGTTTTGGAAATATAATCAAAGTGGCCTTCAAAGGTCAAGAAATTATCTAAGTAAAATCCCAAATACTTCACTGATGTAAAAATGTCTATTCGTTCACTGTTAATAGATAAATGTATATTATTTTGTATTCAATGAATTATATTTGTATTTAGTTGTAACTATCAGAGTGGGTTTTTGAAACATTTAGTTTTAATTTATTATTGTCTAAATATTTACTCAGAGTTTTTAAGATATCATTCATTTTTTGAATGGCCTTTTCTAAATTTAAGTCAGTGCATGCAATAAAAGTAGCATCTGCAAATAGCTTGATAAAGTCGCATTTTATGAATAGTTCTATATCGTTAATGTATAATAGAAATAGCAATGGACCAAGTATACTGCCTTGCGGAACTCTTGTATCATTTCCCATTTCAGAAGATGTTTGATCGCCATAACGAACTCGCTGTTTTCAGTTTTGTAAGTAATCACTAAACCAGTCAACTACTCTACCCTCTATACCATAATGTTTTAGTTTAATTAATTGTATCCCTCTATCAATTATCTCAAATGCCGTTCGAAAGTCAAGAAAAATACCAACAGCATATTTGTTTTTATCCAAATTACCTTTAAGAAAACATAACGTATGCTGTAATGCCGACTCACCAGATTGGTTATTAATCAAAACAGAATTCTTATTGACATGTTTTAATAATTGTTCATACACTGCAAGAAGTTTTTCAATTGGAGGTAAAATATTACTAGGGCGAAATTCTTCGGCTTTGGTAGTATTATTAACTTTTTGAATAGGAATAATTCTATTTGTTTTTAAAGCTTGTGGGATTTTAACAGTACTTAAAGATGTATTAACCAAATTTAATATTATGTGCCCAATTTTTGTCATTCTACAGTTTAATGTTTCATTTAAGGAAAATTTATTATCTAGATTATTCACAATTTTTCGTAAACTGTTACAGTTAAGATTACACCAAGAACCTCTATAACAAAGGGATAAACAAAACGCCAAGAGCGTTAACCATAATCCTTAGGATTGAACTGCAATGAAATGAAATGATATTTCTTGTAAATCATATTAGTAGGGGAGGCCGAGATGCTAAATTTGCAGTTACTAAAGCGTCATGGGGACCTATTAGATTGTGAAGATTAGGTTCTAAAATGAAAAAAATGTATGTTAAGTTTTCCATTTTAGTGGGGCGAAGAGCGTGTAAAAATTTTCAAAAATGTAAAAAAAAACAGTAATATGGTCCATTGTGGCTAAACGGTTAATATTTTGAAAATTTTATTTTTTCATGGATATGTGGGTTGATGAAGGCTACATTTTAAAATTATTTTGAAATATACAGGTTGTCCCAAATCTATTAATTTTGGAGTTATTTTTATTTTTGGAGTTATTTTAATTTTTGTTATATTTTACATTATTTTTCTACCGTAACGCCTAAATATAACACCCTGTCTTTCAGTTTGGTGTTTTCAACAAGTCAAGTTTTTGATTAAAAATTAATTAAACGTCAAACTGACAACTAGTTTAAAAATGTACAAATCTAAAAAGTAAAAAATTATCTTATCGAATACCCCTCGGGCCTTGATAAATCCTCAAAATTTTGTCATAGAGAATCCTTCAAGCGTGTTGCTTAAGGATATTATCAAGCAACACGCTTACAGCATTCTCTATGACAAAATTATCTCGGTATTATCAAGGCCCTAGGGGTATTACTACTGATAATTTTTTCGGATCATAGTCTAAGCTGATCAAATACAGGGTGTTATATTTAGGCATTACGGTGGAAAAATAACGTAAAATTTAACAAAAATGAAAATAACTCCAAAATTAATAGATTTAGGCATAGTAGACCTTTATAATTTTTAAAAGGCAATGGAATTTGATACATAATAGAATTATAAAATACAGGGTGTCCTATTTAAAATAAGAACGATATTGTCGTTTGAATATGTCATTAGAGAATCGCCCCGTTTTGGACGCACTGTATAATTTTAAACAACTCTAAATAACTTATTGCTTTCAATTGTTAGTCTAATTTTTTTCAGGATTTGGCTGATTCCATAGGTTTCCAAGTTATTGGTTTTCTTGTAAGTGCTTCCATTTTTAGAAATATCAAAATATCTCGAAAACTAAAAAGCTTAGGTATAGGGAATACTTAAAAAAGTTTATCTTACTTTTAACGTATAACCTATACATGCCATAAAATATAGGGTATTCCATAAGAAATAATATAACTTTGATACGCCACACTTTTTTGGGACAACCTGTATATTTCAAAATAATTTTAAAATGTAGCCTTTATCAACCCGCATATCCATGAATAAACAAAATTTTTAAAATATTAACCGTTTAGCCACAATTGACCGTTTTTTTACAACTTTGTGACTCGCCCATTTCCTTATGCCACGCTGAAATTGACAGATTATTGAAATATACACTTTTCTGGATGTACTTAACTTACCTTTTCTTAATCTGTCGGGCTCGAGTTTTTCTAAGGATCGATTTTTTTTTTACTAATCTGACGGGCTGCCCTCAATGCACCCCCCTATATTAAGGGTTCATATATGGTAGGGGTACATTACAGGGTGCAAGGTTTCTCCCCATATGTATTTCTGACGTGCTCGAGTAACGCGGAAAATCCCCGCTGGGCCTCCCCTACTATATATTTTATCCTAAAATCCTACTTCAGATCACCCTGTCTGTTCCAATTCATATTTTTTTAATGACGAATAAGAATAAAACACTTACTAGCTAAGACAAAACGAGAATCTTCTTCAAAGTGTAGATAGGAAATAACAAATTAAGGTTTAAATTAACTTCGGTTGTATGATTTGTTTCGTTCATCAGAATAATAACGTATTTGCAGGCGCCAGTACACAATACAGAGACTTGCTCACCAGATTTTTTATTTCCTCAGTGTCTACATCCATTTTGTATTTTGAAGACATACACTGCAAGAAAAACTTTTGCTTCAACCGATTTATGTAATTTTATACCATTTTATACCTCACGAAGAAACTGAAGTTTGTGTGTAAATTTATTAGACTTCAGTAAATGAAACTTTACAAGAACATTACAGTTAGTTAAAAAATCAGTTAAGTAACCCTTTTTTAACTGACTTTTAAAAGAGGGATGTTTAATAATACACACCTGTTACAATTTCAGTCCGCTTGAAGCTTTTACCGTAATCACGCGCTGTGCAGATGTTTTCGCTGTATTTACATTCCTTCTCTTTAAGATGGACATAGTTGAATGGCTTTAAAAATGCGAAAAACATTAAAGGGGATACGTAATAAAAAAAGGTCAAAATGAAAGTGAACATAATTATTTTACTCTGAAGTAGATGGGATGTAAATCATTTTTTTTAAATCATCTACACTACAATTCGTAATTGCAAAGAACCATTTTTATCAGTGTGGCTTCAGATTTGGCTTATTCGGTATTTATTGGACGAGATGCTTGATAAGAGAGCGTCACTATAATATCAGAATTATACATTTTTAAAATGTTTAATAACCATTTGGGGCCGTATAAATTTTGGCCTTTAACCTCTCGGTTTAGCTACACCCATAAATTAAATAGTTGATTCCTTATTGTAGTTCCTGAAAAGGTCTATAAACGACAATCTGTATTATTTAAAAATAATTATTACATTAATTCTGGGATGTAATAGAAATTAATTATAGACTAATCATAATCACAGCAATGATGAGTAATAACTCATTTTCTTATCTGAAGCAGAACAAACATACACTGAGATTTCAAATATCATTCGATAAGATACCGAAGTGTATTCCAATTTACTATCGCCATAAGAATTTTTCCAAAGAAATTTTCAAATAGCAGCTCGGTGAAGCAACGAATTTTTAAAGATTTATTTATTAACTGCTTTAAGTAATAATCACTAAAAATACTTTTCTGATTTATTGTTATGTCTTGGTACACTTTGTTTATGCATTTTGTAATGATGCCATTCTTACTTTAGATGGTTGGCAATTTTTTTTATTACTTACATAAAAAATAGGTGGTATTTAGTGAACGGCCAAACAAATATAAGTATACCGGGTGACAATGAGACTAGGGCCATGCCTATATCTTCTTCATTTTTCAACCGATTTGAATAGAATTTGGTCCTTAGATATTAGACACCATTTTCGCGAATACTTGACACAACTAAAGCTATTTCTGAGACACTGGCTGAATTGGATCCAACAAGAAAATTTAATTTTACCAACCTATCAAGGATAGGAAAAGTGGACACTGATGGAACTGGACGACCAGTAAGAAGTTGAATTTTCATCGGGACAAGTTACTATTTCAGTATTAAAGTGTAAAAATAAGCTCCGGTTAAAAAATTACCCTAAATTAGCAATCAAAAATGACTACACACCTGATCAAAGGAATGAGCTAACTAAATTGTACAGTGAACTTAACCAATGAAAGGACAATGGTGAGAATATAAAAGTAAAATTTACACGTAACTGCCCATCTATAGTTACGATCCAAAAAAGAAGGCGAGATGAAAGTGAATCACCAAATAAAAATTCATCTAAAGTTAATAATAATAATAAAGTTTATTTATCGAATGTACATAGAAATAAAAATGTAGATACATTTAGAAGATATAAATAAACAAGGGCATCACAGAAGCAATAACATAAGTATCGCTTGTACGTGATATAGCCAAGTGATATGAACTTCTAATTCTAAAATATATTACAAAAATAATAATAATAATAAGCGATAAGTGCTACTGCACTTGTTTCGCATGAAAGGCATCATAAAACACCATCATCAACATTATAAATAGAATTATAGCCAAAGACCAGACATCTGTATGAACCATGACCGATCTTCTTTCCAATTAAGTATTCCTTTTTTTCCAGAACATTTACTTCAGAATTTCGAGATACTCAAAAGGGTCGCCATGTATTAATTAAGCAGTTTTTTTCATTATCTTTGATTTTCCAAAAATATCCATTCAGGCAAGTCGTTCCCGCATATACACCATTTGAATTTTCGTTACAGTCTTTTGGTTTTGCTCAACATAGATTTAAATTACAAAAATTTGGAGAAACTGAAATAAACCTGTAACGTCCTCATCATTTTAAACAACTTCTCATAACCTTTTGAAATTGTCAACGGATTCGAAAACATTAACTTTACTGAAGATAGCGCGGAATTTGATATTTTATGTGTATACGAAACTTGGCTTACTAATGACGCTTTGATAGAATCCTTTGCTTTAACTAATAATTGTGACAATAGGACAAGTGGCGGTTGTTTAATTTTCAACGAAAAAATTAAAGATATTACTCAAACCGACAACATCGTACCAAATATAAAACGGAATTTTTCGACAACAAACTGGCAACATCGCAAGACATGAAGAGCTATCAACGAATCTTCTGATTACATGTATCTTGACACGTAGACAACGATTTAATAATTTTAAAATAAAATTTAACTTTGTTTCTCCAACGCGAGAGACAAAGACGGACACAAAAAAATCTACCCGTCTAACCAAAATCGACTCGCCCACGTTAACAACTCGTTCTAGAACATTCGGACCGGGTCGAAGCGACTAGACTTCATCACCACTCAAAGACAAAACATCTCATACGCGCATCATGAATTACATATTTTCTGAATGATGTGTTTTATTTTCGTTATTTACTAATATGGTTTAGTAAATTAAACATGTACTATTATCGTTAATTTGTGCGTTGTTTTTCGTCATTTACTAATATGGTTTAGTAAATTAAACAAATACTTTTATTGTCAATTTGTGCGTTGTTCTTTCGTTATTTACTAATATGGTTTAGTAAATTAACCATGTACCTTTATTGTTAATGTGTGCGTTGTTTCTTCGTTATTTTAATAAATCGTTAACTACAAGGTGTTTTTGTTTTTGTTCTTGGAGTTGGAAAGACGCAAAAAAATACTAATTATACAGTCCATTTAGAAGCTACGACATAGTTTAAGAAAGTGGCAAACTGATGCACAGCAGGGTCTCTTCATCTAATCCCTCACCAGCGGTTTATGTATCTTTTATAAGGATTGCTTTACTGTTAACGTTTTATATAAATCTGTTCTGTTCTGAACTTTTATTATGTAGTATCTACTTTAAAAACTCTTTGCAATTAAAAAATTAGCGCATATATTTGGAACATAATTAAACTTAGAGCATTTATTATTAATGAAGATTTACAATTTATAATTAAGAAAGATTTGTATAATTTGAAAATCCCCAACGGATATTTTTTAAATTGGATCAGACATTCGAAACGAATGGAAAAAACTGAGATATTCTGACATATTTTTATAAATGCACATCTCGTTACATATTACTAAACTTTTAAAGTAAATGCAATACATATTGTCATTTTCATAAGCCATAACTTTGAAAACACCCTGTAGAGTTCTTTCATATTTGGTACAGGTAGATTGTTTAAATAGCCGAATCGTACAATACAAGAACTAAAGTTAAAATTCAGATCCGAATTAAGAAAAATTTGTAAAAGTTGATAATCTCTAAAATAGCACCCTGTATATCAGATTCTTTGAAATGTAATCGGATACCTATTTGAAAAAAAGAAAAAAGATGTGTTACTGCCGAACCTTACTTTATAGTTTAATAAGTTTTGTATCCACTTTAACTCATTTTTTCCGTTCTTTTCAAATATCCGTCCCAATTTAAAAAAAAAATATATACAGGGTGTTGTTTTGGGGATTTTCAAATATTGCAAATTCTTCTTAATCCGGATCAGGATTTTAATTGTAGTTCTTACACTATAGGATTGGGCTATTAAAACACTATACCTGTACCAAGTATGAGGAAAATCTACAGGGTGGTTCTAAAGTTACGGCTTATCAAAAGATTGGCCGAAATGGATGAAACACCCCTTATCTCGGTTATTAAAGGCGTTAGTCCCATTAACCAAGGTTATTTGAAATCACCTAAGTACCCTCTATTTACAGTTAACGTATGTCGGTTTAACTATGAATCACCCTGTATAATTTTTTGTTTTTTTTTTTTATTATTTTAGCTTGTTAGTCTTGTACTCATTGCTACAAACTATGTTTTATAAGCAATAAAGTTATTCTAGTGAAGAAGATATAGGCATGGCCCTAGTCTCATTGTAACATGTAATAATAAATAGTTTGTGACAAACCGAGCCATCGACGGAACACATAATTCAGTAGCTCCAGACACAGAATTCCGTCTGAGCGCTCCCATCAACTACTATGGTGACTCGGTGTCCGGCCACCGAGTGAATCGTCTGAGGTAGGGGCTGTCTAATCCCATAAGAACACTGATAAGATAAGAGGGGTAATAGGATTCAATCAATTAAAAGAAGGCACCATTATACCGGGTGTCCCATTTTAATCCGCCAGTAGCGATAATTCTGAAACATTGCATTGAATCAAAAAGTGTTCCAAATGAAAAGTTAATGGTTCTGAGGGGGACATCTGATGCCGTAGACTTTGCCCCTCCAGCCCCCCAAGGGGGGCGGGAACAGGGGGCAACTTTAAAATCTTAAATGGAAACCCCTATTTTTTATTGCAGATTCTGATAGAGGGTTAAAAAGTATGTAAGTTTTATCCGAAACATTTTTTTTATTGGTCGAGAGATGGCGCTGCAAATGTAAAAATTAGGTTTTTTGTCAATTAAATTGCGAAAATCGTCACGTAATTAACTGTTATTATTACTTAAGACTTACTCACAACCTTACAAGGTTGTTTTTTTTCTCAGCCTGCCCAAATACTACCCCCGCCCCCCCTACAAAGACGTAAAGTACTCAAAAATAGCGATTGAGTACTTATTTTTCAAATTAAATAATGGTAAAATAATTCAAAAAAGAATGTCATTTTTTTTTCAAACAGTGTTTGACCGGCCCCCCCACATACCCCGACTAAAATTGACCTACATTCAAGATTCTAAAGATGTGGGGGGGCCGGTCAAACACTGTTTGAAAAAAAAATGACATTCTTTTTTGAATTATTTTACCATTATTTAATTTGAAAAATAAGTACTCAATCGCTATTTTTGAGTACTTTACGTCTTTGTAGGGGGGGGGGTAGTATTTGGGCAGGCTGAGAAAAAAAACAACCTTGTAAGGTTGTGAGTAAGTCTTAAGTAATAATAACAGTTAATTACGTGACGATTTTCGCAATTTAATTAACAAAAAACCTAATTTTTACATTTGCAGCGCCATCTCTCGACCAATAAAAAAAATGTTTCGGATAAAACTTACATACTTTTTAACCCTCTATCAGAATCTGCAATAAAAAATAGGGGTTTCCATTTAAGATTTTAAAGTTGCCGCCTGTTCCCGCCGCCCTTGGAGGGCTGGGGGGGGCAAAGTCTACGGCATCAGATGTCCCCCTCAGAACCATTAACTTTTCATTTGGAACACTTTTTGATTCAATGCAATGTTTCAGAATTATCGCTACTGGCGGATTAAAATGGGACACCCGGTAGAATATAAACTAATAGACGATTGCTATAGAGGAAATAAAATGGGCCTCTTCAGTTTCTGGAAATATTAAATAGAGCGCGAAGTCTAAAGCAATAAAAGTTTAATTTTTGAAAGCGACACTTCAGCGATTTCCGCCCTCTGGAAAGTGAGCTCATAGGGCTTTTCATAAGTATATTCTGCATTCATTGAATAACAAATTCGTTTTATATGAGTTCCGTTTTTCTGAGCAATTGCTTGTTTTAGTAATAACTAAGTAAGACTTGTAAATTTTTCACTTTTTGTAAATTATAAATTATTGTTGACCCGTTCAGAGATATAACTTAATAATGGAGTTTGTTAAGTGTCTCATTTTATTTCAAATCTTCAAAATCTACAAGATCTAGTAAGAAGCACCAAATACAAAGTAACCTAATTATACAGTCCATTTTTGTCTTGGCTAGTTATTAGATAACCATTAAGGTGATTAGGATAGGAACAACTCTATCCCCGTTTAATCCACTCTAATAGGGAATCAAACATTTGAGGAAGTGGACAAATTCAAATACTTATGAATCTAAAGGGAAGAAAAAGAGGTTGTTTAAACTTAGAGACATCCAAATCAACAGCTCAAAAAGTGAGTTAAAATCCAATTGTGTTTTAAATGATTTTAGTCAGATATCGGTTATCAGTTTATTCGATTTGGTAAATAAAAATGGAGAAAGGTGAACTAGTTAAAGGCGGCCCTTCAAAAACACCTATCTACCCAATATATTTGCATTCTGTTTGATTGGTTTAATAACTGACAAAATATTTGATGATCGGTTATCTCTCGTAATCCTAGCTCAGTGCTTGTGTTATTTATATTTTTTTGGATAGACATATAACAACCACGGAAAATGGTAGTCAGTTATTTAAAATTTCTGGAAATTTTTCTCTAGTAACTTTCATCTTGGGAGTATTCAAGATGTTTCAGAATTTAAATCAGTCGAATTATGAAATAGCAGGCAAAAAGATGGGATTGATACATAGTTATCTTGGAAATTTTCTCTCAACAAACCCGATATCAGCGATCGTGACACTATGACTATAATCTTTGACTGTTCCTACAATTTTCGTTATTATAAGTCCAGCTGATTCTAAATTGCAAATTTTTAAAGTTACCTGGTAAAAAACGCTATAAAAATTTTCAAAAGGTCTGATTTTAAAATTCTGATTACAAATATTTGATTAAATTGGTTAGTTTTATTATTAACAATGGTTGTAAAGGTTATGGAACTAGAAATAAAACAGAAATTTTAATATCAAAATTACTTTTTGATAACCCAAGCGGACTAATTTATCTATGCAACATAAAAAAAACTTCGTTAAAACACACTCACGAAGACTATCCTGATCACCGAACAAATTGTTCGGTATCTGAATTCGATCTGTGTGTATGTGTGTGTGTGTTGATTCTTTGTCTTTGTGAATTTTAAAATTCTGACTTCAGATTTTGATAGAGCATCAAAAAGTAAGCTTAGGGTTTGATGTGCCCCTCAGTACCACTTCGGGAACTCCTTCAAAATGTTCAAAAAGTTTTCTCAGACTTTAACAATCTACCAATAGGTGTAAAAAATTCACAATCTCTCAATGTCTTTAAAATAAAGATCAAAGAATTTATGAGTATCAGATAAAATTGTCCAATGGTAATAGTTTTTTTTGTATTGTATTGTATTTTTTAATATGTAATAACTTTAGTGTTGTCAATTCAATGGTTTTATTGTGTTGTATGTAAAATTCTTTTTTTAATTCCTATTTTAATAATAGATTTACTTGCTAAATAGTAGTACAATAATTTTATGAAACTGTTAATTGTATTTTTTATTTTATGTAAACTCTACGCACTAAACCCTACACCCTACACGGGATGCCCGCCCACAGCTGTTACATCTAAAAATATACAAGCTGTTGAAAAAAATTATTTAGTTCCACCGTCTTACAGCGCTTCAAAAGGACAATAATGACGCCAATAGACCTAAAAATTGCAGTGAATTCATTTGATGACACTGTCATTGCTGCGTACCAAAATGTTTGTCTGTCTATTACGAGGAATTGGACGAAAATGTGCCTTGGTGAAATGAGGACCTGGTTAATATTAGGGGACAAGCCATACAAAATATTCAACAAAGCTAAGAAAATGGGGAGTGAAAACAGTACAGAAACCTGTTACATCAAGGCTTTGGAAAAACAAAGAGAGATTGATGAAGAAGACACCGTGAGGAAACAGATAGTGCCAGACTATATCTATCTATCTGTGATGGGGGTGTCGATACACTGCGACCTATAAGATCTACTGTGCCCCCTACTGCTGCCCAATCGTTAAGGATGTCTCAACGATTAGAGCAGTTCCTCCAGTCCTATTGCTTTCAAAAAGTTCAGGATGTCGGTAGGTTTCAGGTTAGGTCGATCTTCCTCTTCCTCTTCTCCGAGGTATCGTACCCTTGGATTTTGCAGGGTAATGTATTCTGAGAGAATATGGATAGAGGTTTCCTCCTCTTCCTCGCAAAATCTGCAATCTTCTTTGTCTACTAATCCGAGTTTCTTTAGGTGGCCCCTCAGCCGGCAGTGCCCTGTTAGGATACCCGTTAGTATGCTGAGCTTATTTTTACTTTTACTGATGCAGTCGTCAGATCTCTTCTGGTTATAGTTTCCCAGTAGTGTCTTGGCCTGCCTCATTCCTTGTAGTCCTATCCGGTATTGGGATCTTTTGTTATTTACTTCTTTTCCAAGTTCATCAAGTATTGTACTGGTGCTTATTCCGCAGAAGGGTTCAGGTCCCAGAAAGGGTGTTTCAGCCCCTTTTTTTGCGAGTACGTCTGCTATTTCATTACCCTCCGCTCCAGTGTGTCCCGGAACCCCTAGGAGGGTAACAGAGTTGTTCTTGCCTAGTTCGTTTAGATTCTCTAGGCACTCCCAAACATCTTGGAGTTGATTACGTGGGAGTTCAAGGCATTAATGGCTGCTTGGCTGTCTGACATGATGATGATGATGCGAAAATTTCTTTCTATGTTGAAATGTACACATTTTCCAATGGCGTATATTTCAGCTTGGAAAATGCTCGGCAATTTGCCTAAACTTTCTGAATATTTGGTTCCAGGCCCATATACTCCTATTCCTGTTCCTTCTGTTGTTCTAGAACCATCTGTGTACCATTTAATGGCACTTCTCTTGAGTTTTGGGATGGTATCTTTGTCCATTTGTTTTTGTTACTTAGCTTTGTATTGAATTCTTTCACAAAGCTAAACTTCTTTGTCATCTCATCTTGGGGCATGACCCAGGTTTGGTGATTTCCAGGAAGGAGTCGGAACTTGCATTTGGTTGATCCTGTTCTGGTCATTCTGTAGGTTGTCCTTATCGCTATACTCTCCACTACTATATGGAGGGGTATAAGGCTTAGGATTACCTCCATGGCGGCCGTTGGGCACGTTCTCATTGCACCTGTTATGCTTACGCAGGCTAGCCTTTCGATTTTCGCTAGATTTGTCTTTGTACTGGCCACCTTAGTGTGCCAGACTCTAGCGAAAGATATAACAAAGACAATCAACTTAAGCTCGTTGTGCAATTCATTTAACTTTTCCTCTCGAAAGCCATCTCACTTCAGTGTGTCGAAGTGATTGATGCTGACTTCCTACATTCTCACACACTTTTTAAAAAAGTCTTGATGTTTTCGTTAATTTTTAGACAGAACAGCGAACCCCTGTGATTCTTCCACGAAACTCCACCGTCCTGAGGATCACCATTTGGGAACCGCGGACCTAGAATATCTGAAAAGTGTTTTTTATCCGTTTCATTAGAACTATTCCGGCTGGAGTGATTTTTTTGTATCAAAGATGGCACTATAGGGCTGAGAAACAGAATGGAGTGAAATTCAAAAGTTTTAATTGATTAAAATGTAACATGAGACTGATTTGGAGATCTCTGTTCGTGTGCCATAAATGCAACCTTATAATATTTAAATTCTACTCCACTCTATCTCCTTGTTTTTAATAATAACTATGCAAAGTTTTCTCTGACGAGCGGTTCCTAAAAAAATGGGTCATAAAGTTACTATTGAAAATGCTATGCGATATGTTTTACTTAAAGCACGAGATTTTTCCCATATGATGATGATTTTCACCTCCGATTTCGTTAAACCTCCATCGATTTTCATGATAATTGGTGAGTAGTTAGAGGATACCTCAAGAAACAAAAGTGACATGGTGCCAACTTGCGCTTTTACCCTGGGGGTGGATACCATCCCTTCTCGGAGGTGGAAATTATTTTATTAAAAATAACCCCAGAAATCGATAGGGTTGAAAAATTAATTAAAATCATAAATCATGCATATAAATGTTGAAAAATATTTATTTTATTTAATTAAACGAGATTAATTACGCCAAAATGCTTAAATCGGCATTTTTTACCATTTTTAACAAAAGGGGTGGATTTCACCCCTAAAATGCAAAATGCGTAAGTCGGGCATATGTCATTTTCGAAGTTGAGGGTAAAATACACTCAATCCCAAATTCTCATGCAAATCGATGGATGTTCACAGATATCTGAGGTAATAGTTGATTTTTACCTTCATTCACTGTAGTAATAATAATGACGTTGCAGTTGCGTATCTAATTCTTAGTGAAATTTTGCCTTTTGCAAAAATTTATTGACAAAAACTATATATTGAAATTGTTTTGCGTCTAAAAAATGTCAGCACAGTTTAAAAAGTTTTTTAGAAAAACTTTCTTGAGAAGTTCACACAGAACAATTGAAAAACGAACAAGTAAACGGGAACCATGTGTGCATTCTTCTTGCAATAGAATAAACGCGATTAAAAAAATATATGTAGTAAATCCCGTTACTGAAACATATGTGCATGTTACTCGATATAATTATTGAAAAAATATAAGATTTGTTTTCATAAGCGGATGCAGTAGGTATAGATGATTATTAAGTAACAAAAATATAACTTTTTCAAATACCTAGAATTACATATATTTAACGTATAAAAATTAAAAGTCAAATGAAAGTGTTTTGACATTTTAAATAATTTATTCACAGCGAAAAATCGCGTTTACATTTCAGTATTTTCAACTAATGAAAGGCCCAAGTCTGAACAGTGAGATTTTGATATAAAAATGTCCTTGATTTGTAGCGTATTTTTTCTATTAATGGTTTAAATTGTAAATAATAAAATATTTTACTCATAACCTCAAAAACGGTATTCTGGAAGAAAGTGGATAGTTGTAGTGATGATTCAAATGTCCCCATCTAGCGAAATATTTCTTTTTAGGATTGCTAAGGGTTTGTTCATTTAATTTTATTATACGCTGCAACAATTCCAGTCTTGGGGAGTCCCACGTGTCGGTGATGACGTTATGAGGTTTTTTAGAGTTTTCTCACAACTGTTTATGTTTCGCAGCGCCACTTTAGGAACAGTACTGTTATGGTCAAAAATCAATATCAAAATTTTTAATTTTGCTCTTTTCCAAATCGTACTTGGGACGTTGATCGCAAGAGTACGACGAGATCGACTCTAAAATGATTTACTCTCAAAATATTAATAATGTTCTAACCTATATAGTTTCTATACGTGTTTTCATGCTTTGTGCACCAGGAGTTTCCCTCAAAACATTACCGCAAATCAATCTAACAATTAATACAATGTTGCTTCTTTACGAGATATTTTGGTGTTCCTACAATATTTTTTGAAGGAAGCTTTGTGAAACCCGCACTTAATTATTAGTCACATTAGCAAACGAGTAAGGAATTTACTTTATCAGATTCAACATCCTAAGAACGGTTTCTGCCTTTCGGCTTCGTCAGTTAGGCTTTTCGATGGTAGCACATCTAAGAATTAGTCACATTATGTACACTATTTTCTGTTATGTATTCATTTCATTTACTTTTTTCAAATTTAATTACCTGTCTTGTATAGGCTTGGTTTTCAAACAATTACACTACTTGTTTACCTAAAATGCCGTTAGAGCGGCGCTCTTATCGCGCTAAATCGAACCGGGCTGGCGTATACATCTCACCGATGCTTTTGAGATGTTCAGATGTACGAATAGCTGGTGTTCCTACAATATTTTTTGAAGAAGGCTTTTTGAAAATCCCAAATTTAGACTGACATCATCGAAAAATTCAGTAAATGTATACCTATACAATAAACTCCCAGACCGTTATAAAAATTTAAACAAATTTATATTTAAAATAACCCCAAAACACATGCTGCTTCAACAAAGTTTTTATTCATTAGATATTTTAAGACAAATTCAAATGCTTAAGTGCCCATCTTTGGTAAATAAATAAATTAAATGACTAAATTATATATTTTTTATTTACAATGCTGAATCGTAATAGTATATTATGCAACGATCATGTAATGATAGCTATTAATACACGAGCTTAAGGTAAGTTACGACATGAGCCGCAGGCGAGTGTCGTAAATCTTAAGCGAGTGTATTAATAGCCATTATATGAAAGTTGCATAGGCTATTTTTTCAACGACAAAATATAAATAAGTACTTTAACTGAAAACTATTAATTTATTTGATACAACAAGAATAATTTTGACATTAGCTTTTACAGAACTGTCAATAATATCTAATATCTATTAACAACGTACTTGTTTACAACGTAGAAATTTCTATTGGTGCAAAGTCAGTTTTATAATAGAAAGCAGGGGTTTTGATTGATCAAAATCAGTTTTATAATGAAAAGTGTGCTATAATGAGGTTTAATATAAAACGGATAGCGCACACTTAATAAGTAATTTAAAGTAGAAAAAATATTTTATTTTTTTTATCTTTATGAATTTGTATGTCTGTAAGTATCTTTGTATATCACTGTTATTTTGACGTGTACAATAAAAATTTTGTTTTCAAGTTACGAATAAATCTATCTATCATTTTAACTCTTCTAAATATTTTTTAAGCAGATATAAATTTACATTAGATAATCAAATTCATAATAACAATACTCGTCACTGTTAAGATTTTCACATACCGTTCTATCGATTAACTATATCTCCTAAATCTTCACATACTGTGTTTGAAAATATTCAACAACTATTCAACTTCCTAAAAAAATTTGAATTCTAAGAAAATGAAAATGTTTAAATTATTAGGCAATGTATATTCATTAGATGAATATTTTACTATAGTAACAGACAATGTATTTTGAACATCTTTAGAAAATAAATGAATTTATGTGGTTATTTATAGATGATTGATATTTAAACTAAATATCTCTGAATGTTTACTGCATTTTTGATTATTGCATAGAAGCTAAAATACTAGCCATTATAATTAAATACATTTATATCTTCACCTTCCTTCGATAATAATAATTATTAATAAAAACATCTTGAAATAAAGTTAATTTTCTCTTGATACGTCTATGAAGATTATAATTCTCCTAAACACATGTTGGACATAAGACATTGTTTCCGGATGAAATACTTCTTCTGAAATATAATACTCATATCATGACTTAAAAGAAAAAGATTTAATTTGGTTTTTATTCGGATGAATACGTCATAGGATACACGTTTTTTCGCCTTCATCTAAGAGAATAAGTTACCAGTTAATATTATCTGTTATAGTTTATGCTGAAATATTTATTTGCTAATTTTAAGATAACTTTTAATTAATTTGAGTATTTAATATTAACGTTTGCAAAACAATATTGCACGTATAAAAATACGAAAGACAATATACAAATAACAAATAATGTCAGAGGATATGTGTGATATTACTACGCGAAAAAACAACTAACAACTTTAGGTAAAATTCAACACTGCCATTTCTAAGCCTTTTTTGTAGAATGCTTTATTTTTGTCTTCAAAATAGGCTTCAGTTTTGGCAATCACTTCTTCATTGGGGCCTAATTTTTCCCTGGAGCATTATTTTTAGGTTTTCAACCAGGAAGTAGTCGCTGAGGGCCAGATTCGGAGAATGCAGTAAATGGGGGAAGTAATGAAAAATGCAATTCGTGGAATTTTGGCATTGTTGCGAGCGCTTGTGACACGATGCATAATTTTGGCGAAAGAGCACTTTTTCTTCTTCATTCAGGATCGTTTTTTCGCAATTTCTTCCTTTAGACGCACCAAGAACGCCATAAAATATTCGCTAGTGATTTTATTCTTCCTTTCACAAGATAATTAATTAAAATCAAAAGTTGCCTTGAATTTTCAATATAAAATAAATGGATCAACCATGAAATGAGGCGACAATATAAAGGGCTTAGGAGTTCAGTTTGATTCTCAATTAACATTTATTCTACACATAAATCAAGGGCGGTAATTACCCCCCCCCATGATTATAATTTATAAAAAAACTTATAAAACATAATACACACAAAACTGTTTTACATAATAAAGAAAGGGGTGCTTCTTATAACGCGATAAAGAAAAATGTATGCAGCTTCCTTATTTTACTAGACTTTTAATAGTAGCAGTCTAAAAGTGTTTTTTTTTGTTTTAACCATTTTTAGTTCTAAGTAGTCTCTTTGTGATTATAATTTAGTATTAATAAAATTTTGTTTTAAACATGTTGTCTTTAGTCCAAGAAATGAAGTAAAATCATTCAGCAAAAACTAGTAACAGATCAGATCGACTTGAAATTTTTTGCAAATTGTTAGGAAAGGTGTCTAGTTCAGAAGTAGAAAACTTTCGTTAGTGGCGTTTTGGGTGGGGCGATGGGGCATCAAAAGTGAGGGAAAAAAATAAAAAAACTTGCGCAATTGATAAATTATCCTTTTTTAATGAATTAATCTTAAAGACAATTTTTCATGAAAATAAACCCCTCCCGAGTTGTAGGGTGTAGAAAATTTTCATCACAAAAATTGTACATTCCTAAAAGTTTTTTAAATATAACCGAAAATAAGCAGAAAAAAGTTATGGACAAAATAATTTTTTTTTTCATTTTTTTAAGCCATTTTTTTAGCGCTATCTAGACTGTGGTATTTCAAAAAAAAATCATTTTGCAGAAATACGTAACATATGTTTCTACAATTGTCCAGTAATTTTTAGCCCTATGGGATAATTATTTTTTAAGTTTAGGTATGTTAAAGTCGAGCTAAATTTTTGTTTTTTAGCGTGAAAAGTATTGAATTTTGAAAAAACTTTAAAGAGAGAAGACTTTGAGCAAATGTTCTTCCGAATAATTTCCATTTTTTTTATCTTTTGACGGTAACGAGACATGGCCGTTTGAAATTGCATACAATTAAAATACATTTTTTTGTATGTACGATTTTTGTGGTGAAAATCTTTATTTTCTACGCCCTATAACTCGGGAGGGGTTTATTTTCTTGAAAAATTGTATTTGACATTAATTCATTAAAAAAGGATAATTTATTTATCGATTGCGCAAGTTTTTTTCTTTTTTTTCACTCACTTTTTGCAATAAACTATTAAATAAACAAAGATCGGCAAATTCTAAAACTAAATATCTGTTGTGTCGCCGTAAGACTTTCCCGCCAGTTATAAAATAAAAATTAAAAAAATTAATTTGGTGTTAAAATCAAAAGTCCAAATCAAATGATATTTGGTATCCCAAAAAAAAATCGTTTCGAATTTTTTTAAAGTAAAAATGACATTTGAAATATTATAAAAGGAAAAACATTTCACATGCCAAAAAAAAGTAAAACAATTTTTTAGGCGCGCAATTTTATTTTCTTTTTCTTTGACATGTCAATTGTCATTTGGATTTTAAATTTTAAAATTTTTTTCCATTGCTTAGTTTTAAAATTAAGGAATGAAAATTTTAGGATGTATTTACAAGCCAATAAGGCACCTAAATGCCAAATAAAAACTTTAGGTCTTTTATTTTTTTTGTAATGTACATAGGGCTACTGCGCCCCCTCAGCTCAATCGGATTAAGCGTACAGACACACAGACAGACAGACAGACGGACAGACATCCATCTGGAAATCGTTTTAATTATCTTAGGGGACCTCAAAATGGATATATCCGTTGTTATCTCAATTTTTTTTAGCGCGTTCACAATACTTTCCCTTTGCGAGGGGCCGGAAAAGTAAAAATGTTTTATAATGCATAAATAAAACAATAACTGCAAATTTTCACTTTCTAACATAGTAAAGCACCCAAGAATACTACCTTCTGCCAATGCTTTTACATGTAAAACATGGTTATGTGTGCCTACAGGCGGCCATTTTTAAAGGGCCAGGGTCACGTGTTCTGGACTGCCTAATTCAAGATATTTAAGACTGACTGCTGGCCTTTTACTTGGGAATTTTATCTAATCCTATTAACTTATCAGTTGTACTAGTAAACAAGTACATCACGGTTGTACTATATAAATTGACATACAAATTAATTTTTTTCTTTTGCCAGTTCTAAGTCTATAAAAAGTGTAAAGACAATTTTAGTTTTTCATGAATGTAAAAAAAATAAATATTTACATACAAATTGGAACTAAATAAATAAATGCTCAAAATTTTATTAGTACAACCCTGTGATTTTGGAAAGTATTTCATAATGATTTTGAAAATTACTTATCAAAATTTTGTGCTAAATATTAATCTAAAGTGTCTGGGCAGGATTGTCTCTATAATTTTAAACATATTTTCGTAATAACCATTCAACTAGTAACTGTAATATAGTAATATAATTTAAATTTCTAGGTTGTATTTCTAATGTATTTTATACCGTACCGAATTTCAACACAACAGAACAAAATGATTGTATAGTTTTGTTATACTTATATCATTGTATATCCTTAAACAATACTTATATTATGTTTAAACGACAATTTTGTTCTAATACGGAGTGTTTCTTCGCTCTACAGGACATTATCAAACGTTTAAAATACAGGGTTGTCATGTTGGGCCGGTTAGAGGAAGAATTGATTATTTTTTGATTGATACCTTCCTTCGGTTTACATATACCTAAATAACCCTAACACACAATAAGCGGCGTTTCTGGCCGACTCGGATTAGACGAGATTTGTAGTATTACATAGTACTTATACCCTATTCGAATTCTCAGAAGCATCTCATATGATTCGATTTTCATATAGATATAGATATTCATATAGATATATCGTGTTACATCCAAGTTTTTAGGAAACATGGCGTATTGTGTACAAGCAGGTTCTTTATCAGTAATTAAATGCAGTCGTAAAAAAAGTTTAAATCTGGCAACCCTCCAAAATTTGTGAAGGTACACTTGTTGAATCATTTAAAATAAAGTTGTATAGCGCGTATTTAAACAACACTACCGGACTTTAATATCATATAGAATTATTGTATTAATATTGCGCCATCTTTATTTACAGGTATAGCCGTTTAACAAACGCCGCCATTATGCAAAATTCCCTTAAACTTGAAAATATCACATAAAAAGTAGGTTTTTCAGAAATGTAGAGACATCCCTTTCATACAATTTTTTATATTTTTATACAAAATAATTTTTGTTTAACTTAATTATTTAACTATGTCAATAAAACGATATTTTTTTTAATTTTTAATAAACCATCCGTGTAATTTAAACTGAGGCCCATCAATTTTTTAGGTAGAAATACATATATATATATATATATATATATATATATATATATATATATATATATATATATATATATATATATAGCTATATGGTACGACTGGGCTTCCTACCGTGTTAATTTTTAGGTTCACTGAGACTCCGTTGTTACCGAGCGTCCATTATACGGACGCCCAGTAACTTTTTAATGAAACTTGGGCCAATCGATGTAAATACTCTTATAACACACTTTAATACAGAAATCTTGAGGACGCCCAGATAAGCCGTTTTTAGAGGCTGTACAAAATGGTATTTCAAGTGTTGGCCCGTCGTGTGCGCTGTCAATATACATTTCTCTCTATATATAATGTATATTTATAACGGTTCACTGGAAACCTTACTATTTGGCAACGCTGTACTTGATTATATATGTAATGTAGCTGCCTGGTCGCTTTTATTTGTTAAAATGTATCGTACGAGAACGCGACGAATAATAAAGGCAGCAGTCGAAAATAAAGATGGTAAGTCAATTATTTAATTTATTACTTTTTCAAAAAATTCTGAATATTTGATATAGTTATATTAGATATCATTTTATTTTCATTTACTGTATTTCACATAATAATTCAATACAATACATAAGGTGAATAGTGTTCGGTGATAATGTCATAAGAAGTTTTTTAAATGTAACACAAAATATAATTTTTTAATTTAATTTAATTTTGAAATCAATTTTTCAAGAAAATGCCGACACAAGCATGAATTTAAAAGTCTTTATTGGCTACAAACTAATATATTAAAAGTAAAAGAAAGCACATTAATAATCAGAATACAAGAAGCAAGAAGACTGCCATAATTCTTATTAATTTGTCAGATAGGAACACCGTTTTAAGATGTTTTTATTTTCAGAATTATCCGATGATACACACGAATCAAATAATGATCGCCAGTCAGATAGTGATTTTCTTTCTCCATCAATAACGGATGAAAGCGAGGTTGATATTTCACATCTTGATGGTTGTCTCGATGACCTAGTATTTGAAGATCTGCAAACAGTGCCTCTCCATATGACTCCTATTAAATTTGAACAATTATTTGAACCAAAATCACCTTACAACGATAACAATGTTCATGTTCAACTAGAGTCTTCTCATGGTAACAGTGATGAAGTTATATCTGAGGAATCCAGTCCAACTAATAGCCATAAAATTAGTGGAGTTTTAAAACCTAAACAGCGTAATAATTTTTCTGGAGGAAAAAAAAGAAAACATGCTTGTATATACTGTGATGTTTCAACATATAATTTTGCCAGACATTTGCAACGACAGCACGCAGACGAAATAGAAGTCCAAAGACTGTTATCGATGGAAAAAGGAAGCTTAAAACGTAAACAAGCTATTGATAAAATCCGCAAGGAAGGAGATTTTTGTTCTGGTGACCAAGTTCCAGTCCAAAATAAAAAAGGAAAATATTTAAGGCGTAGTGGAGAAAAACTCGTACAAACTGAAGATGAGAACAATACATTGGCACTACTTCCTTGTACACATTGCAGGGGCCACTACGCTCGGAAAACACTTAGAAGGCATGTCAAACGTTGTCAATTTAATAAAGAAGCTGGAAATTCTAAACGGCAACGCCCTCAAGCAGAAGGTCACACTTTAATGTCAGATCATTTTGGGCCCAACGATCCTCTTCGTACTTCAGGAGTACTGAAATCACTTAAAGCAGATGAGGTATCTCTGGTGGCCAAACGTGACAAAATAATTTGTGAAGTAGCCAGAAAATATGTCAGATCCCATAAAGACAAACACCTCTTGTCGCTAGGCGATATATGAGACGACTGGCTCGTCTTCTCAATGAGGTGCGTAATATTGAAAATGATAAATCTTTATCACTTTTGTCTATTTTACACCCACGCAAATTTAAATCAATTATAGCAGCAACACGTATAATTGCTTGTTACTCTGCAGATAATAAAACATTCAAGTCACCTTCTCTAGCCCTTCAGATGGGAACATTATTGAAAAAGGCAGTTAGTGCTGCCTATTACCTAGAAGTGCAAAAAAATTTTGAATCAACTGCTTTAAATGTTTTAAATTCAATGAAAAAGTTAATTGAAGAAGAGTGGGCTACAGAAGTATCTTCGGAAGCAGGACAAAATTTAAATTTAAACAGGTTTAACAAACCGACCTCTTTGCCTAAAGCAGAAGATATTTCAAAAATGAAACAATATTTAGATCGATTAATTGCAAAAGCAAAAACTGAATTAAATTTAAATTCTAAGAATGAGGTAGCATTCAAACAATTAATTGAAGGAACTTACTGTAGCCTGCTTATTTTTAATAAACGCCGTGTAGGTGAACTTCAAAGAATTTTATTACACACATACTTGAAAGCTGCAGATAATAAACCATCAGGAGAATTTGAAAAATTGCTTTCGCCCACTGAGAAAATTCTGATACAAAAACTTAAAAGAATTGTCATTACGGGTAAAAGAGTAAGAGGCGTACCCGTGTTGTTCGATGAAACAACAAGAGATGGATTAGATTTAGCAATAAAACTTAGAGACAATTTTTTTGAAGTTTTCAATCCATATTTGTTTGGTGTATGTCACTCTGAATCATGCATTAGTGGATATCATATATTTAGAAAGCACGTCACTTCAGCTTTAGGTGATCCAAATAAAACATCTACTCTAACTTCTACAAAGTTACGCAAACATCTTGCAACAATCGCACAAATATTAAAAATGGGCAATGAAGACTTAGAAAAACTGGCAACATTCATGGGTCATACGAGCAAGACCCATAATGAATGGTATAGATTACCGTCAGATGTTTATCAGACAGCTAAAGTGTCAAAAATATTGCTTCTATCCCAAAATAGCTCAATTGACCAATATAAAGGACGAAGTTTAAATGATATTGATGTAGGAACTGAGATATTAGAAATACAACATATTTTTAGATGTGCTGCCATCTATGATTAGAAGAGAGTATTGACAATTATTAAAAGCAAAAAATTCCCGGTGTATTGGGGTTGCATACACAATTTGCATTGTGTGTTGCAAAGCTTTTATTTGACTGATTCTAGTCAAAATGTCACTCTCTTCACTGACGAAGCCGAAAGGCAGAAACCGGTCTTAGGATGTCGAATCTGATAAATTAAATTCCTTACTCGTTTTCTAACTTTGTATTAATCTCTGAAAGGGATACGAAAGAAGAGAGTGACATTTTGACTAGAATCAGTCAAATAAAAGCTTTGCAACACACAATGCAAATTGTGTATGCAACCCCAATACACCGGGAATTTTTTGCTTTTAATAATTGTCAATACTCTCTTCTAATCATAGATGACAGCACATCTAAAAATTTTATCTTATAGCGGATATAGCTACTGACTTGTACGAGTTTGGAATTTTATTTATTGGATTCGAAAAGCCTAACTGACGAAGCCGAAAGGCAGAAACCGGTCTTAGGATGTCGAATCTGATAAATTAAATTCCTTACTCGTTTTCAAACACAACATAATTCTGATTCAGATGAAGAGGAAGAAGGAGAAGAACTGATAGTTAACAAGAGTAGCCCTCTTCAGGAAGTTAATTTAAATGTTAGAAAAATGAAGAAAAAAATAATTGCTAGGAAAAAATGGGCTGCCGAAGAGAAGAAACTTACAGAGCAATTTTTCAAGAACCATATAAAAAAGAAGATCCCACCCAAAAAACATGAAGTTCTGCAATTACAAGAACTACATCCAACCATTTTTAAAGATAGGAAATGGGACAGTATAAAAGTGTATGTGTGTAATCAGTATGCAAAAAAATAAGAGCTGAATATTTGTTATAATGAATTTTAAGTTTTTAGTTTTCCTTTTATGATTTGTTCTAAAAAGTTTTACGCGTTTGTTTTTATGTTTGTTATACCGGAGTTTGAGGTTTTGTTTTTTTATAACTTGTTCTAAATGTTTTAAGTACGTGTCTGTTTTTTATTTTTGTTATACCGGAGTTTGAGTTTTTACTTTTCTTTTTATAACCTTTGACGTTTGTTTTTTAATTCTGTATGCCTTTTATCTAAATAAAAATTTTTGTATGAAACTTTTGTCTTTTAAATATCTTCATGTGATACTATATCGTCCCGAATATATATAATTTATTTGTATGGTAGGCGTGCTTATTTTCAAATTTGCTGAGACTCCCCTGTCCATTATATCAATACCGGAGTTTCAGTTGACCTGAAAATTAAGACAACTAGATAGAGATTGAATCATACCATATTGAATACGTATTTAAAAAAGTGACAACAGCGCTTGGAGGCTTAGTAAATATATTCTCACTCTTTACAGGAGGCGCTTTGACATAAACACCAGCAAAACATATACTAAATGTATATAGCTGATTTCAGGTTGACCTATCCAAGTATTGGAGGTTGAATTAGCCCTTACAAATAGCGGTCTGTATATACAGGTGGAGTTTAGGTTGGCCATTTACTGAATGGAGTCTCAGTGATACCACGTAGATAAATATATATATATATATATATATATATATATATATATATATATATATATATATATATATATATATATATATATCATCAGAAAACTTCACTGCGCCATGAATTTTTTGGGTTACCTGCGAGTATCGGAGATTTTTTATTATTTCTTTGTACGCTGCAATCTTTAATGAATCTTGAACGCCATTATTTTGTTCTACATTTCATCACTGTATAACATAATGATTGTATTTTTGTCGTATTGCAATCCAGGCTGCATAATAATGCACTTATAAATTTTTTTTTCGAAATTCTATTATTGTGCGAGGCTGCCGTATACAATCACTATACAATGATTGTATAGCAATTCCGAAGTGCACATGTAAATTTGTCGTATAAGGATTGTATACGAAAGTATCACTTAATATAGTTATAGTAATATTATAAGGGTTGTATAACCAGCTAATAGAACGTCTATAATAGCAATTTGTTTTATAAAAGTGGGCCCTTTTTGGTTAAATAGACGTTGTATAATAGTTTTATACTGCGTTATACGATTTTCATGTTTCTATAATATCAGTTGTGTAGCAGTTCTCACAACCATTATAAAAGTTAAATTGCTAGCTGGGCTGCAGCCGCACATTTCGAATCAGTTGATCAAATCATGTTAAAATAAAAAGTACCATTTTTTATTGCATAAGAAATCCTTCCATATTTTCTTTGGGTTTGATAAATCTAAAAAGTAATTAGCCCTTAATCCACTTTTAAAGCCCGCTCTTCTGCAAAAATAATATCGAGCTCTAAACAGCCGCGAACTGATTATAAAAATGATGAATGAAGTGATAAAGCAGATCAGTCCGAGAGTGGAGTGCTAAAATAATTTGATTTCTATATTGAATTCTGTTTGAAGTGAGGCGCTAGATTGCATTTTGTTGGCGTTAATTGAAATTGACGAAAAAATAATTAGTTTTCCACAGTTTATCATCGCTCTCTTTTTCATCGCACTCTTCGCATCGTTTCGTCATTGCCGGAGTCCGATATTAAACGGATTCCAGCCAAAAATTTATACGTCAATCCAATAAAAAAATTTTCGTCTTTATATTTCTGTGATATAATTAAATAATACGTATGACGTCAATAATCACTAATAGAGGCACTTTTTTTCTGATTGCTAGTGTTTTAATTTTTCTTAAAATTGTTAAACAAAAGGACCCCGCACAATTTAAATGTAAAAAACGTCCCGGCAAATTGGCTGAAAATCAAACCTTTCTGATTAAGGAATACGAAGTCAGCATTAGAAACCTTGAAAAAATGGGTAAAAACACAAATTCCTAATTTTCAATTTTTCAACTTTAACAACTTTGGCCATCTAAAACTTTGAAATTTGGGGGTTCAGAATTCCATTTCAAAATACGACGATTTGCTGTAGTTTTTGAAAATATCACAAAACAAGTATACAGGGTCCAGCAAATCTCTGTCGTATTTCTATTATTTTCTATTATTTTCTTATTGTATAAAACTTACAAATTTATTTGAAAGGTATCTATTAATGGTGGTTAAAAGCAAACATTTTAAAATTATTTTCATGTATACAGGGTGGTCAATTAGTAAACTAGGCAAATGACTTAATTTTTTTCAAATGCAATGCCATTTTTACATTTTTATAACCTTTATAGTTAGTACTACACAAACAAACAAACTTTTTCCCAAAAATATTTGAATTTGCACATCCCTATTTCGATTTTGATCAAAAATGTGTTTTCTCTAAATAACTTTTAAACGACGAAAAATAGGTACGGAGAGTAAATGGCAAAGTTGAAGGAAATAAAAATCACTATCCATTGATGAATAAATATACAGGATGTCCCCTTTGAAAAAACTGAAAAAACTTGTACAATGTACTTACGTTTTTGAAATGTTATTTTAGACCACCAATCTCAAAAAGTTGCGATTTGTTAAAAAGTGATGTGCAAATTCAAATATTTTTGGGAAAAAGGTTGTTTTCTCCGAAATGGCTGGCAGTTTTACAAAAAAAGAATTTCATATTCCTTAAGTTGTCCACACATAACAAACTGCTCCTCTACAAGCAGATATTGAAACCCGTTTGGACGTATGGTAGTCAGCTTTGGGGCTGCGCCAGTAAAAGTAACATTCAAGTTATCCAACGTTTTCAAAATAAAGTATTAAGGAACATCGTCGATGCACCCTGGTACTGTCGCAACAGTGATCTTCATAGGGACCTGGATGTAGAAACTGTTGACAAGACTATATCTAAATCTGCCAGCAGCCATGAACAACGGCTGCTCCAACATGGGAACGTTGAGGTCATCCAGCTCCTCGATAATACCAATTTAGTAAGAAGACTCAAGAGGACCAAACCTTTTGAACTAGTTCAGTGACAGTCCTAGTTACAAACAGAGTATTGTGCGGATTTGTGTTACACGTTACCGGTAGTGTTACTAAAATTATCAGACCCTAGGTACACTAGTGAGTAGGACCTTAGTATTTAAGAATTCTAGTTAAGTTAGGTTGGATCAAAATTGCTACGACAAAAAAAAAAAAAAAAAAATTCCTTAATCAGAAAGGTTTGAAGAATTTTACACGAAATCTCCAGCCAATTTGACCGGGACGTTTTTTACATTTAAATGGTGCGGGGTCCTTTTATTTTTAAATGTAACCTTTTTTTGTAGAATACATTAACAAAGTGGCAACAATAATAAAGTACTATAATAAACAACGGATTTCCCATGATTAGCTCCAAATAAAAAAATAATAATTTCCGATTTATATATTTTGAAAATAAAAAGGCGTCGAATAGATGCTTTTAAAAAATGATAATTTTAAAACATAAGTTTTATTAAACAAAGACAATGTTCATCGTTTTAATTATTTTTGCATCAAAAGTAAAAGTATAATTATGATAAATGTACAAGGATTTTTATTGTTATGCCTCTATTAATATACAGGGTGGTCCTTAAGTAATTGTACATAGAAGTATGGTAGATTCCTCACTTTAAAATATTACGATTTGAACCAACTTGTTCTAATAAAATGTTGCTAATAAGGAATATACAGGGTGTTAAAGGTTACATTTTAAGATTTATTTTTTGCAATAACTTTAGCGTTTTGGAATATGTTTACATAAAAATTTGGAACTGGGGATTTTTGGGAACGAGAAATCATAATTTGGTACCTACTTCGATGTAATTTGTAGAGGGCGCTCGTTAGGCCACATTTGTGTCATAAATGTGCGATAAACTTTTTTGCTCTTTAAGCGCTATTTTTGGAAAATAATATTAAAGCCACTTTACTTTTAAGTAAAAAAGTATACTTGTTATTAACCTTGAAACTTAACGGTCAAATTTTCTATGAGAAAACAAAAATAAATTCAAAATTAATGCCTTCCTGAGAGCTTATAGTCTCCCCTTTTAAAATGCTTTCTTTTTTTTTCTTTTCGTACATTTTAGGCAACGATACTTTAGTTTTTTCCCGAACGCCTCGCTCAAATTCAACGGCCTGACGCGCGCAGAGTAATTCAATTTTTTTTAAATAACTTATAATATAATTTTGTGTCAAATTTTCCGCTCTTTAATATTTTTTGTTTTTCGATTTATAACACAAAAGCCAAATTTTCGATTTTGTTTTCGAAATTGCGAACTTAGCATACACTTTAGAGCAGCAAAGAAAACTGGGTTGTACAGGCATAAGAGCTCCAACAGTTACCTCCAAGCAAAACCAAAGTATAAAAAGATCTAAACAAGAAGTTTTGCACACACAAAAAATGGTTTTAGCCTAAGAACTTTTCCGCTCAAAAAAAGTAAGTAATACAACATTTTCTTATCCATTAAATTTTTTTTTGTTTTTTTTGTATTTTCTGCACGAATTGCGTCTTTTTATGCGTTTTAGAGCAAAAAATGACATACCCGACCTATGCCAAAATCAATAGGTGCCATACTTGTATCAGCCCCAATCAGGATCTGTCTCAACCCGATCGGTTCAATATGTATTAAGAAGAGTATAGATAGGCCCAGCCGTAATTTTCGCAGACTCGTATCTTTTAAACTACGTTATATTAAGAGTTTAAATTTGGACACAATTATGTATATGTATTATTCCAGTGCTTTTAGTATCCCGAAAGGTGAATCTTTTTTGGATACCAAGATACAACAATAAAAATCTCTATAAAACGGTATTTTTCAAAATCAATACTCTTAGCCCTCAAGAACTCAACTCTATAATCAATATGTCTGCCAAATTTCAGCTCTTAATCTTTAAAAATGTGCATTTAGGAATATTTATAAAAAAACATAATTTCCTCGCAACAAATTGCCCCATCTGGCGGAATGCGTCTATAAGCTCAAGACAGTACAGTCCGATAAACAATTAAATCTGGCACAACTGAATCGCGCGCAGGGTTCAGTTTCAAGGTCTGTAATTTAGTGGTCGAATTCCATTTTACATACTTTTTTAGGTCTATAAGAATTGGTTTTAGGTAGATGTATTTTCCCGAACGGAAATTTGTTCGATATAAATTTACTCGAACGAAAAATTGCTTGAATAGAAATTACGTAAGGGTAGGTTAATTATTGATGGATTTTGGGTTTATATCAGACTATTGTTTAAATTGTTTCTTTGCAATAATTGAATTAGCTAGATAGTTTTTGTAAATACGTTTATTATTTAAACTATACAATTTATAAAATATAAATGTGCATATGAAACATATAGTTACATACAAATAAAATCGATTTTTTTAGTTTTCAATAGATCAGTAAAAAGAAACGCATTTAATAAAATGCAATCGACTAATTTAATTTTTATCGTAAGATTCTGTCATTTTTACTATACATTTTTAGCGGTTTTTAACTTTGCTGTTGTGTATTTTAGCCGTGATATGGATAATTTTGAAAATCATACTTATATTTATCTAAAACTAATAACTGTCTTAAGTTTATGAATTAAAACTTAATTATTTATTAAGCGTTTACAAATTTTGGTGTATCAATTAGAATCTTCGTTTTAATCTTTATCTCTTCAGTCCGGAAGATTAACACAGGTAGATTGACACTAATAACCGTCATTATCATGAAGGATTGAATAATAATAAGTACCTTAATTGGATTTCATTTAAATAATAATAATAATAATAATTTATTTACCATGAAATTACAAAATATGGATTGTACAATACATTAATTATATGTCACATGGCGAATAAATGGGAGAAAAAGCCCACAAAAGCAAAAATTGTGCGTGAGCCTATTATTCCATCTATGCATTTTTGTGCAAATTTTTATAAATATAATTCATTCAGGTAAGTATGGTATAAATAAAGATGTATAATAAAATAATGAAAATTTTGGGATGTTATTTACGTACATGTAAACACACCAATATATACACATATACATGTCGATACAGGGAATACATTAGATTAAGAAGAATTAAAAAAATAGAACATGTTTTAAACAGGGATTTAATTTGTTACTAATATGATTTCATGTACTTTGAGACCTATTTGTAAATACAATATTAGATATGTAACCGTAAGGGAGAATCAGTAGCCAATTTCTAATATGCTTTTTGAATAAATTATAAGAATGTATTTTTTTTTATATCTGGTGGTAGTTTGAACAGCTTAGGACCTAGGTAGGTATAACATTTTTGACCAATTGTTTTTTCTGCTCGGGGTACAGTAACGGCATTGATTCTGTATCTAGTATTATAGGGATGGCTAATTAAAATCAATTCTTCTTTATGTTTATATTGTTTCAAGATAATTGTTTTGGCGAATAACTGACACATGTTTAATACTCCTGACTCAGAAAACAAAGCTTCAGAAGAATATCTTCTTGGTTTTTTATACATATTTTTCAATATGCTTTTTTTGTATTTTTTCCACTCTACTGAAGGTGGTTGCCGTAGTAGAACCCCAGAGTTATTTTAAGTCGATAAATTTTGCTAAGTTTTTGAATTTATATACCATAAACCGGAGTTTTTTTATTACGAAGTTGGCCTGTTCGTCCCATTTCATGTGGCAGTCTATGATTATACCTAGATATTTAATTTTTAGTACTGATTTTATAATTGTTTGTGTATTAGTGGTATCTCTGATTTTTATGTTTTGATATGAAGGTAGGTTATTACTGTATGATGTGAAGGGGATGAAGAATGTTTTTTTATAGTTTATTAAGAGTAGTTTTATAGTTAAAGAAATTTGTGATTTTTTAGAAATCCGTTTCCATGGTATTTTTGAGTGAAGTCCAATTTGAGTCCTCATAAAAAATTGCCGTATCATCAGCAAAGCTAATGATTTCTCCTTTCGTTTCCTGCTCAAAGAGGTCGTTGAGGAACACATTGAAGAGAATTGGGCCTAGTACAGTTCCCTGTGGTACGCCGATTCCGATTTTTCTTGAGTCGCTTATAGTTCTATCTATTTTAAGACACTGCTCTCTGTTATTTAAGTAGCTTTTCATTAGGTTATAGGAGATTCCCCGAAAACCAACATTCTCGAGGGACAGAAGAAGTTGCTCGTGATTTACTGTGTCGAATGCTTTTGCAAGGTCGACAAATATACATATAGAAGTTTGGTTTTTATCTATGGCATTGTTTATCATTTTTGTCAACCTTGCAATCGCATCCGATGTAGAGCGGTTGTCTCGGGATCCGTACTGTTTTTCTGACATCACTTTGTATTTAGTGAAGAATGAGTTGATTCTTTTCTGGATAATTTTTTCAAATATTTTACTTATACTAGAAATGAGTGATATTGTGCGATAGTTCGACATGTCTAATGGATCTCCTTTTTTAAAAATAGGTGTTATGATAGCATTTTTTAATATATCTGGGAAATAGTAGGTAAAATTATTTTTTCTCCAACCATCAAAAAATGTTGACATTTTTGTACTATTTTTAGGTGCAAAAGCCATCAATTCCCTTACCGTACAAAAATTTGCTCATTGCTTAGCAACACTTTTAATCCTAGGATTAAAAACGCTACTTTTAATCCTAGGACTAAAAGTAATTGCATTTGAGCTCTCTAGTTGAAATTTGAAGAAAAAAACATTGTCTCTTACAAACTTAGTAAAACAAACTAATTGGGCAACTATATATAGGTATTTATTTGTTATTTATAGTGATATTGAATGTACAATTGGAACAATTATTGCCAAAATTTAAAGCACCACTGAAATTATCACTAACAATTTTCGAACAATTCAAAAGATTTTCATTAATGTTAGAACAACTCAAAATATTCTCCGTAACTGTTGATTCGAGGAAATATCTGAACAGGTACTTGTACCTTCTTTGTCAGGTTGCAATATTTTTCTGGCACTATTCTCTTTGTTGATGCGTGATTCTTCAATATATCCTTCTGCTACCGTACTCGATTTCCAACCTCCATGTCTTTTAAGACAAGTGAGGTCACCGCCACCATCAATAAGAAGTGTAGCAGATGTTCTTCTTAGCGAATGTCCAGTATACTCCTTCCAATTTTCTAAATTCAAAAATTTTGCAATTTCTTGCGGCACGGCACTAATTTTGTGAATACCAACAACCATTCTTTGACACTTCCCATTAACATACTTCAAAAATAAACGACGTTCCTGTATATTTGATGGCCGTAGTGCAACATATTTTCGAAATAAACGCAAATAATTATCGCCTATAATGGTAAACAAACGAGGTTTCTTGTTTTTTGTCTGCAAAATTTTTACGACCAGGACCGAGTCCATATCTTCAATGTCATCAATTTTCAAATGAACTAGTTCGTCACAACGCATAGCACCTCCAATTCCTAATACTAGAACAACCTTTATCATCAAATATACATTATCATGTGCCATATCCAGGAACCGATCCACTTCCTCCTTTGTAAAAACCCTAGACTTTTTAGGTATATATCCATCACTTTGCCTTTTTAACAATGCTCGTAATTTTGAATATTTACTAATATCCACACCATTTTTGATATCCAGTGTGGATCGCAACATTGAATACTGTGACCAAAGAGTAGATGGCTTGACGGTCTTCGTTAAATTTGAGAAATACACCATAAGAACACTCTCCGCATAGTTTTGCACATTTTTTTCTTTACACCAATCCATGAATCGCTGATATGCAAGTTCATAAGCTTGGCGAGATTTGGGTGGCAAAAGATTGAGATATACTGCTTCGGCACTTTCCAATATATCCGCAGGTATATTTTCATCGTGTTCGGGATTCATTTTGAAAGCAGCGTAAAAACTACTACAAAAATTATATGATTAGTACGTCTACTGACCTCTACTTGACAATCAATATTTACCAACAATACCAGATATCCATGACTACCGACTTGCTATCGCTGTTATAATTAATAGGTGTTCAAATTTATTACCAAATTATTAACGATTTTTGAATAAAACTAAATTTATTTTAATTTTGACTTGGTTGGAGAAAAAATAGTATATATCATACGCTCCGCCTCGCAACTGCAAATATTGCTCGTAAAAAAAATATGCACTTTTAATCCTTATAATATAATATACTATTATTTTACTCTGATAGGCGAGTTTCGACCTTTATTATTTATTTGCAGAAAATATTTTTAGTCATTCGGGAGTGTTAGAGTGTTTTTAAAGTTTGAAGCCATAATTTTAAAAATGGTAAATATTTTAAATAAAGTGAGACTCAGAAGGTAAGATATAAATATTTGTGCAAAGTATTTTTGTGTCAAAAATGAGAATGCAGAAGAAAATTTAGTTCCCATAATAACAGAATATGGATTGAAATAAGATATTCAAAAACTGTTTGCAGAGAGTACTAGATAACGCATCCTCATTTTTACTTCATAAAAATAATAATCCTGCCGAACATTTTAATAGCCTGGTAAATAAGTTCATTGGTGGAAAAACGATTCATTATTGTTTCAAATCATCATACTAAACACGTTGTAAGTTAGCTACAATTTCGAGTTATCGTGCTAAATGAACGCAAAAAAATATTTTTTTTTTACTTTTTTTTTGCACGATTACATTACCTACGTTTTCTGTATGATATAGTGGACGGCGCAAAAGTAAAAGGAAAAAATCAACAATTGCAAAAGACAACTTTTACAAGAAGTCACACCAGAGTCAATACGGCTGATATTTGTTATGAGGAAAATGATGATTGGAAAATAATGCTCAGGATGGACTGATTCAATTGGTTTTTTTAACGATTTAACTTTAAATGTTTTAGATTTTAGGGTAAAGCACTGAAGATGGCAATAAATCGAAAGAACAAAAAATTCACGGTATTATATATTTTTTTGTTTGTTCTTTTTTAATTCCCCCCCGGTTCTTCCTTTCTTAGTAAAAATGACTTTATTTTTTGACAATCGAATTCGCTAGAAATTGCAGCAACACTTGCTTAAATTGTTTAAATTTGCCTGCTTTGGACGTTAGGATATATTTTTCAACATTGCCACCCATATAGAAGTACCTTCTTATATTTCTGCTTTATGATTTCCTTTACGCGATACATACTATGACAAATAATCACATCTTCAGTAATGCCACCACACAGTCCTTACTAATAATTGACGAAAATACAGCTGCCGAAATAAATCCTTTGACGGTTAAATTTCTTAAGTGGTCTTTTGTTCTTTACATTTTTTCCGACGAGAGCTGTCTGTAATTATCGTATGATAAACCGTTTATCATAAACGTACATTTGTCCTAATAAATCAATTTATCCCGAGCTTGGGTTAATTAAGTCTGATTTTTGACATCCTTTCTTCTCACAGAAAAACAAACTATTAATGACGGTTAATTGTTTTCACATGAAATAAAACTTCATATCACGTTCCATTGGATGTTCGCATACGGTTCTATCACAGATCACTATTTTTTTATGTTTAAATTTTTTTTTTAAATCGAGTCTGTCTTTTAATCTGAATTTCAAGTAATTGATAAAGACAATTAATCTGAGGCGTAGGGGAATCAATGAATTCAATCCAAATTTCAATGTCTTGCAAAAAAATAAACCTTTGTATTTTTTTCTCGGCGTTTTCACTCCACAATGGATGCAAGAATAATACTGACCTATCAAAGTTTTATCATTTTCTAAGTAGATAGTCATATAAATCAAATACCAAAGGACCAGGCACCTTTCTTATGGGAAAATGGCTTTCCGTCAAATTTTCTGAAAAGTTGGTATGAAGTAGAACTCGATGCTCTAACAAAAAGTGTCCATTGGCCCAAACCGATCCTATGGCTAGTTTTCGAGGTACAGGGTGTTAAACATCGGAAATGCCACTTTTTTGTAACCAGATTTCTCATAACCGACCTGTTTTATTCGCGTTTGTTGTAGAAAACATGAATTATAGATTATTTGGCTACAATATTTTATAAACAATTACCGTAGAATTTGGTTATTTACAGGGTGGTTCGAAAATACGTAAAATTGTTTTTTTGAAGAAATCATTTTTTATAACAGCTTTAAAAATACAAGCAAATCTCATTGAATCATGAATATAAAGTTTAAGCAATTACTTCTTGCTGTTGAATAATATTTTATACAAGGTGACTCATAAATGTAGTTACAGAAGGCATATAATGTATTTTAGCTTTAACGAATCGCCCCGTATAAACGATGTGTTATAAAAATTTTGTATTATCTTAAACAAATATATGACCTGTCACTCTACAACTACTCTAAGTCATACAGCGTGTTAAACTGATTGCAAACACTTTAAAAATTAGAAAAGCTGTGTTTTGTGCACCACCCTGTATTTTAAAAGTTTCTCCGTCAACTTTATAAATTAATACATTTTCCCATTAACAGAAGTTCAGCATTTAACTGAGCAAAATTTTGTTATAATCCTATGACCAGTTTTCCTAAAATGTGTACCCATAGTTACTAGTAGTTCTAAAATAATATAAAAAAAAGGTTACTAATTATGAAAATAGAAGGATGGGTACACATTTTAGGAAAACTGGTCATAGGATTACAACAAAATTTTGCTCAGGTAAATATTGAGCTTCTGTTAATGTGAAAATGTATTAATTTATAAAGTTGACGGAGAAACTTTTAAAATACAGGGTGGTGCATAAAACACGGGTTTTCTAAGTTTTAAAGTGTTTGTAATCGCTATATGACATAGAGTGGTGGTAGAGTGACAGGTCGTACATTTTTTTAAGATAATACAAAATGTTTATAACACATCGTTTATACGGGGCGATTCGTAAAGCTAAAAAATATTATATGCCTTCTGTAACTACATTTATGAGCCCCCCTGTATAAAATATGATTCATCACAAAGAAGTAATTACTTAAACTATATATTCTTGATGCAATGACATTTGCTTGTATTTTTAAAGCTGTTATAAAAAAAATGATTTCTTCAAAAAAACCGTATTACTTATTTTCGAACCACCCTGTAAATAACCAAATTGTACAGTAATTGTTTATAAAATATTGTTACCAAATAATCTATAATTCATGTTTTCTACAACAAATGCGAATAAAACAGGTCTGTTATGAGAAATCTGGTTGCAAAAAAGTGGCATTTTCGATGTTTAACACCCTGTACCTCGAAAACTAGCCATAGGATCGGTTTGGGCCAATGGACACTTTTTTTCAGAGCATTTTCAGAAAATTTGACGGACGGCCATTTTCCCATAAGAAAGGTGCCTGGTCCTTTCTAATAGTGATTTTCTTTCTGGATCGTAACAATGAATCCATGTTTCGTCCTTCATTACAGTTTGATCTAAAGAGATCTTTTTCAAAACTGCAACAAAGTTCCTTGAAAGTTGTTAACACTGAGTAGTTTTTGATCACCATTCGGACATTTGAGGATGGTTTTAACGCTTAAATCATGGTGTGCCGCGGGATCCAGAATAAAATAATAAATAATGAAATCCAGACGATTCAGAACCCCCTCAGACCCCATCTCAGTAGTGGGTGTGCTTCAAAAGTTTGGCAAACTCCGGCTTAAATCATTATATACAATTTTTCAAAATGATGTATTGAACAGTATCAGTATTTTCCTTGTAAGCCTGCTAGAGACGAATACTAAGAAAAAGGGTTTTACCTCCATATCTATATAACATCTACACATCCAATCAACCTATCCACCCACCAGGATATGAGCCAGTACATCTACGAAGGTGTTCAAGGTATAAGTTTCGAAGAAGTAGAACAGAAGCTCACACTTGCCATAAATCAATTTTCCAGGTACTCTGACGACAAATCCTTTATGGTTATCTTTTTCAAAAAACAAACATGGTCTTTTCACCCACGCAACCAGGAAGCAGAGGCAGTTGAGCATTATTTGGTGAGGTCAACAACTCAACGCTGCCTTAACTCAAAATATCTCAGAGTTACATTGAACAGATCCCTCACCCTCATACTATTTGAATATAAGAAGTAAGTGTAAGAAAGAAACCCACACAGCAAATTTTAAGAACATCAGTATTAGATATGTGCTTCTCCGCAGCGGAGAATCCTTCCCCTATATGGGGTGCAACAACTCATACAAAACCAAAGCCAATGCCCTAAACCAAACAGCGCACTTGATAAGTAGTTGCCTCAGGCCGACACCTTTATACCAACTGTATCCCATTCGAGACATTGCAGTAGATGGAGAGAGAAAGAAGCAAGAAACGGACCAAATACATCCATTACAGGCGCATCAATGAAATAGATCCAGACTACGCTTCCTGCGCAGTCTCCTAGCAAGGATCACCCCACTACAAGGAATCCCGGAAAAGAGAAAACTACAGAAATGGTACACTGAATTTTAAACCCAAATCATCCCAATCTGAGAACAATTACCATCAGGATACACCCAACCTCTCCCGATCTGGTTGACGCTATAAATACTAAACGATGTAAGCTCAACCTGCTACCCTGCAGGTATTAGAAAAATGAAATGTCCTAGAAAAATGTAACACTCTGCCAAAAGATAATAAATAATAAAAAAAAATAAAAAAAAAGATGGGGGATGTTGCCTAAAGGTATAGACAAAGCTTCTAACAAGTGTCCATATGGCTATCAGTCGTGCTAGTTTCTGGGAAAACGTCATATAATCTAGAAACGTAAAGTAAGTAAGTATTTTTACTTCAATATTAACAAATTTATTGTTTTTATTTTCACTGTATCATCAATTTATTTCTATTGTACGTAAGAGCATTAACTATCCATAAATATTTGATACGTCCATATCGTAGATTTAACCTCGAGCAATATGTATTTAAGAAGAAAGCAAGTTTCTTTTAATATTGCAGAAAGCAAACCGGGTCTAAGGCAATCCCTCGCAATCTCCAGTAATAAATCCAATATCGGGAGCGGAGCTTTGCCAATTGGAGTCTCTCTGGAGATATATCGTATTACCTGACACCATATCATAATTAGGATCAAGCCGGATGCTGGTACTGACACAGCTTCCAGCTTAAATCCAGACGCGATATCGGGAAAGATTTCAAGTTTATTGGAAAAAGTTTGATGTCTGCTACGAGTTTCTTTAATACATAATCATGAAATCACTTACAAGATTTTTATGCCTGACGTATGTCTTCGCAAGGGAAATTTTGTAGGAATTAAACAGTGTTTTTTGCGTAAAAACTGTTTAAATCAGACGATTTTAAATTGGTATTTGGTAATATTGCTTTTAAGAAAATATAATTCGATTGGTATCACAGATGAAATAAAAAAAAACCCTTAAAATTGATTTCAGATTTATAAAATCCAACAATAGAAATATTTTTAATTAAATTATCTAAAGGTACTTTTAGACGGTCAGATCAGTTCTCCGTTCAGTCTCAGTGTCAGTCGAACTGTCAGTTATTTGTATGTGTAAATACGAAAAAGTGTAAGGAATACTGAAACTGACACGGAGACGTGGCTCGATGGGTATACCAACAGTTATTTTATCAGTTGTCAGTTAAACGGATGTATAAACAAACCTGTCCGTTCAGGCCAATTTTTACTCCATTTAATTCTCTTTTTTCGTGTTTTTTTTTAGTGCTAAGCACAACGCGACAACAATTAGGTTATCAACTGACAACTAAACTGATCGTGTAACAACAGCAGATTTTCCAAACTGAACTGACAACGGAACTGAAGCTGCAACTGAACGGAGAACTGATCTGACCCTCTAAAAGTACCTTAAGAATACTTTAACAAGAAGGCCATTAACATTTTTCAGCTGGTATTTGTCGACGGAACTTGGGCGCAAGATTGTACAATGACTATTGTATATAAGAAATCTGGAAAATGATGAAGGTACAAAAGAAGTTGCAAAAGCTTTTATATATTTTTTACATTCAGATATATTGTTACGTACTATCGTATGAGTATGTGAGAAAATTTTTACTTTTATTCAATATTTAATTTTATTATTTGATTTATTTGAATATTAGTTTTAGTACATGACCTATTAAATTACTATTGATTTTTATTGCCTTCTGTCGTAATCTCAGACAGAATGTAATTATTTGTTGTTGATAATTTTGGGCGCCATCTACTATCGAGTAGAAAAATTGAGAGTCTTAATCCCAGGTAGTGTTTCAGTTTTGGCCGCTTGATTGTAAGAATCGATAATAACGACTCGGTAAATATGTAAACATTTATTAATAATCAAAATAAATAACCTTTTAGTTAATGTGGAAGAGTTGTTTGCCAGAATAAGGTAAGTGAAATAATTTTCTTATTTACAAAATCAAATTTAATACAATTCTTATGATTATTCTCTTACCATATTCCAATTTAAATGATTTATAGTTAAAAAAAAATCTAACCTAATTAAGTAGAATACTTGTGGCCTTGGTTTTTATTTTGAAACGTTTTTAAATATCGATTTAATATAGTGAATAGGTACCTTTCATACGACTTAGACTTTTTTTAATTCTGGTTATTTTCCTAGTCAATTCAAGATGGGACGGATACAATATCTTCCAGTAATCAAAATCAGGAATAGGATAAATTAATACAGGATACAACTGGATCTGGATAGTACAGTCAGGATGCAACAGGATCTGGATTACAGGAACAACGATGTAATACATAATTGGACTTCTCTTGAATGTGGAAAAATTTTTTTGATTTACAAAAATGTAACCTCACTTATTTTGACAGGTAAATTTCTTTTAATTTTTATCTTCAATCAGTATTGCTTTGATTTGTTTTCTTTTGTTTTTTATTACGAGGAATGATGTGAACTGTTCAAGAGATTCTGATGAAAAGTCCCGCTTGACAGCGAGAAGTAGTTTTTATAAACCATCAAATCATAGCTCACTAGATTAGAATTTGACGGTTTTTTAAAGTAAATTTTTATAAAATTCAAAAATTACTAATTTTTATATAATTTTTGATTATCACCAAATCATTCTAGAGACAAAAAGAATGATTTTGATGTAATTTACTTACAATTCCTACTTATATTAAATTTATACAGAGACTTTTTCTGTTCGTCATTATTGATTTCTTAAATTCCATCAAACTTTATTATTACTGCCTTTTTTTACTGTATTTCTTCATTTTTAGAAATCCCAACACTTTATTTTCCCGATTTATTCTATTTCCCTTGAATTTGAATTGATCATATTGATATATCATGATATTGAAATTTGAGGTTAAGTTTAAAATTTCTTTTTCTTCAAACATTTAAAGTAACAATGTTCTCATTGTTATTATAATTGTGATCGCAGGCTTATCTGAGATTATATTACTTTAATTTTTGGTATTCAGTTATTTGCTATATTATTTGTAAATATCCTAAATTTGTTGATGAAAATCTCTTATGGGACTAACATGTTAAAATCTGACATCTGGAATTTTATATTTTCTTTTACAATTACTCCGTTAAAATTATTATTACCATCTTACAAATTGTAAAGTTTTGGCAAAAGTGGGCAAAGATCGCGGGACAATTATATTCAATGAAAAGACTGTAAATATTTTATTAAAAATTAATTTAGCTAAGCGCTTTCAACCCAACAACAGATCATCTTCAGAGCTAAAACGTCAAATAATTTCAAATCTTTTTTACGACCTTTCGAATGATGACAGCGGTGTTGTTTTTTGAGATTTAGGTCTTGGATTCAAGAAAACAATATTTATTGAATGCCAACGTTTCATCAATTTATTTTGACATCTTCAGGGCAACGGTGATGAATCATAACAGGTTTTCGTTTTGACAGTTGTACATATAAAAATCAGCTAAAAGCAACAAACACAACACTGGATCACGTTAAAAATTTTGAATAAAACAAAGCCCATCGCCCATCTGTTGTAAATTCAAAGTGGAAGAAATATAGTTTTCGTTAATCCAAGTCCTAAATTCTAAAAACAACACCGAGTTATAAAAAATAATCATTATTCCATGAGGTAGGACATTTACAGATAAAAGAATTAAAAATTCCTTGTTTAAAAGGCAAGAATTTGTCCTGATTACAAGAATAATTTGAAAAATACTTTACCTCAAAAAATACAAAGTTTTCTTTCCCTCAACATTATATTCGACACACACACACAATAATTTCCTCAGATATGAAAAAGAGCATGATTTTGGAAAATATTACACCAGTTTGTATTTTTCAAAAAGTATCTTTTAAAACAAGAGATGTTCTCTTTGTTCTATTCTGTTTATTTTTAACTCTTCTGTTTTTTAACTATTTTTCTGATATTTTCAGTAATCCATCCGCAATTTCTGCAGAACTAGCTTAAAAGCAATCCGGAGCTCTTGTGAAAAGCAAATTTTACTAATATAAAATTGTATTTATATGCGCGCCACTGGGATGATGCAGCACTATGCAAAGATATTTAAGAAAAGGGTGGGAAAGCATATTATTTAATAACGACTTGATATTTATTAAAACAAATGAGAGCAAATTTTCATAGATTTAATACAGAATGGCGCGGACCCTTCTTTTTGTGATTTTCCATTTAACATTAACAAAATAAATACTTCTCGAAGGTTTACAAAAAAATCAAGGGGTCTTCACTGTAAGTTTTGTAATTATCAGTATTTTCTGAAAATTTCACAAAAATCAGACTAAAACTAAAGGCTTAGAATGATTTTGAAGGGGTTCGGTTTGCTCTTAATGAAAATCACGACATGCTACGTAGCCCAGTTGCCAGAGAAGGATATTGACCAAAAGCTCGCACAAAATATGATCTCGATGAAACTTGGCACTTAAGTACTTAAAAGGGTGTAGAAAACAGTAAAAAAATCTTTGCTTCTCTAAAGTGTATGCTAACTTCACAATTTCGAAAATAAAATATAAAATTTGGTTTTTCCATTATATCTCGAAAAACAAATTGGAAAAACTAATAGCACCACGTGAAAGAGCGCGGAAATTTTACTAAAAAATAATATTATAAATTATTTTTAAAAAGAATTTGTATTACTATAAAAAATTATTAAAAATAAGAAAGCACATTCGAAAACTCTACGCGCGCCGAGCCGTTGAATATCTACAAATATTCAGGCGAGGCGTTCGGAAAAAACTAAAGTATCTTTGTCTAAAATGTACGCAAAGAAAAAAAAAGAAAGCGTTTTAAAGAGGAGACTCTAAGCTTTCTCAGAAGTCATTAGTTTTAGATAATGTTCATCATTTTATTTATACAGAAGTAAAAGTCTAGTGATGATAAATGTACAAGGATTTTTTTGTTATGCCTCTATTAATAGATATCTTCAGTTTTATAAAAATCAGTGAGAATTTTAGAAATTATAACTTCCGGTCAAATTTTCTATGAGAAAATAAAAAAAATTAAAAACTAATGACTTCCTGAGAAAGCTTAGAGTCTCCTCTTTAAAACGCTTTCTGTTTTTTTCTTTGCGTACATTTTAGACAAAGATACTTTAGTTTTTCCGAACGCCTCGCCTGAATATTTGTATTCAACGGCTCGGCGCGCGTTAAGTTTTTTTTCTTATTTTTAATAATTTTTTATAGTAATACAAATTATTTTTTTAAATAACTTATAATATTATGTTTTAGTAAAATTTTCCGGTCTTTCACGTGGTGCTATTAGTTTTTCGAAAAATTTTTTTTCGAGATATAATGGAAAAACCAAATTTTCGATTTTATTTTCGAAATTGTGAAGTTAGCATACACTTTAGAGCAGCAAAGATTTTTTTATTGTTTTCTACAACCTTTCAAGTACTTAAGTGCCAAGTTTCATCGAGATCAGATTTTGTGCGAGGTCAAACTCTCTGACAACTGGGCTAAAGGGAGTTTCATGCACAACCAGACAATTAAAGTCTTCTATACCTAGTTATCGATTTGTTGTAGGGCTAATAAATATAAATGAAATGTTTTTACTTTATTTATTCTACCCTATATTTTATACTTTTTTTGTGCTTCTGTACAATATTTTTTATTTATTTACTTAGAAGAGCAATAAATCCAATAGTACTGGTATATTTCGTATGTAAATTCCCGACTATTTCACGAAAAATTCTCGTAATATTTTGATTTGTCATCCCAAAAATAAACAAAAAACATGTAGTTACAGGGCACTCTTTGGGCCAGCCATTTGCAAATATTACAAGTCGTGACATTCCAAAATTGAATCATTTGAAAAATGGAAATGATTTTGTTATAGAAACAAGTTCAGTATATAAAATTGGTTAGAGAATTATAACTCATTTGTTAAAATTAGATGTTGAGTTTTTATGACAATAAAATTCAAATAGTCCTGACGGGTCCCTGGACGAGAAGCGAGTGCTAACGTACATCCCTATTGTACTTCTTCTATTTAATTTTATAGTTGTTAGTTTTATAGGTTTTTCCCTTATAGACGAATCGCGGCTGACTGAATGACTTACATGCCAAAAAAAAAAAACTCAAATAATTTACATTAAACAAAAACTGTGATTTTTACATCATCTCATAAATATGATCAAATTGTTTGGGCAAATGCTGTCATAAAAATTAATAATTGGGTTTTATAATTGATAAAAATTTAAAACTAAATGGTCCTGCTGATTATATTTGTAAAAAAATATCAAAAAACTTTTCTTTTTCTCTCGTATATGTAAGAAAGTTTCTATGTATGTTATAGGAACCTTTTTCTAAATAAAATAGTACAATTGCAAAAGCTTCAAAATAGGGGTATTAATATTGGGATGCAGCCGTTTCACAACAATTAAATTGATGTTAGAATGTCTAAACTGGTTGTCAGTTGAAGAACGTATATTATTTATGACTATGATCTTTATGTTTAAGCTGCAAAAAGGATTGCTACCCAATTACTTTCAAAAGTTTTTATTGAGAATTAATAAGAATTTTTACATTAAAAAAAACAAATAAATTTGGAATGAATAGCATGTTTCATAAAGGCTTAAATGAATTTAATAACTAGCACAATTTGTAAAGGAATCTAATTCAGTAAAACAGTTTAACTTATCATTAAAGAAGTATATTAGTGACAGGTCATTGTTGTGGTATTTTTTCCTTTTTTTTTTGTTTGAATAATGTGTCCTAACCTATCAATCTCGTGATATGTATGTATAGTTGCCTTCAAAATAAGTTAGACAAATTATTTTGATCTTTTTAACTTACTGGCCTATTCCTTGAAAAAGAAAGTGTTTTTATAAGTCGTTATCTTATCTGTAGGAAAGTAAGGTATAAAAAATATATATGAATAACATTTCTTTGAAAATAAAAATTATAAGTTAAAACGATCAAAATAATTTATCCAACTTATTTTGAAGGCAACTATACCAGATGTCCGCGCTAAAACTTTAAATGGAAATATATCTGGTGTTTTATTAGATATCGACTTGAAAATTTAAATGACAGCCTGTATTTTTTTGACATATTCTGCAAGAGCCTAGTTTTTTAGTATCTCTATGTGAAAAAATAACTTAATTAGGTGTTTAACTCCAAATCTAACCTCATTTGTTTCGTATTTCTAATTACTCATACTTAATTACTTTCTACATAATTGCATGTTTTTTTATGTTTTTTTGCTTAAAATAGATAAAAAATAATAAGAAAAGATTTGAGATGTTATGCAACTTTTAATACAGATACGTCACTGGGACGGTACTGATTTGCTTTACGGTAAACGATTAAAAAAGAAGAAACATAACAGACCAAGACCATCACCAGTTTCGAAAAACGAAGACGAAGAAGAAGAAGAATATAGAATAACGATTTTAAAGTCGGAAAAACACAATTACACTAACTTAGAAACAAAGAAAATACTATATACTAACTAAAAAATATTAATAAATCAAAAATAAATGCAAAATCAAAAACCCAAGATTCAACAAAAATCAAAGAAATGACATTATTGACAGTGACATTTAACAATTTTATCTTTGATGTCGAGTGAATTCGTTGAACTTTCGATTCGGCTTATATCTAACTTCAGTTACGCAACCAGTGACGTAATTTCAACAATTGCGCAATATTCAAAAGGCACATTATAAAAATTAACAAATTGCTGGTAAAAATTATGTACGCAACTAAAATTAAAAAAACATGTGCTGTTATTTATTCATATAGTACTAGTTATTTATAAGGTTTTAAATAGAATCTGAAAATTATTTAAACACCCAATTACATAATGTACTTCGTAAGATATTTACAGCTAAAGGTTCAGATACCAAATATTCAATATCGAAAGCAAAAAATAATAGCCAGCCATGAAAGCAGCTTCATTGTATGACCTGTCAAATAATATTGCTTGTGACAATTCTGTTTACTAGTTAGTACAAAAGATTTCGAAAAATTTTTACTTGGTTTAAATTAAAATTAATGTATGGGCTGGAAATCTTAATAACCAAACAATTGTTCTAATTTTCTACCAGGAAAATTTAAATGGACCTATATATCTAGATTTTTTTGAAAGAATTAATACATCCTCTTATCATTCAGTGCTTGGAAAAAAACTTAGATCGAATGCAGGAGGGTCAGTTATACTTTCAGCAAGACGTAAGTTTAGAAGTAAGGAAATATTTGGATACGGTTATTCCAGGACATTGGATAGGTGTGCTATTGAATGGCCAGCTCGCTCCCCAGACTTGATCCAACTGGATTTCTTTTTATGGGGACGTTTGAAGTCTGTTATTTACAGAACACCACCACCATCCATTGATGATATGCGTAATAGAATCATAGAAATTTAATACGAAAAGTCTTTGAAACGCTTTCGAGAATAGACTGGATTATTGTTTGAATGTAAACGGTGGACATTTTGAAAATTTTATTTAATTAAAATAATGGAAAGAGTCCTTGTTTCATTATTTCGACATTTGTCTACTGTCCAAGGTTACCAGTTCTTTTTCTTAACATCTGTAAATATCTTACAAAGTTCCTTATTAATTAAGTCATTTTTTCAAATAAAGATACTAAAAAAACTACGCTCTTGCAGAATATACAGGGTGTCATTTAAATTTTTGCACCGGAAGTGGCTGGGGGCGGCGAATATCACGTTGGGGTGGTATATCATATACAATTAATTTTCCCCCTACGTCCGTAATAACATTCCAAAATTTCAAGTCGATATCTTTTAAAACACCAGATATAAATTCCATTTAAAATTTGCGCGCTGACACCTTGTATATTTTGCTTTAATTTTAATGTAGATATGTATGTATATTACGCTTGCCTATTTAATAAATAAATAAATAAATAGGATTAAAGGTAAAATACTTAGTTTTAAATGTTCTTTTTGGATATTAAAACTACTTTTTTAGATTAAAAATGTTTTTAATTTGATGTGTGATCAGCCAAATGATTTATACAGTGTAATCCAGAAATGTGGTTAATATCATTCCAGATATATAATAAAAAGCAATGGACCTCAATCATAAGTTCATCTGACAATTCTTTTCGAAATTTGGTTTTTTGTCTTCTGTTAAATAGGTTAAATCCAAAACCATCCCCAATATCCCATAATACTTTAATTTTTCAATTAGAATAGTTCTTTTTTCGGAGACTCTAGAGTTGTACTAATTATACCTGAGTTAATCCTACGCATTACCAGGGTACACTTTTTGGACCCTCTAGTTGTACCAAAAGGATACTTTTATTTAAGTGTCAATTAGAGGGATTATTCATAAGGGATGTAGTAGTAGTAGTAGTATTGTTTTTATTAGCATACTTTTGCTACAAAAAAGCTTAACAATAAATTGAACACACAAAAGAAATATAACATTATTAAACTGTATAGAACAAAAAGAAGGAATATCTCAATCAAAGGTAGTTTTAACATATTGTATAATGTTTCTTTTAAATTCTTTAAAACTATTTGTAGAGCGCACATATAAAGGTAACTTGTTATATATATTTAACCCATGGAATGTAGATATTTGTGACTGATCTTGTGTTATATCGATGTATCTCATTAACAAAATTAATTTTATTGCACATGTAACTTGGCAACATATTATGTAGAATTTTAAAAATAAATACTAAAGTATTAAACAGTAATCTTTGGTTAATAGGGATAACGACAAACTAAAATTTTAAACAGCTTGGTACTGTAAAATTCAGAATTTAGGTTTAACAGGTTAATATAAAAAATGATTCTGAAATTGGACAGTTTTTAAAATTATTCTTTTGCATACACTTTCTGGAACCTGCGGAGGTGGGTGATTTTTTTTCATTTGAAATTTGGGAGATGAACGCGTCTTAATATTTTGTGACTATGTAGTCGAAAATTACATATCTGAGGACGCCAAATTTCCATCAAAAATTTGGACAAGTACTACAGATAGTATGTGCCGATCTACTAATAGGTAACTGCGAGTCATTTCACTCTTTATTAAAGTCCAGTTTTTATTCTCCTCATCCCTCATCCGAATATATTTACTTTTTTAGATGTAATTTTAAATATCCAAACAGAAGTGTATGCCAAAGTAAAAACTGCTAATCAGTTTAATAAAAAATTAAAAAGTATTACTAGAAAGCGGCAAGAGTACATTACTAAAAAAATAGCAAAATTTAAAAATGGAACAATAGAAAAATTTGAATTTGTAAAATCATTAAGCAACCGATTTTTACCACAATAGTTTTAGTTTTGTATCTTTAAGAAATTACTTATATATTTTTTATTTAGTGTAGGTACATATTTTTCAATATAATTAAAAGAAGTTATTTAGCAATTCATAAAAATTGTTATTCTTTTCTACCTGTTACTCCTATAAGCCGACCTTAATATAGTTATAATCCGCTAATCCGCTCCAGAATATTTTTTCTATACCTGTCATTTTTTGGTACAACTCGAGAGTCTCCCTTTTTTCTAAAATATTATTTATAATAATTATAAAACGTAGCGGACTTAATACCGTTCCTTGTGGGTTAGATAAGGTTCCCTGTGGTATCCCAAATTTTTTTTTGGTGAATTTTACTTACGGTGGTGTTCGAATCTCTGACACCAGTACCTACATTTACTATACATAAAAGATGTTGGGGAAAAATTGAAATACTAAAATTTCACATACCTTCTCTTACTTTAGGTGTAACAATAGTGAACGCACTACTTCCCGGCGGACTTGATCCCGGAGAATCAGCAACGTTCACCTCGGGACTTCCAGAATCTTCTCGATTGGAACAATTGCTAAAGTCCAAAGGCATTGTCGGATGAGTACTAAGTTCCAAAGTCATTTTTCAATTTAATTCCCAACAACTACAGCTAATTTCAAAAATTTCGTTTTTATTATTAATTAACAAATTTTACATCACAGATAACGTTAATACAGATGTCACTTAAACTTTTGGAATGTCCAGAAAGTCCACGTTTTCAACTGTCAATTTTTTACGAAACAGATCTATCAGCCGTGCTTTCCCATTATCAACCGACGATGTACTGTCTGAAGCCGAAATCCACGGACTAAGTGGAGAAAATGGTAGAGGTGGCTACTTGAAACGGTTGCCGGACGATTTTAGGTCCTAAAAGTAGGGGACTTATGGAAAAGAGGCGGAGAATCGGTCCGGAGCTCCGCCTTCGACTAGGATGGATTTAATGAATGAAATAGTAAACAGTTTATCTGAGAATTTTGACATTGTCGATACGATTTTGACGATGGATGCATAATTTTGAGATTTTGAAATAACTCTAAATACATTTTATTTCATTTTTAATTTATATCTAGTTATTATATTTTTATAGCATTCAAAAAACTAAGTCACATTTTTTATAATCATCTAATTTTATAGAAATATTACAGGTAGATACGAATTCAAATAAATGGAAGTTATACGTATTTTTTAAGTCATTATTTAATATTATAAAATTAATTATTACCTACAGGGTAATTTATAAGAACCGTAAATTTGTTATCCAGGTCATGGGTGGAGAGTCGGGAGGTTATGGAATATCTCATGCTCGGCTCCTCCAAAAAAAATTTTAAATACACAGTGATTGAAAACTTCTTTTCAGGCTATTTTAAGTGCCTCAAAAGCACCTTAAAATATTATTTTAAACGAAGAAATTTACATTCCATGACACTTTATTCATTTGGCTTTTTATTTTAATTAATAAACATCTTGGTACAGTTTTATAACTTACCTATTGGTACATTTTTTTAATGTTATTGTTATGTAAATGATTTCAAACCTAATTAACTTAAATGTTACAAAACTGGTTTCAAATCTTAAAATGTTGAGGACAAAGGATCATATCAGGCTATATTAAGTAAGACAGTATTTTTAAATCTATTTCAACCTTATAAAAACTTTTAATATGTTATATTTAATAAAGTAAAAATATGTTATATTTAATAAAGTAAAATACATTGCTCCCTTTGTCCAAGCTGTGATAATTTAACATATAAAAAAAACTGATATTTGAACAATTTTATGTAGGTTTGAGATGACAAAAACACGTTTTGGGCTAACCAACAAAGTCCAATTTCCTTTTCTTCCTTTTCTTTCTTATCTTCCAAATCAAAAAAGTCGTATTTTGCATCAACTTTGCAATTCCTCTGTGAATATTTAGCAGTGCTAATGCTACAAGTCTATCCTCTCTCATAGTTGATCTCATCCAGTCCTTCAATCTTCGAAGGATTGAAAAGGACTTCTCCGCTTCTTTTAACCTTTCTTTAAAGTAAAAAACAAAGTCTAAAGACATGGATAAAAATACCATATTAGGACTTTTTATTGCAGTACCCAGGTAGCAAGCGTACGTCATAATGACGTACCTTATAGGTCACGCCAGACGTCATATTAATCCCGAAGTTAACGTCAGGACGTCTAAATGACGGTCTAATGTCAATGAATTCAGAAATAACCATTATATACCTGTAGTATAGTAACATTTTGTTATAGAAAATAATTCCCACTTGTCAGAAATTTCTTCTCCTTGATTTACCGCTTTAATGTTTTTGTAGGGCGGCCAAAGTCCAAAGTACTTCTCTTTTCGTTGGAGTAAACCCTTAGATCATATATGCTTCGCTAGATACGGCATCCTGTAGTGTTTGTTTGGCTCTTAATATTTAATTGTTTTAAATCATTTACAGACAAACATTTATGTAAAAGTGTTGATGACACAGTGGAATTAGTTAGTAGTACGCTTGGTGTTGGGAAATCTACGATTTACAGAGTTGTTAAAGAAGAGAAATGTGGCGAGTTTCAAACAGCACGTAAAGCTCCAGGAAAACCAAAATTTCAAATAGAAAATCATTTGAAAGAAAGACTTCGAAGGAAAGTGCATGAAAGAATTTCCGACAGTAGATAAAGTTCTTGCCACGGTTCGAGATGATAAGGATTATCCTGAAATGAGTTGAAGTACACTATGGAAACTTTTAAAAGAAATAGGTTTTCTATGGAAAAAGCATTCCAGAAAGTCTATTTTAATAGAAAGAAGCGATATTGTAGTATGGAGAAGAAATTACCTAAGGACTATAAAAGAAATGAGAAACCAAAGAAGAAATATATTTTATTTAGATGAAACATGGATCAACGAGGGACATACACCAAATAAATTTTGGCAAGATGAAACTGTTACAAGTCGAAGACAGGCTTTTTTAAATAATTTATCTACTGGTTTAAATCCACCATCAGGAAAGGGGCGCAGACTGATAATAGTACACATCGGTAGTTCAAACGGTTTTGTTAAAGGTGGTTTATTGACTTTTGAATCTACTCGTACCGGTGACTACCATGAGGACATGAATGCTGATGTCTTTAAAGAGTGGTTCGAACAAATGATAGATCTTCTTCCTCAGAACTGTATAATAGTAATGGATAATGCAAGTTATCACTCGAGACTTACAGAAAAAATGTCCACAACCAAGTGGTTAAAAAAAGATTTACAGAATTGGCTAAATTCAAAGAATATTAAGTTCCATCCCGGTTCTGTGAGAAGAGAACTGTATCATTTGTGTTCCCTTCATAAAGAGAAATTAAAAAAATATAAAATTGATGAAATTGCAAAAAATCGTGGGATGACGGTGGTTAGATCACCACCATATCATTGCGAAGTAAACCCGATTGAACTGATATGGGCACAGATAAAGGGAGAAGTTTCAAGAAAAAATAATTCTTTTAAAATGAGTGATGTTAAACAGTTGTTTTTGGAGGCTGTAAATAATGTGAAGCCTGAAAACTGGGAAAAGGCAGTAAATCATACGATTAAAGAAGAAGAGAAAATGTGGAAGTTGGACAATATTACTGATGAAATGATCGAGCCACTCATTGTAAATATTGGTTGCGACAGTTCATCTTCTGATTTCGATTCTGATTTGGATTTGTAGGTAAGAAGTAGTTTTTATTTATGAACGTAACGTTGTTTAAAAGTCAAAGTTTAAACCCTTATACCTACATAACCCGTTTGACACAATGTTCTTAACATACCTTGTGGAAAAATAAAATATTTTAGAAAAAATTGCACTTTTTTACCTTCAGCTGTTTAGAAGTTATAAGCAGGGTAATTAGGTGAAAATATAAGTGTACACCCGATATATTTATTATATTTATACAAAGGTTATTTCATACGAAAACTGTCTACTAAAAGAAGTGGTACGCCTATGGATTACGAACGCTTTATTATTTTAATACTCTCTCATACATAAAAATAGACTATAAAAGATATGAAAAAAAATTAAATCTTCAATTTTGTCTTCTCTTGTCTCTCCCGCCTTTCCTGTCCCTGGCAGTTCTAAGCTTTTTGTGTGTAACTCAACACCCTGTTGAGTTACATTATTTCTTCTGGTGGTAGCTAAAAAATTAACAAAAGTTAAAATATTGTTTCGAATAAGATATACTTATATAGGAACCAAAAACATAATTACCGATGTGAATGCTTTGAATATTTAATGCTCTTTTTTAATAATAAATCCATTCATAAATAAAAAATAATCAAATCAAGTTCAACACTTCACTTTTCCAGTTTTCTGATATATTTTAAAAACGTTTCATCCTAGTTTGATTAGTATTTTTCTTAAATTTATTAGGTAAACAACAAAATTAGCTCACAAAAGTTAGAGCTGGATTTTCTGACTCAACTTCATATTTACTGGGCTGCTTCTGGCATAGCCTTTCTTGTGGAAAATTCTTCGGTAAAGGTGGTACTCTTGGTAATTGAACATTATCAGAGGAACTTGATAAGTCATCTGAACTTAATTTTCTAGACCACTGACTAGGTCTCTTTCCTCTGCCCTCTTTATCATCAGATGTGGCACATGAGAGGTTTGATTTAACTTCTAGTTTTTTCAACTCAGATACTGTTTTCTGATAATCATCTAAAAAATATTGTAAATTTAATATTGGTAACTGTATACATTCCGATATAAAAAGTAAAACATGAACTAAACTTACTTGTTTTGTATTTTACAGATATCAGAATCTCCTAAGGATGTGTCCTTTTTATTTATAATGGCCTTAATATATTATTTAGTAGAGATTCACTGTCTGCATGCACAATGGCGATTTTAATTTCAGTAACATAACCTTACTTCTTCTTCTTCTTATTATTCCTGATGATCTTGTTCGTAGACAGTGTTGCCGATTGCGAGAATTTTACAAGAAATGCGGGTAAAATAGGGGAATTTGACTTTGGCTCTTAAGCACCGTAAGTCAAGAACAAGAATGATGTCAGATAATAATTAAATTATCATCTAATGGTGTGCGGGTATTTTCCCTTATTCGTAGTGGTATTTTGATATGACGAGTCCGGCAACACTACTCGTAGGATTGTAAAATAGTGTGGGCAACTGCCGGTTTGCCCGTAGTGGGCCACCGTTAATTTGCCTATGTTGGCCCATCATGACTCTATAACTTGTGGGCTAGCAACAGTGTTGTATCAAAAGTCAGTTTCCCCTCGCTTCAACCACGAGGCCAGCAGTTACCCGGCACTTGATTGTTGGTTGGGTAACGAGATATTTCCTATTAGATGTATTAAATGTTCAACCTGTATCGGCTTTCGACAACGGCAACCACTGCGAGTCTTATCTACTGCCGACTACATTTCCCCATAAAGAACATGCCGCCCTTTCGACACACATGTTGTTACGAATTAAAAATAAGTTAAACTCACTATATTTCTCAGCTTTTGATATCGAATTGTGATAAATCGGCAAACTAAAACTGGTTTATGATTTTTTCTTTTTTGTTTAGAATCTTCACCTTGCGCTTGTGTGGTCCGCCGAGATGATTTCACGTGTTGCAGCCATGGATTAATGATTGTACTTATAAGTTGGTACCGATAAGTTTTTTGTAACAAAAAAAACATGTTTTTATCAGGAAGGACTGTCAGAGGAAGTGCCACAAACGGTATGTTAAAAGAAGGTGTTTTAATGTTTTTACCAATGAAATCGGAAACTTTCTGAATTTTAATCAATAAATAAAATATACTGTGATCCCGATATAAAAGAAAAAGCTTCGTTAACATGGATGACGCACTTCGTGTGGAAATTGTGGCGATTCTCCATCTCGCATAAAATCCACGTTTCATGTTTGCAAATCTGATGGTATATTTTGTCCTAAAATTCCAGCAAAGTGTTTGGTAAAAAAATTAAATAAAGTGGGCCATTTAAATTTGGGGATCGAAAGGCTCTAGTAAGAAACCACCAATTATACACAAAGTCTAGTCCCTGGGGCCTCCACAAGAAAGGGGCCTCCACATTAGACATTTTTAGGTAGGATTTCCTAACGAATACCGAATGATAAGCAAAACTAACAACGGACGAGCAGTTCTCCCACTTTTTCAACAGCAAGCACAGAAAGACACCGAATTCTAATTGAAAAATTATCAGAGAAAAAAAACAGAAAGTTTTACGTTTTGAAAAAGCTTAGCGATACTTGCTGGTCTTGTCGAGCTGAAGCTACTAAAGCAATTGTCCACGGTTATTCCGAAATCAAAGAAGCTGTAACCAGTATATCTTCTAATAAGGCAAAAAGACGTGAGAAACGAGACAACGCATCTTCTGGAAAAGATGAGTAGTCTCGACATTTTGGAGCGATTAATACTAAAAAAATGTTAGAGGACCCAAAAATGATTCTTGAATCTGCAATGCGTGCATTGGAATCATTAAAATTATTTGTTGAATTCAAAAGAGACAAGTTTGATGAATACGAAGAATCAGCTAAAGGAAAATCAAATACTAACCAGTACTTACAGTACAGTACTTACTTAGAGGAGATTGACGCTGCAAGTTTGAATGCTACAGCAGAAGAATTAGTTAAAGTTTACAAAGACGATTTAGAACCTAGTCTTGGTAATGAGTTGGTCGAATTTGTATTGTTGATAGATTTCTACAAAAAGGGGTATCAAAAAGACCAATCTAAGGAGCTATTCTATTATCAAATTCTTGACAATCAAAATTTCAGAGCTACATTCCCAAACATTGAAATTACACATTTTCCAAAATGAAAATTGTAAAAAATAGGCAGCAAATTACGATGAGATAAAGCCGCCTATCAAAGTCATCGCTTCTTAGCATTGAAAGTGATTTACTCCGGGAGTTGGATTTCACCGAAATCATCAATGATTCGCAAGTTGCACGGTTCCATTCGTTTACTATGATTTAATTAGATTTATTTCTTAAAAAATGTTTAACTTGTTCGAGAAATAATTAGTCTTCTGTTGCCCCATCAGGGCCTCCACACCTTTTGATCCGGTCCTGACCTCCTGGTAATACATTTTGTACTGTTTTTATTCGTCATAGCAATACTAACTATATATAAAAAATAGATCTCTCATTTCTAAATTAGAGAAATTCTTGTCGTAACATTTTCACAAATTATTGAAGTTAAATGGTTATTTGACAACTAGTCAATATTTATATTTCTAACTTATAATTAAGTTATAATAGCAACTTATAATTCAGAAACTCGGCGTCCCCTTCAAAACGGCTAAAAACCACCCACTGGATGGGTTAAACGCGTTTTGCAAAAAACACACTTTCCCCTCATTTTAGAGGATGCTGAGCATGGTGGTGATGTTGGATATCGCTTCCGACTACCACCAGCCCCTCCACCGGCCAATACTCATCCCCGGACTGGGCCAATTTAGTCTCACTCCCCCATTTTCGAGGTCGCTGAAACCGAATATGAGGTTAAAAAAAGTTGTTACCCTCGTCGTCCCCTTCAAAACGGCCAGAAAACACCCCTAATAAGGGTTTCTTAGCTTATCGAGTTTTCTACCACTTTTTTGAGAGTAATAGTCTCTTCCTTGAGAAAAATAATAATAAAATAATAAAATAATAAAGTTCCTCGAGGGAGATGACCCCTAACCTCCCAACCCTACCGCAGGGGGTTGAAAAAATATATTTTTTCAATAAAATAAATTAATTGTTTGAAGAAAATAAATATATAGATGGGTATGTAGGGGTGGTTTTTGGCCGTTTTGAAGGGGACGCCGAGGGTAAAAACTTTTTTTATCCTCAGATTCGGTTTCAGCGACCTCGAAAATGGGGGGGAGAGTAAATTGGCCCAGACCGGAAAAAAAGGGCATCACTTCTGAAAATTGACCCCTTTCGAGGAAGAGTATTGGCCGGTGGAGGGGTTGATGGTAGTCGGAAGCGATATCCAACATCACCACCGTGCTCAGCATCCTCGGAAATGGGAGGAAAGTGTATTTTTCTACAGGGAAACCTTGTAAAACGCGTTTAACCCCTCCGGGGGGTGGTTTTTGGCCGTTTTGAAGGGGGCGCCGAGGGTAAAAACTTTTTTTAACATCAGAGTCGTTTTTTTTGCGGAGGTGAAGAAATAGTATATTATGTCACAAGGGCAGAAAATCAGCTTTAGCAGCCCGAGGCTATTAGCTGCGAAGCTATTAGCGAAGCGAAGCGAGGGCAGCTAATAGCTAAGGGCTGCTAAAGCGTTTTCTGCATATGTGACACACAACTGTTTTTCGCCTACCAAAAAAAAAACAAAAAATAGGAAAATATAACAAAAATCTTTAATTTTATAAATACAAACAGAATTTAATGAGCAACTTAAGTAATAAAAATGTACCAATTTATTTATTATATATTATTTCCAATTGTTAAACAATTCATAGGACTTTTCGTACCATTGCGCGTTGTCTTGTTAAGTAACAAATTTAGAGAAACATTACTTACTACCTTCTTCTTGCAAGTCTGGTGGAATATTCGTAAATTCTTCATCACTGCCTGAATTACTATTCATTTTCACTAATTCACATAATCACAATTATTCAGAATCAGAACGTATTTTTATTTTAAAATTTAATTCTCTTGATTCTACACTGACGTTTAATGAAAATTTATGTGAAATGTCAAAGTCAAAGGTGCGTTGATAGTGAAAATCGTGTTCTATTTGATTTTTGCGGCCCAAGGCCCAGAAATATTACTTTCGGACTGATTGTTAGGGTTGATATGATTCATTTTCAGACATGGTAGGCGAAAAACCCTTTATGGGGAGGTTATGAGCCTAAAATCTCAAAGTCTACTGTGAGAATCTCCTTTTCAGGGCAAAGTCACTAAAAACCAGAGCTGGGTAGTATCCGGATACTTTTGATGTATCCGAAAGCTGTATCCGGATACTTTTTAAATTTTGTATCCGGTATCTGTATCCGTGACCAAATTTGAAAGTATCCGGTATCCGGATACTTTTTTTGACATTCGGATACTTTTAAATTTTCAACGTCTGCCGGTAATGTACGCACCACACTTCAATCCAGATGTACATAGTATGTTAAATCCCATTTTATTTTCCGTACTTATGGTATAATAGGATACAGTTTTATTTTTACGTAGTTCTATTATTATATTTTCTGTATTTCATTTCCCTTAAGAACTCGGTATAATTAGAACAAAGTATTTTTTTCGTATTATAATCACTGAGAGAACGGTTACTTTATGCTTAACGAATAGGTTTGTTTGGGTATGGTTTGTTAAATATTAACTCCATTTTCTTACAGTCAATCAACCTTATTAAATATAACAATACCATTTGAAAATGTGTAGTTCACGAATAACAAAGGATTTGTTGCGAGCTGATTTCTTTAATATAAATATATACGTTTGTCTAAAACTTCTTACATTTTGTCACAAACTAATTTCTTACTGCCAAAATATCAAGAATATTATTATTAAATATACATTTATTTCTGGTTAAAAAACATTTGCAAACATGTAGTTGTTTGATGAATAAGATATGTTTGTTTCTCAGAAACAAATATTTGGTGCAGTTGTGAACCGTTATACATACAATTGACAAGATGGCGCCCGAGCCAGAGACGGGAAACTCAAGTGCTAAAAATGTGTGTTCTTATTGTGGTAAAAAAGTCTTAAAAAGTGTTAAATGTTCTCAATGTGCCGCGATCTTCCACCATAGTTGTTCGCAACGAAGGGTTTACTGTGAAAATCAATCTTTATCCGATAAACACCTCAACACGGACGAAAGTGAGGTTATCCTGCCCATAATGCAATTCGATATTGATGGGAAAGACGCTTGAGAAGTGGAGAATCATTATTTAAAACAGTTAGTAGATGAGATTCGTGATAAAAATTTGCTGCTAACTTCTAACAATCATTGGATGTTATGTGGAAAAATTCCAAGGTAAATGATATATTCGTTTGTATTTTATGCCCCATGTAGTAGAAACTTATTTAATATTTAGCAATGAGGCGGCAGTGCATGTTTGCATGTAATTGCTAATTTAATACAAAACAAAAAGGTAATCAACAGAGTATTTTGATATTAAAAGTTCTGGTACATTTTCACGATAGAACCAATTTTATGTGATTTTATTTTTTCCAGAAAAATATTTTTTGCCCTTTTCAATTGCGAATGTTTCTCTTTTTACAAAAATGTACTGCCATCTTCCGAAAATTCGAGTTTCATATTTCATTACAAATTGTCAGTATGAGCTTTGAAGCACAAAAAATAAAAAGTCTACATTTCTATTTGTGTATTTTTTCTAGAATTCCAAAAAAAAATCGCTAATGTTTCTAATAAAAGTATTTTTATTATTTATGGGGAAATGTATGTGTCATTTTAAAATTGCATTTACTCTTAGTGGTTATTCACTATTTTATTTTTTGTTTTAGCTACCTGGTGATAAAGAATTTAAAATTAAATCAAAGACTGAGAAGCTGGCAGATCTAGATATAAGTGTGCAGCCTTTCATTGTGGTAGAGGGAAGTGGAACAGTGATAAAAAAGTTTATGTGTACATCAATGGACAACTTTACAATGTTGCTTCTGTTTTGAAAGGTATATAGACTTTTGCTTCAAAGCATACTACGTTTTTCATCTACGATATCAAACCGAATCTGAGAATATATGATTTTCTTTGTGATAAATAATTTAAGAATCCTATGTTCCCTTTTGTACCTGATGTTATATTTATTAAAGTTTTTCCTAATCATTCGACGTTTGATTTTTGAACATACTCTTTTGACAAGATGAGAACTTCCAAATCAGAATAATATTTGGAATTCAACCAGTCTTCAACAAAATGATTTGAATTGGAACAACAGCTGTTATGAATTTTTTTTACATAAAGAAAAAGGGGTAAATGCCAATTTTTTTGTTGAAATGTGTATCAATTTTGTTAATGTCAAATAATTATGTTTCAACTTACAACATCGTTTTTGTATGATAAGTTTTTATATATTGTACATTTCATTATTCATTGTTATTGATCACTTATAATATGTTAATTTTGAATATATTGTTTTTTACCTGATGTTGTTGATGTTGTTTTTTTTACATAAAGAAAAAGTGAGAGATTTTATCAATTTTCATTTTAGTCGACATAGTTTGAGTGGGGTGAAAAGTTATATATCAGAGCAATTATGTCTCTCACGAAAAAAGTATACTCTTTTTAAAGTAGTAAAGTAAAGTAGTAAAAGTAGTATCAATTTTTTTCGTGAGAGATATAATTGTTTTCATACAACTTTCCGCCCCACTGAAACTATTTCGACTATAATGATAATTGATAAAATTTCTTTTTCTTTATGTAAAAAAAATCCATCTTAAGGTAAAAAAACAATATATTCAAAATTAACATATTATAAGTCATCAATAACAATGAATAATGTAATGTACAATATATAAAAACTTATCATACAAAAACGATATTTTAAGTTGAAACATAATTATTTGACATTAATCCGATACATATTTTTAAAGATAAGACATTAGGATAAATACAAACAAATGCCTTTTGATGGTATACAAAATATATATTGATATTCAATATAAATACTTTAACATTCAAGAACAGTTTTTAAAATTGAAGTAATATTAATTAATAATAAACATATGCAACTTATTGAAAACAGCGGTGGATTGTACTTGAAGTGATATTTGTTAATATTTAACAAATGTGCCTTTAGTTCGAAAGCAATATCATTTAATATTGAAATAGATATTTGTTTGGGATCCGTTAAGATACCATTAGTTTGCCATGAAAATAGATAAGTTAGGCCATATCCAACAATGTCATTTGTTAACAATAAATAAAATTTATTTGATGTTAATAAACTGTTCTCTCAGTGATAAAGTAGTTCACACACCATTTGAATCGATCGATGCGAAAATCAAAAACGGTTATACTACGTCGTCAAGGGTATAATCGCTTATCAATACATGGTAACTAAGTAAAAATTGCAACTGCTATTGGCTAAATTTATGATGAGTTGTATAATCAGTAGTAATATCACAAGAGCTTCGAAAATAATCGATTATATTTCCGAGCCACGAGACGTATTTTGCGAAACACCACGAGAGCGGAGCTCGAGTGGTGTTTTAAAAGAAATACGTCGAGCGAGGAAGAAGTATAAAATATTATTTTCGTATGCTCGCGTGGTATTCGATACGATTATATAATTATTTTTACTATGACAACCTTTTCAAGAAGTAAGTATACGAATTACAAAAACGATTATACCACGTCGTCAGGCGTATATTCGCTTATCGATACATGGTACCTAACTAAGTAAAAATAGCAATTGCTATTGGCTAAATGTATGATCAGTTGTATATTCGTATCGAATATCACGCGAGCATACGAAAATAATATTTATACTATCCTCCTCATTCGACGTATTTCTTTAAAACACCACTCGAGCTACGCCCTCGTGTACAAGTACAATCGATTATTTTCGATGCTCTTGTGGTATTACTACTGGAAATCGCCGTTTGTTTATTAATATGTTTTTAATTTCATTTATAATTATAACTATGTTTCTATAAAAGTAATAAACTACTTGTGAACCAACTATTTCTTTTTTAGATGTGCTGCCATCTATGATTAGAAGAGAGTATTGACAATTACTAAAAGCAAAAAATTCCCGGTGTATTGGGGTTGCATACACAATTTGCATTGTGTGTTGCAAAGCTTTTATTTGACTGATTCTAGTCAAAATGTCACTCTCTTCTTTCGTATCCCTTTCCAACTATTTCTTATTTCTTGAGTACTTTTTGATTTCTCCTTCCATTATTTTATGCATTTAATAAAAATACATGTACTTAAGTATATTACATAATTCTAATACAAGCAATTTTGGGTCCCTTTTAAAGGTATCCTAAAAAGTATCCGAAAAAAGTATCCGGATACTTGTATCCGAGTACATTTTTAACTGAAAGTATCCGTACTTTTTTTAAAAGTATCCGTATCCGGTACTCGGATACTTTTTTTCTGTATCCGACCCAGCTCTGCTAAAAACTTCACCCCCTAGTTGGGCCCGTCTGACCGCAGCCTCCGGTGACACTTAGGCATATCGGCCCATTGTATCTTACCTCTCTTTTTTGTGATTACAATACCCAATCCAGTACTTTAGTGTCCTGTACAAGATCAGATTCGGTTTCAGCGACCTCGAAAATGTGGGGGAGAGACTAAATTGGCCCAGTCCGGAAAAAAAAGGTGTCCCTCCGACTCCTTGCCTCCACGTATAGGCGTCACTATGGACGCTACAGGCCTCAAGTACCAATCTACATATTTGATGTTTGCTAAATAAATAAATCAATTATACATCATTTCGATCATAGCGATGCAGTATCATTGTGAGGCCTCCTTCTTAATCGCACTTTTGCCTTTTTATACTTCACTCTTTCTCTTATTTGTCACCCCTAATATTTGATATCAGCTGGTCAGCGTTTTTAATCTTCTTTCGGGTGCCTATATGTGGTTCTAGAAGTGGATATAGCAAGATATTGATGGTATGTGGTTTGAAACGTACCAAGTTGCTTTCGTGATCATTTGCATTATTTTCGACTGGCCTTTCTGGATTATAGCAACATTTGACTTGCTGGCACATCCCCAGAGTTCGTAGGTCCAAATTGGATTGATGATCGTTTTATATATCTATTGGGAGTTTGTTTTCCAGCTACTATATCTGGACTTTCAGTATAGCTTCTTGACTGTTAACAGTTAATTAAAGTTTATATTTTTAGAGATGTGGTCTTTCCAGTTTGGTTTATTATCCATGTTTTATGCACAGATATTTGGTGCTTAAGGATGTTGGAATTTCTGCATTGTTGTGTTGAAGAGCTGCTCTTTTGTTGTAAGAATCCTACAAAATTTTAAAATGTCGACGCCTTTGTATATTTATAAGATAAGAAAGATGATATTTCAATTCCACGGCCTTAAACGACCCATGTTATTCCGTTTTTCATTCACAAAGTACTCACAAATTTATATTCTAGTTTAAATTTGAGCAGCCTAAAATTGTGTGGGCAAAAACAAAAAACATACTTTTTAAAAAGCAGTTTTTGTGCTCTTTCCAAATATAGATATAAATTGATTTTGATTATTATGACTTAATAAAGAAATGGTAAAAATAGACGTAACACCCTGTATATATCTCGGTGATGAAAGATGTAAGACTGAATGTAATAATTCTGTTCCAATTTTTCTTAATTTAAATTAACAAGCCTAATCATACCAAAAAAAAAATTGGTAAAATTACAAAATTTTAAAATACAATTTATCTATTAATCAAATTTGAACTCCCCTTTCTTTCCTCTCCAACCCCGAATTTCTTACTGCCAAACTCCATTTCTTACACTTCCATGACACTTTACAAATCCCCCGAGTCAATTTGCATATCCTTGGGAGGTTAATTGATCTCTGATTGTCCCACGACCTTGCCCGCCAGCTTTCTATAATTCTTGGACGATATAGTGGGGACGGATTCTCACTTATTGGCTCAAATCTGGGGAACGCCTCTTTCTACTCTCTCTCTACGCTATGCTCGGGTTGCCGCTAAAGGTTTAAAGTCCTTTTCGGTTCGATTGTCGACTTTATAAAAGTCGGAAAGGCTCGGAAGGAGCAATTATCAGTTATCAAATACTTGATTGATTTGCGAAGTGATGCGAGATCGGAGGCAAAAATTATTCTGGGTGAACAGGGATTTGTAGCCCATAATAAATAGTAGAGTTCTAGATTACCATTATGATCATTTCAGATTGTTTTGGATTGAATCAGTTTATATGAACATAGTTCACTATTAACAATTATTTAACGTATTTACTTGAAAGTAATAAAAGCTCATTACCGCTGCAAAATATAGTACGGTAAATATTACAAAAATTTAATGTTTACTCATTTTGTACCTATGTACCTAATTATCAGAGCCGATTCTAGCAGGTGTCCAGCACACGGGTGGCCAAAACAGGGGCGGCCGCAGGCCGCTAATCTGTCAATCAAGCAAAATGTTTTAAAACTTATAATAAGCCGAATAAATATGCTCAATTTTAAATAGTTATTTATTAAATAAAACAATGTCAGTACCACAAGTTTATTACTAAATTTTAAGGGGCTACTAGTTTCGGCATACTGCCATCATCAGGCCTGTAACGATATACATCAAAGTTAATAACAAGTTAACATTTCAAGAAAATATACACTTTCCCATAGGGTACTGAAGTCAAAAAACATCAAATTGAAATGATTGAAAAAATTGAAAAAATCATTGGAAACGTTTTTAAAAAAGTGTCACTAATACTAATATTACAAACTAGTGGTGAAAAAACATGTAGTTTGGTCTTAAAACCAACCGAACAAAATTGAAAAGTGTAACTCAAGTTCCTTGTGGGAACAGGAACAAATGGGTAACAAAATTGTTATAAGGTAAAATTCAAAAACACGTGTTAACATCGAGAAATCACAATAAAATGGCGTATCGGCGAAACAAAAGTCAAAATTATTAAAGGAAAATAAAACACACAATTTACATGCAAACATAATATTAAAAGGGATGCACATAAACTCGCCATGAGATAAGAAAGGTATTTACGAACTAAATTACCTTACTTTAATCCCACCATTAAACTCGCCAGCAGACACACTAGGGCCGTATAAGAGAAGTATTAAACTCGCCGGGAAAAAGATTGAAGCAAAATAATGATCGAATGCATTCTAAAAAAATTAATTTATTTTAGAACATCTTAATCATTACATAATTAACACTAATATAATTGGACAAACATGATATTCAAACATATTTCAATACAATTATACATTATTAATATTACATAAATAACCCAAACATTTTACAAATGCGAACCTGGAAATTTCACCATTTTTATATTCTTCTACTTTTTTGTTAACTAGTTTTCGTCTTTTACGCGTTGACAAATTTTTGTTTCTAGCAGGTTCATTAAGGCTTTGAATTTTTATATATGTATCAATCTGCAAAGTCAGAAGAACATCGAGAAAAATAAAAATTGAAGCATGTGTAGAATAAAAACTTCTATTAAATCTTGAATGAAATGCTTCGCATCCGTTAGTGTTTCTGTTAATGGTATCAGATAATTCAGACCACAATTCTGGAGGAAATCAAAGGCGGATTTAGCTTTTTTTTTTATGGGAGGGGTAAAACTTACCAAGTAGTCCAAAAAAGCTAGTAAATTTTTTTGTAATATCGAGCAGAAACTAGTGACTGATCAGACTTAAATTTTTTTGCAAATTGCTAGGAAATGTGTCCAGAAGTAGAAAACTTTCGTTAGCTGTGTTTTGAGTGGGGGCAGGGGGAAGGGGTGTGAAAAAAAGAAAAAAAAATTTTCGCAATAGATAAATTACCTTTTTTAATGAATTAATGTTCCCTCCCCAGTTATAGTGCGCAGAAAATTACGATTTTCACCACAACAATCGTACGTTTCTAAAAAAAGATAAAAAAAAATGGTAATTATTCGGAAGTACATTTGCTCAAAGTCTCGTCTCTTTAATTTTTTTTTTAAAAATCAATACTTTTCACGGTAGTGACCAGAAATTGAAAAAAAAACAAAAATTTAGCTCAACTTTAACAGACCAAAACTTAAAAAATAAATATCCATAGTGCTAAAAATTACTAGACAATTGTAAAAACATATGTTCTGCAAAAGGATTTTTTTGTCAAATACCACAGTCTAGATGGCGCTAAAAAAATGGCGAAAAAAAAATTGAAAAAAATTTATTTTGTCCATAACTTTTTTTTTGCTTATGTTAAACGGTTCTGGATAGTCAGGAAAAACTCGGTTTGACTACGCAATTTTCCGAGCCAGGTCAAATCAAAGGGGAAAAATGGAAATTATTGGGAAGAATATTTGCTCAAAGTCTTTTTTCTCAAAACACAATACTTTTCACGATAGTGACCAAAAATTGAAAATGTCTTATAAAAAACAAAAATTTTGCTCACCTTTAACAGGACTAAAAATTACTGGACAATTGTAGAAACATATGTTACGTTTTTCTGCAAAAGGATTTTTTTTTCAAATACCACAGTCTAGATGGTGCTAAAAAAATGGCGTAAAAAAAATTAAAAAAACTTATTTTGTCCATAACTTTTTTTCTGCTTAAGTTAAATGATTCTGGATGCTCTTAAAATGTTCCCAATGTTGTTCTCTCATTAAGATGTTATATACATTTTTTTATGGAAGTTATATTTTTTCAGATATTTACGCTAGAACAGCGGTTCTCAAACTTTTCAAATTTTGTACCACATACTTAAATATGAAACAAAAATATATGTACTACGATAAAAGCATTTCGCCGTTAAAAATCAATGTGTCGCGAAATTGTTCGAAGTTTTTGGAAAAGTCGTCATTTCAATATTAAAGCTAGAGCCGTTAAAGTCAAAAACTTGAAGGAAAATATATGTGTTTCTGAAAACAAAATGTTAAATATTAAATTGTACCACTAAAACATTGTAATGTACCACCAGTGGTACATGTACCACAGTTTGAGAACCCCTGCGCTAGAACGATACAGTTTTTTTAAACACTCATTTTTCAATTGCCAGATCTTCCTTCGTATTAATCGTAGAAAAATAAAAAAAAATAATTTTAATTATGAGCTCAAGGCCATAAAATTAGTTCATATCAATTTTTACGTAATAATATCAGATATTCGGTTATATTTAAAAAACTTTTAGAAATGTACGATTTTTATGGTAAAAATCGTAATTTTCTACGCCCTATAATTCGGGAGGGGTTTATTTTCATGAAAAATTGTATTTAACATTAATTCATTAACAAAGGATAATTTATCGATTGCGCAAGTTTATTTTCTTTTTTACCTCACTTTTTGATGAAAAAAACGCCACTATCGAAAGTTTTCTACTTCTGAACTAAACACCTTTCCTAACAATGTGCAAAAAATTTCAAGTCTATCTGTTTCTGCTCAATGATTTTACTTCATTTCTTGGACTAAAGACAACATGTTTAAAAAAAACTTTATTAATACTAAATTATAATCACAAAGAGACTAGGAAAGTACTTAGAAATGGTTAAAACAAAAAAAACACTTTTAGACTGCTACTATTAAAAGTCTAGTAAAATAAGGAAGCTGCATACATTTTTTTATCGGGCTATAAGAAGCACCACTTTCTTTGTTATGTAAAACAGTTTTGTGTGTATTATGTTTTATAATTTTTTTATAAATTATAATCATGGGGGGGGGTAATTACCACCTGTACCCCCCTGTAAATCCGCCCTTGGAGGAAATTTAGATTCGTTTGAAATATAAGTGTCCACTAGGTAGTCTGAAATTTTGTTACTTTTTCATTCTGAGGTTGGACGGGGGAATATTACTAAAACTTAATCATTGCACTTTATGTAAAAGATTATAGATTTAGGTGAAGATGTTGAAGAAAATATACCTGGCTCTCCGAGGCGAGTTTATGGGTCGGATTATAGGTCAGCAGTTTGTGTCGAGGCGAGTTTAATGGTGTCATTAAGATCTCCTACCTGCTTCCTGGCGAGTTTAATGCCGCCCATTAAAAGACTAGGTACTTAACTTCGATTTCGGGTCGACTCACACCACAAAACTGCTTGGAATATAAATAAATATTTGTTAGGTTAGGGCGAAAAACAATATTACTGCTTTCCAATCTCGCGTAACCCTCAACTAATTTGCCTAACTCAACTCTAAGACACCGAGTTCTAAAAATAGAAAACCGATAGTGCATGCACAGTTCAGGTGGTGGGGTATTCACATAACTAAACCTGTGCAATTTCATTCACAGAATGAATTCTGTAAACCAGTAATGTTCACAATGTATTTTCACGTTAACGATATTTTTCACATACATTATTCTATGATCTATAGATCATATGTGAATAATTTTACAATGTACTTTTGAGGTATATATACCTATAATGTAAAATTTAAGTCACATAGTATATTTTGTGAAAATTACCATATTTGTCAAGTTCTTTCACAATCATTTTTTAAAGTGTGCATGAGTTTCACAACATTTTTAATGATTATCTCATGAAGTCTGCATGGACCAGTGGCGAATCCAAAGACAAGTTCTGTGGGGTGGGGCTCGTCTAACATGCGCCATTGTTTTGTGTATACTTGCTCTAATTTTATTTTTTTTCTCCGGCTCTCGTGTTTACTTTCCCTTCTAGAGCGAATTTGGTTAAAATTTGTACATTTGTACAATTATTAAAAAATCAAAGGAACGCATTAAGCGAAGTTTGGTCTCGTGTCAGGAAGCGGGTCTGGGCTGTAGCGCTATTGAAAAAAAAATTTGAGACTCTTGGAGGGGAGGGGGGTGCTCGAGTTTCGGTAATCACTTCTTCATTGGAGCAATTTTTTTTCCATTTTTTTGCAAACCGGTAGTAGTTGACAGTGGCGGCTCTAGCGGGTAGGCCGGGTAGGCCCGGGCCTACCCAACTTTTTTATATTTATATGTTAAAATCCTTGTTATTTATATACGTGCAACATTTTCAACCACCCTGATCCTGTCGTTGATGAATTTGCATCCCAGAAAGACAGAAGGTTGCAGTTTGTCATGAAATAAACTGTTCATTTGAACTATATTATACATATTACTGAATTAAGTTGTATTACTGAGTTGTATGTTATATGATTTATTTTTATTGGAATATTACTTCTTAACAACTAGTTTTATTTCTCTTAAAAAGATTTTTTTTAAATTTTCATACTCCATACCATTAAAACTTACTGTGTGATATGCTTTTGTTGTTGTTTGTTGATTTTAACGTCTCTTTTCTGACCTAATGGCCTAAACTGGACGGGACCTACAGCTTATCGTGGGCTCTGAACCACGGTCCTCAATCACCTTAAACCCAGGACTATGCCTTTGTCATGCATACCGACTAACAAGTGTGTAATTGTGTCACCAACCCCTATCAGTTCCACGAGATATCCGGTCTCATCCGGTCTGTCCGGCGTGAATGAAACTGCGTATAACACAAATACCTTTTTGCACTTGCCAAAGTCTTATCTGACTTTAATTCCACTTGAATGCGGCAGGATTCGAACCTACTCTCCGAACACTGACCAAGCTGAATTGGCAGACGCCTTACCAACTAGGCCACCGTGTCCGATGTGATATGCTTTTATGTTGATCAATAATTTAGAAGCATAAATTTTGCACATCTAAAATCAAAATTTATAAGGCTATACAATGCACTTAACCTAATACATTCTTAGTTCTAGCAGTCTAGCTCAAAAGCTGAATAGACGAACTCAGTACAAAAAAACCCTAATAACATAATAAAAGATAGGCTACACTGTAGCCCCCCGGTAGTCACAACTCCTCTTCTTTGCCTACTCAAAATATAAATCCTGGAGCCGCCCCTGGTAGTTGATAAGAGCAAGATCTAGAAAATACTGTGGATGGGGAGGCAATTATAAATACAATTCGTGCAGTTTTTGGTCAAAGAGCACCTTTTTCTTCTTCTTTTTTTTTCGCAATTTCTTCCTTCAAACGCACCAATAACGCCATATATATCGTGCGCTTTCAAAAATATGGGGGACAAAACCTTACCATCTTATATTCGGTTTGGGCTTTCACCATCAGTTGCTGTCCATTCAACTCTTGAGTGTGGATCCACGTTTTATCCATTGTGGCCACATGTGGCCAACGTAAAATCATGTGAAAATACAGATATTTATGTACTAATCCTATTACCTTATGAATTCTGTAAAAATACAATGGAAACTCACTAGATTTATAGTGTAATCTTACGAAATGATTACTGTGGATTTCTTCATTAATCTGTGAATTTACTTGGTAATTATTTGGTGTGAATTCACAGTGACATTCAAACACATATAAAGAAACATGTAATTTTATTCAGAATAAGTATATTCATTATATGAAAAATACCAATACACTGAATACATGATTCACATAGCCACTAAGCCACTAAATTCTTAATGAAATTGAAAACCTTCTTTTTAACGGCTGACACTTTTCTTGAATCTTAAGGAACATTCTCTGTATGAATTCCATAGTTGTAGATTGTGGATAAATCCTTGAGGTATTTTATATTCAAAATCAAGAAATTTTCGTATCCATTATCATTTACATTTGTCTTTTCCAGATATACAAAATAAAGTGTCGTAGTTGGTTTCTAATCTAGAAAATATTGATAGCATTAGTGATACAACATTTGTTATGGACACTAGAAAAATTACAATTTCATACTCACTACTTCGATTTCTGGTCGATTCACACCACAAAACTGATGCTTGGGATACAAATAAATATTACTTAGGTTAGGGAGAAAAACAATATTACTGCGTTCCAATCTCTCGTAACCTTCAACTAATTTGCCTAACATCAGCTTTCCTCTGAGACACCGAGTTCTAAAAATAGAAATCCGATAGTGCGCAGTTCAGGTGGTGGGGTATTCACATAACTAAACCTGTACAATTTCATTCACAGAATGAATTTCTGTAAATCAGTAATGTTCACAATGTATTTTCAAGTTGGCCGTATTTTTCACATTCATTATTCTGTGAATAATTTTACAATGTACTTGAGGCTTATATAATGGAAATGTAGGTCACATAGTATATTTTGTGAAAATTACCATACTTATCAAGTTTTTTCACAACCATTTTTTAGAGTGCACGCCGATTTTCAAGGGGGGACTGTCTTTCACCCGGGGAGATATGGAATATCCCCAGCTCAGAGAAGGGACCGCTACAAGTCTATACTCTCTCATGGTTCTTCTCATCCAGTCCTTCAACCTTCGAAGGGTTGAAAAGGACCTCTCGGCTTCTTGTAATCTTCCTTTAAATTAAAAAACTCGATCTAAAGTCATTGACATAAACCATATGAAAAAACATGACAATTTATAAAACATAACAAAATAAAACACCTAATTTGAGAGAGGACGAATTGGTTCCATGTTAAACTACAAAATAAAACAGAAAATTTGTTACCAAAACTCTATCCTGATACTTTAATTATTTTCGAGTCATATTTTTTTCCTGAAAACTTCACACCAACATTTTTTAACCAAGAAGAAGCTTTCATTTCAGCTCGTTACTATAGCAACCACAAAACTTTATGGAAGTTTTTTTCTCTTGGGTAAAAATTGTATAATTGTATCACAACTTACAATATACTCATTTTGACTCAAAACAATAAATTTTTCGAAAAAAACATTGTATATTACTTATGAAGAATTTTCTTTAACTTATGTTACCATGTTTAAACAACAAACTGAAGTAGAATTTGCAGTTACTGATATTATTTTGTCTAATAATGATAATAGATGCAATTCGGTGTTTTCAATTTTTTTGAAAGTCATGCTAGAAGACAACCCTTAGATGGCATATGCAAGAAAAAAATTGAAAAAAAAAATAAAAGTTAAAACTCCTGAATTATTTTATATTCAATTTCAAATTGAGATTTTGGGCGCGTAAACGGTCAATGCCAAGATGGCGGCATGGTTCTACGTCACTACTCATATACAGGTTAGTCCGCACTCCGCATTCAATTGTAAACAGTACGTCTGCGAAGTAGTGAGAAAGTTACTAGTCGATTTCTGTTCCTGAATTTCAAGCGTTTCTACTGATTTTATCATATGTTTTATTTATTATTTTTCTCCTGCTCTATAAGTAGGCATTTAGACCAGTGTATTTAATAAATAAATAAATAAACACGTTAAACACCAATGCAGAAATCGCAAAATAAGTGGTGTTTTGTGCCAAGTTGTACTAGTACTTCTCTAAGTACGCCACATAAGACATTTCTCTGTGTGCCACAAGATGCATCTCGAAAAAGAAAATGGTTTAAAGCAGCTAGAAGAGATATGCCAAAATCGAAATCAATGTTTTTCTGCTGTGAAGATCATTTCAAGGTAAGCATATATGCCTAGCATCTATCATATCCGTTATTTGAGATCAATTGAATTAATTTTGTTGTCATTGCGCTCGAGGAAGATATGGAGAACTGTATGAGATACAAATTGATGCGAGGAAATATTGTTTTGAAACCAGGGGTGGTGCCTCATATATTTGACTGTCAGACTGATAGAAAAAGAGCCAGTACTATTCCTACTAGACCATTACTTGTGAAACGACAAAGAAAAGACCTTGTCCATGAAGCAGTTGCAGAAAATGATAGTAAGCAGCACAATATGTTACTGACTACCCCCATCGATGATCCATGTGCCAGTACCAGTGCTCATCTACCAGAAATAAGAGAAACTGATTGTCATTATACGATAGATGATTCGTCACTGCCTGCTATTGTGGATTCATCAGAAGTACCGCTGCAAACTAGAGATGTTGGAATACAAGCCAAACCACATTTTCGTCGTAAACATGTACAATGTAACATAACAAGTAGCATGCAAAATACTGCTACTTCACCAGTGATATCTTTGTTTGCTAAAGATGCCAGTACTTCTCCAATCAAGATGCCCCCCAATATTGGAAGTGTGATACTTTTACAAAGGAATAGTAGTAGTAGCAGTGATGCTGAAGTAGAATCAAGTTCCAGTTCATTTGTTCCAAACTCTGATAGTGATTACAAAGGGGGTGATTTTCCACAAGACATAAAAGAAGAACAGTTAGAAACATTGAATAGTACTCGGTTATTGATAGAGAAAAAACCAAAGAAATATACAGGTATCCCTGATCAATGGTTTCCACATGTCATAAATTGTCTCAGCGCACAAACCAATATTTGTAAAGATAATTTGATGTTAACTCTGATAAAAATCAAACTTAATCATCAGTTTTTTATCTTAGGGGACATGTTTGGTATGTCTGTCTCCAATGCTTCCAAAATTTTCAAAAAAACTCTATTGAAAATGGTGTCTCCACTGAGGAGTTTCATATTTTGGCCATCTCAAAGAAAGATAAAGTATCATTTACCTATACCATTCAGAGCACGTTAGAGCAATGTTCAGTCCATCATAGATTGCTTTGAAATTCAAATTCAAAAGCCAACAGACCCAGTTAAGCAAGCACTCACATGGTCAGAGTATAAAAAGTGCAATACGCTGAAGTATTTGATCTCATCTACACCTGATGGATTTATCAACTTTATATCGAAAGGATATGGAGGAAGAATAAGTGATTCTTTGTTAGTGGAAGAAAGTGGTTTCTTAGATTACTTCCTAATGGATGCAGTGTGATGGCTGACAGAGGCTTCAAAGAAATTGCTAAACAGTTACATGACAGAAATTGTCAGTTAGTTAGGCCACCTAGTGTTTCAAGTTCAGTGAAACCCACAAAATCAGAAGTGCTAGAAAGTAAACGAATAGCTAGCTTACGTATTCATATAGAAAGAGTGATTCGTAGATTAAGATAATTTGAGTACCTGAAACCACATTCTGTGATAGATCACAATTTAATAGAACATACCGACCATGTTATTGAAATTTCATGTGCATTTATAAATTTACAAGGTCCCATTATAAAGCAACCATAATAAATTTGTATTAGGAAACTAAAATAAGTAAGGAACTTCTATGATTCCATTTTGTAGCTCTCATATTTTTGAAACCATATCTTATAAATAAAAACGAAAATAGTGTTCATATTTCATTTATCCATCACTCCCTAGGACTTTCGATAATAAAACATTCACATTTTGTTTTTTCATAAATATAAAGAGAAACATTGAAGTTTCCCAATAAAATGGTAAAAATTTTTAAACTTTTACAAAAGCAAGTTTAAACTTTTTTGATGATAATAATAATGAATACCTATGAATATTAAAATACAAAATTATTAACTGGGTGAATTCTCAACTTTTCTTCAATCAAAAATAAAATGAATAGCATTCATAATTTTAAATAGAACACTCATCAAAATCAGTTAATGAACTACTTCTAGATTGTTGATGGAGTAATAATGTTCTTGAGTGTCTTGCAGTAAGTATCAACATTTTATGTTTGGATTCCAAAACTATCGATACTGAATAATTTCCATATGGTGCAGTACAGGTGAATTACTTTTTTTTCAATTGAAGTTATAATTATTCACATAGTTTATTTGTCTATAATTTCAAAAAGTACAAAGTATAAAACTACAATGACACAAATACCTGATGTTCAAAAAATTTATTTTTATTAACAAACAGATTTGTACAATATAGGATATACACATGTTTCCCAATTCGTAGAAGCTTTTTCTACAAGCATTCTTAAAAATGTCTCATCAAAATGCTCATAAAAAATTTGAACATTTTTGGTTTGTTCATACTCTGGACTAGCTACACAAAATATCCCACGTTTTTTTTGGGCACACAACATTTGTAATTGCATTTGTGCTTTAAATTTTCCAGTAATTTGGCCATTCTTCACATAGTTTGTCACTGATTTTTCACAGGCTGGACATTTCACTTCAACTATGAATTCTGAAGAAATAGCATCTGGTGAAGCAGCAAATAGTGGATGAGATGGAACTATGAATAAGCCACAGTTTTTAAATTGTATATTCAATTGCATCCCTACAGTTTTTAGGACATCTTTTTCTAAAAGTCTTCCTCTCTTCATGTAATTGGTGTCTTTTAATTTATATGCTCCTATTATCGTTTCCACTAGAGTACCTTCAGCAACTGTACAGTGTGCAAATTCAAAGAGTTTCGAAGCAGTAGCACGTCCAAATCTGAGTTCATGCCACAATGGCGAAACTGATTGTTCTTTTGTTTCGCATTCTGCTTCTTTGCACAACTGTACACTAATTTGCCCTACGGACATAAATGACAAAAAGTCTTCAAATTTCACTCCCCCTTGTGCATGAAATTGAAATAGTTGTTTGTATATGGACAACTCGTTGAACTTGTCATGTTCTGCATCAGATACATACTTGAGAATCTGCCCTGGCACTTTCTCTCTCAATCCAATCGCTACAATTTGATCCATAAATGTTGTACCACTGGCAGATGTACTCGGAGGGCATACACCACTAGTTTTACTGAAACTAGCAGCAGTTATAAATTTCGTACCAGTGCCAACGGCAGATAATCGAGGCTTTATCCAATAAGATGTTATGTCAGTTGGTGAAGGTTCCTCACTTCTTCGGTGCACAAGAGAATAACTACTATGAAACACGCTTATGATTTTGCACCACACATTACCTGAAGAAGCAGCACAGTCTTTGCAGAATACATTCAAGACCTTCTCTTCGGTTTCATCCACAGTTAGTTCGACCGAATAATTTTTGGTCCGTACTTTGTGCTCCGGACATATTTTGCACTGTAAAGTACACAAAGAGCCCTCTCTCTTCAGCTCTACATACCCAATGGCATTATCACCGTACGCCTCACGAGTGGCCCTGTAAAAAATCAATTTATATTTCACTTGAATCAGATATAACCTCAAAATTAGTGTAGTTGATTCGACACTTTGTTTTGTTTGAGTGGTCCCCATAAAATCAAAGTATTTGAAAATCAGTGTGAAATATTTTCTGAGAACGAGTAGTGTGAACTTATGAAACATTTATGCATGCAAGGAATTGGAGGTATGTCTTAGAACTCATTATTTAAGTGCAATAACTGGAACTTTACCATTTAATAGTGATAAAATTAACCTAATATTATAATTGTTGGGGTCTTCATCACTTATCAAATCAATGCAATAAAAAAGAACCAACATGTCCCAGATGTGCCTCTAATCACGATGTAAAAGAATGTAAGTCTGATAAATGTGTAAATTGTACTAATCTTAAATTAAATCATAATATAAATATATCTATAGATCATGTAGCATGGGATAGAGATTGCCACTTCTATAAGAGAGTTTTAACAAAATTTAGAGATAACATAGTACCGTCCCAATAGCAACTAATAAATACACCTAAAACTCGTATCGCTGACAGTTTAGATTCCAAATTTGTATTCTACTATCAAAATGTTAGAGGCCTTAGAACGAAAACTACCCAGTTATTCAACAGTATTTCGGCTATTACTGAATATGCAGGCTACTTTTTTACAGAAAGCTGGTGTAATGATACGATCCAAGATGGTGAACTATTTGATCTCTCTTCTTTTGATGTATACAGGGTTGATCGAAAATATAAAGAAACTGATTCCAAAAGAGTTGGTGGAGTTATCTGTTCACTCAGGAAGGATTTAAATTCCAGTATGGTTAATATAATTGATCATAGTATCCCAATTCCCCCAAATACGAATATTGATTTCTTACTGGTTAAAATAAGACCATGTTACCAATGCATATACATCTTACTTATTTACATACCCCCTTCTTGTTCAGTTGATGATTATGAAGTCGTTCTGGAAACAATATCTCTATTTACAGCTTTATACGATAAACATCTTCTTGTACTTGGAGATTTCAATATACCTGAGTATGTCTCTCATATCAGTTGTGCTAGTATGTCCTCCAAACTAAACGTTGTCCAAACTTTTGCAAATTTCTTTAATTTAAAACAGTTCAATTCAATCAAAAATAAATTTCAGCGTTTATTAGATCTAGATTTCTCAAATACCGCATGCCAAGTTTCTAGACCTGATGAAATAGTCTTGAATGAAGACGATTACCACCCATCATTGTGCATAGAGATATCAACAAAAAATAAACATGCACCAATACCCTGTAAACCTGATAATATACAGTTCAATTATAAAAAAGCTAATTTTTCAAATCTCTACAATGCATTAAATAATATTGATTGGAGTTTTCTGCAAAATGTTGAGAATGTAGATATTGGTGTTCATCTATTGAACAATAAATTATATGATATTTTTAGAGATCATATTCCTATCAAGAAAACAAGCTCCAGAACTTATCCGCCGTGGTTTAATGGCAATATAATTCACATGATTCGACAAAAAGAAAAAGCATTCAAAAGCTATAAATCCACCCAGCTCTTGGACACTTTGAATAAATTTAAAATCCTCCGCTCTAAAATTAAAAGAGAAATTTCAACTGCTCGCACTTTATATTTGCAAAATATTGAAAGAGATATAAAAAGAGATCCCAAACAATTCTGGAGTTATGTGAATTCTAAAAATTCTTCATTTTCCGTTCAGTTGAGTATAATGGCTGGTTTATTGAATCTCCACAATCAATTGTCCAGGCTTTTGCAGATCATTTTTGCAACAATTTTTCTCAGACAGCAACCACCAATTATGTAACTGAATTAACATCAAATTTGCCAATGCTACATATAACATCAGTATCACACGATGAAACTATCAAAGCTATTAAAAAATTGAAATCTAACATGACAATGGGGCCTGACTTACTTCCTTCATTTCTTGTTAAAGACTGTGCATACATTCTTGCTACTCCCTTACAAATAATTTTTAATATGATCTTAAAATCTTGTACTCTCCCTAGTGACTGGAAAATATCTCGCGTAACTCCTATTCATGTTACCAATGCATATACATCTTACTTATTTACATACCCCCTTCTTGTTCAGTTGATGATTATGAAGTCGTTCTGGAAACAATATCTCTATTTACAGCTTTATACGATAAACATCTTCTTGTACTTGGAGATTTCAATATACCTGAGTATGTCTCTCATATCAGTGGTGCTAGTATGTCCTCCAAACTAAACGTTGTCCAAACTTTTGCAAATTTCTTTAATTTAAAACAGTTCAATTCAATCAAAAATAAATTTCAGCGTTTATTAGATCTAGATTTCTCAAATACCGCATGCCAAGTTTCTAGACCTGATGAAATAGTCTTGAATGAAGACGATTACCACCCATCATTGTGCATAGAGATATCAACAAAAAATAAACATGCACCAATACCCTGTAAACCTGATAATATACAGTTCAATTATAAAAAAGCTAATTTTTCAAATCTCTACAATGCATTAAATAATATTGATTGGAGTTTTCTGCAAAATGTTGAGAATGTAGATATTGGTGTTCATCTATTGAACAATAAATTATATGATATTTTTAGAGATCATATTCCTATCAAGAAAACAAGCTCCAGAACTTATCCGCCGTGGTTTAATGGCAATATAATTCACATGATTCGACAAAAAGAAAAAGCATTCAAAAGCTATAAATCCACCCAGCTCTTGGACACTTTGAATAAATTTAAAATCCTCCGCTCTAAAATTAAAAGAGAAATTTCAACTGCTCGCACTTTATATTTGCAAAATATTGAAAGAGATATAAAAAGAGATCCCAAACAATTCTGGAGTTATGTGAATTCTAAAAATTCTTCATTTTCCGTTCAGTTGAGTATAATGGCTGGTTTATTGAATCTCCACAATCAATTGTCCAGGCTTTTGCAGATCATTTTTGCAACAATTTTTCTCAGACAGCAACCACCAATTATGTAACTGAATTAACATCAAATTTGCCAATGCTACATATAACATCAGTATCACACGATGAAACTATCAAAGCTATTAAAAAATTGAAATCTAACATGACAATGGGGCCTGACTTACTTCCTTCATTTCTTGTTAAAGACTGTGCATACATTCTTGCTACTCCCTTACAAATAATTTTTAATATGATCTTAAAATCTTGTACTCTCCCTAGTGACTGGAAAATATCTCGCGTAACTCCTATTCATAAAAAAGGCAACAAAAATGATGTTCAGAATTATAGACCCATTAGCATCATATGTAACTTCGCTAAGATATTCGAGATCGTTCTGCATGATCATATGTCAAATCATATCAAACGATCTATATCCCCTGATCAACACGGATTCATGGCAGGTAGGTCTACGGTCTCAAATCTTATTTGCTCTACACAGTTCATATCGGAGGCCTTAGATAGAAGAGGTCAAGTAGATGTAATATATACTGACTTTTCTAAGGCCTTTGATAGAATTGACCATGTCATTTTACTCCAGAAGCTGTCATCTATAGGTTTAAGTCCACAGCTACATCTGCTAATGTCGTCGTATTTGAAGAACAGACATCAGTATGCCCAGTGGCGCGGTTTCAGATCAGATAAATTCCATCAGGCATCAGGAGTTCCGCAGGGATCAATTTTGGGACCGCTTTTATTTACTATTTTTCTAAATGATATTGTTATTAACATCAACGATATAAAAGTTTTAATGTACGCAGATGACCTGAAACTAATAGTTGAAATTCGTTCTTTCAATGACTCTTTACTTCTCCAAAACTGTCTAAATGATATAGCAAATTGGTGTCAAAATAACTCACTTCCGATAAATCCAGACAAATGTTCTGTTATGTCATTTACCAGGCGACATACAGCTCTTATTTTTAATTATGAATTGCATAATATTATTCTTAACAGGCCGAATTTTGTGAGAGATCTTGGAATATACTTTGATCCCGAGTTAAATTTTGTTAAACATATAGAATCAATGGTGTCATCTGCTAATAAAAGTTTAGGGTTTGTCATAAGAAGCTGCAAAGAATTCTCAGATATCTCTACATTAAAAATCTTATTTAACAGCTTCGTCCGATCGAAACTCGAATATGCATCGGAGGTACGGTGTCCTAGGCAGAAAGTCTATATTGACCTAATTGAAAAAGTTCAAAGGAAATTTATGAAATCGGCTTCTTTTATATTGGACGGTATTTACCCTCCAAGGGGCTACCCTCATGATCTACTATTAACACGATTTAAACTTCCTGATCTAGAAAAACGTCGAACTTATCAGCAAATTTCATTACTCTGGAAAATTCTTAATGGTCAAATAGATAGCATTGATTTGTTAAATTATGTTCATTTTAAAATACCACGCGCGGGTCTAAGAGTTTATTGTAGTTTCTATTTGCCAGCTGCAAGAACAAATATTTTAAATTCATCCCCATTATACCAAGCAATCAATGAGTATCATAATATCAAGGACAGCTTGGATATATTTGCCTGTAATAAATACCAAATCAAAAGTGTAATTCTCTAGGTACTGATGTGTATTATATAAGTATTACGAACTTTTAGAAAATTGTGTAATTGCATAGTAGATGTTCCGTACACTACCAAGTTGTCCAATGTTAACGTCCATTTTTTTTCCTGTCTCACGCAGACACAGGTTTTTTTTTAATGGGCGTTAACCATGGACTGCTGGCAGTTTTTGTATTATATATATTGTGCTTGTTATTATTAACATTTTTGTTATGTTTTACGATGAAAACAATCGGAACATGTTTATTGTTTGTAAATCATTCAAAGAATTTCAGCTACATTTATCGTAAGAATTTCAACAAATAAACATTAGTTATTTCTTTACTTACGCGTTTGCTTTCACATTCCTAAATTCCGCTGCATTGAAACGATCATCGTTTTTAATGAACTCAATCACCATAAAAATGTCTATCGATGGTAAATTATTTGAAGATGCTTTCACGAACCCTTCTGACGGCATTTTTAGTTGGTATTAAACTTAGGTATTAAATAAATTCAGCTAATAATTCACTTTAAAATAAACAACACAGCAACTTTAATCACAACACAATACAATAACCACACCTCAAATGTCAATAAAATATATTGATATGAGTTCTGACGTCATGGACACACAGGACCAATCAGATTTCGTTTCGATTGCCGTTTGAATTTGTTCATTTTCACCAACTTTCAAACTCATATTTCATTATAAATCGTCAAAAATTTCAATTTTTAGTAGGTACAAGTTCTGATATCAACCTCCTAGTTTACAGTGAAACATAAATTACATTGATATTTGCATAATGAACACACCGAATTGAGATACAATGAAAATTCTTGGACTCAAATAAAGATCGTTCTTTAGTGAAGCTGATTGAGTTATAGAAGAAAAAAATGGTAACTTAAGTTACAACGTTATTCACGTTGGGCTAACTAGGAGATCTGTAAATTTCCGTTTCAAAGAACACATTTTTTTGCCTAACCTTTCAAGTAAGTTTTACTCATTAGTATGTTGTAAGCTTAAAATAAACCAATGATGCCGCTATTAGGACAATTCGGGTTTATTTAGATCCACTTTGTACCCACAATGTTATAGAATAAAATTTGCAAGAGATTATTTATACGCATGAGAAACGCGGTAAGCTAATTCGAGAATACGAAATTATTCAGAAATATACTTCGCACCACATTACCAAAGAATTCGAGCGTGAATTGTGACAGTTATGACGTTTTATGGGCAAGAATACATTAGCACGCATTGTACGGTGACAGCTCTGATGATATTTTGCTTCGCTAGAGACAATAATAAGGATTAAATTTAACAATTAGGCTCCGGAGTGAGACAGACAAAGGAACTGAACTGGTGTCGTTTCCCACAGGATTACATGCTGATTCACGACGTCACAACTCCGCGGCTTGGCACCATGGATTACAACACTATCATTACAGATATTTATGTTTTCGGTTGGAGCAACAGACTCCACCGCTCAACATAATATTTTGCTCTCTGGAAAAGGGGTGATGTTTTGTTTTTTGAAGGTTGGATGATCGTGAAATAAATTAAATAATTACGAATCATAGTGGCTTCAACAAGAAAGCCTTAATTTGAGGAAATGTTTCGCTTTTGGCTAATAGTGACCACCAATTTTATCTAATCTTAGACTGTTTCGAAGATTGTTTGTGATATTATCAGAAGAGAACAGTAAATAAAATCAGTTTAATTATCAGCCAACGTTTCGTTTATTTAGCATAAACTTCCTCAGCGCCTACAAATGATGTTACAACTAAAGTAATTATCGAACAAAATAAGTTACAAAAAAGTTAAAAAGGAAAGTTAATAGATAAATTACATACCTCAATTAACATCACAAACATAAATGAACATAAAATATCTCATATACATGGTTCTTGTGACAAACATATCACAATTAGTTATGGTCAACAACAAATTTATTAAAATCCAATTACAAAAATGGTGATATTGAACAACGAAAAAAACAATGGAAGCATGAAGTGAGGAATGATTTAATTTAATAGTGGTAAACCTGAGAAATGTGTCTTATCTACCCTACTGACATCTATGTGAATTCTTAACAATATAACCTTAATACATACTACGTGTTAGATAAACTAATCATAGTTTTATGTTAGGAAATAGACGTATTCCTAACATAAAACTATGTTTAAAAAAATATGTACACTCTAGAGCAGCAAAGAATTTTTTATCGTTTTCTACACCCTTTAAAGTACCTAAGAGCCTATTTTCAGCGATATCACATTTGTGGGGATGTTAGGAAGAATTTCAAATATTTTCAACTCCATTTTTAGTTTGTGGACAAAAAACGTGGCTAGTTTTGTTTGGGATAAAACAAATAGTTCATCAGCGAAATCAATGGCACCCATAGCAGTCAATTGACTATCCGTTAGGACAAGCTGCAAATTATCTATCTAACGCCCTTTTCGCCCGCGCCTAAAACCGCCACTGGATATAACTCAAGTAAAAGTCCTTTAACTGGTAAATGTAGCAGGGATTGTCGGAGGAGGACAGTAAAAATAATTTTAACTATCATTTTTATAGGTATCTATGAAAAAACTTAAAAAAAAAATATCAGTGTCAATATTTTTTATTTGCAAGTATGAGAAACGAGCTGTCACATTTAGCTTGGTAGAACCCGAACAAGATAAGAATATCACACCGCGTCTTCGTCATATCTGTATGACAACACCTTCTCGGTCTCCAACTACTGAGCCCAGTGGCGTGTTGTGAGTTACACAAAAATAAAACTGCTTATATTTTACAATATTCAATATTTTGTATTTACTGAAATTTAGTTTTTATTTGTATTTATATGAACAATAGTCTGATATTACCATTAGGTACTGGTTACTAAAAATTCTAGAAAATTATATACCGGGTGACCCAGGGATAAGTGCATGCTCCAAGCTATCGGGTAGATTTTTTTTAAACGATAGGCCCGACAATGAGACACATTCTAAAAGTAATTCTATTTATGTACAGTATGTCCCAAAATAAGATACCCAATTAGTTCTGTTTTTTTAATGGCAACCCCCCATTTAGATTCGTCATTTAATTGTCGGGTTTCTTAGACTTATTTGCAATAGTTTTTTACTTATGTCAATTTATGTGTCAAAATAGCGTCGTGCAGATATCCACAAAAAAATTTAGAACTTCAGAACTATTCAAGATAACTTAAGAAAACTACGCCGTTGCTAAGAGGAGGTGCAACTCGGCCTATGACGCGGTGTGATATTCTCATTGTAAGCAGTATTAACTAATTTTCTAGAGAGCATAAACAAGCAGATTTCTACGTTTAAATATTTGGTTTAAATTTTTATTTTCTTGAAAAGTGTATTATTGTCAGTGTGAGAAACGTAAAACGTAACGTATGTGCAATAGATTTTCGTTTACATTTTTTTTTCAACAAATAAACGTTGCGAATCATAAACTAATAATTTTAATTTAACACCAATGATTTATACTGATATATGGTTAAAAAAAATAACCGTTTAAATCATTAAGATAAAATATTTCTATTTTTATAAAAGGAATACCAGCTTTCTTATTTTTTAGAAATAAAAATATCGTAAACATTTGTTAAGAGCATCATCGTTATTTTATTAGAATATTATAAAAAATAAACAAATATTAATGACAAATATAGGTCGTACGAAATGTGATTATACCACAAATGTTATCGCGATCAGAACCATTAAATCGTGAAGCAATACAAATAAAAATTGTCAATTTACTTTAAAGCAATATAATCTTTACAGCCAGTTCGTATGTTATAGCTGATAAATAATGATTTAAAAATCATAAATGCTTCAAGGAATTAACTATCTATAAATCTACATTTTCAAACGGACTTTATCAAAATCCAGTAGATAATTCATCACTAATAAAAGCATACGTATATTAAAAAATCATAAATACGAAATTGAAATACATAGGCGGCATAAAAGGGTATAAATTTAGTATACTGTGTGTCCCAAAAAGTTTTATACAAATGGTGAAAAAGTTTATCGTACATTTTACGAAAAAATATATTTTCGATAAAAAGGTCTATCTACATGACTTGCAAATCTATAATCAAGTATGAAAGTTTTAAACATTTTCTGGGATATAGGGAAAGTAAAATATTTTGTCAATTGTAATGGATAGCAAAATGTTTATTGAAATTGTTACTAAGCACCAAAAAATTATGCGTACTTGTAGATTCGTGGCTTTCCCAGATAAAATTTACAAAATATTTCAATAAACACGTCAGCAATTGCTAGATTATTTAATAAATAAAGGAATTAGAAAATTAATACAAATAAATCTAGAGTGCTTTGGTAAAATCTAATAACAAACGTCAAATCTAACATCCATTTGTATTTGCAATAATCAATAATTAGAAATGCCAGTAAATTTGAGTATTGAAGATAAAATTGAAATCGTTCTCATTAGAGAGTTATTGCAACCTCTTTTTGGCCGATCTTTATATAAAAGATCCCTTATTTTGACATGTACGTATTTAATTTAAATACAGGACAGGTTACCTTTAATTAAAGAAACTTTATTTTGATTTATGAAGGGCGGTTCTGCCAACTTAATGAAATTCAAACTGTTAAAAATCAACAGGCACCAAATAAAATAAAAAAAAACTTGTAAGTATAGAGCAGGGCCATCAATAATTTGTAAAATAAAAAAAATTCTTAGCACTATGTGGATGGTCGGAAAATTTAGGGTAAATTAAAAAAAATCAAGTGACAGAGTAAAAGTTCCAGAAGGGGTGTGGGGGTACGTAAATATATGCTTTTAGGGTTTGATATAGGATTTATACGATTTGTGGCAGAAATATACATTCATTTCGGAAGCTTATAGTGGTTTGTATTTTAATTTCTCTCTCTCTCTTTCCACTGGATTAAAACCACTTAGTTGTTAAGAAAGCCGAAACGTCAATAAAAAAACTTTTTTACAACTAAGTGGTTTTAATCCAGTGGAAAGAGAGAGAGAGAAATTAAAATACAAACCACTATGAGCTTCCGAAATGAATGTATATTTCTGCCACAAATCGTATAAATCCTATATCAAACCCTAAAAGTTTTTTAACAACTAAGTGGTTTTAATCCAGTGGAAAGAGAGAGATAAATTAGAAACATATCCTATCGCAAAAAGTAGTAGATAATTAACCAAGCAAAAAATACAAATTATCTACGAAGAAGCGGCTTGGACTATCTCAAAGAAAAAATGAGAAAGAGATGACATTGGAACAGAAAAGGTTAAACATTGAAGGAAGAAAAGTAGGTGTGGCAGAACAGAATGTTGCCCTAGCAGAGAAAAAGTTTCGTTTGGAGTCCGAACAGCAACAAAAAGTGTTCGATAATCAGACAGTCATTAATAAATTACTAGAAATAGTTCAAAAGCATATTTATGTAGTACATATTGTATATATTTTTCATTCACAATAAATATATGTACATATATAAGTAATACATACTTTTTGTTAAGATATTTAGATATTTACGGGCCCATTTAAGATATAAATTACAATTTTAAATTATAATTAAAATACAAAGACAATATATATGTGTATGTATAAATCAAAAAATTGATATAACAAAAGATATAATAATAAATTATTAGTAGTAGTCTTCCTGGTCATTAGATGGTCTGCATATATTAGGTCGAACTGTACCATCAATAAATTCCAGTTTGGGACAGCTGCTCCCATGTTGGTTATCGACAATGTCCATGATTTTCCCCAATAAAATTTTCAGTTGTTGTAATAATGTGGCATAAGGATAGCTTCGTCTTTTTAATATACATAGTGCCGTCATCACTGTAAAGTCACATTTGAAATATTTAAAAAAAAATTCATTTTGCAAGTTACCTACCATTCACATTGTTTCTGGTGTTAGTGATAATGTGCTGTGGAATCAGCAAAGCATTTCTCAATCGCGGTATATCGTCACTATGAAAACGAAAATTCCGCGGGTTCTATTACATTATTTTCCTCACTAGCTTCAACGGCAACACCAATTATGTTGTGTAGAAGTAAGTTTTCAATTTTTTCGTTATTAACATCCGCTAGAATAGTTATTTCCAATTGCTCCTCCAGGTTGTTTATTATTGAGTTACAAAATATTGTAGGTTAGAAATACGATTCATGTCATTGTCAGAATAAAGGACTGTCAAAATAAAGTATGCTGATGAGGACCGTTGCAATAACTCTCATAAACCAATCGTGACATTTCGTAATACAGGATACTTTATTACAGGATCCTTTAATAAAGTTTGGCTTTGCAATAACTCTCTATTGTCGTACAATTATGTCACTGTAAAAAAATATTCGGGAGTTTCTCCTCCACATTTTTAAAGGTAAAGTATGTAATAAGGAGGTCCTTGGAGTTTCTTTAGCCCCCAATGTCTCCAGACATTACCCCTCTAGACCTCTTTCGATATTGATCATCTTGAGCGACTCATTACAGAAACATGTGAAGCTATAACTCCAGATGTAATTAGAAATATCATAGAAGAATTTAATCGAATAACAATGACCTGTTTAGAAAGGGACGGTGTTTAATAAATCACTCAAGGGACAGACCTTTCCGAATCAGAATATTGTCGACCAACAAGTATCCTGTTTTAAAAGAGTGTAAAATAAACATATAAAACTAATAATTTTATAATTAGTAAATATCTGTGGCAAATGGTTTAACCAATGGATAGGTGTGAAAGGAAGAAGGATGCCTTTCACACCTATCCTGACATCAATCCCCAAATTTTTTAAAAAATTGTTAATTCCATATCTGTTGTGGAACTGCAAGAGTATTCTAGATGACTCTCAGCATGGGTTTGTGCCTTGTAAATCCACTATCAGCAATTTGCTCGTTTATAAACAGTATATTTTGTACTAATGATGTGAAATAAGTTAAAATCACAGCATTTTCTAATGTCGTAATTCTTGGGAGCTCTGATTTTAACTTATTTCACATCATTTGTGCAGTTTGATTACTCCCAGTAAGATATTTTGGTATCCAAAATATTTCATCTTTATCACAGTATATTTTGTGCGCAATAGAGACAAATATGCAGGTAGACTACTCAAAAGCATTTGACAGGGTTAATCACTTACATCTATTAAACAAACTAAAATCATTGAATTTTCCAGAGTATCTTTTAGAATGACTTCGAACTTACTTGAGTGCTAGGGTTCAATTTCTAAAAATTCACAATCAACTTTGTGTCGATTTTCTGTCGATTTTCTTTTTGTCCTTTTTTATTTAATGTTCTGTATATTGTTTTTATATTTAAGTATTTTTTTTGACTCTATATATGACCTTTCATTTTAAATTATTTTTTTATAACTTTTATGACTTTTAAACTTTGTTTTTTTTTGTTAGATACCCATTTTACAGCTTAAGTACATGTTTTAAACATAGTCAAGCACCACTCTTTGCTGGTGATCTAAAGATTTTTTTCTCGTAACCATGTTCCAATCATATTTGATTACACAGGTCTACAAAAAATTTATTTTAAAAGTTGTTTGAAATTTGATAACTGACTTTTATGTACTTTTCAGCGCTGATTTCAAAAATGCCCTCCATTTTTTTCTATCACGTCAGGTTTTTGTACAAAAAAGGGAGTATTTTTGGGTATAATAACAAAATTTAAGCAATTATTCACATTTTTTCCAAAGTTATAAAATATTATTATATTTATAAATCTTGTTCTAAACTACATCTAGTACACTTCCATTTCTCTTTAAGCTCATTAGTCCTTATAATAACGCTTTCGCTTTCTGTCGAAGCTTCTTTTATTGCTTTTCCGGCTGCGGATTCGTTGAGGATCATCTCTTTTTAACATCCAGCAGTAGTCCGCTATCATGTTGACGTTCCATCTTCCTTGATATCTTCTTTCCATTTCTTTGATGTCTTGGTGGAATCTTTCGCCCTGCTCTTCACTTCATCACTAAGGTTTGCAGGGAAGTAGTCAGATGTGAATGGAGAAAATGAACTTTAATGCTAATGTTGCAGCCCAGCTTCTTAAAGTTGTCGAGCATGTCTGCGACGATTGTCTTGTAGTTTGGATCTTTTTTGTTTCCTAGGAAACCGGTAACAACTAATTTTGTCCACAAAGTTGGAATCTCTCATTAGTTTTCTAATGTCTGGTCCGACAAAGATTTCTTCCTTTAGCTTTGCCTCGGATAAACCAGGAAACTGTCCACAAAGATATCTGAAACACTCCCCCGTAGCAAACAAATTGTTTCATCAGCCCCAACTTAATGTGAAGTGGTGGAAGTAACACCTTTTTGGGATCCACAAGGCTTTTCCTCCCAACATTTTTAACTCCTATTCTCAAGGGCCAGGCTTTTTTTATGTAGTATTGCTTTCTGTCTCTACTGTCCCATTCACTTTGTATAGCCACTTTGTTGAAATCACTTTTAAATCACCACAGAGTGTCCATTTGTGGTCTGTTGCAGTTCAAGGTTTTCGTAACATTCTTTTAGGTGAACCGAGTGTCCAACTGGCATAGAAGCATACTTATTGCCATTGTGTAGAAGTACCGCTGTAAGGCTTCTTTTTGAAGAATCAATAAAAAGTATCCACTCATCAGGAGCGTATTCTATTTTGAAATGTGCCATAAGTTCAGGAACATCACTAGAAAACACCTGGTCACCTTCTTGAGAGAAGAAAGATACAAACTGCTTTTCCCTCGATCGATACCAAAAACAAGGATGTACCCGGAGCCAATATATGTTTATCTGTCAATCTAGATCCTAAAACCTCTGCCGAGTCTTTAGGAAGGCCTAGGTCTCTAACTAAATCGTTCAGTTCAGATTGTGAGAATTGAATGGGATCGTAGCAAACACTGTCTTCTTCATTATCGCCTTGCTGAGCCAACGATAATCTAGAATATCATCCAAAGAACAGGGCGAATGGCTGATTGAATGTTAGGGTAAGAAATATCCTCATAGTTTTTTGTAATGATTTTTAAAAGTACTTTGGGCTAAATAACAGTTTATGGAGATCCACAAAACCAAAACTCAAATTCACTAGAGTACTGAAATATGTATAAAAATATCGAAAAAAGCTAAAGCAGTTTGTGAAATAACTGTACGTGATGGAATTTTTTCACTATTTTTCCCGAAATCAGCGTTGAAAATACTATAAAAATCACTTATTAAATTTGAAACAATTTTTATGTCGCAGACCTGTGTTATCATTAGTAAATATCATATCTAGGCTCGGTTTTATTATAAGAAACTCAATCAACTTCTCTATTTATTTTCAACAATAAGGCTGTATTTCCTTTGTGAAGTCACTTTTGAACTATGCCTCTCCTGTCTGATGTACTTTTTATCAATAAACTTTATTTGGTTCAGAATAAATTTCTAAGATATTGTGGCTTTAAACTTCAGATTCCAAGAGAGCACAGGATCTATAACGACATGTTAACAAACTTAAATATCACTAGCTTGGAATGCACGTTGTTTAAAATCATTTCTGGTGAGATATATTGCTCCGAATTGCTCCAATTAGTTGCTTTCAGAATTCCCACTCAAAATACCCGCAACAAAAATTTGTAATGAGGGTAATCTGGTGGAAGCTGCTTTTAAAGTTTTGCCTGCAACAGAGTCTTTGGAATCTTTTGCTTTCATTAATGATAAACTGTTAAAGTAAGATAGGGTAGATTTGACTAAGAAAAAACTTAAAGAAATGCAGGATAAAGATGATGATGCTACTTTAACTGGATCAATGTTGCTATTGAAAATCTTCAAGATGCCTACTACTATACCTTATTTATCAAGAGTTGGTCAGGCTGTTACATTTATAGGTCAAGTAAAATATGAAGAGGCTGAAGCAGCTTTACAGGAAGCATTAGACAAAGATGCTAACTATCCAGATACATTGGATAATGTGATCACACTTCAGAGACATATGAGCAAGATGCCAATCCTGAACATCCATACATAAAGGAACTAAGACAAAAAGACAGGGGCGGCTCCAGGATTTATATTTTGAGTAGGCACAGAAGAGGAGTTGTAACTACCGGGGGGCTACAGTGTAGCCTATCTTTTATTATTTTATTAAGGTTTTTTTTATACTGAGTTCGTCTATTCAGCTTTTGAGCTAGACTGCTAGAACTAAGAATGTATTAGGTTAAGTGCATTGTGTAGCCTTATAAATTTTGATTTTAGATGTGCAAAATTTATCCTTTACTCTGTAAGTTTTAATAGTATGGAGGCTCTCACTATGAAAATTTAAAAAAAATCTTTTTTTTAAAGAGAATACATTTTATTGCCTATAAGAGAAAAAAAACTAGTTGTGAAGAAGTAATATTCCAATTCCAATATTCCAATATTCCTGCTCTCTCTGTCCCGCCAAGCATCGAGCTTTTATCACTGACTCGGCCTGCTGCTAGACTGCAAAACAAGCAGTGTTTGCAACTGCAAAACAACAGTGTTGCCACCCTATTTCACACGGAATCAACTAATAAATATGAAAAAGTTGGGTAGGCCCGGGCCTACCCGGCCTTCCCGCTGGAGCCGCCACTGCAAAAAGAGAATGAGTTTCAACGAATATGCCAACTGTTTGCTCCCTCAGTAGTTAGCATTCCCAGCTTAATATTTAATTATAAGGTTTAAGATTTATCCCAAATTTATAATTAAAATAAAAAAAAATAAATAAATCTACTGATACATACTAAAACAGGTGTTCTTCACCTATTAGATCACATTTATTCACACTTTGTATGTTGTATTTTTTCTTGTATTTTTCTTCTGAATTAATTATTATTATTATTATTATTGATTGTATTTCGCTAGCTCGTTTTAAACAGCAATGTAAAGATTTAATAAGCTAAATACATTTTATTTTGTTTTGTTTCTTTTTTTGTTTCTATTTTGTTTTAATCTTAATCTTAGTCTTATATTAGGTATTGAATAATTTTTTTGTGATTATTTTGTAAAAAGGAGATTTTCCGTTAAACAAATAAATAAATAATTAGTAGTAATTAAGTAATTTTACATGTTCCCAATAAAATTCTATTAGTTACATATATTATTGACGTAATTGTTGCTAATTTGATTAGAAGGTTATCAATTGTTTTATTAAAATACGAAACAATCAAAATCAATGCACCAGTTTATAATTATTTTCTTATGTCTTTATCCAAGAAATAATTTCCGCCGCCTATGCCGAAAATAGTAGGCTCGGCAGTAGATATCATCACGAAAATAGATTTAAAGTTACAGATAAATTTGAATACAATGAGCAATTAAGCTTTTATTGACGTTTACAAATAATAAAATCGTAAAGTTTTATAACATGATAATTTTTTGTGAAAGATTCGAAATTTTAGGCGCATTAAATAAACGGGTTATTTTAAAATTCACCCAGAGTTCCAGACAAGCATAAAGTTGATTATGTGTAGCGAAAGTTATGTAAAGAGTACCAAATACTCTTTGTCTCTTTTCTTCGATATTGTCTTGTAGGATCAGTTTGTACTCTCAGTGAATTTGTCCATAGAAAACAGGAATATTCGCTGGTATTGATTAAAAAGCCAAGAAAAGAAGATGATAAACCATGCTCATATCGATCAATGTGTCTTTTACACACGATAGGAAAGATAACGGAATGTGCAATCGTTTATTTATGTGCTGGAAAACGAAGAAAACTCTCAGAAATGCAATTTAGCTTTACAAAGATGGATACTATTATAGAAATTTGTAGTGGAAAACATACAAAAGACAGCGAACAAAACAATTTTGTGGATCAGTCATTATAGATATTACTAACGCATCCTGGAAATGAATCTTAATAGTATATTGTGCAACAAGTTTTGAAAATAGTATACGAGTTACACACTATACTTTTCCTACGGCTGCGACTTTATTATCATATATATATATATATATATATATATATATATATATATATATATATATATATATATTTTATTGGTACCTATTTATTGTTAGGTAAAGCAAATCTTATTTAAAACGACCAGAACTGATTTATATTTTTATTTATAACCATATAGTTACATATTTACAACAATTAACAACAGCAACAACAACAACAACAATGAACAAACAATTTTTATTTGCTTATTAATAGTCTTCACAGCTGTTTTATTTGAAATTGTAATTTACTGTTATGTTAGAACAGTTTTCAAAATTAATTGCAGGAAGGTCCTGCCCTTTCAACACATTTTCAGTAATTGATATGTTTGTTTTGTTTGAACAAGATGGCTCAGAATATTGAGAACTAAAAGGAAGCATTTCGTGTAGCTGGTTATCTGATTTGTCTATTAAGCTTTCTTCTAAATTCTGTCCAGATCGTCCAGAAGGATTTACTGATCCGACAATTTTTTTGGAACTTTCAATTTTATTCTGTATGGAATCGTCTATGTATCCCTCAGCGACAGTGCTAGAACGCCATCCTCCATGGCGTTTAAGGGTTAGCAAATCACCACCTGCATTAACTAACATTGTTGCCGATGATCGACGAAAACAATGGCCAGTATATTCCTGGGGGTTTGGTAGTTTTAAAAAGGTTGCTATTTCTTTAGCCATATTTCCGATTTTATTAATTCCTACTACCTGCTTCGTGCATTTTCCATTTGTGTAGTTTAAGAAAATCTCTTTTCTGTAATATTAGGAGGCCGCAGACTAGCATATTCTTTGCAAATATCATAAAATCTTTCTGTTATAGTAAAAGATCGAGGTATCTTATTTTTAGTTTGTTTGTTTTTAACTAAGAAAGCAGACTTTAGATCTTGCATATCATCGATTTTTAACTGGCACAGTTCGTCTCGCCTACAAGCTCCGGATAAGCCAACAGCAACTACGGTCTAACAATTAAAAAACTTGATTAGATATTTTTATACTTCTAATAAATCTAACACTTACCTTAGTTAATAAATACATGTTATTTGGGGCCGTATTCAGAAATTTATGAAAATCTTCGGATGTTAGAATTCTTGATTTCTTTGGCACATAATTTTCTGCCTGTCTCTTCAGATAAGCAAGTAACTTATGATATTTCGAGATATCAGTACTGTGTTTGATGTTTATAGTGCTTTTCAACATAGAATAGTGCGACCACAATGTTGAAGATTTATATTTTTGCGCTAATTCTTCAAAATAAACAAGCAAAACATTCTCTGATAACGAGTTTAGGTTTCGTTCATTTTTCCATTTTATGAATGTTTCATAAGAACTTTCATACCTCTCTTTGGAAATTAATGGTAAAAGATTTTGCGTGATTTGGGAGGCCCTTTCAGGTATTTCTGGAGGAGTGCAGTTAAATTCATCTTCTATCATCGTGTAACACTGCTTTTTTAAAATTTTGCAATAAATTTGACTTTATTTTAATGAGAAATGAGAACTGTCAGTAGTGACAGTGTCCGCATGCTAGATTTCATCTCGATTCATTGATATGTGTTGTTCATATGAGTTGTGTTGTCATTTTACTTTGCACACAGCGTGTGTAAACGTTTACACACGCTGTTTGAAATTGACGTTTTTCAAGGGAAGTTGACAGTGCGTTTTTATGCATATTCTAAGCAGCCGTAGGAAAAATAATGAAAAAAGCATAATCGTCAGTGTACGCCTTGGCACACGTACAGGCTCTGGTGCCAACAGTAAACAACCTGGATCAAATAAGAAATTGGCCTTGCAATCACGGCCTTAAAATGGTTCCAGAAAAGACAGACGGAAACAACAAACAGCACCTATAATCTAGCATATATAATAAGTAGGATTATTAATTATCTTGGAGCTAAGGAGCTATACAGAACACTGATATAAGAAAAGACGCAAAAGACAAAAGTTATGGCCACATTGAAGAAAGCAATGAAAGTAAGAAGAAATCAGGAACAGTCAGTGGCGACACAGAGGCTAATTGCAATTCAGAGAAACTAGGACCATATATATAGGCACTATAGATATGTTCTCTCAAAAATGACTCCTTATCATAAAAATGAAGAAGCAAATAAAGTAGAGAAAAAGAAAGCAAAAGATTATTATGCAATATAAAATAAATGGTTCATGTACTGTCCCGATCAGAATACAAGCTAAAAAGAGTCCTGGTGTATTTTCTGCTTTCCACTTACGAAAAGAAAGATCACAATAATTCTGGCGATTTCATCAGGAGCAGAAGGTTTTGGACCAGGTTACCTAAATAACGCTACATATTTCTTTGAACCTGACAGCTTTGTGAGAGGACGCATTGAACGCAGAGCTTCCAATACCTGGAGATCCGAAAAAAAGCTTCATATACTTATTTCACAACAATTCTGTCCCCTTGATCAGGAGTAGAAGGTTTCGGATAAGGTTACCATGTGACATCTAAATAACGTCAGAACAGAACCTGACTCCTTTATAAAACAGCAACACAGTCAAAGTATATGTGCTTAAAGGTTTTAATATTTTTCCCAAACAGTCTAGGTATTCTTTGTTAAAGTCTATTTTCGTCACATCAAGATAGGATTTGCACTTGCAAAACTAGGGCTGGTTGGATGTAGTGCCATTGTGACAAAGATGTTGCTTCAAATTTTTACATTAAAACTAATAATAATAAAAGACATCATAAAAATTTAGAAAAAAAGAAACCTAGCGGAAAATGTCAACAGACTTCTTAAAATAAAAAATATTTTCCTCATTATTCTGATCAAAAAAAAAATTGGGTAGAAGTGATATACAATGTTCACGATTCTTACTTTTATTAACGATTCACATTAAATTACACTAACATTTAGAGTTGTGTTTCAATATAATCACATTTTCCCATTTTTTGCTAGACATTCCAATATTTTCTTCCCACCTTGACAATTTTCATATTTCTTTGATTTAAGTTCGTCTTCGCAAACTTGACCCAATTCTTTTAATTTCCCCAACTTTGAGATATCTCCTTTTAAAGCTGGTGTCAGTGCCACTACCATCCCGTTTTTATTAAATTTTCCGTTGCTTATAATATTAGCGCTTTCAAACAGGCATTCCATTAAACAAAGTCCTGATTTAGTTTCTGGAATTTTCCTCAACCTAAGCATCTCGAAATCCTCTTTGGTTGCGCCAGTTTTGTCCTTGCAGCTCGTCAGTAGGTCTTTTATTGGGAGTTTCTTAAAAGTACTCTCAAGGAATGTTGATTCAATAATGTTTTCAGTGATGAATACCAACACAAAAACTGTAAAAAAAATACAATTTTCATTTGGTGTCGTAACACATCAAAGCAGGAATGCAAAATAGTTATTTATGAAATAAGTACGACAAATAAGGATTACATAGACACCTGAGATAGGATTAATGACTACAGATATTCACGATTGAGTACATTATTCATTGCCGTTGCGTTTAGCCCCCTTTACATGTAGCCACTGCCTGTGCTACTCTAAAAAGGGTCTAAAAACTTTAGCACTTGATCATTACTTCACTCAATCAAGGTTCAAAACGCGAATAATAAACCAAAAATCAAACTTAACAAACAAATAAGTTTTTCTACGTCCATTTGGTAATCAACTGAAAATACAGGACAGTCGCTGCCGCTCGTGCCGCCAGTCCTTTGACTCCCGTTCAAAATACCGCCACTGAAGGGAGCATGCGGCAGCGGCGGTGGTATGAGCAATAGCAGCGCGAGCGACGTGTTTACATGCATACTCGCGCTGCCAACTTTCCTGTACAATTCCCTGCCCACTATCGCGGAAGGGTGTTCATATAAAGGGAGTTCTATGACGCTGAAGCTCTACTAAAGGCACATATCCACCAAGCGCGCAAAATGGTTTGCGATTGTTAGCAAATATTTGCAATCTCAAAATTTGTTTGGTGGAGACGAAACTGACGCGCATTCGTAAACGTTAACAAACGTTGCAATCATTTGTCCATGTTCCGAGCGATATCGGTACATCAAAGATTTGTTGTTTGTGCGCGCGTCCTGCATTTTTAGTAAAGTCGCAGACGTAGACGTAGAAGACGAAGTGTGATTGCTACTTTAACTTTTATGGGAACGCAATCTCTGTAATTTGTACCTCGTTTACATATTTTTGGGCTGATTAACGAAATAACATAATCAAAATTCTCCGATGACATACGGCAAATTGTATTGTTGGTCTTGTTTTCAAAACAAGTAGTAACGGCACCCGCTACAGAGCGGGAACAATAGACTTCTAAACTAAACAAAAATTTTTTTTTTTGAAAAATCAGTATTTTATTAATTATAAAATGGGATAATAGATCACTTCAGGTTCAGGTTTTTAAAAACAGTTTTGAAACCGGAAGTCGTAGAAAGCTGAAATTTAGGTGTGCACACATTCAAGGTAACCTTAGTTCATATACGTTGTCCGTTAGCCTACTCTATCGATTCTGGAAGCTGAGTTATAAATGCGTAGAGACAGACAGTTGCGTTCCATATTACTTTTCTAAACTAGGGTTTAGAAGTCTAAAATGGGATGTCCAAAACCTATGATTCCTCTATTTCTTTTTAGTATTTGTTGTTTAAACATGGTAACATAAGTAGATGTGCTACCATCTATGGTAAGAAGAGAGTATTGACATTAAATTTTGACTGAATCTAGTCAAGATGTCACTCTCTTCTTTTTTATCCCTTTCAGAGATTAATACAAAGTGAGTAAACCAGTAAGGAATTTTAATTTATTAGATTCGACATCCTAAGACCGGTGTCTGTCTTTCGACTTCATCAGTTAGGCTTTTCGAATCCAATAAATAAAATTCCAAACTCGTACTAGTCAATAGCTATATCCGCTATAAGATAACATTTGTAGATGTGCTACCATCTATGGTAAGAAGAGAGTATTGACATTAAATTTTGACTGAATCTAGTCAAGATGTCACTCTCTTCTTTTTTATCCCTTTCAGAGATTAATACAAAGTGAGTAAACCAGTAAGGAATTTTAATTTATTAGATTCGACATCCTAAGACCGGTTTCTGTCTTTCGACTTCATCAGTTAGGCTTTTCGAATCCAATAAATAAAATTCCAAACTCGTACTAGTCAATAGCTATATCCGCTATAAGATAACATTTGTAGATGTGCTACCATCTATGGTAAGAAGAGAGTATTGACATTAAATTTTGACTGAATCTAGTCAAGATGTCACTCTCTTCTTTTTTATCCCTTTCAGAGATTAATACAAAGTGAGTAAACCAGTAAGGAATTTTAATTTATTAGATTCGACATCCTAAGACCGGTTTCTGTCTTTCGACTTCATCAGTTAGGCTTTTCGAACCCAATAAATAAAATTCCAAACTCGTACTAGTCAATAGCTATATCCGCTATAAGATAACATTTGTAGATGTGCTACCATCTATGGTAAGAAGAGAGTATTGACATTAAATTTTGACTGAATCTAGTCAAGATGTCACTCTCTTCTTTTTTATCCCTTTCAGAGATTAATACAAAGTGAGTAAACCAGTAAGGAATTTTAATTTATTAGATTCGACATCCTAAGACCGGTTTCTGTCTTTCGACTTCATCAGTTAGGCTTTTCGAATCCAATAAATAAAATTCCAAACTCGTACTAGTCAATAGCTATATCCGCTATAAGATAACATTTGTAGATGTGCTACCATCTATGGTAAGAAGAGAGTATTGACATTAAATTTTGACTGAATCTAGTCAAGATGTCACTCTCTTCTTTTTTATCCCTTTCAGAGATTATTACAAAGTGTTATCTTATAGCGGATATAGCTATTGACTAGTACGAGTTTGGAATTTTATTTATTGGATTCGAAAAGCCTAACTGATGAAGTCGAAAGACAGAAACCGGTCTTAGGATGTCGAATCTAATAAATTAAAATTCCTTACTGGTTTACTCACTTTGTATTAATCTCTGAAAGGGATAAAAAAGAAGAGAGTGACATCTTGACTAGATTCAGTCAAAATTTAATGTCAATACTCTCTTCTTACCATAGATGGTAGCACATCTACAAATGTTATCTTATAGCGGATATAGCTATTGACTAGTACGAGTTTGGAATTTTATTTATTGGATTCGAAAAGCCTAACTGATGAAGTCGAAAGACAGAAACCGGTCTTAGGATGTCGAATCTAATAAATTAAAATTCCTTACTGGTTTACTCACTTTGTATTAATCTCTGAAAGGGATAAAAAAGAAGAGAGTGACATCTTGACTAGATTCAGTCAAAATTTAATGTCAATACTCTCTTCTTACCATAGATGGTAGCACATCTACAAATGTTATCTTATAGCGGATATAGCTATTGACTAGTACGAGTTTGGAATTTTATTTATTGGATTCGAAAAGCCTAACTGATGAAGTCGAAAGACAGAAACCGGTCTTAGGATGTCGAATCTAATAAATTAAAATTCCTTACTGGTTTACTCACTTTGTATTAATCTCTGAAAGGGATAAAAAAGAAGAGAGTGACATCTTGACTAGATTCAGTCAAAATTTAATGTCAATACTCTCTTCTTACCATAGATGGTAGCACATCTACAAATGTTATCTTATAGCGGATATAGCTATTGACTAGTACGAGTTTGGAATTTTATTTATTGGATTCGAAAAGCCTAACTGATGAAGTCGAAAGACAGAAACCGGTCTTAGGATGTCGAATCTAATAAATTAAAATTCCTTACTGGTTTACTCACTTTGTATTAATCTCTGAAAGGGATAAAAAAGAAGAGAGTGACATCTTGACTAGATTCAGTCAAAATTTAATGTCAATACTCTCTTCTTACCATAGATGGTAGCACATCTACAAATGTTATCTTATAGCGGATATAGCTATTGACTAGTACGAGTTTGGAATTTTATTTATTGGATTCGAAAAGCCTAACTGATGAAGTCGAAAGACAGAAACCGGTCTTAGGATGTCGAATCTAATAAATTAAAATTCCTTACTGGTTTACTCATGGTAACATAAGTTACGATATCGCAAATTCTTATCATTGATTGAGTTCTATTCATTGAAACATTGTAAAGTAATATACAATGTTTTTCTCGAAAAATTTGTTTGAGTTAAAATGAGTTTATTGTAAGTTGTGATACAATTATACAATTTTTCATTAGTTGGGAAAAATAACATTGTAAGTTGATGATGTTTATCACTGGTTCATTATTCTTTTGTAAGAATATGTTTTGTTTTTTTCAATTTTCTTGGGAACTCCCAAGAGTGCAATGTTTGATTAAAATGTCTATGCAGTTTGTAAAATTGCACAAATGTAAGTTTCATTTATTTTCATTAAATAATAGACAAATAACAATTGTATTTGCTTCATTTCATATCACTTACCATTCATCGATACCCTTGTACTTGTACAAACAATTATGTAAGTAACATTTTATGTATAGTTACAATGATTTTCATGGGAACATATTCAAATGTACGTCATTATAACTCGACTAAAACTGTATTTCCGCTAGCTTCACAATTGAATAGTTTACACTAGTTGAAAGATGAGGAAAAAACATAAGAAAAGTTCCAGAAAATTATTGATATGTAAAAAAATAAAGTTGCAATAAAAAATATGGGCCGAAAATCTTTAAAGTATTCTTATTCTAAACAAACAAATAAATAAAAAAAATTTCACAATATACCTAACATTTAAATGCCCTAAATCAGATCTCACCTATTTTTATAAATCTCATATTGACACAAATCGATCTAAAATACTAATGATACTTGGTAAAAAAATAAATCATACAAATTCATCAGACCGAAGAGTATTTAATATGAACAATATCAGATGAAATTATATTTTTCCGGTAATATAGATTTTTTAATGATAATAAAACGAATTTGTCTATACATTTGAATCCTTAAGCGGAGCATATCATTGTTTGGGTGAAAAAAAAATTTTTTTTTAATTTACATAGTTATAACTCGGAGATATCGAGTAGAGTCCCAAATAAATAATAATATTTTGGAAGTATTAACAAGTATTTATTTGAAGCAAACCGATTTTCCATATCTCAAATGTGACCCTATTTTTCAAAATTAAGTATCGAAAAAAATTCGAAAAAATCTCAAAGTCGGTACCAACACTTTGATTTTGCTATTTGAGGAGTTTGTCATTCCCAGACCTGTTTCGGCATTTTTGTGCCTCATGAGTGAGAAGTAGACAACCTCGAGATCGTATCTTTAAACGATGGCTGAAGGGCTTTTGTCCCAGGAGTGATTATTTTCGATTTGGACGCGATTACATTATAATTTTTTTTAGGTTATGTTCAGAATTAAGAAATGAAAATTTCAGGATGTATTTACAAGCCAGTGAGGCACCTAAATATCAAATAAAAACTTTAAGTCTTATATTTTTTTGCGATGTGCATAGGGCTCCTGCACCCCCTGGTAGGGCGATTTCAACCAAAAACTAATGGTTTCAATCCCCGATCACCCAAAACCCATATACCAAATTTAAGCTCAATCGGATTAAGCGTGCGGACGCTATCGTGGAAGAATATAGACACACAGACAGACGGACAGACTTCCATCTGGAAATCGTTATAATCGTCTTAGGGGACCTCAAAAATGTGTCGTTATCTCAATTTTTTTTTAGCGCGTTCACAATACTTTCCCTTTGCGAGGGGCCGGGAAAGTAAAAAAGAAAGTGTTAAAGAGAAGACTCTAAGTTTTTTCAGGAAGTCATTAGTTTTTAATTTTTTTTTGTTTTCTCATAGAAAATTTGACCGGAAGTTATAATTTCTAATATTCTCACTGACTTTTATAAAACTGAAGATATCTATTAATAGAGGCATAACAAAAAAAAATCCTTGTACATTTATCATCATTATACTTTTACTTTTGATTTAAATATAATTTAAATATAATGATGAACTAATATCTCTGTTTAATAAAAATTATATTTTAAAATGATCATTTTTTTTACAACATTCATTCGACGCAATTTTTATTTTCAAAATAGTATTTATATAAATCAGAAATTAATATTTTTTTTTAAATAAAGTTAAAAATAATTTAGAAATTGATTTATATAAATAAATAAACACTATTTTGAAAATAAAAATTGCTTCGAATGAATGTTGTAAAAAAGTTTTATTAAACAGAGATAATGTTCATCATTTTAATTATATTTAAATGATGATAAATGTACAGGGTGGCCAAATAAGAATGCGAGGTAGTGTATCTGGGAAACTATCCATCGTAGAGGCTTGCGGAAAAAAAATTTATTACAAAAACCTGGAAAATATTTTCAAGTTTCTGAAATGACCGCTAGGGGGCGTACCTGCAATCTTGAATCTAAGAGAGTTATGTTTCTGTGAATTCCGCTATATTAACCTAACAAAAAAATACCTGATCTTTAGCGTAGAAGATAATCTGAACCTTTTTCGTTTGACAATTTTTGCTGTATCTCTAAAAATAAAGTGGTGGGGGGTATTCAAAAGTTTCAGTAAAAAACACCCTGTATATTTGAAACGGCTGAGCCGATTTTAACAATCTTGGGCTAGTTGAAAAGAGCTATTCTTGGGCTACAAATGCTATAATATTTGAAGTTTTGTTTGTTTCAGATGTCGCCGCTAGAGGGCTTTTTTCGACATTTCGACAGAAATGGTTAATTTTCTCAAAAAAATTAAATGCATTGGTATGATTTCTTTTTCATGAAAAAGTAGCTAAATGATGCCTAAACAAGCTCCCGAAAACCGCATCTCGATATCTTGTTCCTAACCTAAAATTTAGGCCAGAGAAAATTTTATACGGAAATCCCTTAAATTTTTATTTTTTAAACTAATTAATTCCTTTTATTATGTAAGTTGTGGCCCTAAAAAGGACCGATTTAAAGAAAAAGGTTTTTAGTGCCCCCGTAAATACTGATCATTACGCTCTAGGCATTGCTGAAGCCTTTCGTGGATAGACAAACCTGCAGCTTAAATTTCGGCTCTCGGTACGTTACGTAATGCATTACGAATCCGGTCTGGTGATCGCGCAGGCCATGGAAACAGACTTCCTCTTCCAATCCAACGCTGTTATAATACTGCATTAATATGCTCTCGCACAATAATAGCATAATGTGCTGGGCAACCATTCAAGTGCAAAAGCAAGTTTTGACGTGTTTCCAGTGTCACATCTGTAATAACAACGACAATTTATTGGCCAAAAGGACAAGAAAGATATTGCCGCTTAGGGATTGCTCGAAAAAATATGTCCCAATAATTCTGCCTCCCAGTATGCCACACCAGACATTTAAACTCCAACGTCTTTGGTGCTGAACTTCACGCAATCAATGCAGATTTTCTGCAGACCAATAATGCAGATTTTAAAGGTGGCTTCATCGGTCCAAAGAATTTGAAATAAAAACTCTCCATTATTGGAAGTTTGTTTCCATGGCCTGCACGATCACCAGACTTAACTTGTCTTGATTTTCAGACTCAACCTACGACCAGAGAGATATGAAAAACCGGATTCGTAATGCATTACGTAACATACCGAGAGCCGAAATTGAAGCTGCAGTTTTGTCTATCCATGAGAGGCTTCAGCAATGCATAGAGCGTGATGATCAGCATTTAGAGCATTTGCGGGGCACTAAAAACCTTTCCTTTTTATATCGGTCCTTTTTAGGGCCACGACTTACATAATAAAAGAAATTAATTAGTTTAAAAAATAAAAATTTAAGGGATTTTCGTATAAATTTTCATTCGCCTAATTTTTAGGTTAGGACCAAGATATCGAGATGCGGTTTTCGGCAGCTTGTTTAGGCATCATTTAGCTACTTTTTCATGAAAAAGAAATCATACCATTGCATTTAATTTTTTTGAGAAAATTAACCATTTCTGTCGAAATGTCGAAAAAGGCCCTCTAGCGGCGACATCTGAAACTAACAAAACTTCAAATATTATAGCATTTGTAGCACAAGAATAGCTCTTTTCAACTAGCCCAAATTTGTTAAAATCGGCTCAGCCGTTTCGAATATACAGGGTGTTTTTTAATGAAACTTTTGAATACCCACCACTTTATTTTTAGAGATACTGCAAAAATTGTCAAACAGAAAAGGTTCAGATTACTTTAAAGATCAGGTATTTTTTTGTTAGGTTAATGTAGCGGAATTCACAGAAACATAACTTTCTTAGATTCAAGATTGCAGTTACGCCCCCTAGCGGTCATTTCAGAAACTTAAAAATATTTTCCAGGTTTTTATCTTGGCCGTTTTAGTAATAACTTTTTTTCCGCAAGCCTCTACGATGGATAGTTTCCCAGATACAGTACCTCGCATTCTTATTTGGCCACCCTGTACAAGGATTTTTTTGTTATGCCTCTATTAATAGATATCTTCAGTTTTATAAAAATCAGTGAGAATTTTAGACTTCCGGTCAAATTTTCTATGAGAAAACAAAAAAAAATTAAAAACTAATGACTTCCTGAGAAAACTTAGAGTCTCCTCTTTAAAACGCTTTCTTTTTTTTCTTTGCGTACAGACAAAGATACTTTAGTTTTTCGAACGCCCCCCCGCCTGAATATTTGTATTGAACGGCTCGGCGCGCGTAGTTTTCGAATTTGCTTTCTTATTTTTAATAATTTTTTGTAGTAATACAAATTCTTTTTTAAAATAACTTATAATATTATTTTTTTGTAAAATTTTCCGCTCTTTGGCGTGGTGCTATTAGTTTTTCGATTTTTTTTTTCGAGATATAGTGGAAAAACCCAATTTTCGATTTTATTTTCGAGATTACATTTTGTGCCAGCTTTTGGTCAATATCCTTCTCTGGCAACTGGGCTATAAGGAATGAATGAGTGTTTTTGAATGAATGTTATAATTTTAATTAGATAGGATTTTTCAGTAATATTGTATTAAAAATTTTCAACAATTATAAATAAAATAAAATTGTAATAAAATTTATAATAGTATAAATTCTGGGAAAAACAGGTTCTTCAAGGAAATATTAAGATTGGAAATTTTGTAGGAGGGTGATTGAATTTTTAATTTTTATAAATAATTTACAGGTTACATTTTTTTTTTTAAACTGTACTTTGATAGAACTCGTTACAGTACATAAAATAGTTTTGACCCTAAGAATATAAATTAAATTTAAAATAAAATAAAATGTTGGCGTTTCAATTAAATTTAAGTAAAATAATGTTTTATTTAATAAATTAAAATTATAAAATTAATATTTTTGTAACAATATGATCTTAATAAAATAAAAAAGATATTACAGCATGAAAATTTTGACTGTCGCTTTCCCAGTGTCGAAAAAGGAAAAGACAGTATTAAAATATTTCTTGAATAACAATAATAGACACGGTGGCCTAGTTGGTAAGGCGTCTGCCGATTCAGCTTGGTCAGTGTTCGGGGAGTAGGTTCGAATCCTGCCGTATTCAAGTGGAATTGAAGTCAGATAAGACAAGTGCAAGACAAGGCAAGTGCAAAATGGTATTTGTGTCATACGCAGTTTCATTCACGCCGGTAAACAGGCCGGATGAGATCGGATATCTCGTGGAACTGATAGGGGTTGGTGGCATATTTAAACACTTGTTAGTCGGTAGATCACCTGCATGACAAAGGCATAGTCCTGGGTTTAAGGTGATTGAGGACCGTGGTTCGGAGCCCACGATAAGCTGTAGGTCCCGTCCAGTTTAGGCCATTAGGTCAGAAAAAAAACGTTAAAATTATCAAACAACAACAACAACAATAATATTGAGGATTATGACCCAATTGTTTCCAATTTATTGGAGAATCAGTGGCGTACCGTGGAGGCAGGGAGGTGGGCATGGCCCCGGGCGGCATACGAAAGGGGGCAGCATACGAGAGGGGGCGGCGCCGGCGGCAAGCGCCACGATTATTTCAATTGGAAATAAAAAAATACTTTAATTGATCTGATCATTCATTTTGTTTTGAAATAAATACATTTTTGAACACCAAACTATTTCTACACCAAATTTTAACATTTAACATTTGAATATATAACAAATCAGTTAATAGAGTTTATTTACAATAAAACACTCCTATCAAATGCGTTTAGTATGGCTACAGTTTTTTAATTCATAACTCCTTTATTTGATTGACGAGATGTCCGATTGTCATCGTCCCCTGACTCTGTATTTGCATGAAATGCGACGTGAAATCAACAATGAACTTAAATAACACAACCTGAAAATGTTAACCCCTACAAACAGATATTTAATTGCAGGACCGGACCAACTTTCGCGGACAGAAATATATGAAGTTGACGCACTGAATCGTATTTAAAATCATATCATATTTAGGGCAGACTGCAAACATGCATCCAATGAGAATATGGTCATTTATTAAGTAGGTTATGTGTGATTTTTCTATTTTGGTCAGAATTGTATTATTTTGGTTCTAAACAAATTTCCATTTGTTGAGGACAGTTTTTTAAATAGATCGTTGTACCTTCTCTGCGGGTGTACCTAACGTTAACGCTTCTTTAGCAGCTAGATCAGGTTTGTCGATGTCTATTATGAAAACATAAGATAGGACCCTGAAGATGGAAATAGAAATATGTTGCCTTCAGCCAGCGCCAGCGTCTGATTAGTTTCTTGTGGTTCTTGGGTTATGAAATTTTGACTGTATATATTGTTTATTAACATTAAAGTTAAAACTGTCATTTCTTCAAATATTTAATACTGAAAACTGCAAGACTTTGGGATATCTTGCTATATTAAAGCCTCGAATTTCGAAAAAAAACCGTGGAAGCAAAATTGTACACCTTATACAATACTTCTCGTCTTATTTCCCTTAGATACCTTCTTTTAATTATTTAAACCTCAAGGAGCAATGAAAATGACTGCTAGTTTTTATACTGAACGGTCATCATCTGTCAAACGTTTTAAGACCCTTTTTTTGTCAATAATTTTGTTGGCAACCACCCTGTCATTACCAAATAGCGATACATTTTTGGTTGTGATTTTAAAATTATCTATCTGTAATAGTATAAGCAAATAACTGGCGCCACCTATCATTGAGTAGTGAAATGTGTTTCGTTTTTTGGAACTCTCTGGGTTATATTTAAGATATGGTTAAAAACAATAATGTCAAATAATACTATATAAAAAAGAATAAGTGACAATGCAAACGGTATTCCGATACAAATTTCTGAAAATATTAAAGAATGTACGTACTCACTATACAGATGGACCAATCCATAAATATTTCCAACTGTGCACAGTTTATAACGTTCGAAAGATATATGAGAACGATATTGACTGTGAGCATTATAATCTACACCGATGGCGCCAAGGCTGTGACAGGACATTGGTTAGGTCTTTTTATAACCAATTACAAGAAGAAGATCATCGAGCAGCTCTTGCATCAAAATATTTATCGGCTGAAATAGATTTTGTTTTGAAGACAACCCATAACTTCACGTTTTTTTTATTTGTAAACCTCCTTTATGATACAGTAAAAGATGGCTTCACGGGATAATTAAAAGGGTTTCCCAGTTTACAGCAGAACTTTGCAAGCTTATATAGAAATCGATCAATAAGAACCTATTTTCCAATTGTCTTTCATATCTTAGTATTCTAAATAGAACTTTAATTGGAGAAAAGAAGTTTGAGTCATTCTAGTGGACTTATCAAAGATTTACCAAGTAAAAAAAGACAAATTCTAAGAAAGATTCTTTGAGAAATGATGGTAAATTTACATAATTTAACAGACTTTAGAACCAATTACAGATGGACCATGGATGCTGTGTATGTAGAGGAAAGCCCCACATCAAAATACAGAAGAAACCCTTAGTGTGGCTCAGTGGCGGATCCAGAGACAAGCTCTGGGGGGCCCTCGTCTCGGGTGGAGGGCATCGTCTAACATGCACCATTTTTTGTTTACTTGCTCTAATTTTAATTTTTTGCTCCCGCTCTCGCGTTTACTTTCCCTTTCCCTAGAAAGGGTTAAGTAAATACCAAGTTAGGGCTCGTGTCAATGAGCGGGTCTGGGCTATAGCGCTATTGAAAAAATCATAATTTAAGACTTCGGGGGGGGGGGGGATCAGATCCCCCGAGACCTCTCCTCTATATCCGCCACTGGTGTGGCTTCACAAAAGAAACGTCATATCGACACCTGATATGAATAACATTGTAACTATATTTGACTTAGTTTACAGGAGAGCCCTTTGAAGGTTTTCGGCCCATATTTTTTATTGTAACTTTTTATTTATTTTTACATATCAATAACAAAAAAAAAATATCATAATAACCATCCTGACAATGCAGCGAGAGAAGTGTCATAATAATTGAGGGATCTGGAAATGGACACTGTTGGCCACACCATCAAGAAATTAGCCAAGAGTCATGAAGATAGACTTCGTCATCATGTCAATGTCGAGACTATCCAGCTCTTTGACAATTGAGACAAATAATTACCGATGGTGGCGCCACATTCGTCGATCAGCTGTTCAACGAAACGCGTAACTTTTGATAAATAGTGCATTAAGTTATACTGAGTGAATGGTTTATTTGTAGTATTTTAAGACTTTTTGTGATTGTTTGAGGTTTTTGATTTGGAAATTACCATAATATACCTGTACATGTAAGTATTTAGACTCAATTGAACCTGTTTTTTGTGTCGTTATTCTAAAATTGAGGTTATTTATTTTTCAGAAATTTATTGTTTCCTTCTGTTTCTGTGTGCTTTTTTTTGTGTTTCAGGATGAATATAGCCTAGAGGTATTATCATCTACACCTCTACTAATATAGAATGATATTGGAAGGGAGCTAAATCATATGACAAAGAAACATACAACAGTTTTCTGCTGATAATTTTATTTCAATTTTTCCAGGATAATAATTGTAAAAGTGATTTAAATAAAAAATGATTTCTAAGAAACTACTTTTGACTACTTCATAGGCCATCAAATGTATGTAAAGTTTTGCAACATTTTTGTTTTGTTTATATATTTTGTTTTTTTCAAAATAAACACAAAATTTATATTTTTTAATCCTTTATTTTAACGTAAGTTCAAAGCTAACTTTGAATTATTCAGTTTTAGTAGTATTTAACATTTTTTGTAAACAGGTGTTGTACAAGAGGGGAACATAATAATGGTATTTTTAAAATTATGATGTGACAAAGGTTTTATTTTACTGAATATTACCTTTAGAAAAATGATAAGTTGAAATATCAGCAATGATGTGAACACCTAATTAGATTTTAAGTTTACATATATAAAAGTACAACTGTACAGTTTCGACAGTTTGTAAGGACAAGTTTACTTAGTTTATAGGCAACACTTTGCTGTCTTCTAACCAACCATCATTCCTTGCACATTTAATGGTTTTAACATCAAGTGGCGTACTGGGCAAATGATGTGATGGCACACCCTTTTTGCACTACTTGGGTGCTATTTTGTTTGAAAGAATTCCAGCAAAAATTTCAGTTGTAATCAAGAAATAATCTCAGAAATGCTAATCTTTATCTTACCTGATTTTGTAATATAATCTTCAGATTTAAAATTGATTACACTTTTCCCGGAATTTACGACGATCAACTTCTTCGATTCGATGACACCTTTTTTGTTTCTTCTTGGGTGGATCATAATGGAAGTGTAATTCCGGATTTTTAGATTTCCTAGAGGTATACCCATAAACGCAATAGTTTGTATTATTTTTATTGAACATTTTTAACTTTTAACTAACAAATAACAGCAAAATACACGAAGCACAAACTCAAAACACACGTTCGACTGCAGGTAAGCAATCAAATTTACGCGTTTCGTGCAGTTCAAATTAATACTGCTAGTATCGCTTCAAAGTTGTGTTCGTCTCAATACTGGGTTAAAAAGAAGACTTAAGAGGATCAAGTCTTTGAGTTAGTTTAGTGATTTTAAACTTTACTTTACTCATTGGTCACTGTTCACCAGATTGCAATATACTAAATGCCTTTATGAGTGTTTAATAATAATAAAAAATATATCAATAATTTTCTGGAACTTTTCTTTATGTTTTTTTCCTCATCTTTCTGCTAGTGTAAACTATTCAATTGCGAAACTATAGCGGAAATGCAGTTTTAGTCGAGTTACGATGACGTATATTTGAATATGTTCCCATGAAAATCATTGTAACTATACATACAATGTTATTTACATAATTGTTTGTACAAGTACATGTATATCGATGAATGGTAAATGATATGAATTGAAGCAAATACAATTGTTATTTTTCTATTATTTAATGAAAATAAATGAAATTTACATTTGTGCAATTTTACAAACTACATAGACATTTCAATCAAACATTTCACTTTTGGAAGTTCTCAAGAGAATTGAAAAAACAAAACATATTCTTACAAAAGAATAAATAACCAGTGGGTGAAATTCTAATCTTCATCATCAACTTACAATGTAATTTTTCCAAACTAATGAAAAATTGTATAATTATATCACAACTTACAATAAACTCATTTTGACTCAAACAATAAATGTTACTTTACAATGTTTCAATGAATATAACTCAATCAATGATAAGAATTTGCGATATCTTAAATTATGTTAACATGTTTAAGCAACAGACTGAAGTAGAATTTGCAGTTACGATGCTATTATTTTGTCTAATAATAATAGATGCAATTGAAATATAATGAAAATTCTTGGACTCAAATAAAGATCGTTCTTTAGTGAAGTTATAGATTAAGTTACAATGTTATTCATATCAGGTGTCGATATGATAAGACGCCTTAGTAAATGAATTTTAGAATCAAAAGAACAAAAATTCCCATCTACCAAACGATGTAAATGTGTATATAATTTCAACCAAAGTGCGTCCGTCTCTGACTACATACAATGCTCTACCCTAATCTGACCTCGAGTAATATTTAAGGGCCTTATCGTTTCCCGCATCATGTATGCAATAAACACGCAATGTGTTTACATTAACCCTTTATGATATTATGCAATTCATTTGGAAAATGGAAACTGCACTTTAATTTCATTAATGTGGAAATAATCTGTAATTGATTGCAAATCAGTAGCTAATCCATACGTTGCCGTCAGACCAGATGGGAGGGGCCGGTAAGTGCATTAATAACTGAATTGGTTACGCTCAAAAAGGAAGTTTCAATAGAAAATATTGACAAATGTATTAGTCGATCACAAAATGGCTGAAAAAACTGAAAATAAGAGCATAATTTTCATAAAAGTGAAGTGACATATATTGAAAATGTCATTGTGACCTAAACGATTATTAATAAATAAATAATATAAATCAACTTTCTCATATTTCTTCTGTCTCTTCTTTTTATTATTTTATTATTATTCTTCTTTTTCTTCATTTTCTTTTGCTTCTTCTCAAGAATCCTTAAACCTTTACAATGTCAAATTATTTGTAGTTGTATTATTGGTTCATGTTTTTCATTGTTTCTCATCTTTTATCAGTAGGGTAAGGTGGGGCAGAGTCGGATATGGGGCACATCCTGACACTTCAAATTTACCGCCAAACGTGGACCATGGCAGTAACTTGCCGCGTAAAATATTAAATTATAAAATAAATAGTGAGTAAAGTTTAAAAAGTAGAGACTCATTGTAATAATCGCATCATACTCGTAAGGCCCTACAAGTTTGTTGGTAAGTTTTATTGAAAATTTGATTATGTTAGTTGGAAAGTGAATTATTTTAGGCATGTAACGTACATAAACCAATATTATTTTTTACTTTTATTGAGACCTAGGTTGACCTAAATGTTATTTTAGCAGGTGGGGTACATTCGTACAAAATACGTGGAGGAGCTTCGGACTATCCGGATGTGCTCTATATGGTTCGAAAATATATAAAAAAAGAGGTAACGCCCAAAAATTGATATTAAAATTTTTAAGGAGGCGGTCAAAAATGTAGGAAGTCAGAAAATGTCGATATGGCTGGCGGCATCCAAATTTGCCATATAAAAATCTACGTGGTTCGACGCTATACAAAGATTTTTAAAGATGCCATCGCAGACTCCGGCAATGAAACAACGAATGATGATAATGATATTGTCCAGACACAGCCAACTTCATCAAATTATGCTGGCCGATAGGTGTTTTCAGCGATGGAAGAATTTGAGTTTGAAAACTATTTAAAAGAATTTTCAAAAATTTCTTATTGAATAACATATGAATCACTACGTAAACTAGCATATTTGTATGCCATAAAATTAGAGAAAAGGTTTCCGGATAACTGGAACCAGAATAAGAAGGCGGGACTAGGGTAGACCTGAGGGTTTATGTAACGTCATCCTAGATTATCGTATCGTAAACCAGAAAATATGCCTGCCCGGATCTACACCACGATAGAGCAGTTTCGGATAAATGTAACATTTTTTTATTTAATTTTTTACTTCGTTATAAATAGAAATTAGTGGGTAAAGTAACTTTGGGAGCATGTACAATATAGTCTCATATATATATCTGTAGATATTTTTTTTAAACGTGAAATATATCAGGAACAGAGATATTGGAATTTGTTTTTTGGTGTCCGAATCTGCCCCACTGTACCTTAATTTAATTTCTTCCATACTTATTCTTCTAGTTAGACTATTTTAAGAATAGGAGGATGCATTTCTTTATCAAGACTCATATCAGATGCAAGCTAGGCTTTCAGAATCATTAGGATATGATCGCACAACAGTTTCGAAACGTATTAGAAATGATTCAAAAGCAAGGACATTGGGAGCCGTCTGAGTTGAACGAAAATCTTTTTTAAAGACAGAAAAAGAAAGATTTTTCTCATCGTATCGTGACTGGCGATAATACATTACGATAACCCTCATCAGAGAACATCGTTATCCATTGTCCCTAACTTCTTCTCTCCATTTGGAGGGATTAGCTGGGTGTAACTTAATATGAGCTGTTCAAATTGAACGAAACCATCACGGATGATCGCTATCGACTACAATTGATGCGTTTGAGCGGATGATTGAAGGTAAAACATCCTCTATACGAGCAGAGACACGATAAATTGATTTTGCAGCATATCCCTCGGCAAAATCGGTGAAAGTCTACCTGGAAACGCTTAAATGGTAAGTCCTACCACACCCGCTGTATTCACCAGATGTTGCACCTTCCGATTAACACGTGTCCCGACCATAGGCGGATCCAGGGGGAGGGCTGTGGGGGCTGCAGCCCCCCCCCCCCTTTAGGTTAGGTTTTTTAATATATTCCATAGCCTCCCGACCCTTAACCCCAACTGATGTGAAAGACAGCCCCCCCCTTGCCAATCGGCTGGATCCGCCCATGGTCCCGACCGATGGCACATGGCCTGGCTGAGCAGCACTTTTATCCTTATGAAGATGCCTAAAAAAGACGTAACGTTTTTCCCACTTGGAATTCAAATGATGCCAGAAAATGGGAAAACATAGTGACTAATGATTAACAATACTTTCAGTTTTCTTGCGGACATGAAGAAAACCCTTTATGGGGAGATTATGAGTCTTAAATCTCAAGTTCTACTGTGAGAGTCTCCTTTAGGAGGCCCGTCTGACCGAAGCCTCCGGTGTCACTTAGGGATGTCGGCCCATTGTATCTCACCTCTTTGTTGTGTTATCACAGTACCCACTCCAGTAATTTTGTACTTCGTACAAGCTTGTACAAGTCCTTTACTGAGTGTGAGCTGTATACTCCTGGCTGCCCAGTTGACCAGTCTTTTGCGGTCCAGTGATTCGCATCTGCACAGTATATGTGTCACCGCTTCTAGTTTCTAATCGCAGAGTCTGCATGAGAGGTCGCCATTTTACAGTCCTATCTTGTTGAGATTCCCTTTTACTGGCGAGTGGCCAGTTATGTCGGCACATAAAACTTGAGAGTTCGTCGCAATACTATCAGAAAGAAAACAAAGGGAAAAAATTACTGAAAATTGTAAAAGCACAAAATCATAGATCAAAGATTACAGTATAGGAATACAACAGGGTAGTGTCATAGGACCAGTTTTATTTACAATCCTCCTGAACGACATAATTGCAATATTAAACAATGATAACAGTTTATTTACTGGTTATGCTGATAAAACTTATTTAATAATTTCAAGCTCAAACTTTCCACGGAAATATGTCATAATTCTAGAGTCCTCGCGTCGAGGGCTAATGATTGGTTCTCAAAAAATGATCTCTTACTCAACAAATATAAAACTAATCCTGTCCTTTTGCGAAGTGCACAACAAAAAATTACCACTCCGACATCTATACAGCTCCTTGATATAGACCTAAAAGAAGAAACACACAAAATTTTTGGGTGTCTTCATAAATGAACATTTAAAATGGGACACACACATAGAACATCTTGGATCAAAGCTAAATAAAATTGCATACAGTATTCGAATACTTAATAAAATTGTTTGTTAATTTTAACGTCTCTTTTCTGACCTAATGGCCTAAACTGGACGGGACCTACAGCTTATCGTGGGCTCCGAACCACGGTCCTCAATCACCTTAAACCCAGGACTATGCCTTTGTCATGCAGGTGATCTACCGACTAACAAGTGTGTAATTGTGTCACCAACCCCTATCAGTTTCACGAGATATCCGATCTCATCCGGCCTGTCCGGCATGAATGAAACTGCGTATGACACAAATACCTTTTTGCACTTGCCAAAGTCTTATCTGACTTTAATTCTACTTCTTGAATGCGGCAGGATTCGAACCTACTCTCCGAACACTGACCAAGCTGAATTGGCAGACGCCTTACCAACTAGGCCACCGTGTCCGATAAATAAAAGTCTCAATAGAATATCTTTAAAAATCATCTATCATACTTACTTTGAATCTACCGCCAAATTTAGTATAATTTTTTGGGGATCAAACAGCCAAATTAGGGAGATATTTCATGTTAAAAAAGGGTTCTGAGATCAAAGAATAATATAAAATACGCAAATACATGTATCGTTCGGAATGATAATTTCACTTTTCCAATACATAGATTGATATCACCAGAAAGCACCCAAATTATTCAGCTATCAGGTTATACAACAAATTACCAAATGAAATAAAATCATTTGAAGAATTGACTTATCCAATTAGAACCTTATTCTTTAGAGATGAATATTTCAACTAATCTGACAAATTTTGTGACATTGTTTCATTCTTAGTTCTACATATAAAATGTAAAAGTAGACTTTTTCTGAAATAAAGATTTTTTTCCATTATAGAGCATCGACTGCATGTTGGTCATTAGCTCTTCTTTGGTATTATAGTAGTTCTAGCAGTTTTTCGGATTTAGCATCTTTTTTATTTTATATTTCAGAGTATAATTTAGTTTCCTTGAGAAAGTGGATTATTGTCCAGAGCTTTAGATTATTTTTAAATATGTCCTTTTATGTTGTATTTTTCTCGATACATTTTTAAGACATCACATTTGAGTAGGATATGTGTGACTGTTAATCCATGATTTCTGCACTGAGGACAGTATTTTGGACTTTGATTTAGTAATATGTGTCCATGGGTCAGCCTAGTATGTCCAATTAATAATCTGGTTATTACTACTTTGTCTTTTCGAGTAAGTTCTTTTGGATATTTATTGTTGTTAATGTGTGGTCTTATATCTTTTAGTTGTGTATTTTCATTTAACCACGCGTTCAGCCATTTATTATGAACTGTTTCCTTTATTCTGTTTAATTCGTCAGAGAGTCCTAATTCGTTTATATCTATATAATTACGTTTAGCTGCGTTTTGTGCTAGTTTATCAACGGCTTCATTACCTTTTATGTCAACATGACTTGATACCCATAAGAATGTCAGCTCTTTGCCTTCATTTTGAATCTCATTTGTAAGTCTTAAAGATTATTATTATTATTATTCGTGTTCCTGTTGGATTTTTTAATAAAGCAATAATTTTATAAATTTTACTAAAATTGTATTTTAGTTTTAAACCTTTATTTATGGATGGCGCTGTAAATGACCCAAGAACGGCAGTAAGTGCCTTGCTCAACCGGTCTAATTTGTTTGTTTAAATGTGTAAGTACCTTCTAATAAAATATATAATACCAAGGAGAATCAACTGGAAGCTGACTCATACAAATTCTTTATTTCCCTTTTAATTTATTCATAACATGTCTGACAATAAAAAGCTTCAGATTATCTCAAAAAAGTGGGCTCTAACCTTTTTATTTTTAGTAAGATGTTAATTTTTCAAAGGGGTGTTGACTCTAGCAGTTCACTGACTTACCACTATTAGCATACTCTGTTCATGTCTTTATTTAATTTAAAACCAAATGAAATCTACCACATTAACATTGCGGATAGACCAGCACTCTTCTATTTTTCTAACTTTATACATTTTTTATGTATTTTATCTGTCACGGAAGCAAAACAAAGCAATCTATTTCTCGAATTAATGACAGCGTTAATTTAAAAGAGTCTTTTTCAACAAGGGGTGCATTTCATAGTGCCGTCGCTTGGGAGTTGCATGAGAAATACCAAGCTTTGATAATTACACTTATACGATTTAATCTCCACATTCTCCACCAAATTAATTAGTGAAATATCCTAATTGAGTCGTAGAATTTATATTTTAATACCGAATGTAAAAATAAATATCAAGCCATAGTTCACACCTCTTAACAAAACTATCTTTTGAAAACTTTGTATTTTTATAGGACACGCTACATTTTTTCCATTACTCTTTTTATTAGTCCCATAAATTTTACCAACCACTTGCCATGTGTGATAAAATTTTCGTTGAAAAATTACTACAGTAGTTAAAATGATAGCAGCAAATTATGAACATGTAAATTTTGGTTATATTCATATGTCACTTTACATATAAAAGAAATAATTGAAAATGTCAGCATATATTAAATGTTAGTGTTATTTTTTTTCTAAAATATTTGTACACTGAAATAGAGATTCAGTTACATGGGTAACCAAAACTCGTTGGAGTTACTCGGTCGCTCAATAAGTTCGTAGGATGACTAATAAAACAAGACCTTTAAGGCAAAATTCAACTTTTTTTATCAATATAGTATCCTTCAAGAGTGATATATACATTTATTCCAACGCTAGATGGCTGAAACACATAACAAATAGCGACGATATTTCTTTGTTACCGTGTGTCTGTATAAAAATTATTAGAATAGAATGGTGTGTAACAAGCAATTAATTGCTTATTTAAATAAACACAAAATACTTACAGAATGTCAATTTGGTTTTAGAAAAGATCTTAGTACTACGTTTGCTCTAATTGAGAAGTTACATGAGATATTAGAATCAAATCGAAAAATGTGCGTAAGAATTAATCATACCGATAATTACAGATGTCAGCAATACTTCTTAAGTTTTGCCGATATTCAAAGTGGAGTGCCGCAAGGATCTATATTACGAGTTTGCCCAAGTGGCCCCCAAGCTACCTGCCGCAGAGGAAACTGGCCCCCGCGAGTACAGGTTCCCTTAATCCCTTAGTCCGAGTGGCCCTCAAGTAATTAAAGATTAGGATTAGGATTGCCGGTTAAATTATATCAAATTATTTTCTGTAGTTTTCATATTTTTTTTTGAAAATTCAAAACATAAATATAATATAACATAATAAACCACTATGAACTACAGAAATGAGTTATAAATATAATATACAGATAAACTATATTTATATTACATACATCTGAAAAAATTAATCGGCGATATTTCTTTATTTTTATACTCTAAGAAAGCTAATTTAATTTCAATAGAAGTAGTCCTAACATCTCTAGGAATAATCTGTTGTATACTATTAAAAGTAATATATTGTTACTTATCCACGCGAAACGAAATATGAAACACCTAATTTTTGTCTTTGTATAAGTTTAATTTATTTTGTGAGTAAGTAACTTTCTTAAAAGATTAATTTTACCTTCTGACGTGGCCTCTTTCACTTCAGCCGGAAGCATAAAAACTTTGAATCTTAGCCGTCCTTCTGTAAATTGACTTTTAAAGTTTTAACCTTCCATAATAACGACACAGTTAGAAGAAAAATATGTGTGCACTTATTCACAATCAAAAAAAAAACAGAAATCAAAATTTGCGATTGCAGTGTGAAATATTTAAAACAGAAAAAAGTAAGTGTAAGGTTTACTATTATTATTATCTTTCAAATTTTATCGTTGTTATTTATTGTGTAAAATTCTTTCTTACGTTATTCTGTTTTTATTATTATAAATTAAAAATATAGGTTAAATTAGTTGAGTACTCTGGCCTTATTGTTTATTTTAATGTTTTAAATATCGATATTTAAGAAAATGAAAAGGTACCTTTAATACTTTCTGAATTCTTTTAGTTGCTTGTTTGCAAATCGACGTTGTGGTCCAAATGATTCTACCAGGTTTCAATCAGGAATACGGGATTATGTTCTACAGGATACATTAACTGGATACAAATTCAGGAAAAATTGCAGGAACTGGATTTACCTCAGGACAGGATGATGAAATGTTGATTGGAAAGCCTATTTATTTTAAATTCCAAAATCTCCAGACGAAAAATTAATTCTAACCTCACTTTATAAATTGACAGACAAATTTCTACAATTATTTCATCGATCTACAATGGCTTTGACATAGATTTTCATTTGTTTACGTAACGAGTATTGATGTGGACACTTCGGAGGTTTTTTAGCAAAAGCCCCGCTTGGTCGCGGAATTTGGTTTTTATGAACTTGTATGTCACAGCTTCCTAGATCGGAATTTGACATAAAATTCTTAAATAAATTATTATAATATAAAAAAAAATACTTTTATACATCTTTTAACCATTACCAAATCATTCCTTAGATTAAAAGAATGATTTTGGTGTAAATTATTTGCTATTTTGACTAATATTAGGAATACATCAAGGTTTTCTGTTTTCGTTATTATTGAAGTTATAATTCTGTTAAACTCTATTATTATTGTTTATTTTACAATAATATTATGATTTTAGCAATTCCCACGCTTTGTTTTCTAAGTTTCATTGACTTTCCCCTAAATTTAGATTAATGATTTGTTTAAATTTGAATATTTCATTTTGAGATTATGTGGAAAATTTCTTTTTCACATAGTGTTTAAAATAATAACTTTTACTTGGATGTAACGATTGCAGACTTGTCTGAGACTATTCAGTTTTGATTTTTACTATTTTATTATTTGCCAAAATATTTGTAATTGTCTTATAATCGTCGATGCAAGTTGCTTATGGAGTTACTGTGTTAATTTTAACCTTCAGAAATCTAACATTTTATGAATTAATTGCTACCTCAAGATTGATTTGAAATTGTATTTAACTAAACACGTTCTGTCTAATGTTGGTTCAGATTAAAATAAATGATTATTTAATGTTATTTACTTGTAGAATTTGATGATTATTATTATTCAACAAAGGTTAGGCATTTCATTCGTTTACACCTTGTTTGACCGTTACATAATGTATACATCAGTTTGCATGTCCGTTAAATGTTCTATTTTTCATTTTTTTATTTCAGAATGAATACGCTTGAATGGTTATTGAAGCAATTCTGCTGATGCTTTTCCTTTTACTGAATTATTAATCATCTGTCTGTTTATTAAAACATCACTGCAGTTTTGGTGATTGTGGTCGTTATGTTTTCTTGAAAATATCAATTCTTCTCCGATGGTGTATATTTTAGCTGCACATGGTCCTTTTGTACATTTCCATACAGTTTCACTAGTTGTCTACGTATTACCAGGGTACCCTTTTTGGACTCACTAAATGTACCACAACGATAATTTTATTTGTGTCAATTATAGGGATTATTAATAATAGGTTAGGTTAGGTTGCTAAAATTGATTTAGAAACACTGGAAGCTCACCCAGACTCTATATATGAGTTATTGGATGACTTAGAATCAGAATTCGAGTTTGACGATAACGAAGATGATGATTTGAACTATTGAACCATCCAACCAACCCTTTCTATTCTAATTATGAGTCAGGACTGAGTGATTCAGATAAGGAAAATTTAGTTCGAAAAGCGTAAATACGAAAAGCACACTTGTGAAGAAAGGACCACCATTTGTTTGATAAAAAGAAAAATTTATAGGAGCCGAAGTTCCAGATTCATTTACTTAGACAGTTACTGAAGTGAATTCTCCATTTCAATATGTGGAGAAGTACCTGTCCCAAGAATTCTTTGATTTAGGTGCATTACGTACAACCCAATAGTACCTACTTGTATAAAAACGGTAACAAGTTGAAACCAGTTGTAACCCCAGAAGAGGTAAAGAATTTTTTTGGAATTCAAGCGATTATGGGGTGCATCAAGTATCCAAGAATGAGAGTCTATTGCATCCAATTTTAGACTACCAAGAGGTCGCTTTTTCCTACTTTGGATCAATTTTCATATTCAAAACGAAAATAGAATTACGGAAGAAAATAGAAAGAAAAATAAGCAGTGGAAAGTACAACCAATGATGTAGACGTAGATGTTGGAAGATCGAGAACCCACAAGGAGCGTATTCCATGATACCATTTTTAGTTTATTTTGAATTTTGAAGAATTTTAGTTGGTGTGTAAACAATAACTAATAAAATGTTTAAATTTTGACATAATAATATACATATTTTGTATACTCTTTAGGTCCTAACTTACACAATTGTGACACTGTTACAATTGTGAGGGTACATCATTTGGACCGGAAACACACCATATTCATTGCTCAGAAAAATGCATTTCGAGTACTTTTTAACTTAAAATCTAGAACTTCGTGTAAAATATGTTTTAAAAATAATCGAATAATTGACCATGTCAAACACTTTTATAAAATATCTCTATTAATTCACAAACATCAAAAATATCTACTTAAACCATCTGTCAGACACAAATATCTCACGCGTAATCAAGATACAATACCATTATATTCAGGTATTATATATATATATATATATATATATATATATATATATATATATATATATATATATATATATATATATATATATATATATATATATATATACCTTCTGATTTAAAATATCTTACAATGAATCAATTTAATTAATTTAAGGGAAAACTTAAACAATTACTACATCAGCGTGTTTTTTATGATCTCTCAGATTACTTTGGGACAAATTTTAGCTAATTTTATAATTTCCTTAGGCTAAAATCAAAATAAAATGTGCAATAAATAAATAAAAAATAAAATAGAAAATATATCTGACGAAAGATGGTTTTAAGAAGAGGGCGACCAAAAACAAAATGTCTGAAGGAAATGATGAGAAAGCTAAGGGATATAGGAGTCAGGGACTGGAAGAAGGAAGTTTTGGACTGAAAAAGATGGAAAAGAAGACCTTCAAGCCAACGGCCACTAGGTTGTTGCATATTTCTAAAAAATCTAACGACTAAATTAAAAGTATCAGTAAAATGGGACATCTTTTCATCTTGCTGCTGAAGCTAGAGCTTTCTTAAACAGACGTTTTGGAAAAAAAATGCCTTGGTCGTAGCTGATTTCAAATCCCTCCAAGATCACCCCATCTAAACCATACCGATTTTTTACCTGGGGAAATTCCTTGGTCTACAAAACCATCTTGGAAACCGAAGAAATTCTCTTAAAAATGGTTCATGTTCCAATATCAAATTTTATCAACTCTCAGATGTATAACGTTCTCAGTCGAATATCGCAACATCCTGCATATGGCTTCTATTATTAATTTATGATTTAATTAATAAAAAAGTTACACGATGATAAACCAAGATCTTATTGATTTTACATAAAATAACTGCAATAAACTAGATAAATATAAAGATTAATTTATATTAAAAATAATTCGGCATATTAGTTCAGATGTGTATTAATTTATTTTTTGGCAATATAGCTTTCATTGACACTAATAGGAATATTTATAGCGGTGTACAGTGTCGGGTATACAATAAGTTTTTGCAAGCCTTAAAAACATGAAAGAAGTGTTATCAAACCGGTTATATTATATGAAATTATATGAAATTGGTAAAGAATGACGATGCTGACTGGTTGAATATTCGAACTTCTATTGCCATGATTTAACTTTAAATTTTCACAACGTTGGAATCGGCAAATATCTCCGATCGTCTTCAGATAAATACTGAAAGCAAATATTGACAGCTACGTTTTTTATTAACTATCACCAGTCGTCTCAAATATCTACATGGAGTGGTTTCAGGAAGAGCCGATAGAGCGATCCTGCGTCTATTTCTCCGTATTAGACTACGGCCACATTAGCGTTTTTTCACGCTACGTTTCAGCATGTTTTCCCGTCGCCGCTACGACGGAGCACCATTGCGCATGAAAAACTGCAGTCTTGTTTTCCATTTTGTTTCCAAAAAAACCTAAATTGTAAAAGTTCTAAAGGCCCCTCCACATTATGGGCCAAGGTAGAACAATGCAATTGGTCACCAATATTGGCGTAATGGCGGCACTGGCCTTGCTTTTGGCTCCACATAGTGGGCCAGCCACTGGCTCAGTATCATGGCAAGCCTTTGGGCAGCATTCATTTGCTTTAACCATATTTCCATGATGGATATTGATAAAATCGCTGCTGCAGCTTTGTGTTTGGCTAAGGCATATAATTGTTACTTATATATTATTGACAAGAACATAGTTAAAAAGAAATGGAAACAAAAAAAATGGTGGACACTAACCATTCATCGGAACAGAACAAAGTAGGTACAATTTGTGTTTGTAATTATTTACCAAGGCAACCAAAAATAAAACTTTCTTTACTTATAACAACATATATACACATAACCTAAACCAACCTTGGACGCGTCACTTATCTACTGCGCACTTGGTTCACGCAAGTTGGCCTGCTTTGATGTGTGTTGAAAACCGCTGCGATAGCCAACACCGGCCCAATATGACCAACACAAGCCAACCCCTATGTACACAGTGACCCTTAACTTTTTTATATCAATTTTATAATAATTTAAAAGTCCTATCAAATCATATTAGTTTTATTTGTCAAGTCAAGTTTGATTTGACTTGAAAAATCAATTTTTTACTTTACCATAGGTAAAGTATTGTAATCGCAAAAAAAAAAGTTCAGCTTTCAGTGGATTTACATGTTTTGAGACCCCCTAAGTCATTTAAGACCATTTCCAGAAAATGTATGTATGGAGTATGGAGTATGGAGTATGGAGTATGAAGTATGTAGTCCGGAAAAATTTGTATGCGCTCTAACTCCAACTGCGATCGGAATTTCCTAACCAAATTTTATATTTAGCATTTTTACAACATGCTAATGAGCTGATTAGATTTTGGGCAAAATCGGACAACCGGAAGTGGGGGTTTACTCTAGAGAATTTTCAGATTTTCGCAATTATTATCGTTTCTATTAAGTTTATGTAAAAATATTAAGAGAAAAAATTTATTTTAAATTAAATTTACTATAAATTTTGTTTAAAAACTTTTTTCATATTTTGTATTATAAGCGAGTTAAAAATAAAATATGGAATAACATAGGTGCATAATAGCGCAAGCGCAGTAGAAGTCTTTTGTTTCATGGAGCCAATTGTATGCTCTTGCCAGGCATGGCCTGCCTTAAATATGTACGAGTAATTGGATTATGAGCCCGTAGGGCCGTTAAAGTATGGTAAAGTCATGTGCATGGCCACATCCGATTTTTTTATATAAGATTTGATTTGATTTGATATACAATTCGGGAGTTTAATTTGTCAAGGTTATGCAATGAAAAATAATAGTAGGGACCATCAATACTGACAATTCTGAGAGTCTTTTCTCCTTACGAATGTTCAATACAGAGTGGGAAATAATTTTAAAAAATTGCAGTTATTTAAAACCATTCAAAATATTATCTCCACTGTTAGAAAGCTATCAGTACTGCACTTTCCCAATGGTCATTATAGGAATAAATGGAACAATGGGCCTTACATTTAGATGTTAGAGAAGATAGAAATGAAATTGATGAAAAATTACGCTACAATATTGTCAAACATTGTAAGCGCACCAATTGGATGTATTGTGTTGTGTTAATATTAGATCCACGTCATAAACTAGAAATTTTTCCTTCAAGTTCATGGGGCTTTGCAATAAGAAGCTTTGTTAAAGTTTGAAAATATTTAAAAAAACCCAATATTACGATGATTTTAGCGAAGAGGTCAGGGACAATCAAAAGGAATTATTGACAAAATCAGCCCTCCAAAGCCAATGTAAAGATTCCGAAAATTTTGATGTAGATGTTACTAGCTTTCTTTCAAACGTGTCGTAATAAAAATCCAGTCCCAGTCGATAAAAATTGCTGAAAATCTGAAATTACAAAGTATTTATCTGAAGGAAGGGCTGATAGTTCAGAAAATGTATTAAAATGGTGGAAGAGGCATGAGACTACGTTTCCAATACTATCTAAAATGGCTCGAGATTTTCTGCTATATCAACATCAATACAAACGATTTTTTCCAGGGAATGTCTAACAATTACCAAATGAAGGAATAGATTAAATGATGGATCTGTTAGATGTTTAATGTCTTTAAATTCCTGGATGGCTGGAAAGATGATTTAATCGTTTTATAAATACTTTATTTTTGTTGCCTTTTCGTTGTTTTTTTCATGTATCAAAATACAAAAATCTTTTTGAATACCCCTTTCTATACTTCGCTGATTCGCTACTGAAATTGCAGGGCAATAAATTTTTGAATGCGAAACAGGCGAAAAAGTTATAGATAAAACAATTACGGCATCCACTTATTATATTTCATTGAGCTTTAGATTTAATTGAACGATATACCGACCATAAAAATTGATCTAATATTTTATATTAGTTTGACATAATCGATCACAAAACCATACAACGTGTTTGTATTTATTTTCTGATAGAAACGCCATAAAACTTAACTGTTTTCCAAATAAAACTGTAACGTATAAGGGTCAATTAATTTCGTTCTCGCGGCGTAAATGCTATAAATCAATTTAAAAACGATTAATAATCACGAATAAATACCAGAAAGTTTGCTTAATGAAGTTGTCCGGTATTATTACGGGCGAAATTGAGATATTAATTTTGGTTTTACTCTCTCGGTCATAATTCTTAGTCAAGCTGTCACTTTTTTGTGTTTCCGTGGGTGGGAAATGTATAAATGAGCTTAACGCAAATAGACGGACGTAAGGTTGAATCATAATTTCAAATGTTTCCCACAAAAACAACCTCGTTCTCGACCTCTGAATAAATAAAGAAAATCCTTTGAATTTTCTTAATACTACCTTATGAACGAAGTTATATTTGTAAAATATGCTCAAGTATTTTATTAGTATAAGTATAAAAAAAAGCTGCTTATTACATGAAAAAAAAAACGAAAATAAAATAATAAAAGCCAACAAAAATAAAGTATTTGTAAAATGAGAGAGAGTTGTAAATTATTTAAATCATTTTTCTTTAGTGTTTGATAATACAAATATAAAAATCACCATCTACAGGGTGAAAAATTTTCGCTCAAAAAAAATTTTTCACCCTGTAAAGATTTATAATCTTATTTTCATTTTTTTCTTCCTATTTTAATGTTTAAATAAAGTCTGTTAAAACTCTATTAGTTATCTAGTAATTTAAAGACATTAAACATCTAACAGATTCATCATTTAGTCTATTCCTTCGTTTGGTAATTGGAGAAGTCCTGGAAAAAACATCTCTATTGATGTAGCAGCATATCGCTCTATCCATTTTAGATAATATTGGAAATTCAGTATCATGCTTCTTGCACCATTTTAATACATTTTCTACTATATCTCTATCTATAGCCCTTCCTTCAGGTAAATATTTTGTAATTTCGTATTTTCAGAAATTTTCATCAACTGAGACTGGGTTTTTACTACGAGATGTTTGAAAGAAAGCTAGTACAAATTTTCGGAATCTTTACATTGGCTTTGGAAGGCTGATTTTGTTAATAATTCGTTTTGATCGTCCTTGATCTTTTCGCTAAAATTATCGTAATATTGGGTTTTGCAAATATTTTCAAACTTTAACAAAGCTTCTTCTTGTCCCATAAAATTGAAGAAAAATTTTCTAGTTGATGACGTGGATATAATACATCCAATTGGTGCGCTTATAATGGTTGACAATTTTTCATCGATTTCATTCCTACCTTTTTTAACATCTAAATCTAAGGCCCCTTAATAATAATAATAATAATAACTTTATTCAATCATAAATGAACAATATATATAAAAGTACAAGTGAATAAAATAGTAATTGAATAAAGTGTACCCCCGACGATAAGTCAGTGACTTGTTTCGTCAAAAAATGTATAAATCAAAATATAGAATTACTTAATATATTGTTATGTACTATTGTGCTGTGTGTTTATGATGAAGTAATATTTTTTATTTATCTATTTTATTGTTGATTAATTTTAAATTTTAGTACATAACCTATATCTTTATTATATTGCAAATTTTGATGTTTTATTGATGGATTAACTAACCGACTTTAGCTCTTTCCTTTCTTTAATTTAATTTGTAATGTGATTTAATTTAATTTATTTTTTAACTAATGTTAAAAATATTTTAAAATTCACGTAACATCTTTTTATTCTTACCTTTTCTCGTAATCTTAGACAGAATGTGAATTATATTGGTGACAGTTTACATTGGGCGCCATCTACTATAAAGAGTAGAGATATCATTAATAACGACTCATTAAATAGATTTCATAATCATTTATAGCAGGAAATTAAGTAACGATAAACCTTTTAATTAAATGTTTAACAAGTACTTGGTCGAATAAGGTAAGTACAGTTTTTATTTACATAAGAAAATTAGCAGTTATGAAAAAATTTTATTGTCACACCTTTATCTTATTCTCCAAATTAATACTCTAACCTAACTTATTTCTAGGTTAAATAAATCTTAACCTTAGTTAATTATTTTATGGCCTTTTTATTATTTTGATGCTTTGTTAAATATCGATATTTAATAAAAATATGGTACCTTTCTTTATGACTTAGTCTTTTTTATTCTTTTTCCTTTAGCTATTATGGATGGATAAATATTATTTTTAAAGATTTACAACTGGAATACTTTTTAAGGCAGGAACGGGATAAAATTGAATCAGGATACAACTGGATCACTTTATCAGAATACTGAACAGGATGGATAATTTGGCTTCTTCTCTTGATTTTAAAAGTTTTCTTTTTATTTTAAAATAGCGTCACTTCTTTGACAGGTAATGTTATATATTTAATCAGTGTTGCTTTGACTCGATTTCATTTGTTTGTGCTTGACAGCGCGAAATACTTTTTATAGATCACCAAGTCATAGCTTACTAGATTGAAATTTGACATTTTTTAACGTAAATTTTTACAAATTCAAAGAAATATTAATTTTTATGTAAGTTTTAATTAACAACAAATTATTCTAGAGACGAAAAGAATAATTTTGATATAATTTTCACACTATTCCTACTTACATTAACTTTATACAAAGACTTTTTATGTTCGTTATTATTGAGTTCTTCAATTCCATAAAACTTTATTATTATTGCGTTTTTTCACTGTATTTCTTTAATTTTAGAAATCCGAAACTCTATTTCTCTGATTTATACTATTTCCCTTGAATTTTAACTAATTATGTTGGTATATCATGATATTGAAATGTGAGGTTAGCTTGTAATTTTCTTTTTCTCCTAACAATTAATATAATAACATTCTCATAGTTATTATATTCGCAGACTTACCTGAGACTACATTACTTTGAATTTATCTATTCAGTTCCTTGCTACATTTTAAGTAAATACCCTAAATCAATTAGTAAAAATCTGTTATGTGCTTTCAATGTTAAATTTTGCTATGTGAAATTTCATAGTTTCTTTTACAATTAATATGCTAGAACTTGTTTAAAACATTGTTTGAGAATCGCATTCTGTTCTGTGATTACTCAAAATATGATAAGTAGTGATTTTATTCATATTAATAAGATTATCTGTTTCTTTTTAATTCTTCGTGTTAGATATTAAATTTTGAGCTATTTGAATTAGTTAACCGTTACAATACTTAATATAAAATACTTAATAAAATAAAACATAGAAAACGCAAACTGATTATTGATTAATGATTAATAAAATGATTTGATTTCGAATACCTACATTTAAAAATAACAAACTAAAACTAAATTTAGCAAGAATATCCCTTATTATTATTATTTTATTTAATCGAATAATTCTAATATATCTGTTTTACTTTCCCGGCCCCTCGCAAAGGGCAAATATTGTGAACGCGCTAAAAAAATGAGTATGTCTGTCTGTCTGTCTGTCTGTCTGTGTATCTGTATTCTTCCACGATAGCGTCCGCACGCTTAATCCAATTGAGTTTAAATTTGGTATATGGGTTTAGGGTGCTCGGAGATCGAACCCATTAGTTTTTGGTTGAAATCGCCCCACCAGGGGGCGCAGGAGCCCTATGTACATCGCAAAAAAAATATAAGACTTAAAGTTTTTATTTGATATTTAGGTGCCTCACTGGCTTGTAAATCCATCCTGAAATTTTCATTTCTTCTTCCAAATGACATTTAAACAAAATTGCGACCCTAAAAAATTGTTTTACTTTTTTTTGACATGTGAAATGTCTTTCCTTTTATAATATTTCAAATGTCATTTTTACTTTAAAAAAATTGGAAACGAATTTTTTTTGGCATACCAAATATCATTTGATTTGGACTTTAAAAAATTTTAACACCAAATTAATTTTTTTAATTTTTATTTTATAACTGCCGGGAAAGTCTTGTGGCGACACAACAGATTTTTTTTCTTGTGTAATGGTATTTTTTTAATTCTTTTTTAAATGTTTTCGTGTTACTGATTGTTTTTATCTTTTATCTTTTCCGGAATCGTATTGTAAAAATACCTGTAAGATCGTTTTGAAACCTGTTTCAGCATTAAGAGAACAACAAATGACATTTTTTGTCGTGTGTCATACTAATGACTTGGAAAAATGGCGGTATTTTTGTTAATGTGATATTTGAGACTGGTACATAAGAAATACATTTGTCTTATATCTAAAATTTGTGTGTCTGAGTTCCTAACTTCTTTGTCAAATTAGTAACCTGAGCATTCCATTTAAGATTTTTATCGATGTAGATATCCAGATATTTTGTCTCATTTGACTCCTTTAATTGTAAGTTAGTATTCGGAATATTTAAATAGTTAAAGTCAGGTCTGCTGGCGTCAGTTAACGAGAAAGCCATATACCTATGTAGTTTTTTAACTTTAAGTGATAGTTTATTACAGTCGAGCCACCTTTTTATTATTAGTGTACCACTTTCAGCTCTTTCTTTAACTTGATTCCATGTATTCTCTTTAAATATAAGCACAGTATCGTCGGCATATGAGATTATGTTGCCACTAAAAGATGTATTCAACAAGGAGTTTACATATAAAATGAATAAAATTGGCACTAATACTGTGCCTTGCGGGATACCCATCTGCACCTTCTCCGGTTCACATGTTGAGTCCTGTTTGCCAGATAGCTCTCTAAAACATTTAACACAGTACCTCTCACTCCATAGTGCTCCAGTACTTCAAGGAGTTTTTGTGAGGAACCGTGTCAAATGCTTTCGCCATATCTAAAAATACACACAAGCATCTATTATTGGAGTCCAGATTTTTTTTGATTTGATTTATTAGTTCGAACATAGCATCATTAGTGCTAATTCCACTTTGGAAACCATACTGTTTGCTATTTAAGATATCATTTTTATTTATATATTCATATAGCCTTTTTTAACAGCTTTCTCAAATACTTTAGCAAATCCACTAATTAAACTAATTGGTCTAAAGTTACTAATATTATTTTTATTGCCGCCAGCTTTAAAAATTGGTACTATTAATGATCGTTTGAAGTGATCAGGAACTTTCCCGTTTGAAAAAATTAGATTAAATATATGTACTAAAGGTTCTGCTATATATAAATGATTTTCCTTTAACAAATTGCTCGTTATATTATCAAATCTTCACGAAATTTCTTCAGGATTAGAATTCTATCTCATTTACCCTCCCGAAGAAAGCTTACAACTGAAATAGTACATAATTCTTTATTAATAATAATGATAACATTTAGAAATGTTTAGAATCATGGAGCATTACTTGTTTATCAAATTCCTTCCCAAATTTTAATTCAGTTTAAAAAACGTAAAATTCAACCGTCCCTAATAAACTTGCTTGACCCCTGTATTTAAGCAAACCACAATCCAAAAAAGCAAACCATCGCACCGCTTCAAAAGTGGACAACTCCAACGCATTCAGCAAGAGAGCTATAGAAATAGCAATCTCCCAACCGCGCCGCTTTAAAGATTTCAATGAAATTAAACAAGAGAGCGTGTATAGGTAATATCATCATGCGGGATGTGGGGAAATTCACTCAATCTAAACCCGGAAACCGATTCCGGGCTCCCAGGGGCGCCGTTCCCGGAGAAGTTTTATATACGTTCCGGTGTCGGCGCCGAATTGCGGCTCACTTTGCAATGCAAATGAAAAGCAAAAGATCGCAAATCGACAATGCGATGGGTTTCACTCCAATTCTATATTTGCAAATGGGTTTTGAAATGCGCCACACCGAGTTCAAACGATTCAAACGACACACGACGTTCCCGTGAAAAGCTTCGTTTTACTGGACTGGATTTTGGCCAAACTTGTTAGTACAGTCGTGATGCTTATAGTTTATAATAATTATTTATGTAGCAATGACTAAAAGTGGTTTTTTTGTTTAGTAATTTTTGTTTTTTGTTACTTTCAATACACGTGTTAGTTTGTTATGTATTATCTTTTTCTTATGTCCTCTCTATAACTTTTAGGGTGTTCTTGTTTTCTCATTCCAACTGAGGAAGCAGTTCTTCCCTTTTTTTTGCTAAAATACTGTTCCCACTCTTGTTTTATTACTGCATTCAAAGAAACGTCAATTTAATCTCCTTCATTTTTTTTGACGTGCTTCGTTCTTTGATTGTCATTTTTTGCTTATGATATTTATCCTGTTTCTCCATTTTTCATTTTCTTTAAAAGCTAAACCATTATTTGAAATAATGAAAGAAAAGCAAGTGAGATTATTTCATCAAATTCTCCTTCTTCTTCTTCTTCTTCTTCTTCCTCTTCAGATGTCGTAATGTTAGGGCCGAAAAATGTTTTCGATCCATTTCTTTTAATTTGTTAAGGAATCCATTTTTAGGTAGATTATTCTTCCTATTCCTTATTCCTCTCTATGTCTCATTGTACGTCCTGGCTACATTTGATGTCTTTTTTCATTCCTTTCTCTTCTAGCATTCTTCTTTCATTTCTCGTCTCTTCTTTTTTATTTCGCCAGGTCTTTCTTGGTCTGCAACTGCTCCTACTCTCGTATATTTTGTTTTCCCTTCATTTTATTAAATCTTCTTGCTTTTTTTATAATTCCTTCTAGTATTATATTGATTAAAGTTGGATATATTGCATCACTTGTATTACTCCTTTGTCTTTTCTAGTGTTGTTGAAATATTATACCATTTGCTTCAGTTTTGTTGTAATATATTATTTTAATATTAATGCCTTTTATATGTTTATAACTTTTTATTCAATACAAATATTTACAAATCTCAGGGTTTTTGGTGAATTCTTAATGACATCACTAAATTTTCTAATTCATTGACAACTCTCTATAACTACTGTCAAAAAAACTCCCTATTACACTATAACAAACTATAACCTAACTTACACACTATATAACCCCCCCCCAACATTTCAAAAAAATTTTAAACTGTGTAAAAACATTTTTAAATGTTATAAAACATTATTTACAATTTTCCTATTTTTATTATTCATCTTTGTTGATTGAGTTATTTGAATATTATTTGTTTTTTTTCATTTTTACTTTCTTTCAGTTCCTTTTCTTTTTCTTTACTGTTTTTGTTTTCTTCCTTCTTCTAATTCTTTTTGTTTGGTATCCTATTATTTTATATTTACAACTTTTTTTAATTTCAGGTTTATACGCCCCCCAGCCACTATTACCTAAATACTGCAGATCAAACCGATTACATATGCTACTATGTAAATTACCTAAATTTTGTACATTTCTGTTTTCATTTACTTTATTTGTTATTGCATGTATCTTTGCTTTATCATATTTCTCTTCTTCTTTTTCTCATTTCTCTTCTCCTTCTTCTTCTTCTTCATAAATTGTAAATAATTTTGTTTTCTTTACCATTACGTTTCTTTTTTGACTCACATATTGTTCTGTTTTTGAATCTCTAGCATTTTTCTTTAAATTTTCTTCTAATTGTTTTAATGCTTCTTTACACACTTCTTTGTTTTCTTGTATGCCCTTTTTTAAAGATTGTTGTGTGTTCTCTACATTTTTAATAAAAAATTCAACTTCGTCTCTTGTCTCCTCAATCATTTTCTGGGTATTCTTTCTTTGTTTTTCTATTACTGATTCAACCTTTTCTATATTTGTCAGGAGTTGGGGTATACAACTTGCAATACGTTGGAACTGGAACAGGTTTTTTGGAACAGGTATATGTGCTTGTGAAAACCGGAGGGGTTTTAGTCGGAGTTGCGCCCGACACTACTAAATGCTTTGAACAGCGTTTTGGTGCCAAGCGGTTTCCCCTCAAAAAAAAATAATAACATTGTATGTATAGTTACAATGATTTTCATGGGAACATATTCAAATATACCTCATCGTAACTCGACTAAAACTGTATTTCCGCTAGTTTCACAATTGAATAGTTTACACTAGTAGAAAGATGAGGAAAAAAATATAAGAAAAGTTCCAGAAAATTATAATAATAATAATAATAATAATAAAGGTCTTTATTTGCACTTATACAAAGATGTGCCTGATTAGGGCGAGATTTAGCCTAGGGCTATTCTTACATCTAACCCATTAAATATAAAATATACATGTATAAAAAGCTTAATATAAATATATACAGAAATAATAAAATATTAGAAATCACAGTGTAATAGGTACATTCTACAATTAGAAATTAAGGAGAAGAAACAGATGGAAATAACAAAAAAAATTTAAAAATTAATATAAATAAAAAAAATAGAAAATAAAACAGTTCAAAGCATTTTTCATATCGACATTATTGATATGTAAATGGATGGACAAACTATAGACTAATACAAGGCCTGTTGGGGCGGGTAGTACGAGTAGTTTGACTTTTAGATACGATGCAACCGCCTTCGATATAATTCGAAGGTATTTGTTGCGAGGAAGCAGATATACAGTGTCATTACGAAAGTACGCACCATATGGGAAACTTTTTTATTAAGGGTTTTTCGACAAAAAGTTATTCTTGATAAAAGTTTGTGCATCCCCTAAAACTAAACATGCATCAACAAAATATAGTAAAACACTCATAATATACGAGGAGTCTTCAAAAATTTGAATTTGAGACAAGAGTAAAGTACCCTTATTTTAAAAAATCTCGGGAAATATTATTTAGAAAAGTTGTTCAGCATTAAAAAATATATCTAGATTTAAAGTCATGTCCATCTAAGTGATGTTTTATTTTTTTACCCATTTTTTTAAAATGGGGACTACGAAAAAAAAATTGGTAAAACGATAAATAGACAACATCCTGTATACGACGGTTTATTTAAAAAGCCTGTAATATTACAAATTACGCAACTATTCCGTTAACCACGGTCATTTTTTTTGAAGAGTAAAATAATTTTCAAACTTATTGGTGCAAAGTTATTTTTATTTTTTGTTAACACCGAAAATTGCTCAAAATTATACAGCATTGTAACAATAACTTAATATTCAATAATATCAAAACATAAAACATCAAAATAAAATAAGTATTTCGGCACACTCATTGATTTTCTGAAGATTTTCTTGTTTAAGGCTAAAAAATAAAACATCACTTAGATGGCCATAACTTAAAATCTAGATGTATTTTTTAATGCTGAACAACTTTTCTAAATAATATTTCCAGAGATTTTTCAAAATAAGGGTACTTTACTCTTGCCTCAAATTCAAATTTTTGAGGACTCCTCGTATATTATGAGTGTTTTACTATATTTTGTTGGTGCATGTTTAGTTTTAGGGGATGCACAAACTTTTATCAAGAATAACTTTTTGTCGAAAAACCCTTAATAAAAAAGTTTCCCATATGGTGCGTACTTTCGTAATGACACTGTATAAGTTTTGCTTTCGGGTTACTTCTTTTTAATTCCCGTGACAATGAAGTTTAGTCATCAGGTAGGAAATTTTTTCATATTGTGATTTCACTAGTGAAGCATTATTTAAAATTATATTGTTATGATTAAAATAAAAGGATTTTTTAGTCTGTTCACCTAAATTTATGAAAAAACTGACTCTCAAACTGTTCACGTTACTCATATTCCAAGTATCCAAAATAGTATTCAAATTTAATTTAAATACAACATTAACAATATCAGTTAGAGGAACAAATGAGAAATAAATAAATATATTTATATCTTACGCAAGGGTAAAAAGCATCCCACTGTTATTATTCACAATTACATAGAAAGTTCTAGAAAAGGTTTCGCTAAAGACCCAAAACTTCTACTTTAATTCATGAAACGCGAAGCATAATCATCCAAAACGAGTCACTCATGTGATTCTAAGGCAAATAAGTTTCAATTTAGTGTGTTCTTAATTAAAAGGCCAGTCATGTTTCATCCAGGGCCAGTGAACATCGGCAAGCTTATTGTTCTTTTGGTCAAAGGGTGAGTTGCACATTTTCTAATTAGGATCGGTTCGTTCTACGGTGTTCCATCCCGAAGCCAGAAGCGGGTCTGTGGGACGGGCAGAAAATTTATTTATTTATTCTAATAAAATATACATATATTAACGGTGCAAATAAATTATTAGTTATATGGACACTACTTACTGGTAATTTTTAAAATTATTTTTTACTTCAATGTAAATTAAGAAAATCAAGACAAATCAAACAATTTAATGTGATAAAATCATTAATTTGCAATTACTTAAATCCAAAGAAATCTCCAGGCTACGATTTAATAACAGGCAGAGTACTAAAAGAGGTAACTGAACCGTTTTAAGACTAAGATGCGTCCCAAGTCAGTTGCTCAAGTCATATTAATTCCTAAACTTGGAAAACCTACTGAATTACTAACATCATAAAGACCAATTAGTCTGTTGTCACTTCTCTCTAAAGTTTTTAAAAAATTGCTGTTAAAAAGACTAATGCCAATAATTTCAAATGAGAAATGATAGCTGAGCATCAGTTTGGTTTCCGCCAACAACATTTCACAATTGAGAAAGTGCACAGAGTAGTTCAAAAAATTAGTAGAGATCTGGAAGCTAAAAGGTACTGTCCAACTGTCTTTTTAGAAGTTTCCCAGGCTTTCGACAAGGTATGGAATGAAGGGCTGTTATATAAGGTGATACAAAAACTACCAAACGACTAGACACTTTCTGGTCAGGTACCAAGATGAATACTTTTCTTTAAAACATATCATAGCTGGAGTTCCACAAGGAAGTGTCTTGAGTCCCATAATATACTTGTTGACCTGCTGACAATTACTGCAACATTCGTCGACGACACGGCACTATTGGCTATACATAACGATCTTATATTAGCATCACATCATATAAATAAAATCCAATGTTGGTTGAAGAAATGGCGTATCAAAGTAAACCAAACTAAATCAACTCATATCACTGTTGTAATATTAAACAACCAACAAATACCACGAATGTGGATGTAAAATACCTGGGAATTCATATTGACTTACCTGGAAGAAACACATTTGGACTCAAGTTTCGATATATCTACTGGCTAGTTGGGAGGACATCGCAGTTAAGTTTAGAAAATAAACTACTGTTATACAAGACAATAATGAAACCAATTTGGAGTTACGGACTTCAGCTATGGGGTACGGAAATTAACTCAAACATAGAAATCCTCGAAAGATTCCAATCTGCTTAGATCAACTGTCAACTAACCATGGTGTGTCCCAAAGGAGGTTATCAGAGAAGACCTAAACGTGCCTACTGTCAAAGAAGAAATTAAAAACTTTAGTGCGACCTACCAAACCAGACTGGAAGTGCATCCAAACATTCTCGCAATCACTCTTCTCAATAACAGTCCAGGCACATACTCATATACTAAGTTTTTTCATTTTGACTAATGTCTCGTAATCATTGAATTTCTTTTTTTTGCTATTTCTGTATTCCAGAATAAGTTGTTGAGACATCCAATAATTTTCTTTGCTTGTATTATTTATTTATCTATCTACCTATTTCGCATCAATGTCTGCCGATTGTAACGCCAAAGGTAGATGAACTAGTATTGTCTTACTTAACAGTAAACATTTCCTTTTTCAAGGTCAAGGAGGACAATGTCAAGTTTGTGTGCTTGCAAAAGCCTGAGATAGTGTAGTAGTTGTAGTGTATCCAGCACTCTTCGGGCGATGAGACCCGTTGAGGACCGGGATAATTTCGACATTTTGTACGTGCCACATCAGTTCGATTTGGGTACAGAATTGGCTTCATTATTCACCACCTCAATCCTGTCCAATAGACCGATCGTTGGACGGTTTAAAGAGTTTACTTTCTAGTACTGCGTGGGACTGGTATTCGTAGTAAGGCGTGCAGGTTTTCAGCCCATATCTAATGAAGTATTTTACAGACCTGGTTATGGTTATTGCAACTATGAAACCTTTCGTTTCGAGGAACAGTTTTCCAAAACTTGGCCATCTGTTGGGAGCATCTTTATTTATGATTATGGTGATGTCAGCCATACAGCTCTTTTTGTGACCACCGCTCGTATTTCGGAGCTTAATAAAGCTAAGCTCTCAGCGACAAGGTTCTGCTGAGAATAAATCTTATCAGTCATGGTTATTGTTCTGTGAAGGACAAAGCCTGGATTGCTATACCCTTATTTAACCGGGTTACACACCGAGATGCACACGGCATGCATCGTATCCATGCAGCTGCGAGGCAGATGCAAAGATCTTACATACTGGAAATGCACGCCACGTAGTAATTTCAGTCCGTTACAAAATATCTTCCAGTGAAGATGAGCTGTTGTTACTAGCAGTCATTAGAAGGCCTAGACGTAGAAGAAGGATAGGAGTACCTCGACAATGCTGGGTTCACCCATACTGGATAGAAAATGGACAGACAACAAGTCAGTTTGTTGTGACAACAAAAAAGACACTTTTAATGATCTTTGTGCTAAAATGAAAAATTACTGCACTATCAAAGACACGCATTACTTGACTCCAAATGCGCATGCGTTCAGTCAAAAGACACGCGGCAGACGATGCACACAAAATGCGCCTTGCCGTTGCTTTTTCCGTGTTTAAGGTCTATTGGTTGGTTTTCAAGCTGCGTGCATTAAGCTGCATGATGCATGCCGTGTGCATCGCGCTGCATGCTGTGCAGCTTCGGTGTGTATCCCGGCTAAGTCTTTACCAAACTATACTTTTTTAATCCGAATTCCAAATGAGTACAGAAGGAAAACACGCATTATTAGAACAGTTGTCCAGTCTAGTATGGATCTATAATACTGTTTTTGCGATGTGTCTTACTCTAATATTTAGGTTGCCTAGTGTGTAATATTGTCCCTTATTGATTAATTGTGTTTCCGAATGTGGCATATGTATTTCGTTATAAAATTTAAAATTTTCAGAATCGACCGAATTGATATTGGCCGCCACTGAAATTAGACCAAAATAAAGGAAATTTAATGTCCGCTGTAAATGTTACAGTTAAACGAACTTGAAGAAGAATAAGATTTAAAGCCAGCAACGCCGCTATAAAAATGAGCGTCAATTACAGACTATCTGGAACTAACGCTTGTTGGCTTTGTCCTTTTCTTCAGATATATGCACATATCTAAAGAGATGGGTGTGAAACAATTACAACTTTCAACGAAAGTGGATACTAATGAAAGCGTAATAAAGGTTTTATTGCATTTATATTATACTCAATTAAAAAAGCGTTATGAGAATTAACGTTTTTATGAAAATTATATACAGAATGATTCACAAATATAAGGACTTACTTCAACATGCGAGGAATGAGTTTGAGTCGCCCGAAATCCCCATATTCTTTTTATCTTATTTTTACAGTGTTTTATTGAATCGTCTTTTCAGAACATGCAATTTGAGAATTTTGTTTTAATAAAAAAAAAAATGTAAAAGTATAAAGTCACCCAGTACTGTGACCTCTTGTGTCAGGCATCAAATATATAGTCGAAGAAATTTAACACAAAAATAGCCCAAATCTCGAAGCAGAAAGTACTTTGTAGATAACATTGTAAATCTTGTAGGAATAGATAGAAACCTGCACGTGGGTAGTATCAATATTCCAAATACTGGTTCATTTTTGAGAGAATTTACCCAAATAAATGATCAAGACTTTGTAAGTATAGTAAATGAGATAAAAAAGGATGGCTCTTCAAATATAATTGATATGGATATCATTTCAGCAGGGAAACATACACTAAGGAAGGAAATTATAACAATTATAAATCAGTCAATAGAAGAATCTAGAGTAGGTACCTAGTATTTGGAAAAACTCAGTACCAAAAGTTACTAAATACAGGCCTATAAACACATTACGTTTACCTGAAAAAATTTTGGAGATGCATATAATAAAACAATATTTGAAATAGAGAACCAGTCCTACAAGCCAACACAGATTCGATTGCACCAAGATATGCCTTTCACAGGCCCTACAGGGTAATAATAAAAAAAGTACAAGAGGCTACATTGGCAGCAGGTTCCTTGTGCATCTACACCGATGGATCTAAAACAAATGAGGGGTCAGGCTGAAGAATTTATTCCAGATCCCTGAATCTCAATATAAAACGGGCAATGGGTTCTAATGCGAGTGTAGCTCAAACAGGGCTCACTGCTATCTCCATCGCCGCAAAAGAGACTACCAGAAGAAACATTACTGGTAATAATATTTACATCCTCACGGACAGCAGACAGGCACTACTAGCTCTGGATAGACCACGCATTACATCAGGACTAGTGCTAGATGTTACCAGCCCCTGATCGAAGCTTGCAACAACAACGTGGTCACTTTAGCTTGGATCAAAGGTCATGGAAAATCAAAAGGCAACCGTGCAGCTGACTCATTAGCTAAGAAAGCAGTCTCCCATAAACGTTTGGGACCTGGCACTTTCATAAGCTTATCGGTATCAGCTGTGGCTGACCTACTAAAGAAGCACTCCCTTGACAAGTTTAAGGGTAGATGGAACGACGAAACAGGCTGCAAGCTAGTCAAGGAACTATTACAGTATCCGAACAGCGAAACAGCCAAAAAATACATGACTATGAACAGACAGAACCTGCGCGCAGCCACAGGTATCCTGACTGGCCACTGTCATTTACGAAAACACCTCTACAGGATGGGGTTATCTGACACTCCACTGTATAGAGGATGTGAACAGGAAGACGAACACATTCTTTGCGAATGCCCGACACTCTCACAAATGAGACATTTTCTTTTCGGCGAGCGGTGGCTAACACATGCCAACATAAGGGAGCTACCTTCAGGCGACGTCATCACCTACTTTAAACAAGTAGGCTGGCTGACGTACTAGAAGAAAGGCTCAACCTCAGAAGGACGCACAATTGGCCAAATGTGGCCTACGTGCTGTGGGGTGACCCCTTCTAGATTTACAGATACAGGCTTTCGAGAAAATCACTCATGTGAGCCATCTGTCCAATTGATAATTTCTAAATGGAAAGAACTAATTGACCAAAATAAAATGGTATTGTCTATTTTTGTTGATTTCAAAAGGGCATTTGAGACCATTAATAGAAATGTGTTGTTGGAGAAACTAAAACAGTATGGTGTAGTGGAGGAGGAAAGTAAGTAATTTGAAGACTATCTACAAGAACGATACCGGTAAAAATAGGCAGTTATGTGTCAGAAAAATTGAAAGTTAAGTTCGCAGTATCTATCTATCTATCTATCTGTGACGGGGGTGTCGATACACTGCGACCTATAAGATCTATTGTGCCCCCTACTGCTGCCCAATCGTTGTGGATGTCTCAACGATTAGAGCAGTTCCTCCAGTCCTATTGCTTTCAAAAAGTTCAGGATGTCGGTAGGCTTCAGGTTAGGTAGATCTCCCTCTTCTATTTGATATTCTCCGAGGTATCGTACCCTTGGATTTTGCAGGGTAATGCATTCTGAGAGAATGTGGATAGAGGTTTCCTCCTCTTCCTCGCAGAATCTGCATTCTTCTTTGTCTACTAATCCGAGTTTCTTTAGGTGGCCTCTCAGCCGGCAGTGCCCTGTTAGGATACCCGTTAGTATTCTGAGCTTATTTTTACTTTTACTGACGCAGTCGTCAGATCTCTTCTGGTTATAGTTTCCCAGTAGTGTCTTGGCCTGCCTCATTCCTTGTAGTCCTATCCAGTATTGGGATCTTTTGTTATTTACTTCTTTTCCAAGTTCATCAAGTATTGTACTGGTGCTTATTCCGCAGAAGGGTTCAGGTCCCAGAAATGGTGTTTCAGCCCCTTTTTTTGCGAGTACGTCTGCTATTTCATTACCCTCCACTCCAGTGTGTCCCGGAACCCATAGGAGGGTAATAGTGTTATTCTTGCCTAGTTCGTTTAGATTCTCTAGGCACTCCCAAACCATCTGGGAGTTGATTTCGTGGGAGTTCAAAGCATTAATAGCTGCTTGGCTGTCTGACATGATGATGATCTCTTGTCTGCGAAAATTTCTTTCTATGTTGAACTGGACACATTTTCCGATGGCGTATATTTCAGCTTGGAAAATGCTCGGAGATTTGCCTAAACTTTCAGAATATTTGGTTCCAGGCCCATATACTCCTATTTCTGTTCCTTCTGTTGTTCTAGAACCATCTGTGTACCATTTAATGGCACTTCTCTTGAGTTTTGGGATGGTATCTTTGTCCCATTCGCTTTTGTTCGGAGTATCATCTACAAAAACAGCAAAATCGTGCTATGAGAATTATTCTTAGAGTAACTAGGGTTAGGGATATATTAGAATGTCTGATATTTATGAGTATAAATCAAAGATTGATTTATAATAATATAATATTTATCTATAAAATAGTACATAATATGCTACCTAAATATATGGCTGATGAAATTAAATTTGTAATTGAAGTTTATATATATATAATACATGAGCTGCTTCTAATATTTATGTACCAATAGCAAAAACAGCAGCAGTAAAAAAATCACTTTTTCATGATGGTCTGATTCTTTATAACAACTTGCCATTGTATATTCGTTCACAGAACCAAAAAGGTACGTAAATATAATGAAAAAGTTCGTGTATTTAACAAAAAATACCTTAATTTTGGTCCAATGAAAGTGTTTGTTGTAACAACGTATTTCGTTTGTTACTTAACGAATAGGATTTATTAATTATACGAAATTTTTTCGTTAATATTACTAAAACGCGTTTGTTACTTAACGAATAGGATTTATTAATTATACGAAATTTTTTCGACAAAATATTACTAAAACGTGTTTGTTACTTAACGAATGGGATTTATTAATTATACGAAATTTTTTCGTTAATATTACTAAAACGCGTTTGTTACTTAATGAATAGAATTTATTAATTATACCAACTTTTTTCGTTAATATTACTAAAACGTGTTTGTTACATAACGAATAGGATTTATTAATTATACGAAATTTTTTCGTTAATACTACTAAAACATGTTTGTTACTTAACAAATAGGATTTATTAATTATATCTACGAGATTTTTTCGTTAATATTACTAAAACGTGTTTGTTACATAACGAATAGGATTTATTAATTATACGAAATTTTTTCGTTAATATTACTAAAACGCATTTGTTACTTAACGAATAGGATTTATTAATTATACGAAAGTTTTTCGTTAATATTACTAAAACATGTTTGTTACTTAACGAATAGGATTTATTAATTATACGAAAGTTTTTCGTTAACTAACAACCAATATTGGCCCTCAATTAACGAAATTATTTCGTTAACCATATACAGATTGTCCATTTTGGTGAAGTTATTAAATAGGTATAGGATTACTTGTTAGATAGAAATAATACGTACAAGAGTAAAAATAAAAACATTTATTAGGTATAAAAATAAGAAGTAAATAAAACACTACAAAATAAAACAGTTTAAAATAAAAAGTATACAATGCAATACAATAATTCTTTATTCAAAGGTAATACCACGAGTCCTCCAAATTTTATCGATTAAATTTTTGGTTTTCACGAAAACGGCTTTATTTGGAAAAACCACGAAAACAAACTGATTTTATCTCAAATCAGTTTATTTGAGTGGTTTTGCCTGAAATAAAGGCGTTTGAGTATGGAGACCAAAAATTTAATCTATAAAATTTGAGAGGACGTGTGGTATTTTTAATCATTTTGTATTAAAAACAGAGAATATAGTCATTTATGTAAAAGACACTTTACACACAAATGTTCATCATACTGTTGCCTTCATCCGTACTCGAACAACGGGAATAGGGATTTGATATAGTTGATCTACTTATGGATGGAGTTGACAGAGAATCTGGATTATTATCCGGAGATTTACTCGAACCATAAAAATATTGCATTTCAGATAAAGGTAAACCTATTGACTGGCGCCATTCTTCCAAATTGTACTCAAACAATATTTGAGTACCCAGATCAAAATTTCTTGTCACTCTTTCAATATGATGGCGTTTGATAACTTTTAAAACGTCAATAAATATATTTTCAGCTAAAACCGAAAGTAAAGTATTAACAAAAAAAATGTATACAGGGTGGCTACTTTTTAATAGGGACACTATTTTCTTACTCATATCATTTACGAGATAGCAATAGTGTCCATATTAAAAAGTATAGTTCTAGATATTAATGTAAATATTACCTATGAAAACGTCAAGAAGCTCTTCTTGGTGCCATTTGCTTAATAGGGACTTTAGTTTAGCTACCTTATTTGGTTCTTCTATATCTATATATACAGGGTGAGAGGTATCCATTTCATAGAAAGTTTGTATTGTGGATTGTTGGGGAAAGGTTAAATTGTTATATTCATTTAAAGTTGCCGAATAAACTTTTATACATTGATCATTATCACTCAGCGTATATTGAGAATCGTTATCAGTTGAATCCATTGTTAATTTGACATAAAGAATTTTCTGTGTGTTTAATTGTAAAGGCTTATTAATAAAAAAAACTATAGACAAAGTTCATAGATCCCCCAGAAATTATTACAAATTCACCTAAACGGGATTCATTTATTTCGTAAGCTACAAAATGCGAACAATAGTGAACATCCAGTAATTTCTGACAAAAAAGTAAAACATGTTCTTTTTTCAAAAAAAACCAATTCCATTATTTTATAAAAATTGTAATCATTATTAAAGGTAACTACGTAATTTCCATTAAAATAAGTAATACTATTATAATCAATAGAAGAATAACATTCTATTTCATTTTTATTATAAGGTCTCAGTTTATCGTAAATTATGTTGCAAAAACCGCTTTTTAATCTCTTTGATTCATGTAGTTTGTATTTGGTTAAAGGATCATTATTTTTTACTAATTGGTATGCTAATTTCAATATATAGTTTTTAGACAACGTAAGACAAATGTTTTTTCGAGACGTAATACAATTTGCATATACTTTAAATTGCCGATGTTTAGAATCGTATTTAACACACCACAGTTTTCTTAAAGGCCCTGATTGTCGAATAATTCTTGGATAATGTACTAAATTATGATGTTTGGGTTTTAAAGTATCATTAAATAATAAAATATATTTGTTGTTATGGATTTTTATCTTATTTTGCAATAATTCTATATATTTTTCATCGATTTCAAAACAAAGAAGCATATCTAAAATTTCGCAAAAATTAATAAGAAAATTCCAAACTTCATCGTCTTCAGGTACTAAGTCTCCTACCATAAGCGGAAAATATAATGTAAATGTCATCATTTCTCGCGCTTTTGTTGAATTGTTGAATATATTACCAATTTCGGTTGGGCCATATTCAAAATTTTGTTTTCTTAAATTTAAGGTGATTATAGTACCTCGACTATTTTTCACATCGCTTCTCTCTCGCGAAGTTCGAACAAGGATAGAAAACTCTCCTTATTTATCATTCATTAAAATTAAAACATCTCTAGCGCAAAAACGCTTTATTACACAATATCGTAAAAAATGCAGCGGGATTCTTTAGTGAGATGAACTTTGACATTTTCAAAAATGTTTGCAATAAATATAGATTTATCTACTGTCGAAAACTTCAGTAAAATATGCCATTATCAGGACATTTCTGAAAATGTGGCTTCGTCCATAATCCACATAAGAGGTACCTAATTAAAGTATATCGTTTCGTCCAATAGGCAAAATTTGAACTATTGAAAGTATATCCTTTGGTCCAGCTGTTTTACAGATAGAACACCTTTTCCATATGTATTAAAATATTTTTTAATGAATATTACATAATGGTTTTGATTACTTAATGTTATTTCATTCCATTTATTCAATATGATTCCTGACCAAATCTTATCATTTTTAAATTTAATCAATAGGTATTAAAGAAAATACTAATTCACTAAATATTTTTAATAACTTTAAAAATTCATTATTATTCATTATTATCGAATTGCCTAATTTTTTCTTTTAAATAATTTTCTAGATTTTGGGTTTTAGAATTCAGGATTTTTTGTTTAGAAACACTTTTTTAACATTTAAGTTTTTTAAACTTACTTGCTGAAAGGAACTGAGTTTTATGAATGAAATATTTTTTTCTACACATCAGATTATCTTTTAGCCCTTCTCTAAAATCAATCAACTTAATTTTGAATTATCCAAAGATCGGTTTCTAGGTAAGTCCTTGAAAAACAGTAAGTAGGTATTAATATAATTTTAAATAAAATAATCCTATTTTCTGAAAAACACATTTGAACGAACCGATGATTCATCAGGTAAACACTCTTTATTTTATGAGGGGGTTACTGGACCAAACGATATGTACCCTCTGGAAATGTATCACAAAAGAATAAAAAATAATAAAACACTCAATCTGAAAAAACCGTAATCGTGTATTTAAAAAACCAGTACAGAGTTTACAAATATAAATTAAGAATTTAGAAAGGTATTACGGATCATTATGTCTTAGAATAGATTTTTATTACTTTAATTGGGGTTTCTTCCGCTATTTTGACGGATTAAGTACAACCAGATTAAAATTAATGTGTTAGAGAGTTTCTGGAACGGGGACCGGTCAGTTGGACCACGAGTTCCTGCATTAATCCTTTTTTGTAAAAGGTCAAGTTAAGCCTACCATTCAGTTCGACCAGGATAAAATTTTATTTTCTAATCGATTTAATGGAATTCTTCGAAGATAATTATAATAATATTAGAGGAATGATATCTTCCGATTTGGAATGTTTAAGGCGTAATATATATGTCGCTCGTCGCAGTGTTTTACCACCACATCCTAAAAATCAAAATGAAGTGTATGATATACTCCTGGACATGCAACCAAAAACTAATAAATCTGAGGAATTCTTAAGTGTAGTTGATAAAGAAAATGGCGTTATTGTGTTTTCGTGTTATACAAATATATATGGATGGAACATTTCAGTTTTGTACTAAATTTTTTCTTCAATTATTTACTGTTCATGCTTTTAAAAATGGCTATTACCCGTTGCATTTTGCTTATTACCAAACAAGAACAGCTCAAGTTATTTAAAATTATTTCAACTGTTAAATGAAAAATGTAAAACTTCTGATATTTAAACCTTCAACAGTCATTGTTGATTTTGAACAGGCAACTCATAAAGCTTTTGTTCGATAATGTGGCCGAATATAAAAATTGTAGGATGTAGATTCCATTTGTGCCAATCGTGGTATCGTAAAATTCAAAATTTGGGCTTAGTCACGGAATATCGGAACAAAAACTCAGAAATAGGCAATTTTCTTAAATTATTTTTTGGACTTCCATTTTTAGACCCTCATGAAGTAGGAAACTTTTTTTCCGAAGAAATTCATTCAATAATGCCCAGTAATCCGAGTCTATTGAAATTTTGCGATTATATCGTGGAAACTTATATCGATGAAGAAAGTAATTTTCCCCCAAGTATGTGGGCTTGTACTATAGATAGTATGTACAGGACCACAAATGCGTGTGAATCATTTCATTCTCATTTTAATTCTAATTTTTATAGTTCTCACCCAAGTTTGTTTAATTTTGTAAATATTTTAATAAACTTTCAAGCAGAAACATATATTAAAATAAATTCCGTAAAATGTTCCACCAAAAAACTAAAAAGTGCAACACAGAAAAAAAATGATTTTATTAAAGCTAAGATAGCAGAATATAGAAATGGCCTTTTATCACAAAAAGATTTTGTAAAAACGATGTGACAGCACTTTACAAATATATTTAAGACAAAATGGGAAACCATATTATTTAAAAAGTACTTGATATTTTTTAAAACAAATAGGAGCAAATTTTCATAGATTTAATGCAGAATGGCGCGGTTATTTCTTTTTATGATTTTCCGTTTAAAATTAACAAAATAAATACTTTTCGAAGGTTTACAAAAAAATCAAGATTTCTCCACCCTAAGTTTTGGAATTTAGTATTTTCTGAAAATTTTACAAAAATCAGACGGAAACTAAAGGCTTAAAAGGTTATTAAAATTTTTCAAGGAGTGGTCCAACTGATCGGTGTACTTAAAACAGGTACCTGGCCCGTGGTCAAACTGTCCGACTCCCTCTGGAACACTTATATTTAATAAAATATAATTAAATAAATTTACAAAAAACTTTAAAACCTTCAATACAGTTAAAACAAAAAATCAGTAGCAAAGTACCTCTATCTTGTATATTTTTTTGAAGGTTGAGATGACCCAATCATTTTTGGAACAAAAAATTAGATAATTAAAAAATCTAAAACTTTTGTATTAATCATTTTTCAAGATAGGTAACCTCAAAATTATCGAGAAAAACACTAAAAACCGTTTATAATTTTTATCTCCCCTACGAATTGAAATTAAATAAAAAACCTAATTTTTCCATTTTTTCGTATCATCTTAAAGTCGAGGTTTCAACGAAGAAAATGAGCACTGATAAAGAAATGAAAATTTATAAACAAACTTTTTCTATTGAAAATTAAGCTTTTTTAATTTAAATTCGTATAAAATCAAAAAATAAATATTTTGCTGTGAAAAAATTACAACTTATTTATTATTATTATTATTATTATTATTATTATTATTATTATTATTATTATTATTATTATTATTATTATTATTATTATTATTATTATTATTATTATTATTATTATTATTATTATTATTATTATTATTATTATTATCATTATTATTATTATTATTATTATTATTATTATTATTATTATTATTATTATTATTATTATTATTTTTATTATTGCTTCCAAAACCAAGTTTACAGCAAGAATTATAAATTAATTAAAATTAATGTGTTCAACACTCATATTTAATAAAACTAATTCAAAAAGTTTAAAAACAAAAGAGTTCGAAAAAGTACTAACTTTAAAATGTTAAATAAAGTTTAAACAAAAAATCAATAGTAAAATAAGAAAGTTCCACAAGTTACCAGTGACACTGCTACAATACAAATTATTGAAGTAGCTTCAACAAATTCGAATTTATTTGTTCATGCCACAACAAATATTATCACATAGCTGATATAGGGATATAAAAATCGTTTTTCTCTATCTTTACCTATTTACGTTAAAATCCATTCAAAGTAAAAAAATTGTGATTTTCAATTGATACTAGCTTTTCAATGAAAATTAATGGGCCATCAACTGAATATTACTAAATTGAATTAAACATGTAAAATGTAAATTACATTATTTAGAAGTGATGGATACATTATAAAATATATTTACCTAATACTGCTGCCATATTTACATCCATTTCTTCTTCTTCTTTTTGGGTATATAGAAATGATCTAACTTTGCACATGTTGCATTCCACTACAAACTTTGATGAAAAACCTTTTTTGACTTCATTTATTAACTGGCAGTTAAGAAAAGAACATGAAAAGTAAGGAGAATGCTCTATATTCTGAAGCTGTTTCCAGAAGTACGCAATGTCTATTATTCGTTTACCTTCGACGATATAATCTTTTTTCGTTACTTCTACTTCTATGGAAATATCTGAAGAATCATCCAATTCTGGAATGCTGACAGTAGAATCCAAAGATACAGTATCTTCAACTTCAACAGATTCATCCAATCTCAATACGTTTTTGGATGGTTGTCTCCACCGTGATAATGCCGCCCTAAAGAAACAATCACGGTTATTTCACTTATTTTTATTAAAAAACAACGCATCTTAAAATTGTTTTTATCATCAACTTACCGTTTTTTTAAATTACTCATTGAACTAATTGAAAGTTTATTAAGCTGCTTACGTTTCTAACTTATTTCCCATATTTTACAAAACACACTATTATAATAAAAAAAAAATACTGCTCCACTAATATCAAATTCAGAAATAAGAATAAATAATAACTTCGTAAGATACATTGAACGAACACGCAAGGCGTATAAATTGTTATTCCGATTGTACTTGCTCCGCCTATAGATAGTTTCCGGTGATATTTCGCTAGGTGGTGCAATTATCAGCCCCAAAAATGCGTAATTTTCAAAAAATTCTGGTAAGTAAAGTAATTGAGATTAAGGGCTCAAATTCGAAATACGGATTCTATATATGGTTTTTTAGGATCGTGTGCATAGGCGCTGAAAAATATTAATTTTTACTGATTTTTGTAGTCATATCTCAACTATTAATAAATGTACAGCCTTGTGTATGCTCACGATCCTAGGTACTTATCCCTACTTCATTCTTCCAGAATTTTAACTTTTAATCTTAAACGGTTTAGAAAATATGATTTTTTGAAAATTCGCCTAGGTACTATAATCCCCATAAGGGTGGTGACAAAACGGAAACCTGTAACTATAGACCTATTGCTTTATTACCTACCTTATCGAAGATAATAGAAAGGCTAATGAAAAATCGCCTACTGCCCTTTATTTCCAAAAAAAATGCACTAGTAACGCAATGTTTTCCGTTCTTAATGAAATATATACATCACTTAATGATAAACTTTTCACAGCTTCAGTATTTTGTGACTTCGCAAAGGCCTTTCATTGTGGTAATCATGAAATCTTAATTAAGAAACTACAAATTTATGGCGTACGGGGTTGTCCTTTGCAATGGTTTAAAACTTACTTAGAAAATAGAAATCAGCAGTTACGGGCTAATGGTGAGGATTCTTCAACTCTGCCAATTAGCAGTGGAGTACCTCAAGGTTCAGTATTAGGTCCGATTTTATTTTTATTATTCATCAACGATATCACAGACTTAAAAATAAGTGGAAGAATTACTTTATTTGCAGATGACACGAGTGTAACCTGGAGTATTTCTGATATACAGACATTACAATCTAGCATTAACAAAGATCTAGTAACTATCAAGTCATGGTCTGACTCGAATGGGCTTTGTTTCAACACCAGTAAAACCGTATAAATGTCTTACAGAAGTTTTTAGGTCTTTATATAGACAAATTCCTGAAATGGTCAACTCATATTGAGACCTTGGCAAAAAAAATTATCTTCTGCATGTTTTGCCATTAAAACTGTTTCTAAAGAGCTAACCCCTACTACTGCATTAATGACCTACTTTTCCTTATTCGAATCTCACCTACGCTATGGTTTACCGTTCTGGGGTTCTTGTAGCTTATACCACTTCGAATCTATTTTCAAATTACAAAAAAGAGCAATTCGTTATGTATTTGGTTTAAGTAGTAGGACTCACTGTGAAAATTACTTTAAAAATTTCAAAATTCTAACCCTTCCTGCTCTATTTATCTTTGAATCCGTCTGCTTAGTTCGAAAGCATATTCAAAAGTTATCGGAAAGACCAACTCGTAGATATCCTACAAGAAATTTAGATACTGATGTTTACAACTATTCCCACCTGTGACCTAATAAAAGATTCTATTACCTACAATGCAAAAAAATTGTATAATAAATAACCTCCCGGTACAGTTAAAATCTATAAATTCATATGATAAGTTCAGAAGATCGACTAGAGCTGTTCTTCAAGAAAGACCATTTTACACAGTGGCAGAATTCTATAACGTGCCATAGACTTTTAGGTTGCAGCATATAGGAGCAATAATTTAATTAAGTTAATTTGAAAATGTTAATTTGAACAATAATTTATAGTGACGGATATTGCATATTGCATATTGAATTGTTATTCATATTTTGTTTGTGTTTTGTTTTGTCTAGTAATTTATTTTTATTATTTAGTTTCGCTTTGTCTATAAAATTTTTGTAATTTCTCTATGGCAATAAAGCATATTCTCTCTCTCTCTCTTTCTCTCAAAATGAGTTGCATATTCGGATTCAGCGACCCCGAAAACATAAAATCCACTTGGTTTTATCCTGTGACACCAATTGGCAGGTTTTATCCCCCTGGCCAATATACTAATATGTAAAGGAAAACGTTGAATAAATGTTGTATTCAGTTGTAGAATGGGAAAAAATGTGTTTGTATCTTTAATTAGTTTATATTTCTTTTATAATAATTGTAATTTGTATGTAGCAGAAGGTTGCTAATAAAATTGATAGTACTACTACTACTACTACTACACTTGGAAAGATGCACTTATAAGAATGCACTTTTTGATGCACTCTTTCTTATTAACTCCATTTTAATAGTGGCTAAAAACTTTTATCCTACTTCGCTATTTCAATGGAGCACACTCCCAAATTATGTAATGAAAAAACTTAAATGATTTTTAAAATAAAATTCTGTAAACTAAACTATATATTCATTTACTTCATCAAATATTAAAACCCATCTGAACACACATTTTATCAGGTACGTTAAAGTTTTAAAATCGAACTCAGCAATAAACGAGAAAAAAGGTCCCCTTGAGATTGCTCTGCCAAATAGGAAACAGAAAACATTAGGAAAACAATCAAGGCGGAATCAAAGAGCTTCGGGATTGGTCGAATGGATATTTCCGGTTATTGAATCCTGGAAACAATCGTTGATGGTAAATCACTTGAGATTTTCCTTTGTTCTCCAACGTACAAAATACCTATAAAATTGGAAAACTCTGCGAATCACTAGAATATCGTGCATGGTATACCTAATGAGGAAAAGATTACTTTTCTTATTCAAGTACGAATTTGTTCAGTTTTATTTAAAAATTTGATATTGATAAGTGAAAAACAGGTATCAAAACTAAACATAGTCCTAATTTCATTATTAAACAGTTTAATGTTTAGATGGTTTATTTATACAATTACTTTTTAATGAGTCGTTTATTTCGATTCGGGTTTTTAGAAAATAATGGTTGGATGTAATGTATGTATACTTTCTTTAAGGCTATATGAAAAATTATTTCAATCGCTTGTAATGAAGTTTTTTTAAGCATTCAATTTAAGATCAAATCAAAAATGTATTTCAAATTAAATGAGAGAGAGAGAGAATATGCTTTATTGTCATAGAAAAATTACAAGAATTTTATAGACAAAGCGAAATTAATCATAATAAAAATAAAAATAAATTACTAGATAAAACAAAACACAAACAAAATAACAATAACAATTGCAATTGCAAATTAACTTAATTTAATTATTGCTTCTATATGCTGCAACCCAAAAGTCTAAGGCACATTATAAAATTCTGCCACTGTGTAAAATGGTCTTTCTTGAAGAAAAGCCCTAGTGGATCTTCTGAACTTATCATAAGAATTTATAGATTTTAGCTGTATCGGGAGATTATTATACAATTTTTTTGCATTGTAGGTAATAGAATTTTTTATTAGGTCAGAGGTGGGAATAGGTAAGTAAACATCAGTATCTAAATTTCTTGTAGGATATCTACGGTTGGTCTTTCCGATAAGTTTTGAATGTGTTTGCGAACTAAGCAGACGGATTCAAAGATAAATAGAGCAGGAAGGGTTAGAATTTTGAAATTTTTAAAGTAATTTTCACAGTGAGTCCTACTACTTAAACCAAATACATAACGAATTGCTCTTTTTTGTAATTTGAAAATAGATTCGAAGTGGTATAAGCTACAAGAACCCCAGAACGGTAAACCATAGCGAAGGTGAGATTCGAATAAGGAAAAGTAGGTCATTAATGCAGTGGTAGGGATCAGCTCTTTAGAAACAGTTTTAATGGCAAAACATGCAGAAGATAATTTTTTTGCCAAGATATCAATATGAGTGGACCATTTCAGGAATTTGTCTATATAAAGACCTAAAAACTTAATTGAGTTCACCGTTAGAATCGGATTATTGCTTAGAGTTATAGGCTGTAAAGTACCTCTGTAAGACATTGCTACGGTTTTACTGGTGTTGAAACAAAGCCCATTCGAGTCAGACCAAGACTTGATAGTAACTAGATCTTTGTTTATGCTAGATTGTAATGTCTGTATATCAGAACTACTCCAGGTTACACTCGTGTCATCGGCAAATAAAGTAATTCTTCCACTTATTTTTAAGTCTGTGATATCGTTGATGAATAATAAAAATAAAATTGGACCTAACACTGAACCTTGAGGTACGCCACTGCTAATTGGCAGATTTGAAGAATCAGCACCATTAGCACGTACCTGCTGATTTCTATTTTCTAAGTAAGTTTTAAACCATTGCAAAGGAGAACCCCGTACGCCATAAATTTGTAGTTTCTTAATTAAGATTTCATGATTAACACAATCAAAGGCCTTTGCAAAGTCACAAAATACTGAAGTTGTGAAAAGTTTATCATTAAGTGATGTATTTCATTAAGAACGGAAAACATTGCGTCACTAGTGCATTTTTTAGGAAGGAAACCATATTGATGAGGTGTTATGATGTTTTGTTTGAAAAGAAAGGGCAGTAGGCGATTTTTCATTAGCCTTTCTATTATCTTCGATAAGATAGGTAATAGAGCAATAGGTCTATAGTTACAAGTTTCGGTTTTGTCGCCGCCCTTATGATGTGGGATTATTATAGCTGTTTTTAGACAGCTCGGAAAGATACCAGATTCGAAGGATTCATTAATCAGCGAAGTTAAAATGTTAATTACTACATCAGGTATATTTGAAAATATTTTAGTGGACAAGCCATCATTTCCACAGGAAGATTTATTTTGAATGCTGTTTATGGTTTGCACTAGTTCGTGCTTATCTACTGGCCCTAGGAAGAAACTATTAGTGACCCTTTTAGGAGGAAGGAGAGAGCATCCTGACCCGGAGCTATGTTAGAGCTGATATTCTTACTTACATTAACAAAATAATTGTTTAGTTCATCAGGACTAGGATTAACAGTGTTTGAAGAACGGGTTTTATTTCTTAAGTCATTTATAATAGACCAGGTTTCTTTGGAAGAGTTTTTAGCTCTTGAGATGCGATTTTTATAATAGTTTTTCTTAGTAGATTTGATAATTTTCCGATACAGTATTCTGTAGTTGTTGATATAATTTAATATTAGGGGGTTATCTGAGAATTTTTTAATATACATAAGTGACCTTATATTTTTTGAAGAAATTCTTATTCCTTTAGTTGTCCAAGGTTTATGACGTTTAGTTTTAATGGGGCGAAGGGGAAATGCTGTATTGAAACACTTAATTATTTTATTTAGGAAGTCCAAGAATTTAGAGTTAATATCTGCAGAAAGACACAAGTTATAAAATTTTTCAAAATTACGCTGAGAGAAAATTCTACCCAACTGACTGACTTTTTTTGGGGCTGCGCGTGGTACCGCAAAATTGGCAAAAACTGCTTCATGGTCCGAAAGACCTGAGCTAATTACTTGGTGTTCAACATCAGCGGGTTTAAAATCGGAGACTACGTAATCTATAATTGTTGATGATGTTTTGGTGATTCTAGTTGGCGAATCTACGTGCATAGTGAGTCTGAATGATTCAAAAATATTTGTCAAGGACTTTTGAGTAGCACATACATTAGCAAAGTCAATATTTAAATCGCCGCATAAAATTTTCCTACTTTTTATAGGCAATGCGTCAAGTAAATTAAGAAGATTCTCGAGAAAAAGGTGGACATTTGATTTGGGAGTTCTATAAATACAAATAATAAACAAATCAATGTTTTTGTTGTACACTACGGAGAATTCAAAGACATTTTCAGCTTGTAAAAAATCGTATTTAGAGACAGCAGAGAAGTCATCATTTAAGGATAAAATTAGAGTTCCACCATGGTCTGTAGTATTTCTGTCATACCTGCTAATTACAGTATATTTTTCAATAAAAATTGGTTCATCTACTTGTAACCAGTGCTCTGTAATAGCCACTATTTGGGGAAACCCTAACTCTTCCAAAAACAAATACAACTCCTCAGTTTTGTTCCGCATTGATTTAATATTAATCAGAACCATTCTTAATTTACTCTCTGCACGACCAGTAACACTAGCTCCCCAGAACACGTCAAATTAACTAAAAATTTTTCCTATGCGTATCGGCAGTAAAATAGCGGTTATTGTACTCCCTTTGTTTTTGAAGGTGAATTCTTCGTTCCGCGGTGACATATGACCTGTAGGTAGACAGATCGTTATCCACTTCAGCTGGGCCAATACCATATAAATCGTGATAATTATAATAAATTGTCCGTAGCGCTACAGGATCAACAGGCAGACCCTCGGAGGCAAGAAATACTGTTACACTTGTGCTAGTGTAGCCCTCATGACAGACAGATGATGGTTGGTCATGTAGATATGCGAGGAATAACTTAAGGGATGATAAAATAGCCGGTTCTCTTAATCTAGCCATCAAATAACGACCATTGCCGACAAGTGATTTCTTTGTTAGTCGGACAGTAGGGGGAGTCAACGGGTCCAGCGAGTTATTTGTGTCATCTTGCGATTCTGATGTAAACTGGATGGACTTCTCGTAGGAGAAGTTGTTGGATTTACATGCTGAGATAGCATGCTTGTCAGAAGAGATGGTCACTACTGAAGGTTGATTAGGTCCGTTAGTTTTATTCGAGGAATTTTCCAAATCAGCAAAGCTTCCGTGATTATTTTTCCTCGGCTGCAGAGGTGTATGTTGGAGTCGAAGCCTTAAGGGGAGTTGTAGCCTTAAGGGGAGTCGTAGCGTTAAGAGGAGTGGAAGCCATTTGGGGAGAAGAGGATTCGGCTGACCATTTAATTGAGACTGCAGCTGGCCAGATATTGCTGTTAAGTAATTTATTAGCGGAGTTTCTCGACTGCAGCCCTATTTTAAATGATCCCTTAGACTCGTTGTTCTCACTGATCAAGGGGTAACAACGAATAAATTCACTAGTACACAATTTTTCCTTGACGTAATGTACAACGTGATTTGGAGTATAACCTGGGGGGAGATTGTAAACTATTACATAATGCCATTTGTGATTTAGGCTACTGATAGGGGCTTTGGGATTTTCTCGGGTATTGAAAACTTCTGGAGTTGAAATGGTTTGAGTAGACGACGATGTGGTGTATATCTTCTCTGGTTGTTTATTTAGAGGATTAGGAACAATTTTGGAGTTTAATTCCTGAACCAGGCTTGTAACGTTACTTATTTTTTTTTCCCAAACTTTCAATCCCAACTTTAATCTCAGCGGAAGAAGCGTCCTGAACATGGATTTTCATTGTCTCTTCGGTATTGTTGAAGAAAATTGAAGACAAATTGAATATATTCTGTTCCATTTCCCTTAATGATTTCAGCAATCGATCTGGCTTAAAGACGGCAAATATTTCAATGTGTGGCAAATATTTCAATGTGTGGCTAGCTCACCGGGTACATTTTTAACTCTTTTACGAAGCAACTAAGGCCTAATCGCTGGCTGCGCGCGCGATACCTATGTAGAAATATTAGGAAAATATCCGGAGAGTCTAAATTCTTAAGATATTCACTGAGAATATCTATAGCAGGTGATTCCTCTCCATAATCCCTAATTACAACACAAGAACATCCTACAACTTTTCGTGCTTTGCCGGTGTTATCAATTTTGCACAGCCCTGACCACTCGCCTAATTTTTTGTTGTTGTCAAGTTTGATAAGGGGGATTTGGTGCTCAGAACATAGAGCAGATACTAATTTCTTGTACATGGGTTCGTCACAGTTTTCGGCGAGTACACATAGTACAGCTTGTCTAAAGCTTTATCAGCCTCGTGGAGACCATGGACAACTCCGTCATGAATAAAGGCTACTTTCAAATGGTTTTGAGAATTTTCAAATAAGATTCATTTCTAGTTCTACGATTTCAGCAGTCAGAATTAAAACCTTAGAAAGCTTGTGCCTGAATTTTTCCGCCGTAAAGTAAAAAACCGAGGCAAACAATGATAAGTTTTTCACCGTATAAGTGCGTCGTCAATCGTTTATTTTATACGCTATAAATTACTTTGATTTTAAATAACGAAATATATCCGAATTTTCGAATTTTATTTGAATTACATTTTGGCGTTTTGTTAACAACTACCGAATCGTGATTAGAGATTAATTTATTTATTTAGATTCTTTCCGAAATACATTTTGAGATTTTGTTTTAGAGATTAATTTATTTATTTAGATTCTTTCCGAAATAGGTTTTGAGATTTTGTTTTTCTTTTTGGAAAATTAAATTATTTATTTAGATTCTTTCCGAATTAGACTTTTGAGATTTTGTTTTTGGAATTTAATTTAGAAAATCTTTTCAAATTAGTTATTTGAGCTTTTAGTTTCACTTTAATTGTCCGTCCGTTCGAAAGCAAATGTTTAATTTTTAAATTCTGCGTTATAACAAAAGCCGATTAACATTTCTTTTGGGAAATCACTTTTAAAATCCGCGAGTAAAGTCCGAATCGAACATTTCTTTTAAACTTATTTTTTTTGTTTCGGGTTTTGAGGGTTGGGCTTTCAAACATTATATTTTGAATCTGTAGATATTAGTTTTCGTAAGCAATATGTGTCAACGTTATTTTTTTTTATTTATAATCACAGACCTTACCCCTTTTCAGAGTTTTAAAAAAAATAATATATTGAAATGGAATTTTGGGTAAATAATAAAAATTTATAAGTTGGGTTTTTGGTTTAGATTAAAATTATTGATTAATGGAAAAAAAATTATGTGTAGGGTCTTTAAAATTTTACAGGGTTGTTAAGGGATGTTTGTTTTATGTTGATTGTTTTTTTTTGTTTATGAGTTAATGATGAAGTAAGTTATAAGAGTTGTCAAAGTGAGATTATAAAAATAAAATCTTTGAAAAATAAACTGCGAATTACATATTTCATTACAATATATAAAAAAAATATTGTTTCTGAAATCAACAAGACCGCTGGAGATTCCGTATCTCCATCTGAAGCTGAAGACGCCGTTTCTAAGGGCTGTGGGTTAAACCTTACACGCTTTTTAATCGTTATTTTTTTCATCCTTATCTTCTTCTTGGGGTTATATGTTCCTTCTTTGATCTCCAATTTTCCTTTCTTGCCTATTAATTATCATTTTTCTGCTACCTTAAATGGTTTTTACTCTCACATTTCCAAACTGTGTTATTCTTCGTCTTTCTCAATCTTATATTCAGCTCTTTTTTTTTCAATCTCGTTTTAATTATTTTTGGTGACTATTGCCTACAATAGCTTTTTCCAAAATTTTCCTAATATAGGTTCTTGATCTTTATAAATTTCCTTGACAGACAACTCTTTCAAAATAGATTCTCCACACGATATTTAATCTTAACCTAACATTGTTTTTAAAAAGTCGTTCCATAGGGAGACAACACGTGTTTTGTAGAAGTTATTCAGTGTCATTTTCAAGAATGCAATGTTTCATTTGTTAAAGCAATAGAAACTAAAACCTCGATAAAGTGTCGGTACCCACAATACAGGTCACCAGTCACAGTTAAGAAATATATTAAACCATACAAACAGTATTAAAAACGATCAAAGTGTAAAGAAACAACAAAACACCCTCAGAACAATAGGAGAAACCGAATATCAAAATATTCAAGTGCTAGAAGAAGCTACAACCTCCCAACGTCACGGCCAAATTTTTTCAAACATCGTAACATCAAATCTCCAAAATATCAATTAATTTGTGACACCTAACGCCTCAGACACACAACGATTTTGGACGTACGATAAAAAGTCGTGACGTTTGGCGTCCACATTCCTTTAGTGGCGTGAAGAAATGCATGAGACCTTTCATACAGCACGGCACGATATTTTGCCGTCGACGGCGAAATATCAAAGGAATGTGTTTACGACTTTTTACCGTACGTCCATAATCCGTTGTGCGTGTCTGAGGCGTAAGGATGTAATTTATGGTACCAGTTTTGATAACTTTTCAGTGAGACATAATTTAAGTATACCACTTTTGAATAAATGTTGAGTTCTTGTGAAAATGAGTAACTTTAGGTAAAACTTTTAAGCGAACCTAGACTATCAATTAACTTGATCAAAACAGCCCGTCAAGCGATCGTGTGAAGCGTGATTCATAGTCTAGGAACCCCCTTGACGGTTATTGACAGTGATTGACAGTGATTGATAGAAAGTTTGAATGATTCAAGCGACTAGGCGCTGTGGGCTGAGTGCAATTTTGATCAAGCATTACATCAGGTCTTCCAAATCTATTCCAGAAGCTCTCCTTGTGATAAACAGTCTCTGAGTTGCAGTTTTGTGTACATTTTCTCTATTGTCTTGGTCCATTTTGATAAAGTTTTTAAAATCTTCCGGCTCAGTTTCACGGTCCCTCAATTGATGCCACTACTTCGACCAACATTGTTTGAGAGGGACAAATGTCAAGATAAGAAACCCCAAATCCTGATTCGAAGCAATGGCATCTACATAATTCCGATTCACTACAGTCTAACACAAGCAGTTCACTGATCGAAAACTACACAACAAATGAGTGTTGATGACAAGATTGATGGAATGCTTGATTCACCTCACGCGCTGTTTTGACCAAGCGGATTGATAGTATATGACCTGCCTTATAATTAAAAGAAAGTAAGTAAATTCAAGGGTACACACTTGAATCGTAGAAATTAAAAAAGTATAAAAATATAATTAAAATTAAAAAATATATTCTTCATATTGCATTTCGCCTATTTCTATAAGAAGTTAAGTATTTTCGGTGATTAACTTAAGAAAATTTCCCAATTTACATTTTTAAGGTTGTGCAAAGTGACAAAATAATCTTTAAAGCAGAATAGAATTTTTTCGATTTTTTTATTTTGAACTTCATTAAATTAACGAAAATTACTCTTCTTGAATAAAAAAAAATCAGTATCTACTTGATCTCTGATCAAAGAATCCAGCAAAATATATAAAAACTAACTAATACCCAAGTTCTCTAATACAAATTGCAATGAAGACAGACAATATATTGATGATTTCATTAAATTTTATTTGATTGAACTCGTAACATTACACTAATGAGATAAAGTTTGTTTAGTACAGGGTCAATTACCAATTGAAAATGTTACAGATTTATTTCATTGAGTTTAAAATAGAAATGAGTCAATGAGATATACGATTTTGTTATGACGATAAGAAAAGAAATTAATAAGTCGATTGATATGAATGGAAACATAGACTTTTGTATGCAAGAAATTCATAATAGAACCTTCATCAGGAAAAATGTTTAAAGCATTCGAGGATTCTTATAAATCCCAGGTTATATCGCTTACTGAATGCAGAGGTAGAGGTAAAATAAAAATACTACAGAAATTATACATACAAAAACCAATTCCTATCCTATTCCATGAGGACGAGGATGAAGTCGCGGACACAACAAGATGAATCAGGCTGTTTGTTTCTGCTGCTGGCTGTGTCATCAGCAAATCTAGCGATATTGTGTTATTACTTTGTTTATTACTATTGTCTTAAATTGGGAAATTGGAACCTTTGGTTTATCAACTAAGTTGAAACACTATCGTCGACCACTCAACCAAAACACAATTTTAAGTCTATCATCAACTCCTGATGATGCCAACATAGTTGGCGAAACACGCTTAGAGTGTGTTCAAATTGTGTTTTGGTTGAGTGGTCGCCGGTAGTGTTTCAACTATTGTCTTGAAAGAAGGGAATCTTACTTTAAAGTTTAATCCATCTACATCTTGGAAGATTCTTTCAATGATTTCTCTATATCATTTGTTATTAGTTTGGTCTCTATTTAGAAGGAATCAGTTTCCTCTACTTAATTTTCATCTTCCTTTATACCATGGACAAAAAAAATTACAGGTGATGTTAATAATTCGACAGGTATAATTTCAGAAATAATTTAATACTTTATCAACGTACTGTATACGTTCAAAAATCCAGCCATAGAGCCAGCCAAAAGCGTAGTGAATAGCGACCAACGAACGGCGAACGAGAAGCGAACAGCGAGAAGTGAACGGCGAAAGCGAACAGCGAGAAGTGAACGGCGAAAGCGAACAGTGAGAACCGGACAGCGAACAGCGAGAAGCGAACGGCGAGAAGCGAACGACGAGAAGCGAACAGCGAGAAGCGAACGGTGAATAGCCAAAAGAAGAACTGCGAAAATCGAACAGCGAAAAGCGAGAAGCGAACGGAGAAAAGCGAACAGCGACTAACGTCTAGTGACCAGCGACCATCAACCAGTCATCAGAGGCCAGGGACTTCTAGACAAGAATCTACAAGATAAAACGAGCAGATTCGTAATAGTTTGGTGCCCGCCTCCAAAAAAAAATAAAGCGTATTTTCGTACCTATAATCAATGATTGAAAAGTATTTAAAATAAGTACAATACATAATAAAGTCTAAACTAACAGAAACTAAATTTTTTGCACTATTGGTCACTTTTGACTATTTACCATTTCTATTTTGATGACAGTGAGTAGCATTTACTAACGTCAAAATTTTCTGAACGGTAAGCAATTCACTTGCCGTTCAGAATTTACACTTACGGTTCAGAATTTACACCTACCGTTCAGATTTTTAACTTACTGTTCAGAATTTTATAGATATTCTCATACTGAAATTTTGATATTTCAAGAATTATTGCTGCACATCCTTCTTCCCATGACCGTTCTATTTCTTCAAATTCACTTTCATCGCTCATATTTTAAAAATTATAATAATAATCAATAAGAAGTACTCAAAAACCAAACTTATATGCCAACCCCACATCTCCCGACGCGACATCTGGGCGACCGCGTCCGACAAAACTTGTGTGGTATATTTCCAAGATAAAGAAAAGTGACAGTTCTAGTACACAGGGTTGCATTATGGAAATATAATTTTTGATTTTTTAATAATACTTTAAATTCTATTCTCATTGTATTATGTATTATATTATTAGTTTTACGAAAAAAATTTACTCTTTATAAAAAGTTCTAAGGGTTGCCGATGTCAGACAATAATTGGAGTCGTCGCTTCGCTCCTCCTCCAAACAATTGTCTTCCATCGGTAAAAAGCCCTTACTGTTCTCCAATCTGAATATAACTATTACATATTAGAATTTAAATGTTAGAGTATTGGGAGATTTACGGTCAATGGCACTGCCTGTCCTGGCCTAATGAATGACGCGACCTTGCCTAAGTAAATACGTTTGCCTAAAGCATTAATTAATATGGTTAGTTTAACAGTAGCTCTTCTTGGAAGATTTGTTAGTACTTCTCCAGTAAATAAGTCAAACCCGAGCGCTTTTTTCCAATCAGAAGCTTGTCGTCTTCACTTTGTGATTGAAATTTTAAATTTTATTTGTTCAAGGCGCGAAATATTGAAACTATAATTATGTGACTTTTTAATAAAACTAAAGACTCCTATCTCCTATTTTTTAAATTGTTCAATTTTACGTTGTCACCTGTCACCAAAGTTATAATATAAAATTAGTTTGTTTTAAAACAAAATAATTGATCGATCTAAAAAGGAATTGATTCTGATGCCGCCAAATATTTTTTCAATTAAATGGGATTCTACAAACTTGAATTTTTATTTCTGTCCTCTATGCCAACCACTCATTTAAATGACAAAATAATTATAAGGATATTGACACGGAATCAGAAAATAAATGACCAAGCATTTTTCGTAATTAAAACTGGTGAGTGGTGCATTTGATAATTAAAATCATGGGAAAAAATCCATTCCGATATTAATGAATATCTTGATGGAAATTTACATATTATCAAAGTTCGTTGACGATTTGGAACTGAATGATTAAGCAAAAGATAAATAACGTCCTTTTTTAGTGTAACTCATCCATTATAAATGATATGATAACCATAATTATTTCTTTTATTTTTTATGGATATTAATTCATTTATTTAGTACCTCATCCCCTATTTTTTGTTTTGCAATATCCTGAAAATAAGAAATAAAAATTTTCATTGCCGACCGAGCTTTAATTAAAGACTGAAGATGCGGATTGTGTCGAAGTCTGTAGGTGTAATTAGTAGGGGTGGAGAATAGACATTAAGTCGTTTTTACTTCGTCTTTTTGATCGACAAGACAAGAAAAAATAAGCTGAGGAATGAACTTGGCCTTTACTTGAACAACAGCGCCGACGTTCATGGTTAAAGATCTAAACTTTAAAGGAGTTGACTTTTGCAAAATAACTGTTATAACATATGCCATTAATACTACGTACTTTTTGCTACATTGTTCTCTAGAATACCTATTTTTAATGAAAATAATTAAGTTTTCATTAGAAAAAACTCCTTCACTAAATCCACTTGAAGAGTCAATTTGTTTTGGTAAATCGAGCTCGTCCTTTGTTGCCTATAAAAACAAAACCGGTCAACGTTGTTTAATTTTCGGCAAATGAGGTTGGACATCTTTCTGTAGAAGAATTAATCGCGGCCAGTTTTCTGGAGTGGCACACTGCGTTCTAACAACAGGTTAATGTTGCGTGAAGCAATATTCACTTGTTTCATTTGTCCCTCTTCCATCTGCTACCAACCCTTATGTGTTTTTGTTCGGGCTTTGCTCTGTCTGGACCCCACTATCGGCAAGGGTGTAGGTAAAGGGGGATTTGCGGTAATTAAAACCCTTTTTCTGTGAAAAAACGTGGTTGGCTGTGTATAATAAATCACAATGATGACGTTTACGATAAACTTTATTTAGGTTCGCACCTACGTTGATGTGTAGCAATAAAAAGCGAGCTTTTATTTGACACAGAGGATTTTGGAAATATTTTTAATTTTCATTACCTAACAAAAATCATTGTTAGGGTTCAAACTGGGATATCTTTAGTACTGTGGGAATATGTTGGGATTCTTTTTAAAAATTTCATTAATCGGGATGCGTTAAAAACAATACAATTCGCAAATTAAAAGAAAATTTACTCTCAAATAAAACATTAAATGAAAACATAATCGCTAGAATAGTAGCATATTATCTTTTACATATGAGTTGTTATAATGTTTTTTAATTCCAATAATTTTTTATTTATATATTTTCAGTGTTAAAACTGTTCAAAGAACTGCCAAATATCTGGGAGTTATAGAAATTGCCTCTTGTGCCTCATGTAGATCCAAAAAGACATTGCATCATTCGGGACATGCAGAAGGCTTTTTGATAAAGTCACTTTATGGCTTAATAGAGTCATGGTATGTCCTCCACTCCTTTTTGTACCCATCCATCGTAAGGTTGTCTGTGGTATACTGCCGTACTAAGCGCAAAGGGGGTATCTGCATTTTTTCGGCCACCTTGAGATATTATTACCAGATTATTTTTTGCTATTTTCTGCTTGTTTTACTAAGGTTTTTATGATGCAGAATAAAATTACATTAATGGCAGTAATATTTTTTAAATCTTTAAACTTCAAAAAACTAAAAAGAATTAAGTTATAGAACTTTGAACTTCAGTTTCTCAGTTTTAGCCGAAATACAGATACCCCCTTTGTGCTTAGTAGGGCAGTATAACGCACCACCATAAAAAGAAGTCTAGACCAATTGCAACAATGCTACTACTAGAGCTATACGCATTGTTCCCACAGCGTCTCTAGAGGGTTCTACTTATGTTTGTCCCACTACATATTTAGATAGAGGTAGAGGCTATTAGAGCTTTACCAACAACAACTAGAATGTGACAATTTTTCCAAGTACAGATGACAGATAGACATGCCTGGATAGAATATCCAGCTGTTCCCAGGAGAAATGGGTTCGTCTTGTTTACAGGAAGATGTAAAACAGATAAAGACACCGGATCAGGTGCCTATGGAATGCGTATAGCATAAAAGAAAATATATAAACCATTTTTGGGCATCCGTCAATATTACATAACGAATTAATTTGAACAATGTGTGTTAGAAGAAACTATAAAATTGTTCTTTCTTTGGTGATTGACCTGGTGGGTAGTAATTGCAATATCTCTGGATATAATTTGCACTGTGAACTGTGACAGCAGTCGCTTGTATTTCAGAGGTAACATATTTACTACCACTAATCCACCTTTCCCCGGAAGGTCCATACGAGCATTTGTTTCTGTCATGTGGGTTTCTGAGATTAGAACCATATTAAATTTATCATTCCATAAGAATATTTCTAGGTCATGGGATCTTTATATTAGCCCACTTATTCTAGTCTACTCTATTTATTGGAAGCAGCTTTCTAGTTTGCTTAGTCTATTTATGGTCATATTTTTGCTCAATTTTTGACATGATTTTTTGCAACATCTGGTTAGTTGCACGTCTATTCTTGCTCATATTTCTTTGTTTGTAGTTTGTTTTAGTGCAATTAAGGCGTATGTTTTACCTGAGATCTTGGTTCTGGTACATTTGGACTTCAAGTGTTTAACTTTTGTTTGCCAACTGCATCATTTCTTATCTTTTCAAGTTCCTGATTTACTTATAAGTATTAAACTTTGATTTGAAAATCCCATCCCATTTACTATTTTTTGTAATGGTGAAATCAGCTCATACTTATTTATTTTGAGTCTTATTTTCCACTTCTTGGACACACTGTAACACTGCAATACTGTAAAGTATCAAAATAGAATTAAAATACTTAAAGACTGATGGTTCATCTTTAAAAAAATGTAATTTTCTAGTGTTTCTTAAATTGATACGCCCTTGATCTGCTAACATACCCTTATAACTTCACGATGGATGTAATTTCGGATATTTGGTGTGATGTCGTAATTCATGACGTTTACTAAAGCAGTATTATTTCATTCCGAATTATAAGCTCCCTTTAAAAAATGTGTCGAACTTATCTAAGAATCTTTTTAATCACTATTTCCGATCCAATGGTCGTTTATAACAATAAAGTCCCTTTTAAAAAGTGTCAAACTTATCTTAGAATCTTTTTAACTACTCTTATAGCCAATTTAAAAAAAAAGATAAAGTTACATAAGGGTATAGTGAAGATTTTTAAGTAATAGAAGCTCATTATCAATTAATTTATGAAGGGTAAAAAGGCTAACATTTTAAATGCAGATTCAGGAGTAAAAAAATTAATATTTTTTTATAGTTCGCTTTTTATTGAATTACTTATTTATTTACCGGGTGGCACAATAAGAATGTAATTTTAACCTTGTTGTTTCGTTTTTGTTTTTAATCCATCCCAGTGTACAAATTCCTATCATGTCAAATACTCATATCAACCTCGATATGGTATTCAACTGGAGAAATACTAGTGAGGTTGTAGTCAAGTTATAAGACTTTGGAATAAAATGGAGAGATCAAGTGCCATGTTGACCATTGTAGCTTTAGGATAGGTTTGGTTAGAGGCTTACGCAATTAGTGAAAGACAGCGGTAGCAAAAGGACGTAGCTATAGCCTTCGATGTAAAAAACGCGTTTAACACAGCCTCATGAGAGACAATTATGGACGCCCTCGAATCCAAGTAGGTTTCTGATCCCATAAAGAACCTTATTGATTCCTACTTTTCCCAAAGAGGAGTCATACTAGACAAAAAGACGAGAAGACAAATGTGGGAGTTCCACAGGGCTGTGTTCTGGGGCCCACACTATGGAACTTACAATTAGACGAAATCCTACAAATGGCAAACGACGGAATAACCCTGATCGCATTTGCATACGACCTTTTAGTCATCGTCGAAGCGAGAGATGAGGAGAAATTAGTAAGAAAAGGAAACGAGGCATTGCAAATTATCCTGAACTGGATAGCCGGAAAAAACTTGAAGGTTGCGTAAATAAAGACGCAGAAGCCATAATTCTGAAAGGGCACAGGTGTAAAAAGAAAAGAGAGGGAATCTCATTCCCATTCGGGAACTACGAAATCAAGCATTATAGCCGTATAAAATATCTAGGTATGATAGTTGATGACAATTTGCTTTTTGGAAACATGTTCGTTACGCAACAGAGAAGGCAGAAAAGAGGTTAGCCGTGCTGGCCAGAATAATGCCAAACATGAAGAGAGAAGAGTCAAACAGGCACTTTGGAAGACTAAAGAGTAATTCCTCCGAAGTGGAGTTTTAGTGACTAGACTGAAAGGGAATCTCACACTACCTGGGTTAGTTATAGCTCATAAAGGATTTCTCCAAAAAAGAGGTTAGGTTAGGTTTTGATTAGATCGCACGAATCTGATTGCAAAGTCCTGATCAGCGGCCTAAAGTTAGTCTAAAACAAACTATGCCATCAGTATTGGGACTTCGCAAAAGGGTGTTGTTTACTATGAGCTGCTGAAACCTGGCGATCTCATTGCTGCGATCGGTACAGGCTACAATTGATTCGTTTGAACCGTGTATCGCGAGAAAAACGGCAGGAATACGAGGAACGACATGATAAACGCTCGGCCTCAGGTCGCAAAAGTCGTAAGAAAATATTTGGAAACGGGATGTTTTACCGCCCCCTCCGTATTCTCCGGACATTGCTCCTTCTGATTACTGGTTGGTAAATATAATTAATAGCCTCCTTATTTCGTGAAAAAGTTATTTTTTGACATTAACCCAAGTTCAGTTTTAATTATTATTGCACCACCTGGAAGAGTTACTTAAATCAAACTGTAAACTCTGAGCACGGATTGAAATATTCTGAACATCTTTAAATCATCGGCAAATAATAGAAAATAACTGCTAGTGATAACATTAGGAAGATCATTGGCAAACATATTGAATAATAGTGGCCCCATGTGAGATCCCTGAGGTAGCCCTGAAGGAACTTCAATTAGATCTGATACTGAACTTCCATATTTGACATATTTACATTAATAATAATTTATATAATAGTTATTTCCATTGAAATGGCTATTATTAAACGAAATGTTAAAATTGTTTTCATTTGTAGCCGGATGGTTTTCCTTTATGATATCCAATCGTTAAAAAGTTAGCAGCTGCCATTCATTACTGGGATTAACGACATTACATTTATTTAAAAGCACATTAGAAAAGTGTCAGGAAATAAAAACCCCAAAACAAATAATTTCATCTGGTATTGTTGAGCTAAACCACATTTGGTCCATTACAATCATTTTAGAAATATTGATGATTAACTTTACTTTTACTGCTAGTAAACTAGATAGGAAATACAACTTCAGAAGAGGTAGAAGTGGAGGTAGAAACTAATAAGAAAAATAGCAAAATCATAGTTACAAATGGAAAATGAAGAATAGGGACAACAAGGTTATAAAAACACATTAAAAGAAATTATTAAATATCTTCAGTTCAATTTTTACTTTATTAAGTTTTCAAAACTCTCTCCTCGGCTTCATTTAACAGTTTTGTGATAGGTGGTAGTGGAATTTTAACCAATAAAGTTTTATTTTGATACGAGGCAATTGGCGGAAAAAACCGATGAACTAAGTCGCTCTTTTCGATTTTTTTTTTTGTAATTTCATAGATTGGAGGTCCCTCTTTTAGGCCAGGAAAGGGACCCGAAAAATGACATTTGTTACGCAATTTTCTTAAAAAAAATAACAGACATTTAAGTATGTAGTGTCAAAAACACATTCCAAAAGAGAAAATGATAATTCGATCATTGCCAACTTCGTTCGAGGTTTTTTGCCTCGGAAAAGTGATTTTCCGGGGGCCATATTGAATTTTCACTTTTTTTGACTTAAAATTCGTAATTAGCGACCCCCAAAACCCATAAGCTATAAGGATTTTTAAAAATAAGCAATCTAGTAGCTGCCACCCCCTGTGCCCCAAAGGGGGGCATAAATAGATATAGTTTATTAATCACGTTATGTACATAGACATTTATGACAAGTCACGAACAAGGAATTAATGATACTAATGTTAAAATAACAAATAGATACAATATTTACATTAACTTAAATGAATAAAATATTACAATTCACATTTATTTACAACCATATATGCAATGATGTCATTACTAACGTCATTGAAGGTTAGAAAGTGTCATATTACAAACCTCTACTTCCCGCCCTCATTTCCCGCCCTCACTTCCCGCCCTCTAACGTCTTACTGATGAGGAACAATAATTTCGAAACCGGTCTAAGAATGGCAAGCTCCTTTAATAATAAAATCGAAGATTTTGGTTTAAAGCCCCGACTTGGTCGGGCGCCAAACCACGTCTGGACTTTCGTAATTCAATACCTGGGGGGGCATATATCCCAAGGAGTAGTTGTTGAAGTCCAGACGCTGGTGTAGTGTAGAACAATTTTAATGTCTTTGTTCTTGGGAACAAGTGTGATTTTATTTCACATCCTTAGGCACATTGACAAATATTATAGTACCTATTTAATGGCAAACAATAAAAAACAACAATGAACTAAAATACAACAAACTACTTATTGAAATTAATGGTTAAATTTGAATTATTTATAGAAATATTTAGGCCAGTGCCAGCCAGTACCAGCACTGGCGTCTCCAACAGTTATCTCTTTGGTCGACAAATTACTTTGCTGTTGAATGACTAAGGTTTGTGAACTACTTGCAACAGCTTCAGAAGACATGGCACGTTGGTACAGCATAGTGGCAGTTTTGATTTTATTCTCCATTGAGCTATCCACATAACCTTCTGCCACAGTAATAGATTTCCATCCTCCCAGCCTTTTTAATTGGAGTACATTTGCACGACTCTTGGCAAGTAACGTAGCGGCGGTTCTTCTTAGAGCGTGGCCTGTAAAGCCTTTCGAGTCTTCTAAATTCAAAAAAGTAGCAATTTTTTGAGAAAAATTAGCTATTGTACTATGCCCAATCTATCGATTTCTATGTTTTTTCTCAACTTTATATAGTCTCGAATGATCTTCACCCATACTGGATCAGTTATGAGAAATGATCTACTTCTATGTGTTTTGGAATCTGGAATCTCAACCGAAATTTTTTCTTCAAAAAAAGCAACATCGAACATTTTCATTTTCACTAATTCGTCCGTCCGACAAGCTCCAGATATGCCAATTATTAATGCGACCTAAAGCAATAAGAAAAATATAATACCATAATAACTGTGCTCAAACACGATTTTTTTTTAAATACTTATTTAAGGATCACAAATATATTACCTTTATCGGTAGAAAATTATTTGGAGATTTGTTTAAAAAATCCTCTATATTTTTCATGGAAAATACGTTCGATTTCTTGGGCCTGAAGCCCACATTTTGTCGTTTTAGGGAGGCCTACAGTTTCCCATGTTTCGAAATATCAGTTTTTTCTTCAATTTGTAGCATCGTTCGTATCATACTGTACATTGCCCACAAAGTGGACGGCTTCTTTTGTCTGGTTTGTTCTCCAAAATATGCTAAGAGTACACTTTCGGAACTGGTATTCTTCACCTTTTTTTCTTCGCACCACTTCCTATATATATATATATATATATATATATATATATATACAGTGTGACCCATTTAAAATGGAACCACCCCTGTAGAATACGCATTTTTCGATCAATCTCAATTTTTTTTTTAATATTAAGCATCAAAAACTGTATCTTGACACAAATTTTCATAACTTTAGTTTCATTTCCAAGGCACTCTATGTTTTTTTTCTTTGTCAAAAAAGGCAAAAGTTTATTAGGTAATTTTTGTTTTCAAATTTGACTACACCACTGGATTCGCAATCGTTATAAATAAAAACCACCAAAATTTCATAAAAAAATATTGGTTAACAACGAAGTTACAACAACTTTAATTTTGGAAACAAAGTATTTGATTGTAATTTTTATTTAGATTATAGACATATTTGATATCTGGCAACAATGCCCATACAAAATAGAACACCAATGAACTTGTACAGTGGAAATCCGAAGTCAATAGCTCAATCCTTTCTACAGTTATAACTCCTGAAAATATGGTAATGTCAGCGATTTGGATGTCTTTGATTAAATATCCTAGCTACTTCTCTTTCACTATGATAATTGTCCCCAGAAATTCTTACAATTTCAATTCTTTCTTCTAATGATAATTGCAGAGCCATCATTAAATGCACGTACCTAACAACTATTAGTTATTTTTGATTAGATGTCAAAATCACAGCCTACTGTTGATTTAGTACAATATCTATACCTAATGAGTTCATCTTGGAAGAATGTACTACTGCATAACTTGAAAATGAATATTTAATTTTCTGTTATTCTCGAATATTATACTTATAACCTACACTTAAATGAATGATTTTAAGGGAATATAATTCGAAAATCCAGTGGCGTAGTCAGATTTTTATTACAAAACACCACGAATCGCTGACATTAGGGAGGTTTTAAGCCACAACTTGAGCGTCATACGTTATATCCCTTTATCCGCTATTAAGGTAAACACAACGTATTTCGAAAATGAGTTTTTAAGCCATCTCTTCCGTTATTTACGTGACAGATGCCAGAAACATTTATAACCTTATAAACGATAACCCTCACTTTGTGATAGTTTAAATAATCATTTACGATTTTTTTTTTATTTTAACTGCCTTAAATCGTTTTTTAAATGAAACAAATACTACAAAAGATAGGTTAAGCAAAAGACTTGTTGTGACATCTCTTCAATGTCTATATCCTATGTTGCCATAACATTTAATTTTATGAAATGTTTTCATTTCATATTTAAGAAAAAAAGTGGTAAGAATGGTGAAAACTATAGACTTACTCAAATCTTCTAAATTTCACATGTATTTATCATAGACTTTGGAGTTCACGATAAAACTTAAATATAAATGTTCTACAGGCGGCACCATGGCGAAATCAATATCCGTTATTAAGGGAACCTTATTTCACCTCTAATAACGTAAAACAATATCGGTTAATAAAGTTTCCCTTATTTTAGCGCTATTGCGCATGCAATTTATAAGTATATTGGTGTTCAAATAGGTGGCTTAAACCTCCCTATTACCATATTTTCAGAAGTTATAACTGTAGAAAGGATTGAGCTATTGACTTCGGATTTCCACTGTACAAGTTCATTGGTGTTCTATTTTGTATGGGCAGTATTGCCAGATTTCAAATATGTCTATAATCTAAATAAAAATTACAATCAAATACTTTGTTTCCAAAATTAAAGTTGTTGTAACTTCGTTGTTAACCAATATTTTTTTATGAAATTTTGATGGTTTTTATTTATAACGATTACGAATCCAGTTGTGTAGTCAAATTTGAAAACAAAAATTGCCTAATAAACTTTTGCCGTTTTTGACAAAGAAAAAAAAACATAGAGTGCCTTGGAAATGAAACTAAAGTTATGAAAATTTGTGTCAAGATACAGTTTTTAATGCTTAATATTACAAAAAAAATTGAGATTGATTGAAAAATGCGTATTCTACAGGGGTGGTTCCATTTTAAATGGGTCACACTGTATATAGCTTTTAGGTAGCGATGCTTACTGTTTTCTGGCACCAAGCCATGTGCAGCTGCGTCAGCAGCCTGTTGTATTTCTGGCGGGGTACAATCCATCAATTCTTCATCGGAGGACATTTTTCTCAATTTGTTATTCGCGAACTTAGTATCCATCCGACTTTATCTGACATTTATTTATATTGGTGACAGTTGTTTACCACATAGCAACAGTAACAATATAGGTACCTGCTTGATTATTCTGAGAAAAATACCGGGTAATTTTTTGTTAAATATAATATTTTAGTTATGTTCAGAACGAAACAAAGATTAAATGTTAAATGGCTATGAAAAAGAGAATAATAAGTTGTAAGTAAAACATTGTGGCTTAGAACTTGTTTTAATTGCCTTAATAAATAGAGTTGAGTGGCAAGTTTTCTGCAAAGTTGGTTGTTTCCCAGTTTAGCTTATCGTCGATGATGATACCTAACAGTTTAACGTTCTGATTTGATGTGGTGCTTCGGTTAAAATAAAAGATCAATCTCTGTTTAATTTTAAGCTATTTAATGCAAACCAGTTTTCAGCATCCCTTTCAATTTTGCTAGTATGGTTTAATAAATCCATTTCATTCTTTTTCCCAGCACCATTGTAGAATCATCAGCAAAGCAAATGATTGCAGCAGGCAACAGTGCATGAAAGATATCATTGTTATAGAATAATAAATAGAATAGGTCCTAGAATAGGTCCTTGGGGTATGCCATGGTGTACTATTTCAGTCATACTAAAACAACCCTTGCTGTATGTGGCTTGTACATGTTAATTTCTCCCCTACATACCTCCCTAAGCTTCCATGTAGTGATCACGTGAAAGGGGGACCTCGAATCTATGAAATCACAAAAAAATTCGAAAAGAGCGACTTTGTTTTCAAAACCTGATCGACTCCACTATCTCTAAATACCAAATTTTGTTGATTTTTTTTATGCCAGTTTACGAGATAATTCGATGTTGCAATACTCCATATATGTACATGTGCATCGTGTAAAAAGGATTTTGAACCAAACGGCTTTTGATTGTCATATTAAATATATGAAACGGAAGTCACAATTACGATCCGAATACTCACATAACACTCTCCGCTGTAGTGTTTCAGCGTTCAGGATCATCAAAAATTAGCAAGAGAGACTTGCACATATAAAACATTCACACGCTTCCCACGCCAACTCTCTGTTGTTTGCTGGTTAATTACTAATTAACGCTCTGACTTTATTTTGCCGTTAATTGTCAGAATGGATGTCTCACAACTCGCAGCTCTCCTAAGGTCATATGTATTTGTTAATGTTGGCTCGATTTTTTGACTTGGATTATGTTTTCCGCTTGTTCCAATTCGAGAGTTGCGGTTTCAATGAACCATACATTCCTATCTCAACAATTGAATTTTGGATGGATACCCGGTTGTGTGATTTTAAACTATTTTATTAATATAAAGTAAAAGGTCCAATATATTACTGTAGGATAAACTTTTATCACCCCAAAAATATTTTTTATTTATTTTATTTATTTATTTTAACGGATTGACCATTTTTATGATATAAAAGAGAAAATAAAAAAGCTTAGAATAATAAAATAAAATAATTAACAGTTACAAATCAGTAACATTTACAATTTTTTTACTGCACGTTTAAATACCGAGGCAGACGTTCCAAATATCTCAAGATCATGTAAGTGTTCATTTACCTACGTAATAACCTAGTAATTGGTTTATTTTGCCCATAGTTAGTATAGTGAAATGGAATACTGAAAACATCTGGATTACGGTTTCAGCGAGTATTAACACTTAAATTAATCAAGCTAAGAATATCAGCGTTTTGTATATTACCACTAAGAATATTATGCAACAAACACAAATCTGCTTCCAACCTTCTATGTTCTAGCGATGTTATATTCAAAGACCTAAATATGTCTTCATGCTCGTATTGGTCTCTAGTTAGACCCACTTTGTATTGCACAAACACTTAGAAACTTATTTTGAACTCTTTCGATCATCTCAATATAGACATTGTATGAAGGAGACCAAACGTAGAACCATATTCAAGAATAGATCGCACTAAGCTAACAAGTTTCAAAGTCATGACTGAAAAATTTTCGCTGCTTCTCAATACAAAGCCAAGCATCTTTAGTGATTTAGAAACAATTTCATTAATGTGATAACTGAAAGTCAGCTTACAATCAAAATAAACTCCTAAGTCCTTTATAGTGTTTTTTTCTTCTAGCATTACATTATTAATGCAATATGGATAAAGAATTGTATCTTTAGATCTAGAAAAAGTAATTTTAAAACATTTTTTTACGTTTAAATAGAGAACATTTACCTCACACCAATTAGCTAAGCAGTTAAGATCCCTTTGTAATAAAGCAGCATCCTGTATATTTTTAATTACTTTTAATATTTTAAAATCATCAACAAATATTAAATGATCACTATTTTTGAAACATAAGTTAAACAAAAGAGGCCCCATATGTGACACCTGTGGCACACCTGAGGTGACTTTTATTTGCTGAGATACACAGTTGCCATATTTCACATACTGATACCTATCCGACAAATAATTACTTATCCAGCAAAGCACTTTCTCACCAAATCCATAACCATTCAATTTAGCAATAAGTAATTCATTGTTGACTCTATCGAAGGCTTTAGAAAAGTCTGTATAGATAGAGTCAACCTGAAATCTAGATTCCATAGCATTAGTAATGAAATTATTATAGAGTATTAAGTTATTAGATGTAGATTTCCCTTTTGTAAAACCATGTTGATGTTCATTTATTAAATTCCTACAATCCCATACTATATAATTATTTACTAAACAATCAAAAAGTTTTGGTAAGACTGATTGTATGCAAACGGCACGATAATTTTCAATATTGTGTTTAGAGCCTGATTTATGAATTGTGTGATGTGAAAAAAGAGGCTTTCTCGTCGAAATATTTAAATCTAAAATGCCTATGCCTGAAACGAACTTATAATTCGAACTGTAACAAGGACGACCAATTTTAGTCTGATCAGGAGTACCTCAAGGTTTCCACCTAGGTCCAATATTATTTAATATTTTTGTAAATGATATCGCAGAAATAAATCATTCTCATTATCTTATGATGGCAGAATAATAATAATAATAATGTTTATTCATTTCATAAACTACATAATACAATACAATATAATGGTTTAGAATATAATATATATCGGCCATGATTTAAATAAACATAAACATCACCATGGAAGTGTAATAAATACTTGTTTGTGGTTACAAAATTGTAATATATAATTTAAAACTATAATTAAAAAAAATTTAAAGAATGAAATCAAAGTTTCATCTTTATAAATAAAATTAAAGTATTATATATAGATTTTTTTTAACACTGGTTGGAAGTTTAACTTATGTAACAAGAGACTTAAAGTAGAAAAAACATGGTCCCATTTTTTTTAATCTGTTTAACCATCTATAATTTCGTGTATATCGGTTCGTTTACTTTGTTTTAAAAATATTATTAATTTCTTTTTAAACCGTTTTAAGGTAGTTTCATCTTTTACTTTTTGTGGCAAGTAATTAAATAATTTTGGAGTTAAGTACGAGTAGTTTCTTTGTCCAATCGTTTTAGAGGCTAGTGGTATGCAATGTAGATGTTTTGTTCTTGTCGCGTATGGATGGTATGGGGAAAGTTGAAAAAAACATGGTATTGTCTAATTTTTTTAATCACAAAATACTACAAACTTAGTTATTTATAGTATAATTAAAATATAAATTGCAATTTTGGTACACAGTAGAAGTATTGTTTGAAATCTTTGTTAACTCATTGATAACGTTGGGTGTAGGTAAATCATTAATGTTGTTGATGGGTCCAGCTGTAGAGTGAGAAGCTCGAGGAGTGGCTGCAGGATCTTCTGTTTTCTGTTTTTTAGCTGGAGTTTCTCATGTGTCACTTCTAAGGGTGTTTATGATGTTGGAATAATGCTCATTATCCATTTGCAGATAAGGCTTAATTGAGTTGGCTGAATCGTGGCCAGTAATTGAATACTATATAATTGCCTAATATCTAATATTTCTGTTTCAGAGTATAGCAGATGGCTGGGGTATCTTGCAGGTTTGTTAGAATCTTAGAAATCGTTTTTGGGAGACTTCAACTGCCTGTAGGTAAGTCCTTGATACCCCTCACCAACCAATAATGCCATAGTTGAGGTGTGACTCGACCAAACTATGATATAAAATTTGTTGCTGTTTGTAGTTTAAAAATTGTCTAATTTGTTTGAATCTAAATAAAATGCTGCGGAGTTTTTTTGTTAGATACTCTATATGAGAGTTCCACCTAAGATGATTGTCTATATATATTCCTAAATATTTGATTTTTTTGGCAGGTTTTATGGAGAAATTTTTTTGGATATTTAGGCTGTAATCTGGTAAAGATATTTCAAGGCTGCTAAATGGTAAGTATACAGTTTTATCAAAGTTAATTGAAAGTAATCTGCTGTCAAACCAGTGTTTAGTTTACTGAGATCATTTTCTATGTTTAATTTAAGGGAATACGAGTTGTCATTTTTGTAATATATAATGGTGTCATCCGCGAAACTAATAATTTTACCGATTGTTTCTTGTAAGAATAGATTGTTTAAGTATATGACGAATAATACAGGCCCCAGTACGGTTCCTTGAGGTACACCGCATGTAATTTTTGTGTCTGTACTTACTTGGTTTTTAATTTTCACTTTTTGATTTCTTTCTGTTAGATAACTTTCAAATAACTTGTGCGCTGTACCTCTCACATCCATATCTTCTAGTGTGTCTAATGTTATCACTATCAAGTCACTTTCCACATTTTTTTTTCTTTTAGTTTATTATTTATTATCTTTTGGTATATATTACATTTTTCTAGGACATTTCATTTTCCTAATTCCCTGCTATAGGAGTTTTCCTCCTTTTCAGGGTAAACCACTTTCCACAGAATTAACAATCCATCCATATAAACTAGGAAATGAATTACTCAGTAAAGTAGAAAGCTTGAAGGATTTGGGGTGATTTTCGATCCTAAATTGATATTTTATTCGCATATATCATCACTATATTTATGAATGGGTTATGTGTAAAATAGTGTAATGAGATAAATAAATAAAATAATTAATTTGCTTCAAATACTCTTCTTAATGGATTAATTAAATATTGATACATTTTTATATAATATTAATAATTCGTAATCCACTATTAAATTTACAATTGAAATTGAAAATAATAAAAAGTTACCATTTCTTGATGTACTAATATCATCAGTTTTTAGAAAAGAAACACATACAAATACATATCTAAATCTTAATTCCAACCACTCAATATGTGTTAAACGAGGTATTGTCAAATTAAAAAAAAATTAATAATTGCAAATATTCTAGTATCAGGTTCCTCATGCCCATAGTAAACTGTAACTCATCAACCACTTTCGACTCAATTTTATTGTTCTTTGATTATCTTCTGACATTCCTGTCTATACAATTTCAATTTGATCAGGTATAACATAATTTTCTTTCATTAGTTTTTGTGCTAAATATGCCAAGAGGTTTTTTTTATTATAAGGATTTGATATAAATTTCTTCCAATCAGGTATATCAAATTCGTCTCGTATTTCGCATGTTTCAAAGTGACTATTTCACGCACTTGTAAAATGAACCAATCAGGAGCTCCAGTCAAGTTTGGCTTATCGATAATACTGAACTTGACTCTTGACTCTGATTGGCCTATCAAGTTCGGTATTTTCAGATTTACGTATGTGACAGTTAAATGTCAAATATAAATAACCACGCTAAAAATGAGCAACGCCTGTCGAGACACTAGCTGATATATTAAAGGACTGGGGCTTCAACATGATAAAAATGAATGGTTCTGATTACAAGGAATGTGTCGTAAACACAACTATTGCAAGAACAAGTGGGTATTCAAATAATGAAGCTCAAAGCATTGTATATAATAACTGCACCATTTATAATTACAATAGGTTATTTTAATACTGATTTAATTCAATATGATTTTTGATCAATGTCAATGGTTCCTGTTTATTAAACTTTATTAATGTTTCCGATCAACTTCTTACCTTTTCTGCTAATTTCCTCTAATTCTACCGAATTTCAGATTTTTTACCTTTTACTTTATTTGTGAAATAGTCTAATAAAATTCCACTCGTGATTGAATTTATCTCATAAGTCTGTCTCTTAATTCATAACTCAACAGAGTTGCTTGAAGAAAACACCACTCGTCCTGCGGACTCGTGGTGTTTTCAAGCAACTCAGTTTCGTTATGAAATGAATCGACAGACTTATCGGGAAAATTCAATCACTTGTGGTATTACTGTTGACAATTTTTCGATCTTCTATATCTTTCTGTTTGCTTTAAGCTTTGTTCAAAATCGTAACAACCACCAATGCGTAGATACTATTGTACCACAGATCTAAGGCTTTAACTTTAATAGTAAAGACACGTATTTTAAAAATAATTCTCGAAATTTTCTGCTATTAAAATTTTGATACCGCTGAATAAGTGCCATCATATTTTTTATATAAGCTGCAGGAAAGCTCAACAGGTACATCTTTAATTTATCTTAACACAGCCTTATAGAATTCAGATTTGTTCCTTTTCTCAAAATAATATTTTTAAAAATTACTTAACTGTGGTGCAAGTGCAAATGCCTGAAAGCAAATGTAAGATGCAATATAAGTTTGCTCATTCAAAGTTCAATCTTATATTAATAATTAGTTGTCTTTTAATCTTATCTTAATAATTAACAAATTGTTGTTAAATAAAATAATGTATTTAAATAGCCTACATTGTATACAGGGTGACCCAGAGTTAAACGTTAAACATTCAGGATCGGGTTTTGATGAAAAAAATAAGATTTCAATTTTTTTCTCAAAAACTAAGCGAGATACGAATAAAATTGAAGAAGCAAAAAATTTGTGTGTTCAACTGTTTAATCCAAGAAAAGTAACGAACATACTAAAAAACAGTGGCGTACAATAATTTGTCCCAATATCAATTAAATTACCTTGTGGAACGTCACTGGAATTGCCGCAAATAAGCGTGCCAAGTTTTATCAAAATCAACCAAATTGTTTTTAACAATTCATAAAAAACTCTTTTGTTCTAAAATCAAAACAAGTTAGGACCCAGGGTTATGGGAATAAAAAATCTTATTTTTTCCTGAAAAACCAATCCTGAACGTTTGACGGTTTAATCCTGGGTCACCCTATATATTTACCCCATCCCTGCTGAATAAAGTATTTATAGTAAGTATTATCTACGAGAAATATTGGGCCCCCTTCGAAAAAAATTCCCGATTTTTTATCTGGTTTTTTCTTATGATAATATTATTAAGAAAACTTCATCTATGACGAAGTATAAATTCTCTTATAATATGCAAATGCGCTATCCTTTTTAAAATTCGTTCACAGAAACGTCACAAAATATGATGGAAACAGATTTTGACATCTTCAATTTCAAAATCTTTCTCCGTGTCCTATATGTTGCCGTCATATTTTTGTAAGATTATCAAGTGTTCTGTTTCTTTTGTAAATTTTTTATTATATATTTTGTTATGTCATTTTGAAAACGACTTTCGAGCTGAAAGTCGAAACGTCAAAATTAAAAAACTTTTTAATAAAATAAGTAGTTCTACTATCCATTAAGAAGAGTATTTGAAGTACAAAGCCACTATGAGTTATAGAAATGAATTAATTTACTGTTTTTTGGCTTTACTTTGTATATAGTAAATTGATTATTTTGGATAAAGCATTATTATTAGAATTCTGGATTAATATGAGGATTTAGAATAAAGTTTACGCTCTATTCACTAAAAGAGGATATGATATAAGATCCTTTAACTCTGACGTACAGAAATATTTTAATAAGAATAAAAAGAACGTAAAAGTTTAAATCTATTGCATTTGAAAATTTAGTGAAACAAAATGACTGGCAACTCCAATTCGTTGGAATAGAGCACAGCGAGTAAAACTTTTGGCGCACGAAATTCAGCAAAACGTAAAACGTTTTATATATCATCCCCTTTTGCGCTATTTACCTTAGCTCCGTATTTTGGTTTCTTTACATGTTGAATTCAAATTAAGCAGTGTTTTAAAGTTTTTTATTTTCTTAAATGTAAATCTACATAAAATCGTTTGATGTCTGCCAGATGGCTTACAGTAGGCTGCTTCGGTTCCGAATACATAACCTAAAAGAGGAAAATAAGCCGGGGGCCATGCATTTACATCGTTAAAGGGGTTCTAATGGATGGGGTGGAGTCGAGATATTCCATCTAAGTTTTGTCTTTGTGCTTTAAAAATATTTATATTTCGGTAGCTTAGGAACTATTGTGCGGTTGTCGTGGGCGTTCTTTATCCGCTCTTTAACCCTTCTGGCGTTTTATTACAACTCAATTATCTTGATTATCGTTCTTATGAAATGATTACACAAATATTCGTGTTTACTAGTAATTGGTTTTTAAAATGATTTTGTTTCGAATCTAATATATCACGTGTAAAAATTTCTGAATTTTATACAAATGAAAGTCCATATTATTTAAATTGTCAAGGTGACTCTATCGCATTCCGGTAAACACATTGACTTACCCATCGAGTCGCCTTATGCCTTCATTGTTTGACAGTTTAACCTAACTTAATCTTATTAGCAAGTTTGTTGAATTGAATTGAAAAAATTCGCTTATTACCAAATATTTTAACTGTCTACTAAAAGAAGTGGTACGCCTATGGATTACGAACGCTTTATTATTTTAATACTCTCTCATACATAAAAATAGACTATAATAAGAACGTCAGTACTCTTTTTTTTTCAGATGGACTAAAATAGAGTTCCACAAGAAAGACGCCCTCGCTACCATTCTTGATAGTTTTCTTTATATTTTGGAAACCCCCCCACCCCACGGGCAAATCCTGCGCACGGGCCTGTGTCTAAGAAATGCTATAGGTCAATTTAAACAATGAATGTAATTATTTAGTTTTATTTTTACTTTTTGAATACCTACATTTGAAGAAAGTTACTATCGATTTAACGTGTAATATGTATACGTCACAGCTTTGCCACAAAATACAATATAAAATAATTAGTAAAATGCAGTGTGTTTAATTTGATTAAATACTTATTCTGTAATTTCCTACTTATTTATTGCACTCCGAAATATTAATCAAAATTTCTACAGTGCTCAATACTGAAAATAACAAATACCCTCGATAAATGGTGGTGGCACGCTATTTCCCCTAATAGAACGCTCTGGAATTTTCTAGCAACACTTTTTCATTACCTTCAATGATTTATCGACCTCGTCTCATCCTCTATAAACTAACGAAATATCTCTGCACCGACTCTCGTCGTTTTTAACCTGCGGAAATAAATTACTTCAAATTTCAATAGTCCGATCAATTTGGATTTTTTGTTTAAATTTTTGAATACACCAATAAAATCAAATAAAAATAATAAAAGTAGAAACGAGTCGTCTATTTTGCAAAGTGTTTAATTCTAAAGAGTCCCTTGAATGTCAAAAAAGGTAAGTGGTGGCTTGATTGTGAATCTTAAAGTCATCCTAATTCGATTGTCAAAGTGATAGAACAAAAGTAACTCATTTCAATACTTAAACAGGCTAGTTTATGATAAAGAAGAGGTGGCGAACTACCGAATAACTTATTTCCCCAAGAAGGATATCGTGAAATGGATTTTAAACCTGCCACCCAGAAAAAATAGACAACACAGCAAAATAAGGATCCTCATGGAGATTAAGAGCTCAAAAGGACGTACTTGAGGTTATGTACAAGAGAGGGCAAGTCCGACACTACTGATAAGCGATAAGCTATCAGTCCCCTTGCCCATGCAATTGGCGTAACAAAAACTTATTATTATTACTTAACACAAAGGATATTGAATCAACTCGAAATATACTGAAAGAATACATCAAAGCGAATAGACAGTATAGTGGCGTCTGTGAGTCGGAAGGACATGGACCAAAATTTACCCGGATCGAGACTACCTCCCCCCACCGTTTTCCAGGATGCTGAACACGATGGCGGTATCAGAATTTCTCTTTTCACCAGCCGAACCACCTAAAACGGCTAAAAACTATCGCCAAAGGGGTTAAACGGACAGCACTTCATTTCCCTGTAAAAAAACGTCTTTCCCCCCGTTTTCGAAGATGCTGAGCACGGTGGTAATGTTGAAGAATACTTCCGACCCTCACTAACCCCTCCACAGGCCAAAACTCACCCCCGACCGTGGTGTTTTCTTATTTTTTTTTCAGCGGCAAAACGTCTGCCCCATCCCCCCCGCCACCATTTTAGACGAAGCTGAACACGATGGTGGTGTTAAATATCACTTCCGACCCACACCGACCCCTCCACAAGTTAAAATTCTGCCCCGAAAGGAATTAATCTTTTCAGGGGTGAGTTTTGACCTGTGAGGGGTTGATGGGGGTCGGAGGTGATATTGAACACCACCATCGTGTTCAGCATCCACAATAACGGGGGCACATGCATTTTGTCGCTGTTAAAAAGAAGAAAAAAAAACACCTCTGTCGGGGGTGAATTTTGGCCGGTGGAGGGGTTGGTGAGGTTCGGAAGTAATCTTTAACACCACGAAAGACGTTTTTTTACAGGGAAATGATGCGCTGGCCGTCGTGTTCAGCATGCTCGAAAACGGGGGGGAGGTACTGTCGATCCGGGTAAATTGTGATCCATTTTTCATGGTTTTTTCCGACTCACAGACGCCACTAGTAAGAGAATGCTAAATGAACCCTTACCCTCAATGATGACATCTTGAAATTAGACAGATCAAACTGTAGACGAGTGACGAAGATACTATCCGGCAACAGCACCTTAATGAACCGTATGCGCATAATAGATATCCCTAAAGAAGGACCCAAATGTAGATTATATGGTCAGAAAGAGGAAACAGCTTCTTACATGATGTTTGAAACTGAAGCTTTATCATGGTAGAGATACAACACAATAAATGATATCTCCAATATTTTTTTGTACTAATTCAATGGCACTGGCAGGCCAGTCAGGTATCTCCAACAATGAATAATGAAGTGGTTCTTAATGGGTAATATCACTAGGACAAAAGTAAATTTTGGGAATTATTTTAGTTACAAAATGGCGGTAGACTACAAAACTACGAGCACACGGATAAAAAAAACGTTGCAACTTAAACCAGTTGAGAATGTTCTTCTAGCATTGCCATAGACCGAACAAATTGTCTAGTTCGCATGGTCAGTGTTTCCCAAACGGTGGGTCGCAGCGTCTCGATCCTAAAGCTATCAGAAACCATCAGAAAGGATAAGAAAAATCGAATTGTGTTTTGATTGTTTTCTTGGTTCTTGATTTTTGGCATATGGAGCAGACAACAGAACCACTACATCCCTCCTCGATGACTCACTCACGTGGTGCACGCTCTAGCAACTCCGCTCTAAATTTGCAAGTTGCAATTTGAAATATTTGGTAAATTATATATACATAAGGAAGGGATATGATGCAAATAAGGTTTTTTACTCCACCATGGACCGATGAACCGTGGAGGTATTCCAATAAGGAAAGGTGGGTCGCCATCTAAGAAAGGTTGGGAAACACTGTCCTAGTTTACCTTCTAGTTTTTCCTTACGCGTGTTGGAATTTGATTTATAGGATTGGAAGTCCCAACTGACAAGACAGTAACTAGTCTTGGAATCTCGAATCCAAAAGAATGAATTTCTTATTTTGACTAGACGTATCTATCGCCTTTCTCTTATAGTTAAGAACAAAACTATCTCAGTGCATTAAATTCTGGTAGATCTAAAATGCGTAAGAAATAATTTCCTCAAATTAAAATTATGGTTTATTCACTACAAAAAACGTTCGAAAGAAAGTGAATATTCAAACTTATAAAAATATCTCTTTTCACGCACATCAAGCATTCAGGCTATACGGTTGAAGCTTAACTGGATTTTAACAGCTGCCACGAGTTATTCTCGATTAAAGATATTCCTTCGTGGGATTATGTAATCCGCTTTGGATGCCGGCTAACCACAGTGAAGTGGGGTGTGGATTGATAAATGTTATTAATTAAAAAGAAAAATGGGCGCCAGGAGATTGTTTTACCCTCATCCAAAATACAGTCAATTTAGTCACTCAACCTCCAGAATGGATCTAAATTGAGTCCACTAATAACAACGTCGCAACAAAAATTTGCTTACCTTAGTTCGGGTCAAGACTATTTGTGACTATTAGTAAATGAAAGAAAAGTAACTAATTACTAAATAACTGTTTAATATTTCCACTTACACAGGTCAAGAAAATTGCGCTAGTTCAAAAAAAAAATGATTAAATTAATTAAATGATTACGAACAATGGGGGTGTTACACCGTCCGCGAGAGCTCTCAAGGTCGTTGGAATTGGGCGTAAAAAAAATACCACTCGCCCCTATAAGTCGCTTACAAAATTCCAAAAATTTAATTAGAGAAAATATATGAAAATATTAATTTAGAGACCTTTAACAATTACTAATTAACAAATAAATGTACATGAACAAAACATAAAAAAAATATGAAAAACTTGCGGTTGTTCCAAAACTCCCTCGCTTTTAAATGTGGATTTCCTTTTACCAACTCAAAAATTAAATTGCGGCAACTTGCAGCTACTAACTCGTCAGAAGATCGCTCTGCCCAACACGAGAATGTGGATAACAATTAGCCCGACACGAGAGTGTGGATAACAATCAGCCCAACACGAGAACCCCTTTTATACAGTGAAGGAGAATTCTCGGCGAATCGGGAACTTTCCTGACAGATGCTTCTGTGGAAGGTGAATCCTCGGAGAATCAAATCGTCTCCCGTGGAAAGTACCTGACAAAAATGGCGTCGTTACGAACGTGGCTTGGTTTAGTACAAAATATCAATTCCTCTTCAAGAGAACCAGACCAGGGTAAACACACCAAATCAAATAGGCACCCTGCAAGTCTAACAATACGGGAATCGCTCGTCTATCCCAATCAATGGTACGAAGTAATCTTCATAAAACACCGGGTGATTCCTCAAAATTTTGTCTTAACCACGTTATACTTTTCACCCAACAAGAAAAAAAGAAAACCCGCCCGAAATTTTCTTCGAAATCATTCTAGAACGAATTCAACCACGCAAGTCCAGAAACCCGCCGCGGGTCACTAAAAACGACTTGACCAATCATATAACAGATGACTGGCTATCACATCCGTACAGTACCTCAAATTTAACAGAAGAAATGACCGGAACGACAGATCGAAACATGACATCGATAAAATAGACGTAAACAGCACTGTTTTGAATTAGAGAAATACCTTATACGAAACTGAATAGCTCGTTCAAATGGATGTAAAGTGAGTCAAAAAATTGAGGCTAAATGTAACATATCTTATGTGATATATGGTTCCTAAATAATATAATTCGGTCCCTACAGTGGCTCACATCTACCCAAGAAAAACAAGGTATGGAAACTAATTAATGTAGTAAGGTCTTAATACCGAATTTAAACGTTACACAGCACAAGATAGAACGGATAGAATGGTTATGGAATATTTTAGAGAATGCATGCGTCCAACAGCAGATGTTGACATTCCTTATATCTTAATCTATCTAATCTTTCTATTTTAATTTCTCGGTATATTTTATCTTTTATTATTACAATCTCTTACTCTAATACAGTTTGGTATTTCCATAAATATGTAGGAATAGCTCTAATATATCAAAGTAAAAAAATTTGAAAAAACCACGTTTTTGTATTCCTAAAACACTGGACTAAAAGCAGAATCGCACACTATCAAACTATCAAGCTGAGCTGAGAACGGTGAACGCGAAATAGAAGTGGCAAATCAAATTACCACGGGGAGAAAAGATTAAAACTCGTCGGTGATTTGGTGAAAGTGGACTTGCATTGGACTGCGGATTGCACTCTGGATAAAAGCTCTGACTTTCGCCACCTGCGACCATCCACATATATCCAGGGTCGCTAAGAGAGATAACGTGCCATTGGGACTCAAATATAAAATGTATTTATTCTTTAAGTTTTTTTTGTTATTTAAACTATTATAATTTGTTGGTGCAATAATGTAAATTATTGATAATACATAAAGAATTCACCACCTCAAATTTACCCCAGACACAATGCTTGTCAGAGGCAGATGCTGTTATTATTAATATTGTTATTTGCTTTACATTTGCGCAAGAACCCAGAAAACCTAATAAACGGTTAAACAGCAACTTACGCTGGTGAGAGAGTGAAGAGAAACTTGAACAAATAGAAATGATGTTTAAATATTTAGAAGTAGAAATACATTGAAATGGAAATAACGAGTCAAATCATCGTTTGTAGAGGTAGTAAAGCAAAAATTTAAGTAAGCGCTATTGAGCCATTTAAAAATATCGGCATTTCGATTTATTATTGTCTGTAGGTTTATTTAAAGCATAATTAAATTTGTATCCAAGAGTCAAAATTTTAAATCCCTGTGGACGTAACTAAAACATTTTCTAATAAAAACATCGTACTAAACTTTTAAATATCATAAAAGAGACATCACAAGTTGCTGTAATCATAATGATGTCTCTACTTCCCCCTTCTTGACGGACCTGCATCAAGCCCGAGCTCAGCTGGGTCGAATCTGGCTACCAGTTTACTTGATTACTGAAGTTGGTTATCAGGACTCTATAAGTAGACACAAAAAATGGATATGGGTTTAATATTATGAGAGTGTATAATGGTTTGTAAATAATTTTATTTTATATTTACAGATTTTAGGAAATGAATGAAAAAATTTTTGATTAGAAAGTAATTTTATTTTTGAATAAAATAATTTGTGGTGACTGATTTTAGATTAAAAGTATACAACATTCATTCAAACATTAAATACCATAAAATACGAGTAGGTACATTACACATGCACCTTGTTTCACCCCTTTAGGAGCAGAATATCGAAAAATGCCTTCTTAGGAAGTTTCTCGAATTCCTTGTTTTTAGCTACAGCAGTTTAGTCTTCCATTTTCTCAATTTCAAACAATTACTAAGCAATCCATCACTTCCTCCTCAATGAAGTGTAATTAATCGAGTTCCTTTATTAGGTCAGGTGCATCTTCATCATAATATCTGCTTCTTCCATCGGTCAATCCTGGCCTGATGGTGTCACCTGTGTCGTACCATCTTTTACACAAGTAATATAGTTTTCGTACTTTCCTAAATTATTGAACTTTCTCCAGGAAGCTGGGTTACGCATTCTTGAGCTTTCCATAATTGCATTAATTCTAATAATGGTCTAAAATTTAAACCCCAGGTACACAATCTAATTTTCTATAGTTTTTCGCACCAAGTGACATTATCTATTAATGTTATCTAAATTATTTCAGCTAAGGGACTCTCATTCTTCTTGTAACTATAATAAAGTAACGTTTTCACTTTGAACTAAAGACCTATCCATATTTTTACGTATCCCAATATCAAAACACTTTCTTCTACCGTGAATTCCAGTTCTTAGTAACAAGATCCTGTGTCGATACACTGCGATAACTCAGGATATCGGTAGGCTTCAGCTAAGGTAGATCTCCCTCAAATTTTGCAGGGTTATGCAATTATGCATTATGAGAGAATGAGCATAGAGGTTCCGTCCTCTTCCTCACAAAATCTGCCTTATTCTTCCTCTACTAATCAGAGTTGGTGCCCTCTCAACCGGCAGTGCCCTGTTAGAATTCCCGCTAGTATTCTGAGCTTGTTTTTACTTTTGCTAGTGCGGTCGCCTGTTCTTTTCTGGTTGTAGTTTCCCAGTACTACTGGGCTAGTAGTGTCTTGGCTTGCCTCATTCCTTGTAGTGCTATCCAGTATTTGGATCTTTTGTTATTTACTTTTTTTAAAGTTCATCAAGTATTGTGCTGGATCTTATTCTGCAGAAGGGTTCAGGTCCCCTTTTTTGCGACTACGGCTGCTATTTCATTACCCTCCACTCTGGTGTTTTCCGGAACCCATAGGAGGGTAACAGTGTTGTCCTTGTCTAGTTCATTTAGTTTCTCTAGGCATTCCCAAACCATCTTGGAGTTGATTACGTGGGAGTTCAGAGCATTAATGGCTGCTTGGCTGTCTGTCATGATATCTGCTAAAATTTCTTTCTATTTGAACTGGACACATTTTCCGATGGCCTAGATTTCAGCTTGGAAAACGCTCGTAGATTTGCCTAGACTTTCGGAATATTTGGTTCCAGGCCCATATACTCCTATTTCTGTTCCTTCTGTTGTTATGGATCCATCTGTGTACCATTTAATGGCATTTCTCTTGAATTTTGGGATGGTTTCTTTGTCCCATTCGCTTTTGTTACTTAGCTTTATATTGAATTCTTTCACAAAGCTAAACTTCTTTGTCATCTCATCTTGGGACATATCCCAGGTTTGGTGATTTCCAGGAAGGAGTCGAAACCTGCGTTTGGTGGATCCTTCTCTGGTCATTCTGTATGTTGTCCTTATCGCTATACTCTCCATCACTATATGGAGCGGTGTAAGGCTTAGGATTACCTCCATGGCGGCCTTTGGGCACGTTCTTATTGCACCTGTTATGCATACACAGGCTGGTCTTTGGATTCTTGATAGATTTGCTATTGTAGTGGCCAGCTTAGTTCTGCTGTCCCAGACTACTGCTCCGTAAGTCAGTCTCACTATTGACGTGTACATCCACTGCAGGTTCTTTGGATTACATTCCTAGTTTTCTGCACACGGTTAGAGCTATTATAGCCATATTTTGTTTCTATAGGTAAATTTCGTGAACTTGTACAAATTTTTATTTTGGCAGCGGATTTTTTTCGTCTCCTTCACATAATATATCTTCACTTCTTGTACATTCCCAATACCTTCACATAATTCATAAAGTGGACTCTGTAGTAAATACCAGAGCTGGGACGAATCCTCAAAAAAAGGATCCCAATCACGAGATCTGAAAGGAATCACGGATCCAATGTCCGAATCCTAACATGGGTGATTCGAATAAGAATCCTTTAGGATTTCTTCGGCGAATTCGGATCACAAATCCTTTTTTTAAGAATTCGAATCACCGGCCTCGGATCCTCAAAAAGGATTCGAATCCTCCCCAGCTCTGGTAAATACATTGTTTAAATTGACACATATCTCAAATACGCATATCTAATATATCAAAGTAAATAATATTTTACAAAAGAAACATTTAATTTCTAATTTATTTTATTATTTTGAATCAATTTACCCATATTCGGAAAATCAGATACGAAACTTGCATTATTCTGTCTGCGAATTGAATCCACATTAATTCGATGGGGAAATCAAGCTACTAAACGGTTCTTGTAGTAGACATCCCTTAAAACATACTGATTTATTTTAGGCAACAATCTGTTGTGTTTCCTACTTTACCTGCATGGGCATGTCAATTATCTGTTTTATTAAATTTGTCTGTCATTTTTTTAGTTTAGTATATTTGTGGTTGATATAATAATAAAACGAAAATTTTATTATTTTCTTTGTAGAACCTGTTGCGATCTGCCTCGTAGCTCAAATTAAGATTTATCTTTCCCTAGGAACTGAATTGACAAACATAGGAAACAAGAAACAGACCAGGAACAAAGCAATCTCGCGTTTGCGTGACAAAACAGATAAAAGTCAATCTGCAGGAGCCAGGAGGCCAAAATAAATGTACCACGTCGTACAAGTGGCCAATTCCGTAACAATCAAAAGGTTTCTTTCGATGATTGTGTAGTTCCTGTGGACAGGAAGTATCAATTTCAATTAAACTCCCGAACTATAAATCAAGTGATAAATATAGACGAGAAGCAGGCACTGGAAATAAAACAAACGGTCCTCAATTGGAATGGCGCCTATCCTATTGTCAAACACTGCTATTTTATTAGTGACGTCATCTTTTCTGTCTGTAGTAAAACAAAGTCATTATCTCGTTGCGGATCACGGTTGAGATTTTAATAATGCTTATTTTTGCTTTGCTATGGTAATGAAGTTTAAGTGTATTTTCAATAACATGCGATTTTATGAAGTTGTTAATTTGGTATTTTGGTAATCAAATGAACTAAATAAAGTTAAATTTAATTTCTACTAAAATCATATTTAATAGACTCTCTAATACAGTTGTATCTATTCCTTAAAAGTGCTTAAAATGGAACGCAAACTTTATAGAAAGTGAATTATTTAAAATCATAATTATCAATGACGTTAAATTCACTTTCTTAATGACAACTTTTCTTAAAAAATATATTTCTCCAGGGCCACTACTGTGGTGTAGTTATTCTGAAACCACTTATAATAACAGAAAAGAAACATTCTCGCTCTTGAGATTGAAAGAAAATTCTGAAACACTCTTATGTATTTTATACGTATAATATTTATAATATATTATTTTGATATTAAGGCCTTTATATTTTTAAATTATTTTATTAAATATAATTATTTACATATCTCAGGGTATTTGGTGAGTTCATAATAATCTGACATTTTTTAAATTTTCTAATTAATTGACAACCCTCTATCCCTAACTACTGTCAAACAAAAAACTCCCTATTACACTATAACAAACTATAATCCCAACATTTCAAAATTTTTTAAACAGAATAAAAATATTTTTAAATGTTACAAACATTATTTTGCATTCTTAAATTCATTTAATCATATTTATTTTTTTAAATTCATGTTCCTTGTCCACTTATGTTCATTTCATTTTTATTCATTCCTTTGTTGATTGAGTTATTTGAACATTATTATTTGTTTTTTTCATTTTTACTTTCTTCCAGTTTCTTTTCTTTTTCTTTACTGTTTTTGTTTTCTTCCTTCTTCTAATAATTCTTTTTGTTTGGTATCCTATTATTTTATATTTACAACTTTTTTTAATTTCAGGTTTATACGCCCCCCAGCGACGATTACCTAAATACTGCAGATCAAACCGATTACATATGCTACTATGTAAATTACCTAAATTTTATACATTTCTGTTTTCAGTTACTTTATTTGTTATTGCATGTATCTTTGCTTTATCATATTTCTCTTCTTCTTTTCCTCCTTTCTCTTCTCCTTCTTCTTCTTCTTCTTCATAAATTGTAAATAATTTTGTTTTCTTTACCATTACGTTTCTTTTATGACTCACGTATTGTTCTGTTTTTGGATTTCTAACATTTTTCTTTAAATTATCTTCTAATTGCTTTAAAGCTACTTTACACTCTTCTTTGTTTTCTTGTATGTCCTTCTTATTTTCCTGAATATCTTTTTTTAATTCTTCCTGATTTTTATCTACTCTATTAGCCACTGCATTAATAGCAAATTCTACTTCTTCTCTAATTTCCTTTCTTGTTTCTCTAATCTCACTTCAACTCTTTCAATTTCTCTTCTTATTAAAATTATCATCTCCTCATTATTTTTCTTGAATTGATTTTCCATCTCCATTTTCATATCTTCTTTATTCTTTTCTAGATTTCTTTCTATGTTATTCTCCATCTTTTCTTTATTTCTGTTTAGATTTTCATTCATAGCAATTAACATTTGCATAATTCGATCATTTGATCTTCTTCCATCCATCTTTTTGTTTCCACTTCTTAAGTACATTTTTTTTACACGTTTTTATTATTTTCTTTTATATAAAGGCCCCACGTTGGTTGGCGACATATATTTTAATATTAAGGCCTTTATATTTTTAAATTATTTTATTAAATATAATTATTTACATATCTCAGGGTATTTGGTGAGTTCATAATAATCTGACATTTCTTTAAATTTTCTAATTAATTGACAACCCTCTATCCCTAACTACTGTCAAACAAAAAACTCCCTATTACACTATAACAAACTATAACCTAACTTACACACTACAATATATTTATTTATTTATTTATTCAATAAATACAATGAATGATAAGCTAAGTGCTACTGCACTTGTTTTGCATGAAAGGCATCATAAAACATTATCATCAACATTATTAACAGAATTATACCCAAAGACCAGACATCTGTATGAACCTTGACCGATGTTCTTTCCAATTAAGTATTCCCTTTTTTCCAGATCATTTACTTCAGAATTTCGAGGACTCAAAAGGGTCGCCATGTGTTAATTAAGCAGGTTTTTTCTTTACCTTTGATTTTCCAAAAATATCCATTCAGGAAAGTCGTTCCTGCATATACACCTACTTGAATTTTCGTTTCAGTCTTTTGGAATTGCTCAATATAGATTTAAATTACAAAAATTAGTTTGACATTAATTTTAAGTAAACATTTTTTATTTAAAAATGAGCCTCAAGTGGTCCGAAACTGTGATGCTAAAATTCTTAGAACTTTATCTTAAGCATGATTGACTAGATAAATATAAAAATGGATATGCAAGAGAAAATGCTTTGGGTTCTATCATCAAACAAATGGAAATTGTCTTACTATTGCTCATCTAAAAACTGAGTTAAAAATGAAATGAATTGAAACATTATGTATTGAAAAATGTGAACAGAAACTGATTCAAGTTAATCTTAATCTTGAACACTTAAAACTAAATTACCATTGCTACGTACTTAACAGTGTAATGTTTTCTGTTGTATTGTCACAGAATTTAATGTTAATTTGATAGTTCTCTTAGCAAACGATCTTTCACAAGTTAATAAATGGTTTGAAATACCTGTCTTTCGCGTTATTTTTTAATTGACTTTAATGTTTGTGACTTGTGGGTCCTTACTCTTCGTGTGGGTGGTAATTCGTATAGCTAGGATCAGCTACAATCTTCAATAACACATCAATATTATTGGCTTCCTTCAGGATGATGTATTGTTCATTATACTCGTAAGTAATTTTAACTTTGTTAATTTTAAGTTTTAACTATTTGGGTGTATTACTTTTATTAGATTCACTACTTATATTTATGTTTTTTTTACATTTCATTTCTTTACATTGTTTAATTTGATTACATTTTTAATTTTAGTTTCATTCTCCAATTTTATATGTCTCTTTCTTTTAATTTTGCTCAACAACCCATTTTCTTAAAATTACAATTCTCTTTTTTTTTATCAACAAACTTTTTTAATTTTCAAAAATCGTAGATTTCCTGCCGAAATTCTAACAGATGAAAATTGACTTAAATCTAAGATGTTTAAACGATTATAAATTCCTATTTTAGGTAAGTTTATCTTTAATTATATTTTTTTATTATTAATTCTTTATTTAATTTTAATTTATAGTAAAAAAACATTAGTTCCTGATATCTATTTTTGTTTACAAGTGAATTTACTTTAAAAAATTACGTTGGTAGACCTGTTTTTTGACATAAGTAGTTCGTTTTATATTTTGCCTTCCCTTTTTAATGTACAGGGTGATTATTTTTCATTATTATTATTGCTTATTTTTAATATCTTTACAATAAATTATAAATGTCGTATTGTAGTTCTTTTAAATTTAATTTTTTTGGAACAATTTGTCTTAGTGTCATTAAAAAAACTCCGAGGTGTAGGTCGAATATCGCAACACCCTATACAGGGTGTATCATAAGGAATGGTCAATATTTTAATTATTGAGACGAGCACAACTTTGAAGCGACACCATCGGTATTAATTTGAACCTTCACGAAAAGCTTAATTTTGTTTGTTTACCTGCAAGTTAGCTTTAAACTTATGTTAAAATAAAGGATTAAAAAATATACATTTTGTGTTTATTTTGAAAAAAACAAAGTAGATAAACGAAATAAAAAATTTTACATTTGATTGCTTATGAAGTGTTTTAAGCCAAGAAAAAAAATTCTTAATTTTTTATATTTTAATTTGATATTGATTTAAAAAATAATTTTGAAACAAGGAATAGGATATATTTTACCATAAATCAATCAAAAGTAGATCCTTAGAAATCATTTTTTATTTACATCACTTTTACAATTACAATTATTATCCTGAAAAAATTGAAATAAAATTTATCAGCAGAAAACTGTTGTATGTTTCTTTGGCATATGATTTAGCTCCCTTCCAATATCATTCTATATTAGTAGAGGTGAAGATGATAATACCTCTAGGCTATATTCATCCTGAAACACAAAAAAAGCACACAGAAACAGAAGTAAACAATAAATTTCTGAAAAACGTAAGATTTGCTAAATAAATAACCTCAATTTTAGAATAACGACACAAAAAACAGGTTCAATTGAGTCTAAATACTTACATGTACAGGTAAACTATGGTAATTTCCAAATCAAAAACCTCAAACAATCACAAAAAGTCTTAAAATACTACAAATAAACCATTGACTCAGTATAACTTAATGCACAATTTACCAAAAATTACGCGTTTCGTGTGAACAGCTGATCGACGTGTGGCGCCGCCATCGGTAATTATTTGTCTCAATAGGTTCCTGACCTCCAAATATTAATATTTTAATAAATAACTCTGGTCAAATGTTATCTACTACTAAGATACAGGGTGTTGAAGATATAATTTATTTTTCGTTTTTTTGGAATAATATCTTTATTATTTAATATATTGACTTGAAATTTGGTATGGTTATATTTTTAAGATAGTAAATCATAAGAGTGTTATAAATTTTGAGATTAGATAAAGAGGGCGCCACCTACAGCTGTCAAATAATTAATTGTTAGATGTAATTTTGTTCACTAAATTCCATCTAATTCAGAAATGAGAGATATGATTTGTGTTCGTGCACAAATAAAAATTTTTCTGGACTTGCTGCTGCTTTTCTTCATCCAGTAGAGTGTAGGTGGCGCCCTCTTTATCTAATCTCAAAATTGACAACACTCTTATTTTACTATCTTAAAAATATAACCATACCAAATTTCAAGTCAATATATTAAATAATAAAGAAATTATAGCAAATAAACGAAAAATAAATTTTATCTTCAACACCCTGTATCTTAGTAGTAGATAACATTTGACCCAGAGTTATTTAGTAAAATATTAATATTTCGAGGTTCTGAACCTATAAATAAATTGACTATTCCTGACGATACACCCTGTATATAAGCCCGTAGCTCGTTTATGGCTTGCACTCAAAAGTCCCAAGATAAAGCCCTTGTCTTTGGACAAATAAAATTTGTCGCAAAAGATTTTTGTATCTACCAACAACGAAAAAAGCTTTTTATTGTAAAAATGTGTTTTTCGTCCAGGTTTACTTCCCAAAAATAGTATTTGACGATTATCAAAAAAAAAATAGGAGAAAAGTCCTAACGACTGTAGTTATTTTTTACTATGTTAGCTTTCCTACAATCTCTTGTGCACCCAAGCTTGAACACATAAAGACAGATGTTTTGAGCATTGTTTCTTTTTTTTTATTAAAACCCATCATTACATACGATTCTTTCATTACACCACTAATTTACCGAGTCATTTTCGGAGCCCGTATCTTTCGTGATAATTCTAATTAAAACCAATGTGAGTGATTAAACAAAATAAGAGATTTGACGTATCAAAGTAGGTCCAAATGAAACTTAATTAATTAATGTACAAATCGAGAGAAAACAGTAAATTAAAAAAATGCTCATTTAGAGTGTTTCATAAGAACATGTGGGTCTCTGTTTAAATATCGTTTTATAGCGCATACCAAAAAAAAATCCCATTTAGTACTTAGTAGGAATGAGGGTTGTTGATTTAAATGACAGTTTTTTAGAATATCAATCAAATTAACAGATTATTAGTTATGCTGCTTATAGTGAAGGATTTTTTTTAAATTAAACAAAGGCATTAAATCGAGTTAATAAGCATTTTTTATAAAACGGAGTTACAGTGTTAGAGTCTGACCAAAAAACATCATAAATCACCAACCACTTGAGTTATCAGCAGGCGGTCTACGCAGAGACGTACCTACTCTTGCCATTAAGTTCTGTTCTATAGGTATAATGATAAATTGAATATATTTTAGAATTATTTATTTAGATATAATATATGATATATATCTACAGTGTCACACATAAAGTCCGCATCATATGGGATTTTTTCCTAAATGATGTAGATAGCTTCAAAAATTATAACAAATGACATGTAAATGGTCAATCAATCACGTGACTTTTATGTCAAATTTGACCATTTTTCCTTAAAATTGCAAAAAATGGTATTATTTTTTTGAGAAATGCATTGAATGAATTTATGTGTAACTTTATGGATACTTACACAATGTATTATTATCAGTAGTAATATCACAAGAGCTTCGAAAATAATCGATTATACTTCCGAGTCACGAGACGTATTTGGCGAAACACCACGAGAGCGGAGCTCGAGTGGTGTTTTAAAAGAAATACGTCGAGCGAGGAGGAAGTATAATCGATTATAACGAATTATATAATTATTTTTGGTGACGTTTGCTCATTATAAACGTCAAACGTATTGTTACTATGACAAACTTTTCAAGATGGAAGAATGCGAAAATCAAAAACGGTTATACAACGTCGTCAAGGGTATATTCGCTTATCAATACATGGTAACTAAGTAAAAATTGCAACTGCTATTGGCTAAATTTATGATGAGTTGTATAATCACGAGCATACAAGTCGTTTAAATTTTGCCTTACATGTCTTAAATTCAAACTGACATCTGCGGCGGTTATGGCATACTTTACTTCCTAGGTATGTTAATAGTTATTATTTACAATAAACATATAGGTAGTTACCAACCCAAGTAACACTTTTCGTGGAGGGAACGTAGCGGCCACGACATTAGAAACTGTATTACCAAAATCTTTGCCACGTAATAGAAACGGTTATATAACGTGGCGGTGACTAAAATGGGGAACACTTTCTTGGTGGCAGCTACGTTCCAACGACCTTTTTGGATCTGATATAATTACGTTTAAGCCACGTTGTGGTTACCTGGCGAAAACGACACTAAACACGAAACTTTGTAGACTGCGCTTGTCTTTTTGATTTGTAGCTCGTTCTCTGCCGTGCATATTATTTCTTCCATTTTCCTTGATGTTTCTCTAACCTGATATAACTGGTAACTTAAGTAGGTACGTGGTACGTACTGAATAATAATTAGGTATAATTATTATATTATTATGGAAATACAAAAATATTGGTTTAACAATACTGAAAGGCAAAAAGTTGGAACGATTGAAAGTTTACTGTCAAAATATGGGCACGCGCCATTGGAATACTTCATAATTTAAGAAACAAGTTAAAATCTATAAATTTTTCATCATGCAATGAATACTCAGATGCTTCAAACTGTGTTTTTTATCAATCTTTGTTATTAAAATCATTAATTATGTACGGAAATGTAGTAAATTTGAAGCCGTACTGATGAAAAAAAAGTTTTTTAAATAGCGCGTTTACTTTTCTCAAAATGGCGATCTCAAAAATGGCTGCAAATGTCTGCGTTTAGAAAATAAAACTTTAAAGTGATTTTTGTGTGGCAAAAACGTGGCAAGAATTACTGCAAACATATAAGCAAGTGCAGCCACTTTAAAGGTATATTAATGGTTCTCAAAACGACACTAAAGCTATCACGCCCACTTTAAGATCACTGCTACTTCTAAGTGGTATTTTTAAGTGATATGGTTTGGTGGCCATAACTATCATTTTCCACTTTAATGTTTGTGCAACTTTGAGGTAGTCTCGGTTAGTAGTTATATCGTTTCAAACACCTTCACTGACACCAAAATATTATAAAACTATTAAGTGGTTCCCAGCGGTGAACTTTATCTGAGTACAACTATTTAAAAATAGAATGAAGTTATTCTTACTGTGTAGGGATAGATTTAGATTATTACGTAATAACCACCCAATCGAAGTTGCGATATCAGTTTCTGTCACTGTAATGCTACTTGGGAAGTGCTCTAAATCAACCCCAGAAGATTTTTGTATTATGAAATAGTTTTAAATACAAAACTGTCAACGAAAGACAAACAATAATGGAGAGCTCACGATTATTAAAATGCCTATTTCATAAGATATTTTCTCCATGCCACTACTGAATGTATAGTTATTCTGAAACCACTTATAATAACAGAAAAGAAACATTCTCGCTCTTGAGATTGAAAGAAAAGTGTGAAACATTTGTCTCTTATGTATTTTATACGCATTTCATTCTTACTCTAGAGACAGAATGTTCATTCCGTAATTGTTTTAAAAAATAAGGTTTACCAGGAATGTCAAATTAACTGTCAGCATTAGTTGACGTGGTCTTAATATTGGTTTGTAAAAACCTTTAATTTATTAAAAAGGAGTAGAAAATCAACCGATTCAGATGTAGAATTTGAAAATACTCCTCCAGAAATAAAAAACTATGCTGATAACATAACTCAAAATTTGCTACCGCAAAAATCCAAGCTTGAATATAAAAATACTACACTATGTTTCATTTTACTATATTTTTTAATTCCTACTTTCTGTGGCCGTGGAGAAAGTACAATACAGAAAATTGTTTCGAATTTTTTTAAAGTAAAAATGACGTTTGAAATATTTCACATGTCAAAAAAAAGTAAAACAATTTTTTAGGGTCGGAATTTTGTTTTCTTTTTCTTTGACATGTCAAATGTCATTTGGATTTTAAATTTTAAAATTTTTTTCCATTTCTTAGTTTTAAAATTAAGGAATGAAAAGTTCAGGATGTATTTACAAGCCAATAAGGCACTTAAATACCAAATAAAAACTTTAGGTCTTTTATTTTTTTTGAAATGTACATAGGGCTACTGCGCCGCCTGGTGGGGCTATTTCAACCAAAAACAAACGGATTCATTCCGTAATGATCCGATACCTACATACCAAATTTCAGCTCAATTGGATCAAGCGTTTGGACGCTAATGGTTGCGATTTTATAGTTTAAAAAATTTTTATAGGTTAGGTTCAAAATTAAGGAATGAAAATTTCAGGATGTATTTACAGACCAGTGAGGCACCTAAATATCAAATAATAACTTCAAGTCTTAAAATTTTTTTCGCGATCTACATAGTGCGCCTGCGCCCCCTGGTGGCGCGATTTCAACCAAAAACTAATGGGTTCAATCCCCGATCACCCGAAACCCACATACCAAATTTCAGCTCAATCTGATTAAGCGTGCGGACGCTATCGTGGAAGAATACAGACACACAGACAGGCGGACAGACTTCCATCTGGAAATCGTTTTAATCGTCTCAGGGGACCTCAAAATGGATATATCCGTCGTTATCTCAATTTTTTTAGCGCGTTCACAATACTGTCCCTTTGGTGAGGGGCCGGGAAAGTAAAATGGCTGAATTTTCCTATTGGAGTAGTATATAGTCTACTAGCTGCACATAGGGACAAAAAGTCCAACTCCAAACTTCATTGCAGATACGCCATCGCAGTGATAGTGATAGTAGATACTAGATTTATAAAGAAATCAATTACGTATTTAGAGCACATGGCCCTGGTCAGTTATTCAATATTATTGGCTTTTTTCCGTCCAATAACTCTATTTACGTTTTACAAACAGAGGTTAATGCATTTATTTAAATTAGACAATACTATTTCTTTAAATCAAATAAAACAACAACGAATTCAATGTTTACCGAATCAAACACTGTAGAAAATAGTACATTAAGCAACGCATTTCATATGGCATTCTGTTATGACACGAGTCCAAATTTAAAAAACGAATCGCGCAGGAGTTTTTTAAAGGACGAGTGTCCTAACAGCTATATGAAATAAGTTGCTTATAATACTTTTTATATTTTGCCATTTTATTAATTTTTTAATAAATTTATACTTTGCATATTATAGAGAAGTTTGCTTTAAAAAAAATGAGTTGGTATCACTGTTGTAGAATTTTTAAAATTTGACAGATTTATTAGATACAAATGACAAGACAAATGTTAATTCATGTCATTTGTTGATTCATATTACCAACCGTATAACACAAAAAGTTGCGTACTCTAATGAAACATTAGAGTTCTCAAATGCGTATCATAATGTAAAATATTATAGCTGCAAAATATAAAAACTTTATTTATTCTCTTACTCATCCAATTATTTGACAAGTAGACTTACTTTATTCGGGAAATGCTATTTGACAAATTCGTGAAAGGTATAGATTATTATATTAATAATCACACTGTTAAAAATTCGTTATTAATAAAGTAAGTAAGTAAAACACAAAATAATCCAAATTAAGCATATGGAAAAAAATAAACAATTAAATCAACTACTAAATAACTGCTAAAACAGCTAAACAGTTAAAACGTCACTTCCGGGAATCATTCTGAATTGAAAATAAAATAATCAAATTAAATTCACAGATCACATGATCACTTGTAAGTCGGACACTCACTAACCTTGAAATGTTTTACTAGCCAGAAAACCCGTATTCATGTTAAGTACAAATTACAAAAAAAAATTTTAAAAGTTAGAATTCTCCTCATAATGGAAATGCGTAGTGAAAAAATGAAAAATGTATATTTACTGCAAGAATGTTTTTATGTCTGCCAAATGTTGTTTCATCCAGCCACCTCCAGAACTGCAAGTACCGTCCAAAGTTCCACTGAAGAAGAATTCATAAAGGAAAAAACTTTCTCTAAACACACGATTTACCGTTTATTATTATTAGTTATTTGAAAGTAGTGGAGTTCACCTGCAGGCCAGTGCCCAAGGGGGGGGGGGGGGGGGGGCTGTTGGAACCCCCCTCAAGAGGAAAATTTCTATATATTTACTTGAAATATTAGAAAAAACTTTTCTTTACGATGGACAAAGTAGAGTCCCTTCGATTTTTTTAATGAAAACTCCCCCCCTCGAGCAAATTCTGCGCACAGGCCTGTTCACGTGGACTGCCGTCTTTAAAGTTCAGCTCAACTTTAAATTCATGTACTCCTGAAGTAATACGCTGATTTAGGAGGAGTACATACCCTTTATATGTGTTGGTGAAAACAGCAAAGTTCAAAAAGAGACAGACAGACCACCGTATTGGTTACGATATAGAAGGTACACTCACCGCGAAATTGTTGTTTCAATTGTTATCAGTATCGTTCGATTCAGTTATGCCAGTTTAATTGTTTATCGGACTGTACTGCCTTGAGCTTATAGGCGCATTCCGCCAGATGGGGCAATTTGTTGCGAGAAAATTATGTTTTTTTTAGATATTCCTAAATGCACATTTTTAAAGATTAAGAGCTGAAATAGTTCTTGAGGACAAATAGTATTAATTTTGAAAAATACCGTTTTATAGAGATTTTTATTGTTGTATCTTGGTATCCAAAAAAGGTTCACCTTTCTGTGTCCAAATTTGAACTCTTAATATAACGTAATTTAAAAGTTACAAATCTGCAAAAATTACGGCTGGGTATACAGGGTGGTTCATAACTATTGGGACATAGGCTAAGGGCAAGTTATTGGGACCAAAATATTGCGATAGGACCAAATATACCTTAATAAAATATTGCTGAGGAATAAGATATTAAAGTTAAATTTTTTTTCGTTTTTTTCTGATAATATTTATCAATTGTTATCAAAATCGGCACAGAGGCATAACTTTGGACAAGGACTATTATTTTATGTATTATTTCTCATTTTGTTATAGGGGGTGCCACGTGAATGATTCCTGATGATGAAATTAAGTGGTATCTTTTTTTGACGAAACTTTTTAGTGATTTTGATTAGAAAATATAACATCATTTTTACGTAATATTGATACTCCTGTTTAAACACGATAATTTCACCCGTTTTCGAGAAAAACGCGATTGAACAGTTCTGAGAAAGGGATTTCAAACAACAGACAATAAAAAACTTGTGACACAAGGCTTCTATTTCAACAGTTTATAAAGCAGAATTGAAAATAATTTAAAATAAAAAGAGCAAACTTAAATTAAATGTTCTATGTGGCCTCCTCCGACCTCTATGCCTTTTCTAATTCTTGTAATAAAGGATATCAAAGAAAACATCGTGTATAAACAAGAGTACTAATATTTTCTAATCAAAATCACTAAAAAGTTTCGTCAAAAAAAGATACCACTTAATTTCATCATCAGGAATGATTCACGTGGCGCACCTATAACAAAATGAGAAATAATACATAAAGTAATAGTCCTTGTCCAAAGTTATGCCTCTGTGCCGATTTTGATAACAATTGATAAATATACAGGGACATTATCAGAAAAAAACGAAAAAAAAATTCAAACTTTAACGCCCTGTATCTTATTCCACAGCAATATTTTATCAAAGTATATTTGGTCCTATCAGAATATTTTGGTCCCAATAACTTGCCCTTACCCTATGTCCCAATAGTTATGAACCACCCCTCTTAACATAAAAACGTACAAATTCGGGTTTTGCGAAGTTTAAAGCATCGTGAACCCTGCCAGAACAATCAATTTTTTGGTATCAACCGATGAATTATTACCTTGTCCTCCTTATTCACCTGATTGGAGCCCTTGTGATTTTTTTCTTACCTAGGTATATTAAAAAAACATTTAGAGAACGTCGATTTTTCAAAAGTAATGACGCTGTAGCTGCGTATTATTAAATTAAATTATTAATAAAATTCCTTAAGAAGCTTGGTCTGCTGCTTTTTATAAGTGGTTTGAAGGAATACTTTTAAAAAATGTAATAAAATTATTTCAAATATTCAACCAGTTTCAGTGTATCTAACAAAATACATTAATGAATACTGTTTTATAAAACTAAAAGTTCAAGTAAAATCAGCTTTATATGTAAACTATGATGCTACAGAAAACATTTGAAACTGCTTGAGTAAATAAAAGATTGTACTTTTTCAAATAAGGAAAATGTAGCAGAGGCTTACTAATTATTTCAATAATTAAGAATAGTTTTTTTTTCATTTTGTTACTTATTAAAACCAGCAAAACCGCTGTCTGAAAAAACAAAATTAAGTCCTCGGGTCCATAAGTAATAAATATCCATTCCAAGCTTCATAAATATCTATTATAACGCGTAATCGAATAAAAGTGAATGACATATTGTCGCGCAGCTCCGTATGATTCCATAACAATAATTACCCAGTAATTACAGACTTTGTTATGGGTTATTCGTATAAACAGTCGGGGTAAAAATTGGGGAGAAACGCTAGATCATTGCTTTTGAAACGGTTGTCGATCACCGCCCAAAATCCTCTCACATCTGTTGGTTCTCTCATATAAACATAGAGGTCTCTTAATTTTATTCTGTCTGAACGAACACAAAAGAACAATCGCGTCAGGAGCCGTTTGGTAAAATTGGGTTGAAAATTTACAGATTTAATGCGATAGTTAGTTAGAGAGTTTTGTAAAGATTTTAGATGAAACGGAGATAAAACTAAATTTACCTAAATGATGAAAATTTTTTGTACCTAAATAGATTTTGTTTTTGGTTAAAATACCTAATTAATTGCCTGCTCATAAAATTCCGTATTTGGTTCAACTTATTTACCAAATAGTTAGCAGGGAAAAATAAAATCAAATTAAAAATTTCAAAAGAGCATATAAGAATATGAAATTAGTAAACTATCAATAAGCAATATTTCAAAACGTTAATACACATATTACAGGGATGGACTAAGAACATATAGTGGAAAAATATATAATACTAGAAGACAAGAGAAAACTGAAAACAATGGACGGGTGAGAGTGGAAGGTGAAAGAAACAAAGAGGCACGACAGTGGAAGGTGAGATAATGCCCAACGCGGAACTATTAGCAATAGATTTCTGTGCTCAAGAGTGCCTCAAAAAAAGCCTCAACTCAGCCAGAATATTTATTGAGTCAGAGATTCAGGCTACTTTAAAGGCTCTGAAGTCCACAACTTCTGAGTCTAAAACAGTCTGGAATTGCAAACAATCCCTTATGCAACTGTCTAGTCACAACAAAGAAAATTTGTTATGGGTGCCAGGGCATAAGGGAATTGTCGGAAGTGAGATTGCTGACAGTCTCGCAAAAGAAGGAGATTGTACCCTTTTTATCAGGTCTGAGCCAATTTGTGGTATTCCAAAATGCCGCATCGTTGAAGAGGTCCGAAGATCTATTGTGCCCCCTTCTGCTGCTCAGTCGTTAAGGATGTCTCAACGATTAGAGCAATTCCTCCAGTCCTATTGCTTTCAAAATGTTCAGGACGTCGGTGTAGGCTTCAGATTAGGTAGATCTCCTTCTTCTATTTGATATTCTCCGAGGTATCGTACCCTCGGAAAAGGAACTTAGTGTAGCCTACTGGAAAAATATTCCAGGCCAAAGGCAGGCAAAGAGGTTGTTACAAAATTCTGTTCGCTTCGCTAAATTGCTCTTGAAGCTTCAAAAATCTGATCTCAGACGACAGGAATTCCCTCTGGACACTGCTCACTCAGATACCATCTCTGTAAGATGGGCAGAGTGGACAGTGGAACATGCAGATTCTGCGTGATGCAGATGAGACGGCGGAACACATTATCTGCAAATTCAGTGTAATTGTCCTCCAACGCCTTAAATACCTGGAACAGGTCTTCCTAGAGCCTGACCAGGTTACAGACCTAGCTCCAAAAGGGATAATACGCTTTCTCAAAAGGCTAGATCTTTCGGACTAAAACATAGGTGTAGGGTGTACACAAAAGATCTCATAGGTCGCAGTGTGGTAAGGCCAACCGGGCCAATCGACCCCCCTTGATCTAAAATCTACAATCTAATGCGGAGATTTCCTGAATATTATTAAATAAAACCAATACATAAAAAAGAAAATAGTCAATTAAGGTGGAATTAAAGATAGAGAAAGGTAGAATAAATGAATTAGAAAAAAGAACATAGTGATTTCTAGAGTCAATGAAATAAATAATGAGAATAATTAAATCAATGAAAGTAGGATCAACAAAGTGGTGGAAAAACTCAAGATAGAAATTAGAAGTATTGGAAATAAGGTTGAAAGTAGAAATAAGACTAATACTAAACTAATGGATCTAAAAACGTGGAATACAATAAAGAGAAATAATAAATACGTAAATAAAATAATAAATGCGTCGAGTAATTTTCACCGAACAAATTGTTCGGTATCTGAATTCGATCTGTGCGTGTGTTTGTTGATTCTTTGTGTTTATGAATTTTAAATTTCTGACTTCAGATTTTGATAGAGCATCAAAAAGTAAGGTTAGAGTTTGATGTGCCCCTTCGAGAACACCTGAAAATTTTGAAGTTTAAAATGACATTGAATTTAAAGTAGACACATAGTGAACGACGATTTTGGTGAAAGTGAGTAGACTGTGGCTGTGTTGATTAGAATAAGAACTGTCAATCTAAAATGTTATGATTACTTTCATTACAATTTGTTCGGTCTATGACAATGCTAGAAGAGCATTCTCAACTGGTTTTAATTTAGAGAACATCAAACAATCAAAGGCAAAATATCCAATAACAATATTTTGATTATACAGCTTTATAAAAATACAACTGTACATAGTAGATTCTGTCACAGGGTTACAATAAAAAAAATTAGGTACGAGTGTAGATTAAATTTTCCCCTCGACCAAACATAATTAATTCAAAACAAATTAAATTTAAGCAGCTAAAGTTATTTTTATTAAAAGACATACATTACATAGTATTAGTATTAATATTTATAGTATTGGTACAATTATTAAAATTTAACACTGGGGCATTAGAAATATTTTCTGTAATATTTTTCAGAACAGCAGACTGGTTGGAGGAGGCAGATGTAATTCTTGTGTACTGAACCCTTCTGCGGAATAAGCACCAGTACAATACTTGATGAACTTGGAAAAGAAGTAAATAACAAAAGATCCCAATACTGGATAGGACTACAAGGAATGAGGCAGGCCAAGACACTACTGGGAAACTACAGCCAGAAGAGATCAGACGACTGCATCAGCAAAAGTAAAAATAAGCTCAGAATACTAACGGGTATCCGAACAGGGCACTGCCGGCTGAGAGGCCACCTAAAGAAACTCGGATCAGTAGACAAAGAAGAATGCAGATTCTGAGAGGAAGATGTTGTAACCTCTATCCACATTCTCTCAGAATACATTACCCTGCAAAATCCAAGGGTACGATACCTCGGAGAATATCAAATAGAAGAGGAAGATCTACCTAACCTGAAGCCTACCGACATCCTGAACTTTTTGAAAGCAATAGGACTGGAGGAACTGCTTTAATCGTTGGGAGATCCTTAACGATCGGGCAGCAGTAGGGGGTACAATAGATCTTATAGGTCGCAGAGTATCGACACCCCCATCAACAGATAGATAGAATATACTTGTGGAGCAGGAAGAATTGATTTCCATTTTTTAGCAAATCGCCAAAAAAATGCAATTATAATATTTTCACAAAAGGATTCCTTTTTATCTTCTGTTTGCCAATCTCTCAACATTGTATTTATCAATCTCATGCTTGGATTTTTGCGGCAGCAAATAATGAGTTATTATTGGCATATTTTTTATTTCTGGAGGAATATTTTTAAATTGATATTCGAATTATAATATTAACGAATGGTCGTGGAGAATAGTGTATTACGTAACAAGTGTGGAAAGTGACCAATTACACGACTGTGTGATATTTTTTACTTTCTCGCACAGCGTCTGTCAATAATTAGTAGTGAAAATAGAAATTGATGAATTTTTGATGGAATTTACTCCACCTGAAATATCGACGTCGGCTAAATTTACCACTCGTGCGTAATTGAACACTTTCCACACTTGTTACGTAATATACCATTTCTTAAACTTTCAATATTTATAATTTTTAATATCACATTAATAAAATCAACTGATATTTTAATTTATATGAATATTTACTAAACACAAACGTTCCTTCCTTTCCAGATTTATTTAAAATATTCACATAGCTAGGACAATAAGATGTCCTCTGAAAATAAACCTGTTCTCGTTGAATCTCTGTTCCTTTATACGTCGGTCGTAACTGAAATTGTGATCTTAGTGAAACAATAATAATGCCCGCCAAGGGTAGTAATGGAGAAACGACAATAAATCTGTAGGAGAATGTCTGAGAGTGCGTATATAGCTTGAAGACCGGATGCTCCTAAAACCCAAGAAAAGGGCCACCTGCCTGTTCACACCATTATAACGACACAACCTCGGCACCAAGATTTCGCAATTTTTCTTTGGATTTCGTCTAATGTTTTTCTTTGCATCTACTCGTTTTTAGAAACAACCACGTTCGTTAGTTGAGAGAAATCCCTCGGCTTTGGTTTGTAATGCCCAAGTACGATTTATTGTTTCAAATTAAAATGTTTTCTTTAATGCACTGAAAATAACCGATTTGGCTAGTTTTTCTTTTAAAATAAATCTGTCTGAAGTAAATTTATATATATTGATTATTATTATTCTCCTTAATTTTATATTTCCATTTTTTCGGTGTTTTAAATGCTCTGTGGCCATTGTGTCGTCTATGTCAGGTGATTAATTCTGATGTTTTTCTGAAGGTCTTTCCGGAATCTGTCACCATGTTTTCCTGAATAATGGGATTTTTCTTATTTTCCACTTTATTTTCAAAATTTCTGTAGTTTTGGGGGTTCCATAGTTTCGTTTTAGTATACAAAAAACACTTTTTTCTTTAGAAGAATTCTACATTCGTGAGAGATTTTGGGTTTTCGGAAACCAGATTTTGGTTTTGGTAGTTTTGCTCGGTGTAGGTTAAAAATTATTCTTCTTGATGAGATTTTTAGCCAGGACATTGTGGTGATGTTGATCTAGTAGTGTAAACTTGAACAAAACAGCCACTTGGTCAGAAATCAACCCACGCTGGAAGAGGAAAGTTAACTACCAAAATTGCTGGAATACAAACGCGTGATGTGGTAATTTAAATAGGAAGATTATGGACCCTTTTCTTTGAAAAGTACTTTTAACTAAATTAATTGATTTACCTAGTCTCCTAGAAGATACTATTTAAAACTGATTAGATATAGCGTACCAACAAGATTGTTCCCAAGAATGTACAGATTGAATTTTCAAGTAAATGGATTGGAAGGGGAAATCTTCTCCATGGACAACAATAACTAGATCTTACTGAGTTATAGATTTTTACTTGTGGGAAAGATGGAAAGAATTAAAGAGTTTCACCGAACAAATTTGTTCGGTTTTGATTTCGTTCTGTGTGTGTATGTATGTAGCTTGTGTTTACGTTTGATGTTTGTGAATTAATAGAGATGTTCACCGAACAAATTGTTCGGTATCTGAATTCGATCTGTGTGTGTTGATTTTTTGTGTTTATGAATTTTAAAATTTTGACTGCAGATTTTGATAGAGCATCAAAAAATAAGATTAGGGTTTAATGTGCCCCGCCGTACCTCTTCAGGAACACCTTCAAAACGGCGTCCAAAATATGATAATTTTGAATTTTAAAATGTGATTGGATTGAAAGTAGACACACCGTGAATGACGATTTTGGTAAAAGTGAGTAGGCCGTGGATGTGTTGATTAGCAGAACTGTCAATCTAAAATTTTATTAGTACTTTCATTGACTTTTGAATCACTTAGTATATCTTTTCCATTTTTGGCACAGCTTACACTTCTCACGAATAATGTACTGAAATATCAAAACAACACCCTGTATATCACAATTTTGATATTTCTATTTTAGATTTGAATAGAGGGAAAAAAACTGAATTGAAACAATTCCGATTCGAATTAAAGAAAATATGAGTTTCATAATATGTTTTTTCAAAATTAATTGAAAATTTTACTTTTACTTTCAAAATTTTACAATTCGAATCGGAATTGTTTCAATTCAGTTTTTTCCCCTCTATTCAAATCTAAAATGGAAATATTAAAATTGTGATATACAGGGTGTTGGTTTAATATTTTTAATATGTTTCAATTTTTCCTAAAGACGAACCTGGATTTTCATATCTCTCAATATGTCAGTACATTATTCGTGAGAAGTGTAATCTGTATGCCAAAAATGGAAAAGATATACTAATTGATTGAAAAGTTCTGGTCAAATGAATAATTATGCATAATTGATAAAACACCCTGTAACTCGGTTATGGAAGCCAAGAGACCCATTATATATGAGTTATTTAGAATCGCCTTTGTGACCTCTACCTACCTTTAAAATATTTCCGTTTGCCAACGGGACACCCTGTATTATTTTTAAATAGTTAATGAACTTGATAAAAGTTTATATTTTTAAAATATAACAAATAAATTAAAATGGTTACCCTTAATAAATTACCCAGTATTTTAACTTGCGTCATCGTTACTCTTTTTCCGATCCTCGTTTTCTCCACCCTCTTCAGACTGTGTGCTTCCTACACCAGACATGCGCGCTGCGAAGTTGTCTAGTTTTGACACTGTCATATCTTTTTTCCACATTTTTTTCACAAATTTTTTAACAAATTTTTAGCAAATATTGAAAGAAACAGACCTATTGAATTTAAGAACAAAATAAAGGTCAAAATTACACTCAAACTCATTTTCATTATTCATAGTTTTTGGTATATTTTAAATCAGAAAATTAATTTAATTTTCAAGAGTTTTGCAGAATATTGGTGAAAAATGAGGTTTTATATTCGAACTTATTAAAATATATTTATTTTCTCGAAACCTTGCATAGCAGACCTTTATTTGATTTTGGAAATGTGGTTATTTCAACATTTCTATAGGTAGTGCATGTTCCGCTCTCGTGGTGTTTCGCCAAATACGTCTCGTGACTCGGAAGTATAATCGATTATTTTCGAAGCTCTTGTGATATTACTACTGATAATATTTAAATCATCACTACTAATTTTTGTCTGACAGTGCTTAGAGTCCCATAGACAAAAGTATCACGCCAATTACAAATGATTTGTTGATGTCTGAGAATATTCATTCATTCCATTCATTAAGATATAACACAAGCGCCAATTTCTAAACCATATCTATGAATCACTAGCGTTTTTCATTACTAGATGATGTCATAGAGATTATCCTTCATCTTTCGTCGGGTCATAAGATCGTGCGAATCTCATGAGGATTTACACTTGCGATGATAATTGAACATTAAGTGGTTATCTCAATTAACAAAGTTATAGAAACAGTGTCACACATTCATTGATGATTTGTGTGTGTGTGTGTGTCAGATGTGGTTTCAGATTTTTAATTCGAAAATACGATTTTTCTTACTGAATTGTATTTTTTACGTGGATTCTAAACAGTAAATAGATAAGGAAATGAAATTCATAATAAACACAGGAAGAAAACCTACAAAAATCAAAATAATAAAAAATGATATGGTTGAGCAAAAATTAAAAAATATAATTGCCATAAAAACTATTTTCAAATATCTCAAACTTTAGTAAACTCTTAAAATTAAAAAGAACAAAAATCTTGAACATTAAATATTTCTTGATCAGGAAATATAGTCTTTTTGTCTTTTTCCCTGTATGCTCTTGCATTTCATATAAATTTCATTTTGATATATTAACCAAATATTTTTTTAACTTTAAAGATTTTTTAGAACTGCAAGGACCTCTCCGTATTTATTTAAAAAATTTCTTGTTGGCTAAAACATATTGGACTATACTCAATTTCTCAGTTCTACCAAATTTTAATATTTTAAACGAGCATTGTGTTCTTTGAAACGGATATTTACAGATTTCCTAGTTTCCCAATATATTTTGTATGACAATCTATACAACTTTCCTCGTAAATATACTTCCAATATTGTTATTTTCTCTTTTGTATTAACTAACAATGGTTAAGCATTAACTGTGATTTTTCCAGTCAACAAATACCTTTACTTAAACTCCTACTCAAAGGAAATCACCGGAATTCCCTCGCGTGACTCAGCCCAATATATTTTACTAGAATCTACGTCCCAACTGCCACTTGGGTGCCCACAGTGTTGCCACATGCCAATACAATATTGTATATTTTTTGTATATATATATTTTTTAAAGACTTTTTTTATTCAGTACTTCACCACCGCGACGTATTAGCAAGAATAATACTATTGTGTATTGAAGCTGCCTTTTTATATTGGAAGTAATAAACAAGTCAATGCATGATATTCCTTTCTATTCCCCTTTAGACAAGTTCACGCGGCGCCCTACGCCCGACGCCCTTCTATGCGGTGCGCGACATCAAAACCAGGCTTTTTGTTAATTAATTTATGGTTGTTTTCTTCAGAAGTAAGGATTACAATTTTTTTTAGCTTTTAGGCAAAAACAGTAAATACGAAGTGTACATTGCATGGTGATTTTAGTTAAAGAAAAAAACAACACGCATAAATTTCATTTAATTAGGTATTTAACTTATCAATATTTTGTCACATTAAATGCGAAAAAGCCGTCCTTTAGACTTGCCGCCCCGGACAAATGTCCGGGTTGTCCGCCCCCTAGAGCGGGCCCTGCATCAGTAAACGAGTAACTAACTTTGTATTATTCCCTTAAAGGGATACAAAGAAGAGAGTGACATCTTGGCTAGAATCAGTTAAATAAAAACTTTGCAACTCACAATGCAAATTGAGTGTATGCAACACCCAATACATTGTGAATCGTTGCTTTGTAAAGTGTCAAAACTCTCTTCTAACCATTTGTTATAGATGGTAGCACATCTAAGATATATCAATAATATCGTTTAATATTTTTGCAGGAACTAAATTGTTTTGTAATTTTAAGGAGTGTCAATATTATCGCTAACATTAGATAAACTGTTTAAGTTAATCGAAAAGATTTTGGAGACTTTTTAAATGCAAATACGTATAACATGTTCATCGGTTCAGTTTCAGCAAAAAATACACAGTCATTGTCGATAAGCAGCGAGGGTAGTTTGTCCCATAACTACACTTCACATAACTTCGTGCGAACTTTTCTTAGTAACAACAGATGGTGGAGTCATCTATCGCCCTGGCTGACACGAGATTACATTTCTATTCCCGTTACACAGAATGTGTATCAAACTTCGTTCTGCTCAGCTCGGTTTAGAGATTTCATGGGAATTGAAAAGAAGAGTTCCTACATATATTCATGTATTATTTATACATACTTGAATATTGCAGGTGTAGCTATTTTTCGTGAGAATAGAATGTTGTCAACCCACGTTTACCGAAATTGTAGCAACTTCCAATTTAAGCAAACGAGTACGGAATTTAATTTATTCGATTCGACATACTAAGACAGGTTTTTGCCTTTCGGCTTCGTCAGTTATATGCTTTCGAATCATCATCTTGACCAGAATCAGTCAAAAAACTTTGCAACCCCCAATGCAAGTTGGGAATTCGTCGCTTTGTAAAGTTGTCAAAAATTCATTTATCAGTTTTACTAATAGATGGTAGCACTTTTGCTTAAATTAATAAATTGATTATATTTCTAAGACAAAAATTTCAGCGCAATTTTTTCACCCTCGTACGACGCGGTTATAGTATAATTTAACGTTATTTATATCATTTTTGTAAATAGTAATTGAAAAAGAAGGTAAACTGGCTGAAGGACCTCGGACTTTTGTCAATAAAATACTATCATTATTGTCGAATTTTGACACTGAAACCGGCCCTGTAGGGCCATGACGTAATTTCAGTAGTTTACGAAAGCAGCCGTTTGCAAGGACAGCCGATTTCGGTTTGATTACTCTTTAAACGCTGTCTGAACTTGATTTGTAAAATGGACTGCTTGTTTCGTACATCCAGTTACTCCCAAATAAAACATACACTGTGAGTTTAACTCTTTTATTTAAAAACTTCAACGATTAAAAAACGTGTAACAAAAAACATCAATAAAATGGTTTACATTACTTTTCACTAGTCACTCAGAAATTTGTATTCAAAGTATTTGGTTACTTAACTATTAACTATAACTTATTTAGAAAAATTAAATAAAATCTTTAACGTTCGTTGAACGTAGATGTGTCTCGATCGAGATTGAATTTAAAATACCATTAAACAACCTCTTGGACCTAGCATGGTGCCAAAGGGAGATGCTTCACCATAGAAGTCATATAGAATTTGTAAGAGCGAAATATTGACGAGGTTTCGGTACCCCGGAGTGTTCATGTTGAGGGTTCGATGCACACTGATTAAAAATTTGCCAACTTTGGGCTTCTTAGCCGTTAGCGTATGAATTTTTTGTCGACTCGTGGAGAACGAGAAAGTTTTTACTTCTTATATTTGATTTAATTTGAATGTGTGATGCGATTCACCGGTACAGCGTTGCCATTCAGTGACGTAGGATAGCGCAGTTGTCGGTTGGTTTATTTAATGAAATGAAAATGAATTATGTTTAATTTTGTGATTGAAAATTAAACATTCTCCCACCACGAAAAGAGGTAGATAGTGCGAAGCAATGAAGTTTAAAGTTAAAAAAAAATTTTGAGTAGTTTGCTTTATCACCCTGTAGTTTGAAATGTAAATTTAATTAAAATATTTTGCCGTCGTTGGCGAAAGATTATAAAAGTTTGGATATTAGAATCCTGGCAGTTGCAGCGCAAAGTTTAAAAAATGTTTGGATATTTGGAACCCTGGCCGTTACGGCGCAAAGTTTAAAAAATATCTGGATATTTGAATGCTAGCCGTTGCGGGCGAATTTAAATAAAGTTTAAAAAATGTTTGAATATTTGAATCCTAGCCGTTGCTGGCGAAAAATTTGAAAAATGTTTGATTAGCAAGAACGATTTGTGATTAGGCATCACCGAGCCATGTTTACTATTTGAAAACCAAAACAAAACATGCCAAAATCTTAGCATCACCTGCAAAAACTGCAACTATAGGCGTCGGCTTTTCCCAGATCTGCTGGCAGGAAGAATACCAAAATAGTACAGGAATGTTTGAACGAAAATGAGCAAAAAGTACCAAGGGTATGCGATCACCCTGTAAAAATGAACAAGTATGGGAATATTTTCCGCTTGAGGGAATTACCCTGTATGAATTGGAAAACGTTTGAAAAGGTTTGGGAATTAGAAAACGAGTAAGGAATTTAATTTATCAGATTCGACATCCTAAGACCGGTTTCTGCCTTTCGGCTTCGTCAGTTAGGCTTTTCGAATCCAATAAATAAAATTCCAAACTCGTACAAGTCAGTAGCTATATCCGCTATAAGATAAAATTTTTAGATGTGCTGCCATCTATGATTAGAAGAGAGTATTGACAATTATTAAAAGCAAAAAAAAAAAAAAAAAAAAAATAAAAAAAACCAATACACCGGGAATTTTTTGCTTTTAATAATTGTCAATACTCTCTTCTAATCATAGATGGCAGCACATCTAAAGGTTTGGGAATATTTTCCGCTTGAGGGAATCACCCTGTAAAAATGTGGAATTGTCAGAGAATATACAACCACTTGAACCTAGTATGGTTTAATTTTGTGATTTAAAATTAAACAATTATTATTAAAGAAGGTAAGTGAATTATAGAAATAATTTAGGTGTACCTACAGTCTACAGTAATTACTAGTAGGTAGTATTTTAAAAAAGTTGGTGTGGGTAAGGGGTGTAAAACAGCGTACCTTTCCAGATACGCGATCTGAATAACACAATCGGGTTAGTTTTGGCATTGTATGATGCACCAAACATTCGCCAAAGGGCACATGTGACAAATAATAAGGAGAAAACTGATTTTAAAATATTTTGGGTATATTACAAATTAAAAAATTACACTTTACTAATTTTTTATTAGTATTTTCCTTAGCCAAAACGTAGTATGTAACACCGCACCTGACGACAACCCAATATGCACATGTTTGTATTTAGAGTTGCCTACCCTCCTAGACGCGATTTAACAACGATACCGAAAAAGAAGAAAGACAAGTGACAAGTTTTTTGGCGCGCGTTATTCACACACGCCTAGAAGAGTCTTGTCAAGAAAGTGATTTTCTAGTTCTTTGTTTTACTATTGCTTTATAATTTTAATGTTTTGTTACTTCTCATTACGTTTTAGTGTATATTAAACTAATACCACTGATCTTTAACGGCGTTTCATCGAACAAAATATAGTGACCAATATCCCTTGCTATAAGTAGATAAAAGAGCTAATTCGTTCCATGTTGCAAAATTATAATTTGGGTAATTTTTTTGATCTTACTAACTTTGGAAACAAATATTTTCAACTCGAACAAATTAAAATAAAATAAAATCATTAAATTTCTAATAAAAATAAAAACATTACTCACACTCATATTCATTTGCAAGTTAACAATTCACAGTGACCGTGAGATCGAGGCCGGTCCGTTATTAGTCGGAATTGTTCAAAGAATTTCCGGTAATTTGAACGGAGCGCGAGGTCTGAACCAATAAAAACCGATAATTTGAATAGATCGCGAAGTCGGAACAAATAAAAAGTTAATTTCCACTACTGCGATTTCCGCCTGGTCCACAAAGCGAGCGAGGCGTGGAAGAAACGTGGTTTTTGACGCCATAGTCATCAGTCGTTCCTGCAGACTCATTAAGACTACATGTCGTACTCATATTCTACATTGAGATAGCAATCTATCATTTTTCATTATTTTCATCGAATAACATGGCATATTACATATAGAGTGCGGAAAGTGACACTTTTCACACGAGTGGGAAATATATCGCATCGTGCGACAATTCCACGAGTGTGAAAAATCACTTTCGTACAAGCAACGTACACTTTTTTTCATACGACCACGCGTGATAATTTTACCAAATACTGTGAAATGTAATAGTTATATTTGTGTATTTAGTTTAGTTTATATTATAAATAATGCTGTTTTATTTACAGTCACTGTTGTAGTAGAATACATACAAATATTGATAATTAACATTTATTTGAAAACAAAACAATAACGGTTGCGGTCGGATTATTTAAACTGTCAAACTGACACTTTGTAATTATGCAACAGGTTATCGATGTATTTATAATCTGATTATTTTGAAGTACTTATTATACTGAAAATTTCATACCAACATGTTTTAACCAATAAGAAGCTTTCGTTTCAGCTCGTTACTGTAGCAACCGAAAAACTTGACGATAGTATTTTCCTACCCTGGCTGTACCACAGCGATAGTATTTCTGTCAAGTGTCAAATTATAAAAATACACCCTTCTTACAAAAATGTCATGTTATAATTGTTTATATTAATTTGGTGTGAAATTTTCTTACCGAATCTCCCACGATCTTAAATTACTATCTGGAAATATCTCCTCAAGCATGAATTTTTTTAAAAAAATCCATGCTTTCAGAAATATTTCCGATAATAAATTCAAGCTCTATAGGGAGATTACAAGTGAAAATACAAGAAATGTCGATGTTTTATTTGACAACCATTTCAAGGTACTTCTGTAGTTTAAATAATTAATCAGTTTCTAGTGCAAAATTACTTAAAAGACCACAAGACAGTTTGAATTTTTCATAATTTTTTATTGTTAAAAATTCTTACAAGATATAGATACCTCAAATAAGAATTATTTACAAACATGCCGTATTAGCTCAGTGGTTATAGTGTCTGTAACTATTTGTAGATGCGCTACAATGCTTGAGAAAAACTTGGTTCGATTCCGTGCTTTATTTTTTTATACAAAAATGAAAAAATTTATACATGGTGATTTTTTTGGATGGCACATTAGATGTTATGGCAAAACTACTCTGATTAAAAATCTGATAATAAAACAAACGTGCGGAAAGTACCACTTTCCATCGGAGTAGAGAGTGTGATATCTGTTAGTTTCCTATGTGGTCGTAGGGCTGGAACAGCACGATTCCCGTCTAATTTTTTCTGTAGGAAATTAAGCAAACTACTTATGGTAAGTATCAATATATGTTGTCTTTCATTTCTTATATAAATATTTTCTTATATTAAATAAATATATGATTATTAATTATTTAAATATAATACATAAATTCAGATCTAGATAAAAAAGCCGTTATCAGTCGAGATAAGGTAAAATATAATTATCACACACAGATTCATTGAGATGCCACATGAAATGGTTAATACCAGGTACAGTTATTATTTGTAACTTCTTTTTCTCGTAAAGAGTCTTCAGTCCAATGGAATCTTGTTGGTAAATATAACGATCTTTTAGTTCTACCACAGTTCCATTTTTATTGTAATATCCAAATTGACTAAAAAAATAATAAGAAAAAAGATAAATTTATGGTTTATTTCGTAAAAACATCAAAAAATATATTATGTAAGTCCTTATAACGTTTTAAAGCGTTGGAAAAATTTACCAGTTATGTTATTTGCTTGGAATATGGAATATCGGCAATTTTTAACAATAAAAATTGATAAGCAAAAAAATCTTAGGGTGGGGGGTAATCGGGTAATTACCCCCCCCCCCCCCCCCGTTATTATTTTAGATCTAATTTAAAGTTTTTGTTAATCAAATACGTTTTCTAAAACAAATCTGATTTTGTTTTTGATTTTCCAGCTATTTTTTTCATACTAAAAAAATATAGCCATAGAAATTGCTAAAGCATGAAAATCATTGTTTTACTGGATATGCTAGAAATGTGTAGGTACTTCAGGTATGTGTAAATGTTTCAATGGATGGTGTGATGGATTATTTATTAGTTGAAAATTAGAGACAATTAACTGTTACTTCTTCTAGACTTCCTTCTTTAGTAATCCCTAGCGCAAAACTCAAATGCATGTTGACTCTTTCATGCTAACGAAGCAAACAAAGTATGAAAAAATATCGAGTTTGGAATTTAATTCATTTAATACGACATCCCAAGACCAGTTCCTTTATTTTGGCATATTCAGTTGAGCCACCAAATCAAATAATTAAATTTCAAACTCCCGTGAGGTTATTAGCAATATCCACAAAAAGACAGGGGGGGTGCTTTCACTGATAAATTCATTCAATGGTTATACAGGGTGTCCCAAGATTTTTTTTACAGGCTATAACTCAGGAACTAACGAATAGATTTTTTTGAAAATTGGGTAATCTTTTTGGGACCTACAGTAATTTCATCTGAGGTATACTCAATGAAAAAAATTAAATGGAAAGGGGGAATCAAACTTAGCTCAAATGAAAGGGTTTTTTATTTCAAATTCAACGGTGTATCACAATGAGGGTACCAAAGTAATAATTTTACCAAATTTTCAATTTAATGTTTATTTTCAACAATAACCAGTGATATTTAAAATGCCGCAATTATCATGTCCAAATTTACTTCTGATTGGCCTATTTTTACTTTTAACTAGTTTTTTGTAAGCTGAAGAAAACAGTTGAAAAATTGAAAAAAAATTGAAAAATTGAAAAAAAAAAAAATTGAAAATTTGGTAAAATTATTACTTTGGTACCCTCATTGTGATACACCGTTGAATAAAAAACCCTTTCATTTGAGCTAAGTTTGATTCCCCCTTTCCATTTAATTTTTTTCATTGCGATGACGTCCCTGCTTCTGTGATGACGTCACAGATACTCTGTATACCTCAGATGAAATTACTGTAGGTCCCAAAAAGATTACCCAATTTTCAAAAAAATCTATTCGTTAGTTCCTGAGTTATAGCCTGTAAAAAAAATCTTGGGACACCCTGTATATTACCCTATATAATTTAGAAAAAATAAGCCCAATCGAGTTTAGAGTTTACTTATTTGATTCAAACTAACAGGCACAAACCGATCTTGTGATGCCGAATCAAATTAATTAAATTCCACACTCGTCATTTTCACAAAAGTTGACGTTTCAAATGGCTCCTTGACAATAAAACTTGGAACAAGTTTTAAATATAAGAATCGCACTGATTACTTACCTAGACTGCCATGGCGTTATCACATTATCATCGGGTCCTCCAATGAGAACCAGCATATCAAGTTTAGTAAGACCCTTTTTAAATTGGTCACTTTTATTAGATGGTATCTCATTATTTACAAATGGTAAATATTGGGAGTAACTCAGGTACAACTCGTTGTGAAAGGGATCATTCCAATAATTACCCACAGAAGTATGTTGCCCAACTCTAGAATAAAACAATTCAAAAGCAGTTTCTAGAGCTAAACCTGGGAAATATAAATGCAGAAACTGCGCTGAAAAAGGTACATACATTAAAAGCGAGAGAAATTAGAATGTTTTAATCGTTCATACTTCCATACTGGCCTGCTTGAGGTCCACTAAGAGATATATATCGAAGGATTTTATGGTCTGGATTAGCTTGAAGAATAGTTCTACCTAAGAGCGCTCCTTGAGAGTAACCTTAAACATGTTATTTTTTAAATAACTAATTGCATACAAAATAAAAAATAAATATGGTAGGATGATTGGACCTTTTAGCAAGACAGTACCAGTTTTCAGACAAATTGGTATAAAAACTATTAAAATAGTGAACTTTTGATATTTAACGTATATTGGAACTCATTCACGCTTTGTTTATACTATTTTCCTACTAGTCACATAATTCCATTGGTCTCTGATTACAGAATTAAAATTTAAATAATAGTAAACAGTTTCAGAATGGCTAATGTTTAGAGGCACTTGCCTTGATACAAAAAATCTAGTTAAGAAATAATAAATAGAATTTATGTGATTTATTTTGTTTTCTGACTTTTCTTGCTTCCTAGGCAAATAAAATTTCATTTTTAAGCATGAATATTTCTATTAATTTTTTAGGAATTACAATTACCTGTCTCGATCAGTTACGGCCTAAGAGCAAAATGTTGTGGCCCCTTACAGTGAAAATGGGTATAGAAAACCCTCAAAAAAATGTTATTTGTATTATACTGCTATAAAACGAACAAAAGTTATAAACATATTCAAATGGCTAATTTGCATTAAAAAAATTTTACGGAATTATTTTTTCATGTTTTTTTCTCATTTATGCACACTCCTTAGGCCAGCTCTGGTCTTGATAAATGGTTTCCAAAAAACTGCTAAAACATCTTTCATATTAATTAATTCATTAATTTTTCTCTTTTAATGTCTGACAACGGGTCCGATCACCCAACCATACAAAATCAGTTTAATATAACCTTTGAATGTTAAGTGTTGATGTTGAATTAAAATAATAGGGATTTCAAAAATTATCCATACCTAAAAAATTTACACCTTCTGGATGTTTCATAGTAATATTAGAAATATTTTGATATATCTGTTGTGCTTGATACCACATGTTCTCAAGACTAGACCAACCACCGAATTCGTCAATATTATAAACAATTGTGCCTGGATGTTTCTTAAATAAAAAAAATTAATTAACAACGCAATTTACTAAAATTAATTAATACAAAAAGATACCTTTTCGATCCGATTTTTTATTAATACCATACTTTCCGATCCAGTAAGGATTCCATGTAATAAAATTACTGGTTTATATGCTATTGTAACACAAACACAAAAAAGTAAAAAAATGACTAGATACTTCATGGTCTTAGGTTGAATATTACGTATTTTTAAAATGATAAGATAAACTAAACTAAACTTAAAACAGCTTAATCATTGTTTTTTAATTAAAAACTATTTTTGTTTTGTTTTAAATACGTTAATTAGCCTTGAACAGAATGACGTGAATGACCTCACTTAATGATTGTCAAAATTACAACTCTTATTTTAATTACACTACAGCTTGTTGAATACACAATAAAAATTTGATCACAAAAAAAGAAGATTTAATTGGATACATTTATTGTATCAATTAAATAAAGATAATTCATTTCAATTTTTTTCAAAAAGACAACTAAATAAAAACTTATTAATTTATGAAATTATTCTTTAATGAAATAACAGTTAAAAATAATAATTTTATAGCAATTCAGCCACATAAGTTGGCTTACATCACGTAAGAAAGCCAGTTATTTAAAAAGAAGATTGATTTGACAGTAAGCTATCAAAATATTTTTTCTGCTTGATCAACACTATCAACAGGATTAACACGTCAAATTTATCAAAATTTGTAATTTCCTAATATGAATCAAGAGGATAAAATGATTGAAGACAACAATATAACTCTTGGTCAACCGTTAAGTGATTTTCTTTTACAGTTAGAAGATTACACACCCACAGTAAGTTGGCAACACATTGATGTTATAATTTTTTTTTTCGGTTGTTATAATACTTTAATTACATTATTAGTATAACAAAACAGGTACTTAACATTAGTAAAGCTTATTACAAATATAAATGCACCTAAGTGACTTAACACTTGTATGTGCAAGATACGTATAATTGTATATTTATATACATTTTTCTTAAATGTAAATTTAAAATAATAAAATTGTAGATTCCAGATGCTGTTACCAGTTATTACTTGAGAAGTTCAGGTCTCGAACCAAAAGATCCCAGGCTGGTGCGGCTTATATCAATTGCTGCTCAAAAATTCATATCTGATATAGCTAATGATGCTTTGCAGCATTGTAAAATGAGATCTACTAACTCCTCGAGTCACAGTGGCTCTAAGGTAAATATTAAACTGAAATAATTTAAATACAACAGTCTTAAACTTAGACAAATTGACCAAAGTTTAATTATACAGATTCATTTCAAATTCCCTAAAGAACATTGAAATTTTAGTTTATTAAACTTTTTTTTATTAACCCCATTTATTATACAATGTCCTTGTGAAGGACAATGAGTATTTGGTATGACTGTTACACGTAACATGAAAGGGATTGTTCTAAAAGTTTTGGTTAATTAAGACTAAAACTAATTGTTTACATCGTATTAATTCATGTTTATAGTTAATCTACTTAATTCTATTTCTCAAGTCTGTTGGCCTAAAGCTTTTTAATCTTCTCATCTCTGAAGTCTCTTCCATTAGTTGGTTGGGGAGCACATTAGGATGCACTTTGACACGTTCACTATATTTTTCAATATACTTCTGAATCTCCTTCTTTACTGGTGGAATATTTAGATCACTCGCAATTACGTTATTTGCAACATACCACTGGGCGTTCACGGTCATTCGAAGCACTTTACTTTGGAATCTCTCCAGAATGGCTAGATTTGTGTTGCTTGTAATACCGCATAGCTGGATACCATATGTCCAGATGGGCTTACGCATTACTTTGTTAGATGTAGATAGCTGGGATCTTCTGCCAATCGTCCAGTAAATATATGTTGTTACCAATTCAATCTTCATCTAAATGTATTCCAAGATATTTAACTGTATCTACGTGTTTTAATTATTTATTGTTAAATTTTATAGGAGGGCAATTCTCTGTTCTATTTGTGAAAGTTATGTGAACTGATTTGCTTTCATTTGTTCATCAGTTTATTAAACCTAAGGTCTAAATGAATGTTATTGAGTTAAATTAAGCACTGTCCTTCAATGTGGTGATATTATTTCCAAATCAATTGCTTGAATATTTAATCAAATTTTTCACTTTATTTTCAGAGTAAACAAGGCACCAAGGATAGAAGGTATTGTTTAACTATGGAAGATCTGACACCAGCTTTGGCAGAATTTGGAATAACAATTAAAAAGCCTCATTATTATGTTTAGTTTAGGAAATATTTATATGTATTATACCTCAGAGGTAAACTAAACCATGAAAAGATGTCATATAATAATGATAAAATATATAAAACTGAAAAATTGTCTTGTTATAGGTATATTTTTGTTTCATTTAATTAATAAGTAGACTAAAAAACTAAACTTTTTGCCACATGGTCTAGATTATCTCTCAAGGTTAGACTTGAAAAACTCAAATTGTGTATATGTTAACTAGTATAAAAAAATATACAAAATTTCAAACAAGATCTTTTAATAAAACATACATTTACCACATTTGGAAATAAAATCTTATATTTAATCTTAATACTAAGTAGAAATTGTACTTTAAAATATACTTATTAAATTCCGAAAAAGTAAATAATCTTGGATGGCTAAACAGTATATTTTGAAATTGCAAATATAGGGATTTATTGTCAACATTAGACTTCATTTGTCCAATTTTATTGAATTGTTTTTAAAGACTTAATATTTTTTTAATCTTAAAAAATATGTAATGAAATTTAATCAAAAGAAACTGAGGGCTGACCCGCTCCACTTAATAGACCTAGAAAGCTCAGAGTGGTGATACTTGATGATTGAGATTAGTCATTATATATACAAATAATATTTTTTATACACCGGGACATTACAAATAATCACTGATTCTCATCTAAAAATTTCTGTAATAGTGAATTTGCTAATGGAATTAACAGATATTCAGTACCATCCACTGACCTTTTGATTTTAAGCATTTTATGATCAACGAATTCTGTTAACTGTGCTCTCAATGCTAAATCAGAACTTACAATAAAAGATTCTCTACAAGACATATACAAATCCTTAAACGCTAAACCTTGGTGGTATTGATTCTTTGTATTCTCTAACTGATGTTTAACTATTAAAATATATATACTCTTAGAATTCGAGGTAAGAGATGCAAAAACATTCCTCAAAGATGATAGAGCTAAGGTACTGCTTTGTTGAACCATCATAGATTGTTCAAATGATGTTTCATCTAAATATGGAGCGAAAGAGGTAGCATCCCACCAAATGTAATTAAACTTGCTGAGTTTCTTATGGTCCCATATTAACGGAGCATTAATGTGATCTATAGATGCTATAAAGTGAATGTTATTTATTGAAGCCAGTCTTGCAAGTATATTTTGGGATTTTCCATTCCTAAGAGTTTCCCCTTCGATGTTGTGGATTATTAGATATAAATGATTTTCTGGAATATTTTCCATTTCTTGAACAATCAAATCACAAGCCTCTATGTGATTTCCAGGTTTTTCTTCTAATTCTAACAATCCCAAAATTGCATCTAAAATATTTTTTATAGAAAGACTAGGGAAATATCCATTTACTACAATCACAGGTAAATTTTTCAAGTACATATTTTGAAACTTATTAAGTATGTGCCTTTTAGACCCTAAACCATAAAGCAGTATATTAAAATTTTCATTTAAGAAGTATAACCATTTTTTAAAACAACTTTCATTAACTTTGTTTAACTTTAGCACAGCATCTTTGTGAATCTCAGTCAGTTTTGACTTGCTTAGTAATTTTTGTAATTGATACTGAGGTAAACGGGGAGTTTCAAGTTTTTCTAAAGTGTTGTTTGATGTAACAATTTTCTTTGAAGCTGTTTTCTCAAAATATTCATCAGTTTTGATGTTGTAATTTCTACTTCTTGACTGCACATTTTGTAATTTTGCTTCTTTAAATACCAGTCTCTTTCCTTTTGTCTTATCATCTGAATCAGAACTATCTTCAGATTCACTACTGCTACTTTCAATGCTCTCTTCAGAAGAAACTTCAAATTCACTCTCACTGTCTTCTTGTAACATTTTTTCAATGATTTTCTTTGCTTGTTTTCGAACAGTACGTGGAGTTTTTAGGATGCATGCTTCTGCTACTTTCTGAGCTACATCATCTTTAGTTTTTCGTTTTTGAAAGCTAAAAAGATCTTCCCCATGTACCACTTCATTTTCATTGAGTATTCTTGGTTTTTGAATATCTTCGTGGGTATATCCTTCATACATATTTTCATCTGCATCCTCATCATCACTAATTATTGACGAAACGAGACCAGAATTCTGAATTTTGAGAGAGCGTAAAGATTCTAATGCTTTTAGACTTGGTTTTTTCGGACGAGCAGTTCGACGAGAAGGTGTGGATGCCATATTTTTACTTGTTAAACACTATTTTAAATTTTAATGCACAATAACAATAAATAAAGACGTTTTGCAAGATTCCCGCCAATTTAACCAGTAGTTCCTCTGTTTTTAAGTGATCTTTTACCATATAATAAAATGTTTCTTCTTTTAAGTAACTGATCTCTTACTTTTTATTCATGAAGAATTTTTTAGGTTATGTCCAACTTTGAGATGATCTATCAACATTAACTTTTTGATTTAGATTTTCTATTTTATTAAAAACACTAGAAATGAGTGAAGAGCCATTTAAAATGTATCCTTTTTAAAATTGTATTTAAATGTTGTTCGTTCAATTGTACTTTCCTTAATTGAGTTTACAGTGAAATTCAAATTCCTTTGCAGAGCAAAAGGATTGCAGAAATAGCTTACGACGTTTTGAGAGTAGACAAGGAACCTAAGAGAAGTGAAGTCACGAAAATACTCAGGATAGAAAATAATATATTAATAGCGTAAGTTAATTACTCGCTTTATTTTTCGTTATAGGAAATACTGAGAAATTTGTATCTTTTACCTTTTGAATATTTGTATACTAACAATAGATACATCTTTTAGAAATCTTTCTGCAAAACTTGCACGCCAGTTGAGAGTCGCTGTGAATGGATTGTTTGAAAAAATAGATCTTATATGTGGTACAGTTGAACTTTTAGGACCCCCTGTCAGTGAAAAATACGACTACTACTAAAATGCCGGAACACACCCCTGCACCGACTCCTAGCAGGGCTGTGTATGGATATGTAATGTACCTGTCTTTTAGAATATTCTTTATTACTTACCTTATTTGGGCCATAATTCCAGACAAGTATTTTAAAGCAATTGGAATCAAATTTCTACCTCAACAAAATTGGGCATTAACAATCCCTATATATTTATTAACAGTATTGCTGTTTACTGCATTCATTATATACCCAGGTTTAGGTCTTTTGATGACTCCTCATATTGATGACATTCAGACAATCAAAGATAAAATTGGAGAACAAAGACGGAACAATGCAGTAAATTTAATAACAACAGAAAGAAGTGAAAGGACCTGTATATGCAAAAATAAGCATGATTGTTCTAAAGATGTATATCTTAAAATTGAGCATACCTTTATTAATAATACAATACCTGTGGTAAAAGATTTGGAAATTTGGGACGTTTCAGATCATTTGCATTTAAACTAATAATTTTTACTAGTAAATAAAAACATAGTTTAATATTTTAGTTTTCATTTACACAACATATACCCCTATAACAGATGTAGCCAACTTTTATGCCGCCTGTATATTGATACCATGCCCTATCTATTTAAATACTTTGGGTACTGGCTTCACAATTTCAGAAATAAAATCGAAAATTTGGTTTTTCCATTATATCTCGAAAAAAATTCGAAAAACTAATAGCACCACGTGAAAGAGTGCAAAATTTTACTAAAAATGATATTTTAAAAAAGAACTTGTTTTACTATAAAAAATTATTAAAAATAAGAAAGCAACTTCGAAAACTAAAGTATCTTTGCCTAAAATATACGCAAAGAAAAAAAAAGAAAGCATTTTAAAGAGGAGACTAAGCTTTCTCAGGAAGCCATTAGTTTTTATTTTTTTTTTTTGTTTTCTCATGGAAAATTTGACCGGAAGTTATAATTTCTAAAATTTCACTGAATAGAGGCATAACAAAAAAATCCTTGGACATTTATCATCATTATCTCTGTTTAATAAAACTTTTTTACAACATTCATTCGAAGCAATTTTTATTTTCAAAATAGTGTTTATTTATTTATATAAATCAATTTCTAAATTATTTATAACTTTATTTAAAAAAATATTAATTTCTGATTTATATACTATTTTGAAAATAAAAATTGCGTCGAATGAATGTTGTAAAAAAATGATCATTTTAAAACATAATTTTTATTAAACAGAGATAAAGTTCATCATTTTAATTATATTTAAATCTAAAGTATAAGTATAATGATGGTAAATGTACAAGGATTTTTTTTGTTATGCCTCTATTAATAAGATATCTTCAGTTTTATAAAAATCAGTGAAAATTTTAGAAATTATAACTGCCGGTCAAATTTTCTATTTGTATTCAACGGCTCGGCGCGCGTAGAGTTTTCGAATTTGCTTTGTTATTTTTAATAATTTTTTATAGTAATACAAATTCTTTTTTAAAATAACTTCTAATATAATTTTTAGTAAAATTTTCCCTCTTTCACGATTCACGTGGTGCTATTAGTTTTTCGAATTTTTTTTTTCAAGATATAATGGAAAAACCGAATTTTCGAAGTTGTGAAGTTAGCATACACTTTAAGCAAAGATTTTTTTATCGTTTTCTACACCTTAAGTACTTAAGTGTCAAGTTTCATCGATATCACGTTTTGTGCGAGCTTATAAAAAACAAAATAAAATTTATTACGCGCGCTTATGGTCATTTGCAAACAAACAATTCACAGTATCCGTGGGATCAAGACTCGAGTGGGTCCGTTATATAAGAGCGCAAAGTCTGAACCAATAAAAGCCGGTAATTTTGAATAGACCGCGAAGTCTGAACAAATAAGAATATGTTTACCACGTGATTTCCGTCATCTCCGAAGCGAGTAAACGAAGAATGGTTTTTTGACGCCATTGCTGTCGTTCCTAAACACTCATTAAGACTACATGTCGACCTCAAATTTTACAAAGAGATAACCTATCATTTTTCATTCTTTTCATCGAATAACAAATTGATTCCACATGAGTTTGTTTTCTGAGCAATTGCTTGCTAATAACTAAGCAATAATTGTAACTTTTTTACTTTGTAAATTGTTAACCTGTTCAAAGGTAACCTAATATATGGAGTTTTGTTAAATGTCGCATTTCATTCTACCTCTTCAGTCTACGAGAACGAACATGAAGCAGCTAATGCAAGCAGAGACAACTATGAGACGGGTAACTTAATAGGAAAAAGTGTTCAGCAGCCCATATAAATTCTATATATAACTTTCTTTTTCTCTTACAATAATCTGGACATAAATCTATCTCCGTTGTTCAGGAGGGAGGCAGCCGTTGAGGTCGCTGGTGTTGCATATTTTGTGATTGACGTTTGAGGTTTTCGACAGTGTCAGACGTTGGATGTTATTGGTTGTTGATATGTATTTGAAGAATCCATTTTGTTTATTTCTCTGTGTGTGATATTGTTGTGTTGATTAATTTTAGTTTGTATAGTGATGATTGCGAGACTTTTAAAAACAATGGTGAATTCTTGCTTAATTTGTGGTTGCAGTGACGTCGAAGTTTAGAAACTGCGTTGTTTTCCAAGAAATAGTGACATGTAAGCATTTTTATCTTCATTTAATTAAGCAATACACATGCAAAAAATACAGTTTTATTAGTAATGATTTTAATTCATATTAGGTGCAACATGTGGTACCAAAGTCTGGGTGTAACCTATCCAAACATTAATATGAGGAACTACACAATCTGCAGAAATCATTTTAGTAGAAATAATTATACTAATGAAATTGGTTGGAAGTTAAAACCAAGCGCTGTACCACTTAAATTCAAAGAGGCAGATCTCAACACTGTAAATGTAGTGGAAGAGGGCGGAATTAAAGTCCAGTGCTCTACAGCTGAGCCACCAACCCCCATTATTTTGTATAATTGTTAGTGTAGTTTGTTATTCTGTATCTTAAACAATACACAATTTATAGAAAGCAAAAAGAGTTTGGTCTATCATTTTTCTAAGTCTAAATATTAATAATCTAGTGTAATTTGTGTTTCTTTGGCAAAATTTACAGGGGCAATAAAAACGTTATTTTCACTACACATATTGAACTGTAATTTTAACATTTTTCAAGTTTGTAGTAAATGACAGTTTTTATTGTCCTGTAAATTTTGTATAGAAACATGATTTATTTCTAATATATACATTTTTGGGTCCAGTATAATTTTAAATTTTCCCGCCACTGATGAATGGATACTCACAGCAGGAAGAGGCCTTGAGAAAGAAGAATATTGACTAGTGCGCCCTCTCCTATTGCCTTCCGTTTACAATCGCCCAAAAAACTTTTACCGAACAAGAATAATACATTGAGTTGCCCGTCTCATAAGTTGTCTCTGATATTAAAAGCAGCAAAAAACAAAATACATCACAATCTAGAATCCAACGTAAAAATAATAGACCCGAAACAACCCGAATCGTCTCGTTGTGTGTTATCGGCACGAAATAAATACACCGTTGCCAGATGTGGTAATCTAAAATAGATGGCAGCACTTACCAATGAAGTAAAAATTATGTTTGCCATTTGGATTTTAGAGAAAACTAGAGATTTTTATGAAAAAATTATATAGTAAAAAATAATGCATTTTATGTTCCTCATGTAGGAACTTCAAAATTATATCATATAATCCATTTTAAGAAAATATGTCATTATGACATACTAGCTAACTACATAATATTGAAGTTCCTACACGTAGATTTATAAAATAATCTGTCCCCTGAAAGGAGAAGATCTAATTTTATTTATTAAAGTCAGGAATCCTAATACAGATTTTCCAATATGGTGACTAGTACTCAGGCCTCTTAAATAACAATTTTTGTAAATCAAAATTAATATGAATATTTTTTAAACGATTTTTAGTGATTTTCTAATAAACGGTAGGACTATTTTCATTTTTTGGTGTTGGCGATCACGTATTGGCACAATGTGGCAACCATAGACAAATAAAGGTTTACTTGTTACTTTATCTATGGTGGCAACACTCAGTTGAGTTGACACTGACGATATCTGATATTTAAATTGATAAACGAATCTTTTCTTCAACCGTTTCTGTTCGGTAATGTTTGTGGTTTATAGTGCTTAGAATTATGTCTGCTTTGGAAGAACAAATAGAAACACAAAAAAATGATTATATTAGGAAAATAACTGAATTAACTGCACCTTTAAATCAGGTATACACTCACAATAACATATACTTCGTTTTTTATTGTTTATATTAGTTTTTGCTAGTCAAGTATGTTTTTTGTTTAGTTCAATTTGAAAATGATATTTCTTATATTTTTTATTCTCATCACTCAGCCCTTCCTGGTTCTCATTTATTAAAAGAATATTAAATCCACCTTATTTTAGTAAAAAAAGTATACTTGTTATTAACCTTAAAACTTAACGTTTTACGATACTCGCATTTGAAGTATCAGCTTACTGATTACACTGGTGGGCAAAAAACTTTTTTTCTGGCCCTGACACCATTCTTGCTGATTCTTATGTAAAATGACCTCCTGAATCCGAATATGATCTCAATTTTCCCCCATCGCCCACCGTTTTCGGGGGGTGGCCCTCACCTATTTTGATCACTTTTTCATAATTTGGAGGAATAAAAAAAAAAGGTGGGTGATGGGAGAAAACAGATCGGATTCAGGAGGTCATTCTACATAAGAATCAGCAAGAATGGTGTCAGGACCAGAAAAAAAAAATTTTTGCCGACCAGTGTAATCATGCAGCATGATACATTGCAAAAAATAAATCCTAAAATTTAACATTTAACACCCTGTATATATCTTATTAGCAACATTTTATTAGAGCAAGTTGGTTCAAATCGTAATATTTTAAAGTGAGGAATCTACCATACTTCTATGTACAATTACTTAAGGACCACCCTGTATATAAATACTTTTTTCAGCAGTGATGGGGTAAATATACAGGGTGACCAAGGGTTAAACCGTCAAACATTCAGGATCGGGTTTTCAGGAAAAAATAATATTTTTTATTCCCATAATCATGGGTCTTACCTTGCCTTATTTTTAGAACAAAAGAATTTTTTTATGAATTGCTCAAAAACAATTTGGCTGATTTTGATAAAACTAGGCATGCTTACTTGTGGCAATAAGGGGCTTCTTTCAATATCATTAGAATTAAATTATTAATTCCGGTGAAGTCCCACAAGGTAATCTAATTAATATTTTTTGCCACTTCAATTTTATTCGTATCTCGTTTCGTTTTTAAGAAAAAAATTAAAAACTGCGAAATAAAAATCTAATTTTTTTCCTGAAAAACCGATCCTGAACGTTTAACGGTTTAACCCTGGGTCACCCTGTATACAATGTCAGCTATTTAAATACATTATTTTATTCAACAACTATTTGTTAATTATTAATATAAGATTGAACTTTGGATGAGCATTATTCAAAGGTGCAATTTTCTTCGACAACTATATTCCAATGCACTGACATCAAATCTAGGCCTGTTAATCAATTGGTAGATGTATTATTCCGCAAATATGATTTCAGTCTTTTCATCGTTGAGAAACTTGCACAGATGCAGTGGTAACGGGCAAAACAGCTAAGATTTGGATTAGCGTAAAAATATTCGGAAACAAACAAGGATCTGCTACCTTTAAAGTATCAACTGCACTTTGAGGAAGACAGGAATCTATTTTTTATCATTTCACTGTTCAAATATCCCATTCACTGCGTAGAATAACCGTGTTTATTTTTTGTAAATCATCTGAATATAGTGTGTCTACTTAAGATGGAACCATATGGGAAACTTTTTTATTATTTGTTTTGTGAAATAATTTATTCTTCATAAAAAGATCTGCATGGTCCAAAACTTAAAATACAACTATCAGATGTTAAATTTTTGCAGTCGTATACGAGGTTTGTCAAAAAATTTGAATGTTGTGCAAGAGTAAAGTATCTTTATTTTTTACAATTCAGAAAAATGTTATAAAGTAAAGTTGTTTTGAATTAAAAGTTATGTTCAAATATGCAATTACAGCCATTTATTATGAAAATTCAGGTTTTGTGATTATTTACTAATCATTCCGTATTAATTATTCGGGAGGGATACAATTTATCTCTCTTATCTGTTAAAAATATGATAACCTTTCTATGTATTACTGATTTTTGAACAACCTTGCAAAATTGTATCCCGCCAGAATAATTAATACGGAATAATTAGTAAATAATCACAAAACCTGAATTTTCATAATAAATGGCTGTAATTGCATATTTGAACATAACTTTTAATTCAAAACAACTTTACTTTATAACATTTTTCTGAATTGTAAAAAATAAAGATACTTTACTCTTGCACAAAATTCAAATTTTTTGACAAACCTCGTATACGACTACAAAAATTTAACATCTGATAGTTGTATTTTAAGTTTTGGACCATGCAGAGCTTTTTATGAAGAATACATTTTTTCACAAAACCAATAATAAAAAAGTTTTCCATATGGTTCCAACTTAAGTAGACACACTGTATAACTTAATTGTTGGTTCAAAAAATTTTATTATAAACTTATAGAAGTTTCGTCCTCCCCCTTGGCTACGCCACTGCATCACATAGAAATTTAGTTGTCGGTTAATGGTCCAATAATCCACTGCTTGTACCAGAAAAATATGTTCTTATTGCAAACAAAACATATGTTCAAAATATTCAAAAATGTTTAATATTATTTTTGTTTTGTTCAAGTTTAATTTCTTGTACTTTATGCCCTAAAATTTATTTACAATTTTTAAGTATTGCCCAGTAATTAATTGTTAATAAATATACTTTGATCCATTGTTCTACATATGTTTTCTTAATACACATTTTTTTCAGCTTCTCAATGACAAATTATACAATTTTCTTAAATATGCTGAAACTAATGACTCTTATTATTTGGTAAAGGAAACAGAAAAGTTAAGAGGTAAGTTTTAGTTTATAATTAATGTTACCTTTTAATTAATATTATAAATAATAAATTTGAAACAAATGTCCTGCTAATGGAACGCTTATGACAGATATTATATACCAAAGTTTAATTAATATCTTGTTGTAGATTTAGGAGTGTACCTAACCTTACACTAATAGTAATAACTAAATATTCTAATGTACTGGGCGATGCGACTCTGCATGCCACACAACGATCAAATAGCGTTGATGAAAGTGCTGCTCCATCAGCAAGAATTATTAGGATAAAGAAAGTTAAAATTGATTATCTGGACGTTCTCCAAGCAGCGCCAAGGAGATCACCCCGATCCAGATCGAAGCCTAGGCGCTACATTGATGAACAGGTAATTCGAATTACTTTGCTTACAAGAAAAATATACTTTTTCTAATCTCAGTTGAATATTTGTTACCTTCAGCTCAATATAATTAAATATTATTCCCTATATAAAGTAAACAGTAGACCAGATTGAGTAGAAACCAGCGGTGTTAATGTTTTTATCGTTTTTTTTTTTTCGGGAGAACTATACTAAACTGTTTTTCTTAGTTTCAAATGCCTTCAAAACCCGAGAAGATCAGAAAAAATAGCCCAGCAAAGAATGCTATCGATGATGTACAGCCTAAAAGCGATAAACCGATAATAAGCACACGTACGACGAGACAGACGAAGAAACAAGATCTAGAAAACACTAAAATAGAACCAAAAGTAGTATTTACAAAGGAAAATGGAATAGAGCATTCTAAAAGGACTAGATCGACTTCAAGGGAGAATGTTAATGTGGTAAGAAAAATATTTTATTGAAATTTTTACTTTTCAAGAACCTGACGCATGTCCAAATGTGACATTTGCCCAAATGTGACACCTGTCAAACCGTGACACATATCAAAAAAATATCTTTTTTTTATTTTGATTTAAAACTTTTAATTAGACGCAGACGATAAAAAAATCCACCAATTTTTAAAATTTTTAAATTTTTTTGAATTGAAAATTTTTGAATTTTTAAAATTTTCTAAATTTTTTTGAATTTTTAAAATTTTTTAATTTTTCCATTTTTGGAATCTACAGAAAAACATTTTTAAAAATCTACTTCTCTTAGAATCAACAATTCAATTTTCTTCGTTTTTGAGGTGACCCTATGTGAAAAATCTAAGAGTTTGACATCTGGTGATCTTACTGGCCATTTGATTGTACCATCTCATCTGCAGCCTTGCCGAGTTACTGTCAAATTGACATATCGTAGCCGTTTATACGAATTTTTTCATTTGTCTTATCCAAGTATCCCAAACTTATGGTTTTTTTAAAAATTTTAAATCTTTGAATTTTTAAAATTTTTGAAGCTTTGAATTTAATTTTTTTGAAATTTTAAAATTTCTGAATTTTTGAAATTTTTCGAATGTTAAAATTTTTGAATTCTTAAATTTTTTTTGAATTTTTATAATTTTTGAATTTTTGAAATTTTTCAAATATTAAAAATTTTGAATTTCGAAAATTTTTGAATTTTTAAAATTTTTGAAATTTTTCGAATGTTGAAAATTTTGAATTTCAAAAATTTTTGAACATTTTAAATTTTTTTGAATTTGTGAAATTTTTCGAATATTAAAAATTTTGAATTTCTAAAATTTTTGAATTTTTCCATTTTTAGAAAAACATTTTTAAAAATCTACTTCTCTTGGAATCAACAATTCAATTTTCTAGTTTTTTTTAATTCTTCGGTTTTGAGGTGACCTATATGAAAAATCTAAGGGGTTGAGATCTGGTTCTAAAAAGTTGTCGGTATTTTCAATGAGAAAAATACCTTTTGCAAGTTTTTTGCTATATTGCCTTTTTAAACATTGTTTGAAGATGATATATAAAGTGGACTGTATAATTTTCGTTTTTCCAGAAAAACTCCGAATAAACCACACACGTTACAATTAACAAGTTTATTAAACTTTTAATGATTACAGAAAAACGTAACAAATAAAATTACTATAAATTGATTTACGTTACGTAGCCACTCAGTTGAACAGTCAAAACCACATTTGCTAAACTAACTTCTATTTTGGACTTAAATAATTTAAACTCATTTTTATAAAAAACCCAATTTATTTATGTCTATTCTCTTTGATAGCTCAAATTATAATCCTTCTCAATCATTCATTTCACCTCAAAACATATATTAATTCCCATCTATCAGCGCAAAGTACTTCAGGTAGCAACAGTGTTATTGCTGATTAAACAGTATTCATAAGTCAATAACACTATACCTGGAGTCGATGCACTAATAGAGGAAATTGTGAAATATACTAACTAACTAAATAATTATTAAATATCTAAAATAATAAATATCATTACACCTCCAAAGGGCGAGAAAAAAATGTTTAGACGTCTATAAACATTTTTTTTTTATTTATCATTCATAATATAACTTTATCCTATTTTTATGTACTTCTACAAGCTTATCATTAACATTAATAACTACATTAGGGGACTTTTGTTCAATAATTACAAATGGACCCTTAAATAATGGTTCCAACTTAGTCCCAGCATCGTTTCTTAATAAAACTTTATCGCCTACTTTATAATTTACAATTTTTGTTTTCTTGTCATAACTTTCCTTCCTTTTGTCTTTTGATAACATTAAATTATTTCTCGCATCATCACAAGCTGTTTGAATTCTATATTTTAGTTCAATAGGGTAATCATCAAAATTATAAATAGTATCAATTTGATCAGTTAAGTTAGATGGCAAAATAGCTGTTTTTCCAAATACAAGTTCATGTGGTGTATATTTGGTTTCAGTATGAACAGTATTGTTGTAAGAGAAACTCCAATAAGGCACCCATGAACTCCATGAATTTGGTTGTTTAGCTACCTGCATACGTAAATAAGCTCCCAAATTTTTATGTGAGTTTTCTAAGGACCCTAAAGTTTCGTGATGATAAGCGGTTGAGTTTAAATGTTTGATATTTAAAAGTTTACATGTTTCTTCTAAAATAGACGACAAAAATTCTGTGCCCTTGTCTGTTACAATTTCATTAGGAACCCCATATCGCAAAATATAATTTTCAACAAATGTTTTCGCTACTGTATAAGATTCCTTATTTTTAATAGCGTAGCATTCAACAAATTTGCTTAATTCGCATTGTATAGTTAAAATGTATTTATTATCGATATCCTGCTCTAAAGGACCCACTAAATCGAGATATATTTTTTGTAGAGCTGATTTAGCAGTGGTAGTGATTTTTAGTGGCTCAATGTTACGCTGTGAATGCTTGTGTCGTTGACAATCATCACATTTTTTCACGAAACTTTCCACGTCATTCCGCAGGCCTGGCCAGAAATATGTTTTTCTTATGTTATTAAACATCCGATTAACGCCAGCGTGACCTGACGAAGGTAACAAATGATAGTCATTTAATATTATTTGTCTTTTTTCTAATTCTAAAACTTCTTCATTACATTTTACAATTGATATTTTTAAATTAAACTTCTTTATTTTTTCAGGGAATTTAATAAGTTCATTCAATAAGTACATGCACTTTTCATCTTTTACAATAATTAATTCCGGAATATTAAATTTATTACACATTATTTTCAGATCTCTCAACGTAGTACCTAAGTCTAACGATGATGGAGTATTCTGTTTTATGTAAATAATTCGCGAATTTTCAATTAAAATTAATTTCCCTATTTTATAATCATATTTTTTATTTTTGGTTATTTTCTCAAAATCTTTTTGTAACATAGGACAAAGTTGAAAAGAATACTTTGGACGCCTTAATAATTCTATGAGTCCAGGGTGATCAGTCCTTTTCTCTAGATTAGAATCAAGACTACCAATAATATTTTTATTTGCTAGCTTTGCCTGTGCTCTAGTTACCATATAAGTAGTTTCTTTCATATTTGGCTTCATATCCTTCAAATCATCAGAAGATAATTCGACCCGGGACAAAGCGTCTGCTACTACATTATTTTTGCCTTTAATGTATTTTATAGTAAAGTCGTATTCCTCAAGCATTAACCTAAATTTAGTAAGTCTACTCGAAGGGTTTGTCATTCCAAAAAGATACAAAAGTGGACGGTGGTCACTATATATAACGAAGCGTCTAGAATACAGGTACGGTCTGAAGTGATTTACTGCCCAACATATACTTAAAAGTTCCTTTTCAATTGTACTATAATTTTTCTCACTTTTGTTTAACACTCTACTGGCATATGCAATAGGTTTATCATTTTCATTAGACAAAACGGCACCAATGGCATAACCTGATGCATCGGTATTTAAGATAAAACAATTATTTTCTGAAAAATTCGGAAACTGTAAAATAGGTGGATTTTGTAAGGCTTGTTTTAAAATTTCAAAGGATTTTTGGCATTCTGAGGTCCATTCAAACTGTACCCCTTTTCTAGTTAATTTATTTAAAGGACTAGCAATATCTGCAAAATTTTTGACAAATTTCCTATAATAATTAGCAAATGCTACAAATCTCTTAGTTTCATTGGAGTCTTTGGGAACGGGATAATTTTTTATGGCTTCGGTTTTTCTAGGGTCTGGTGAAACACCTTCTGCCGAAATAGTGTGTCCCAAATATAAAATTTCTTTTTTCAGAAATTCACATTTATTTGGATTAAGTTTTAAATTTACGTCTCTTAATCGTTGGAAAATTTTAGATACATTTTTGTTGTGATTTATTAAGTTATTACCGAATACTATAAGGTCATCTAAATATATGAAACAAGAATCGTAATTTAATCCCGACATTGCAATGGTCATAGCTCGTGAAAATGAAGAAGGACTAATTTTTAATCCTTGAGGTAATCTGGTCATTTGGTACTGCCCTCGGTATGTGCTAAAGGCTGTACAGGGTCGACTGAGTTGGTCTAACTCTATTTGATAATATCCTTGGGAAAGGTCAAGATGAGAAAAATAAATAGCACCGGACAAAGAGTCTAAAATATCAGTAATTGAAGGTAACGGAAATTTATCATCTTCTATTTGTTTGTTCAATAACCTGTAATCTAAAACTAATCTCCATCTTTTAGTCTCATTCAACGATGGCTTTGGAACAAGTAAAATAGGCGATGAAAATTTTGATCTCGTCTCCTCTATAATACCGTCTTTTAACATTTTGTCTACTTGACGATGAATTTCATCTTTTTGAGCAAAGGGTAACCGATACGGTTTAACAAAAACCGATTGAGCCGGGTTTTTTAGTGGTATATCTGATTTATAAATATTTGTAACAGTTAAAGGATCATTTTCTAAATGAAAAATATCAGAATATTTGACACAAAGCTTTTCAATTGTACTTTTTTCATCGTTATGCAAATAATTTAATTTTAAACAGTTTAACAATGAATCAGCACGACTTACGGATAAATTATCTCCGTTTTTAATTTTCCCTAAATTGTAATTTTCTAATTTGTCTAATTTTGGTATAAAATTTTTAAGATTTACCGGTTCATCTCTAACATTTAAAATCTTAACAGGGATTCTATTACAATTATCAGGCTTAACTAAAATTCCAGCTACAAAAACGCCTTCGCATAATTGTTCTGGTAATACGATACTCTCATCTTTGATGTTAGTATGAAAAAATTTAATTATTTCGCATCTTGGCGGAATTAGCATATTAGATAATTGTTTAGAGTGCATTGGAAGTGAAATTTTGAAACCGTCAATCCAGAAAGTAAATAAAAATGTTTCGTAGTCTATACATGCAGCATATTTATTAAAGAAATCTGAACCTATAATACCATGCATAGAGTTGTCAAATTCATTCATCAGCAAAAATGTATGAGATATTTTTTTTTCATTATTTACATGTAAAGTAATATTAGCTGAGCCATGTGACACCGTTGACCCAGTGACTCCTTGAATTTGGACCTTCTTTGTAGAATCTATAATTTCATGTTTATGTAAATATTTTGAAAATATTAAACTTACTGAGGAACCTGTGTCTAATAAAAAATTTAGTTTTAATCCATTATAATTAAATTCAACAAAATTTAGTCCATTAACATTATAAACTAAAAGATTTTTAGCATATTTAGGCACGAAAAAACGTTTGTGACGTAGAAGGTTCATTTTCTCGCGGGTTTTCATTTACATCTCGTATGAAATAATTTCGATGACTATTATTTCCGCGATAATTATTAAAATTGGGCCGACTGTTAAAATTGCCTCTTTTATTACACCTATAATTTGTGTAATTACCTTGTCCCCTAGTATTGAAAGATGTGTTTCTGCGAAACTGATTATCATTTGAATAATTATTACTTTTATTATTATATTGATTTTTTCTTTGACTTGAGGAATTATGACTTTTCATAAAAAACATGTTTTGTTTGGGTATTTCTTCGTCTTGTGCACCCTGAATGGCATCGCTAAGTTTAGTATAATTTCTAGATTTAACTATAGTTTTCAAATCGTTATTTTGTAGACCATTCGCGAATGCATGGATTGCAATTTTTTCATTAACTACTCTTAAAGTTTCCATTGAATCTACATTGCCATCGGCTTCACTAATCGTTAAATTAACTAATAATTCTTCAACATATCTACCGAAACTATCAATTGATTTTCCATTTTGTTTAGCATTATGTAATAGATTTGATAAAGTTGAAACTGATTTTTTAGTAATGAAATGCAATCTCAAATCAGAAATTAAATCCTTATTTGTATCATAATTTTGTTTTAATCTAATTTTAGCATTTTCTGAAAGGCGTGTCTTTAAAACAAAATTGGTTAAAAGTTTTTTACCATTCGCATCTAGTAATGAGTCATATAATTCAATGTTATCAATTAGACTTTTTGTTACATTTTCATTTCCGTTCATAACAGGAATTAAACCTGTGGCAGTTTTCAAATCAAATTTTTCTGACATGTTTTCTACTTCAGCACTTAGATCTGAATTTGTATTATTACCTTCAGTTACATTTGTTAATCTCTCTTGTAAACACTTTCACGCACATTTTATTAATTTTTTCACTTTAAACCGTCACTTTTACACTAATTCTTGACTAGCCGTAATTTCTCTTCGGATCTTCCTTTCAAGCCGCTTCTTACACTTTCCATATAGATAAAAGATGACAACTGCAACTGCTATAATAACAACTCCAATTTCCAATATCTCTTTGATGGAAACACTTCCATTTTGTTGTGGACTATTTGTCTGTCCTCCGCTATTTCCTGACTGGGCTATAACAATTTCTTCTTTCTCTTCCTTTGAATATGTATTTCCAGCCATATTCTTACAACTTTACAAATAAAATTATCATTTTATTTTTTCTTTTCCTAATTTCCGACTGGCAGGATCGCCATGTGATAAACTAACTTCTATTTTGGACTTAAATAATTTAAACTCATTTTTATAAAAAACCCAATTTATTTATGTCTATTCTCTTTGATAGCTCAAATTATAATCCTTCTCAATCATTCATTTCACCTCAAAACATATATTAATTCCCATCTATCAGCCAAAGTACTTCAGGTAGCAACAGTGTTATTGCTGATTAAACAGTATTCATAAGTCAATAACACTATACCTGGAGTCGATGCACTAATAGAGGAAATTGTGAAATATACTAACTAACTAAATAATTATTAAATATCTAAAATAATAAATATCATTACACACTGTCGGAGTACTTGAATTTAAAATATATTTTTTGCCGCATAAGAGGGCACTTGATTGTGTCAGAAAATTTGTAAATTACGTTGCATTTGTCCAACAGAGCAGACCTGCTTGGTTCGCAGCGAGGAACGTACGAATGAAAATTATTAAAACTGATCGAGGGACCGCGTTCCTGTCTCGTCCCACCCCCCCTTCTCTGGATTATTGAAAAGTTTGTTTTTGCTCGATATTTTGAGAAAATTCTCACCCCTTGAGGATTATTTTCTTTTCGTGCTAAAAATGTTTTATTTATTATCATTTGTTGATAAGTAAACACATAAAAATCTCCTTTTTTAAATTCAATTTTATATCTTTCATGATTTGTTTTTATTCTACTGTTTACTTTGTCTATTAATACTTCATAATTTTCTTCATTTTCAAACTTCCAAGGTCTTTTTAGACCTACGTTGGGCGCCATTAAAAATAATATTGTGGAATTTTTGAAACGCCGTTTTTGCAAAAAATATTAGGAAAAAAAAAGCATAGGGACAACTTTTGTAGATAATGAACTGCTCTTCATTTTTTGTCTAAACAAAAATGTTCTAAGGGTCATATTTCGGCAGATATTTTCCCACCCTTCCACAAATTCCACGTAGCTGAGATTTTCGGACGTAAATGTACCTATGAATACCTGCAAATTAAAAAAAAAATTTGACGGACAGACTTGATGCCCAGGTTTGGGGTTTTTGCGGCGTTAATTTACTGGACTTTACGGGTTTGACATTAGGTTATAAATAACTCGAGCGCAATTATTTTATTATTAAAACGCATTTCAACAGTTTCAGCTCCTCCAAAATACCACTCTACAAAGAAAACGGTACCGCCAGTGACGCAGGTTCGAGGGTTAAGGCCAAACTTTACATGCCTTTCTCCAATAAATTTATCCGGAAAACTTGTAGCACATCCAAAATTACCAAAAACTTTCCCGATAAGCAACAAACGTCTTTGTACAACAAGAGCGGGGTCTCTATGAAATCGTTGAGCGCTTTGAAAGCCTCACAGGCCGAATACAGGGAAAGAGAAAAACGAAAACAGGAGAAAGGGATGGAAGCGCAATTGAAGAAAGAAGCGTTGCTTCAAGCGCAAACAGAGGAGAAGCGACGAAAGAGGGAAGAGAAACTCATGAAGGCCCTGCAACAGAGAGAGAGATGCTTCAAAAGGAAAAGGAAAAACAATTGAAGATCAAAGATGATAAACACAAACAAATGGTAGCGGAAAAGGAGGAAAGGTTACAAAAGAGCAAAGAAGAAGCCTAAAAGAAAAGATTGTTGGCCAAAAATAAAGCGAAAATGTTAGCAAAAGAGAAGGAACGGTAAGTGTATAAAATGACACGTTAATTAATTACTTTTGATAATAACTGATTATTTTTTTTCTTTTTTTCACAAAACCTCCGCAGTGCGGAAAAGTGTAAGTTTGCGCACTTGTTAGAAACATAATTTTTCCTACAAATTTCATATCAGGTAACAACAAAAATAAAACAATTACAATTCAATCGATAATATCTTTACCGCACGACGTGCGGAAAATGTGACTTTACGCACGTGTTAGGAACAAAATTTTTCCTATGAGCTTGATATCAGATAACAACAAAAATAAAAAAATTACAATATAATCAAAAATATATTGTCCGCAGTAACTATGCGCACATGTTAGGAACAAAATTTTTCCTACGAGCTTCATATCCGATAACAAAAATAAAAAATGACATTTTAATCACTAATATCTCATCCGCACGGCGTGCGGAAAAGTGTAAGTTTGCGCACTTGTTAGAAACAAAATTTTTCCTACGAGTTTCATATCGGATAACAGCAAAAATAAAAAAATGACATTTTAATCGATAATATCTTATCCGCACGCCGTGCGGTAAAGTGTAACTTTGCGCATGTGTTAGAAACAAAATTTTTCATACGAGCGTTATATCTTATCCGCACGGCGTGCGGAAAAGTGTAATTTTGCGAACGTGTTAGAAACAAAATTGTTCATATGAGCGTCATATGAGATAACAAAAATGTTAAAAAAATGACATGTTAGTCATTAATATCTTATCCGCACGTCGTGCGGAAAAGTGTAACTTTGCGAACGTATTAGAAACAAAATTTTTCATACGAACTTCATATCAAATAACAAAAATTTTAAAAAATGACAATTTAGTCAATAATAATATCACGGGGAGGGAGTGACACCTTTACGGCACCGATTATTAATTTTTTAAACATAGAAACGATACAATAAATCAAAATCGAATTTAAGGGTTAAATTTTTGAATTTATTGCAATCGCTCCTACGCACCACTCAATAGCGTGAAGTCTGAACCAATAAAAACCGATAATTTGAATAGGGCGCGAAGTCTGAACCAACAAAAACCGATAATTTGGATAGAGCGCTAAGTCTGAACCAACAAAAAACGATAATTTGAATAGAGCGCGAAGTCTGAACCAACGAAAACCGATAATTTGAATAGAGCGCGAAACCTGAACCAACAAAAACCGATAATTTGACTAAGGCGTGAAGTATGAACCAACAAAAATCGATAATTTTAATAGAGTGCGAAGTCTAAACCAACAAAACCCGATAATTTGAATAGAGCGCGAAATCTAAACTAACAAAAACCGATAATTTGAATAGTCTGAACCAACAAAAATCGATCATATTTGAATAGAGCGCGAAGTCTGAACCTACAAAAACCGATAATTTGAATAGAGCGCGAAGTCTGAAGCAACAAAAACCGATAATTTGAATAGAGAGCGAAATCTAAACCAACAAAAACCGATAATTTTGATAGAGCGCGAAATCTGAACCAACAAAAACCGATAATTTAAATAGAGCGCCAAGTCTGAACCAACAAAATAGAGCGCGAAATCTGAACCAACAAAACCCTATAATTTGAATAGAGCGCGAAGTCTTAACCAACAAAAACCGATAATTTGAATAGAGCGCGAAATCTGAACCAAAAAAACCGATAAATTAAATAGAGCGCGAAATCGAAACAAACGTCACATTTTCTTCTTCTCAAAAGCGTGCGAGCGAGCCTCTTTCCGCTGAGACATTGTCTTATCTTTAGTCGCTGCTCGTTTAATTGCTGTTTATCTAAATTTTTTGTGAATTGAAAAAAAAAATAGTTGAGAAAAAATCTTTTATTAAACAAATATTTGTGTTATTTTTAGCGGAGGTATGACGAAACATTTATTTCAGATCCTAATTTAACCAAACAACTTTACGCTCAACTAATAGCGGGAGAAAAAATTAAAAATACACTTTACAGTTGTATAAATTGCAGTCCAGATTTAGTGGAAATGTTCGAGAATATAGATCCTAGAAAGTTTAAGAGAACGTCGAGCGCCCCATGGAAGAGACCGCCGAGATACACGTTATTTTCCGTGACAAGCGACGTATTGTTCGGCGAGGATTCCGATGATTAAGTTGATCAAAAAAAATTTAAAAAACAAAAGGATCCTTTTAATTTAATAAAAACAAAAATTAAATTCAAAGTTTCAAAAATGTAGCGCCTAGGCTTCGATCTGGATCGGGGTAATCTCGTTGGCGCTAAGAAAAACAGTTTGGTATAGTTCTCCAGAAAAAAAAACGATAAAAACATTAACACCGCTGGTTTCTACTCAATCTGTTCTATGTTAGTGTTTTCTAGATCTTGTTTCTTCGTCTGTCTCGTCGTACGTGTGCTTATTATCGGTTTATCGCTTTTAGGCTGTACATCATCGATAGCATTCTTTGCTGGGCTATTTTTTCTGATCTTCTCGGGTTTTGAAGGCATCTGAAACTAAGAAAAACAGTTTAGTATAGTTCTCCCGAAAAAAAAACGATAAAAACATTAACACCGCTGGTTTCTACTCAATCTGGTCTACTGTTTACTTTATATAGGGAATAATATTTAATTATATTGAGCTGAAGGTAATAAATATTCAACTGAGATTAGAAAAAGTATATTTTTCTTGTAAGCAAAGCGTATATTAGTAATTCGAATTACCTGTTCATCAATGTAGCGCCTAGGCTTCGATCTGGATCGGGGTGATCTCCTTGGCGCTGCTTGGAGAACGTCCAGATAATCAATTTTAACTTTCTTTATCCTAATAATTCTTGCTGATGGAGCAGCACTTTCATCAACGCTATTTGATCGTTGTGTGGCATGCAGAGTCGCATCGCCCAGTACATTAGAATATTAAGTTATTACTATTAGTGTAAGGTTAGGTATATTTATATTACGTGACATAGGAAGGTCGATAAACCAGCACTTATAGTTTTGTATGTTATTAATTATTGTGTATATAAAAACGGTCAATGTCAATCTTCCTATGCATTGATTATTATTGATAATGTATTCATTCATTGTATGATTCACGCTTGATTACTATTCAACTAGATTAAGATGCATGTTGCTGTATATAGTTGTTAATATATTCTACCACCAATACGGTTGCAGTTATTTACCACTAATCATTTATCACATGGCGATCCTGCCACTCAAGAACACTAATCAATGATGATGGAATCTGAGATGGCTTAAAAGTATTCCAAAAAGATTAAAAATTGTAAGTAGAACCAATTCACAAGTCTTGAGATGCTCGGAGATGGCATAATAAACCAGTTGTTTAAAGTTTGTGACGTTTTATATTTATATACGTATTTATGTAGTTATTCTTTTTATAATTAGGTTTTACGCTGCAATGACTTAAGTAATAAAAACATTTTTAATAAATGGTTTATCATTTTTCGACATAACCTCAAAATTATCGAGAAAAACGCTAAAAACCAAATATACGTCTTGAGGGTTTGATATTGGTTTTTTACGATTTGTGGCTGAAATATGCATCCGATCGAAAACAGTTTAATGTAAAAGTTGTAGATAATTAAAAAATCTAAAACTTTTGTACTGATCATTTTTCGACATAACCTCAAAATTATCGAGAAAAACGCTAAACACCGTAAATATACGTCTTGAGTGTTTGATATTGGTTTTTTACGATTTGTTGCTGAAATATGCATCCGATCGAAAACAGTTTAATGTAAAAGTTGTAGATAATTAAAAAATCTAAAACTTTCGACATAACCTCAAAATTATCGAGAAAAACGCTAAAAACCGTAAAAATAATGGTCAGGTCAGGTCATATATGATTGAAACAGATTTTGACATCTTCAATCTCAAAATCTATTCTGTGTACTATGTTGATGTCATATTTTTGCAAGATTATCAAGTGTTCTGTTTCTATAGTAAATTTATTTATTTTGTTTGTCATTTTGATAACGGCTTTCGATAGGAAAGCCGAAACGTCATTAAAAACTTTTTTTAACAACTAAGTGGTTTTAATCCAGTGAAGAGGGAGAGAGAAAATGAGGAACTACACAATCTGCAGAAATCATTTTAGTAGAAATAATTATACTAATGAAATTGGTTGGAAGTTAAAACCAAGCGCTGTACCACTTAAATTCAAAGAGGCAGATCTCAATACTGTAAATATAGTGGAAGAGGGCGGCATTAAAGTCCAGTGCTCTACCGCTGAGCCACCAACCCCCATTATTTTGTATTATTGTTAGTGTAGTTTGTTATTCTGTATCTTAAACAATACACAATTTATAGAAAGTAAAGAGTTTGGTCTATCATTTTTCTAAGTCTAAATATTAATAATCTAGTGTAATTTGTGTTTCTTTGGCAACATTTACAGGAGAAACAAAAACGTTATTTTCACTACACATATTGAACTGTTAACATTTTTCAAGTTTGTAGTAAATGACAGTTTTTATTGTCCTGTAAATTTTGTATAGAAACATGATTTATTTCTAATATATACATTTTTGAGTCTAGTATAATTTTAAATTTTCTCACCACTGATGAATGGATACTCACAGCAGTAAGAGGCCTTGAGAAAAGAATATTGACTAGAGCGCCCTCTCCTATTGCCTTCCGTTTACAATCGCCCAAACAACTTTTACCGAACAAGTTGTCTCTGATTATATGTTTTGACTAGTGATTAGCCAACTATTAAAGTGATTAGAGGTGGAACAGCACAATTTTCCGTCTAATCTCCGACAAAGATGTTTTTGACAGACTGTTTTACTCTTTTTGAGTGCGGCCGTTAGTCTTAAATTAACCAAGGTTCATAAGGACGTAGTTTACCAGAAAATATTCAATAGTAATATCACAAGTGATTGAATTTTCGCGATAAGTCTGTCGATTCATTTCATAACGAAACTCAGTTGATCGCGATAATACCAGCTGTCTTTGGTTTGTGATTGGTCAGATTTTGTGAAAATTCGAAGATGAGTGAAATAGTCTTAGATCATATATGCTTCGCTAGATACGGCATCCTATAGTGTTTGTTTGGTTCTGGAGGGGTAAAGACGAGAGGGGGTGAAGGGGCAATAGCGTACCATGATACAGTGGCGTACCATTCGGAATATTTTGGTACAGTGTAATATATTGTCATATTTATACAACACATATTTCATTTTCTAAGGATTGAGTGACTGTAGGTTACAGTAAAATGGGAATTAATGTGAATCGAAAATAAATAAAATAGCATGCATACGAAAATTGTTTGAAATGGGAATAATCTGAGAGGTTGAATACCATCATCTTGCGCTTCTGTAAATATTTTTTTATACCACATTAAAAATCCCATTGATTATAAACTCGTTAATATAGGCATCTGAAAATAAGATGGCAGCGCCACGTTGGCTATATTGGAACCCTTTTCACAGACATTGGCTCATTGTTGTGATTTGTTTGTGTGTCTGATATTTTTATTTTAGCATTTTTTACCATTTATTAAAGACTAATTTGTGTGAAAAATTTATTATTATTTATCATATAGGTAAGTAATCTTTTTCATTTCATGTAAAAATAAGCATTTATTTTGATGTTAAAGTTGCCTTTCTAATTCACAATCTAATCAGTGTTTTCTTGTATTTAAGGATTTATGGAGGTACAAATACATCTAGATGTGTAAATGAAGAGGAGGAAGTTTTAAATGCTAGTCATTTAATTGTGTGGTCAATTGGATTCTAATAGTCAGCCAAAGTAAAAACATCTTTATATGCCGTTTGTGTTTGCAAACAAGTGATTTGAAATCTGATCCACATAAAATAAGAGGCCAGCTTAATAATATGAGAAGCTCATATAAGGCAGGAAATGGTGGGAAGTGCAAACATTTCTGCACTTCTAATTACTTGTACAAGGTGTAAGGCTCGATGCAGACGGGCGAGTTCTATCGCTGCGGGCTCGCCGCGAGCTCGCCGTCCCACTATGCACACGGGCGAAGCTTTTCTCGAAGATCGCAACTATGAATCATCAGTATGTTGTCGACTTCATACATGGATGCATCAAGACGTGTTGCAGTGGCGTACTTTACTTACCATAACTTGTACTATAACTATTAGAAAGAATTTAGGTTAAAAAAACTTGCATCAGTTATCAGGTTTGTATCCAATTATACAAGATGATCCATTATACAAATAGGATACATAAGATTACCAAATTATACACGTTTTGTATCCAATTATACGATCTGGCAGCCCTGAGTACGAACCACCACTGATTAATTTCTAGATGCGAGCACAAGCGGCCTACAGGTACTGCTTAACCGCCGGCGAGGAATTCTCGCCGCGAGATCGCGGCGAGTTCGCTGCGAGCTCTCCTACGTGTGAATCGCACCATTTGTTTCTTTGGTCCGCTACTTCGCGCGAGAAAAGTTCGCGGCGAGCTCGCAGCGATAGAACTCGCCCGTCTGCATCGAGCCTAAGACGTTACAGCAATTCAAAATACTGGAAATTGATTGATTAGGAGTTTACTAAAAATAAGTTATGGACAGTAAAATATAACTTTTAAGAAGAAGAAGTTATGGACAGTAAAATATAACTTTTTAATAAAAATGATTCATAATTTATGTATGTAACAAATAAATATATTACTTATAAATAATTTCATTTTCCCAACACATTCCCATTTTCTACAATTTTATTTTAATAGCATTGCAAGTATAGCTTTTAATATAACATTTTCTAAAAAAATATTGACAGGTTATACGATAGTTGTATAAAACAAACAAGGCAAATTGTCAGTATAATTCATTTGAACTGCTTCCACAATTGTATCCAAAAGCTGAAAACTGAAAATTCCACTAAAACTATTAAGAGCACTATCTGTTTTTAAGAGATCACTCAATGTTGATATTTTTTAAGTATTTACTTGCACCTCAAAGTCACGAAACTTAGTGGGTCCTTCATATTGTTCTTGCTCATTTAAGATCATTAGCAGGCTTTGTGCACCTTCCAAATCATCGTTAGTACGTTCAGGCCCTCGTTCTTCATTGCACTGACAGTCTGTGAAATCTATAATTTTAACAGTATTTCTCCTGTTTAACCTTTCACTTCTTTCAGCGGCTTCTCGTTCTGGTTCTGTAGTTTGAACTAATGAAATCGACAAATTCTGACTGGAAACAACTTCTTCCTATGGCATATAATTATTTTATTTACCTCTTCGGAAAAAATAGTCATCAATAAAATGTTTTGAATAAACGACCATATTCTTAGTCACAACTTTTCCAATTTTAAGTCTTAAAATCCAAGCTTAACGCCTACACATCCATGTGGGGCGTCCTAACTCAGATTCTACTTTCACGCGACATTTTCCAGCCTCTGGGAACAAATGGACACTTAAATCCGTGTTTGTTTTCGCCCATGAAGAACACTGAGGTACGGAACAATACGAATTACTCATTCTTATTTGAAAAAACTACACTACACAACTGTTTTTTACAAGCAAATATAAAACGACCTATTCAACAAGTACAAAATCAGAGACAATTTAAATATATTACATTCACTCTGTACAAAATAATAAAATGAATGTCTGTGAAAAGGGTTGCATTTGCCACCACGAGAGGGCGTATTAGTTATTTTGATTCGCCTATAGAAAAAACAAAATGAAAAGTTGGTAGGTATATTAATACAAAAGATACCTACGTCAAAAATGAACCTTCATATAGATTAGGTTGAGTAATAAATGAAAAATTTACTGATGAACATGGTTTATTTTAATAAAACATAAATTGACATACAATAGATAGATATTTAAACAATTCATTTACAATTCAAATAAAGTATACATAATTTACGTTTAGTTCTTATTTTCACTTCCTGTCCTATCCAACAACACGCATATGCAATACATACCGATGACAGCACCTTTCTCAAATTTGATGTTGTACACTTAACAAGGCTGTGGCATTTTGTTGAGAAATGCGACCACTGTTCTCTAAACTAATTGTACCTAGCAAAAACTTTCAAAAAACTATAAAAATACACAAGATTGGCACAATAATTCCCAAAAAACAATATCTGACATCTGTCAAAATTTACGATATGAGCGGGTATCGTCGAAATTTGAAATCGACCAATCAGTGGGATGGTACTCTAACTCCCTCCTGTACACCACAACAAATAACCTGAATACCGTATCTAGCGTAGCATATATGATCTAAGGAAATAGTCAACATAACATATTTACTTCAAACCATATCAAAAGTAAGCTGCTCTGCATTCCGAAAGTATCGGGTATGTTTCATTATTAACGAGTTAAAGATTTGGTTTTGTTTAAATATTTCTTTACAACATTATGTCTCAATTACTCTAACAGTCGTCTTAAATAATAAATAAGCAAAAATGTCAAAATTTTATTTCTTTTAACGTTTTATACATAGAAATCATTTTTATCTGTAAACAGAATTTTTCATAACTCTAAAAATGTCAATATATTATAAAATTATTTTAACATTGTATTTTTGAGGTTTTATAAAAATCAGCTTGACGTTGTTCTTTGATAAGATAAAAACAGTTGTATATATTTATCTATAACTAAAAATGTCAAATTATTGACAAATATTAACAGTGTTTAAAATCTAATTTCTCTTTTTTAACATCACTATTATAGCACCATTATTCAAGAAAAAGAGCTTATATATTTGAAAAATAACAGATTCAAGACATTTTACAGGGTTCCGGATCATTTTCTAAATCTTGAGAAATCTTTCCACCTTTAAGAACTGTATTCACCACTGCTCTTGCCAAGTAACCTGTAGATCTGACATATGAAATTTCCAACAAGAGACTTACTTTTTCATCATTTAAGTCGTAATCCTAAAAAAGTAAATTTAGATTTAAATTATACATCTATAGATGAAATAAATAATTTTAGAATAAATTACAATGTTTTGTGGCAGATCTACTGTGAGTAATTTGGTTGATATAAGCGGGTCACTGCTTATTTAAAAAAAATCTCACGATTTTGATAAATAGCCTTAGTATTTTACATAAAGTACTAAATAATTTAGAAACTTTTAGCATGGCGAGGAAATTCAATTTGCAGAGTAGGCGAAATATCGGGGAATCATAGTAGATAAAAACGTACGCACCAACAAGTAAAAATTGTGCAATCTGCCTCAATACCTATTAGCTTAATGTTCTAACTACCAGGTTGCCCAAAAAAAGAACTAATCTAACGAGTGACTTAAAAGATTATTAAAATGATCTACATTTTGAACTATTTAATGTAACCAAAACTATTGTACCGTTTTATCGCCAAAATCCCTCTCCTCGAAGCAACCATATATTGTTCTGCAATCTTCCTAGACATACATCAAGTTGAAAAATGGTTAAAGAAGTGGAAAATAAAACCAAATGAGTTAAAGTCGGTACACATTTAAGACCCATAGAGGAACTTGTCCACATGTATGTCTTAATAACAAACAAATACCACAAAAAAAGAAGTAAAAAATCTTGGAATCTACTTCAATAAAAGAATGACCCGGAAAAAACATATATTTTCCAAAGGAAAATAATTACACTATAACAAATAATGTTCGAGAGTAATTTAGAATTTACAAGATCATAAAACAAGCAAAATAGCGTTGTCATATCTCATTCTTATTTTACCAATTTTTAACATAATCAAAACATAAACGGTAAAGTTGAAGGTTGTGGCTAATTATGGATAAGACACAATAAAAGTATGATTAAACAATATTATTTAGGAAAAAAAACATTAATGAGTAATACTTATAAATCATTTCCTCCCCATTTCAAATAACTTATTTTATTTATTCCTTATTCTTTTATACACATGGCCACGCTGTATAGATCTATATACATTTTAACGAGCGAGTATGTAGGAATTCCTTTCATACCTGCTTCTACCAGGAGCGTATCATATAAGGTTGATTTAGAATAACGATTATTTAATGGCTAATAAATGCATTCAGGGAATTAGCTTAGGCAGATAATAAGTGACAAATAGAAAGTGTCTGGTCAAGAGACAGTCTTGATTGGGTACTGATACAATATAGTCGCTTTCAAAGATTATTATTTATTGTGTGCTTATTGTGATTTGTGTGTATTTTTAACGTTTATTTCTAAACAATTTATTTATTGTACTCATAAAATGGGAGACATCGCAGGGCCCTCCACGTTCAAAAAGGTAAAACGATCGAAGTCTCGGTCAGTACATGAAAAACAAATTGTACTTAAAGTATTTCATTGTCTTGAAAGGGATCATCCTCGTCCAAAAGATAAGTTAGTTGACATGTGATATGTGACTATACGGGTGTACCCAAATCATATATTTACAAAATACTAAGTGAAAGCAGAATTCATGGGGAAGTACAAGAGCCAAAAATCAGCAGCGGACGAATAAAAATAACCGTTGATGAAAATGCCAAAACCGCCATACGCAGAAGTATTCACAGTTTTTTTTCAGAAATGAGCTGCCCACTTTGCAAAAAGTTATTGAGGTTGTTAGGGATCATGAACTCATCCCACAAATGAGTAAAGAAAGTTTGAGGAAAATATTACATGAAATGAAATTTAAGTATGGAAAAGTCGATAGGAAAAGCATTCTCATTGAAAAATTGACGAACTTCTGAAGCTTAACAAAAAAAATTACTATATGGATGAGACGTGGGTTAACCAGGGACATACGGTCAAACAAGTATGGCAGGATGGAAAAATAACCAGTGCTCGACAAGCTTTTATTGAAGGGTTGTCAACTGGGTTAAAACAGCCGTCTGGAAAAGGTAGCCGCCTGATAGTTAACTATGTGTGTGTAATTACACATATAGGGAGCGACAGCGGATTTCTACCAAACGGTGAACTGATATTTTCATCTAAAAAAACTGGAGATTACCATGAGGAGATGAATGCAGAAATGTTTGAAAAATGGTTTGAAGGTATCATTCAACTTTTGGAACCTGGGTCTGTCATCGTCATGGATAATGCCCCCTATCATAGTCTCGGCATTCCATTACCGAAACAATCATGGAAAAAAGCTGAAATTCAACAATGGTTAATAGATAAAAACATCCATTATAACAAAGATAGTCTAAAGGCGGAATTACTACAGATTACAAAACTACATGTTTATAAATATAAAAAATTCGTTTTAAGATTACCTCCTTACCACTGCTAATTTAATCATATAGAATTGATCTGGGCGCAAGTAAAAGGACAAGTAGCACGAGAAAACAGAACATTTAAAATGGCGGATGTACAAAAGTAGCCATTCAAAGCGTCACTGCAGAAAACTGGAAGAAATGCATCAAGCACGTTCTGAAAGAAGAACAAAAAATGTGGGACTTAGACCAACGGATTGACCAAATTATTGAACTTATCAACTTTGCTGACGATAGCGGTAGCGACAGTGCATCTGACGAATCTGAGGTGGAAGACTAGACGAAAGGTATGTATAAAGATACAAAAAAATATATAAAATCAAAAAAAAATCTTTGTTTATTGTAAAAATAATTAACTATTTATTTGGGTTAATTCTTAACCCTTTCAAAAATTAATAAGCACACCACTGCCTTCAATAGGCCAAGGGCCAATAAAACTCTCAATCATTTTTGGTTCTAGTATAGGTAGTAATCCAATCCGCTCTCTCTCTCAGCGCCAAAATAGTCAAATAGACTAATATAAAATGAGGCATATCAATTATTACAAATATTACTTGATGCTTACACGGTCTTGTGAATTATAGGCAGATTGTAATAGAATTGGGATGTTAATAAAAAAAATCCCTTTGCAGTTTTTCGTAAATAAAAATGGTTAAAAGTAGCAAAAAATGAATGACTTACTTTTGCATACACATGTGCTGCATCTTTAACAAGCTGCTCCAAATCTAGTGGCTGGCTAAATGTTAATTCAGGATTTCTTCCTAATATTGTAGAAACTATTGTTAACAGTTCGACTATTAACTGCCTGTAGTCGGGTTTTTGTACATGATTCAGCATCTAGAAAGAATAAATATAAAAAAATTACAGTTTTAAAACAAACATTACCAAATCCATTTTTATTTTAAATTAGTACCTCTTCAACAAGTAAAGAAAATGTTAGCTCGGATCTCGTCATATTGGATAAGGTTGGTTGTTGAGGAATTAGGTTTCCTGCTACCTTCACGCCCGCTGGCGTACGTATCATGACATCCCAAACTTGATTATAAAACGAGGATGGAACTCTACATAGGCAACCTTCTAGTTGACGTTTTTGACGGGGGGTTAACCTTAAAAAATGTATTTTAATTTTTTAATCCACTTATTATTTCTGTAATTCATAGTGGTTTTTTATATTCATATGGGTCAATACAACCATTAAAAAATTTTTCCTGACGTTGAGATTATCTTTAAAGAATGAAAGTTACAAAAAATAGTATAAAGACAAATCACTGGATAATTTCACAAAATATAGCATGGAACAAAGAAGAAAGAAATGAAATTTAAGATGTCAAATTCTGTTGATAACATATTTTTCTGACATTTCTGAGAAAATTACTGATGTATTCATAAAAATATCAAAGACAAACCCAGAAAAAAATTATCATATATCTCGATGTAGACACATTAATCATAGCAAATAACAATGAAGAACTACAAAGAATTATGCAAAACATACACGCAGCAAGTGAACAATACGGACTCTCCCTGAATATATCAAAAACAAAACATATGCTCATTAGCAAAAGTCAACATCCTCCAATGGTCTGACGATAAACGGCCAGGACATAGATCAGGTGGACATATCTCGGAACCACGGTTAACGCGAAATGGAACCAGGCATCAGAAATACGAACACGAATAGAAAAGGCTCGAGCTACGTTTAACAATATGAAGAAACTATTTACCAGCAAAGATATTTCTCTACAACTAAAATTAAGACTAGTTATTTTTTTCTGTTTTGTTCTACGGTGTAGAGGCTTGGACCACAACAGAGGCCACTTTAAAAAATTAGAATTCTTCGAAATGTGGATATATCGACGTATTCTGAAAATATCCTGGACGATCACATCACCAACGTGGAAATCATGCAGAGATTAAGGAAAGAGAAAGAAGTTGTCTTTACAGTGAAGAAGCGAAAGACATGATAAATATCGTCTACAGCTGATTGTCCAGGGCAAGGTGGATAGTAAGAGGGGACCAGGAAGAAAACGACGTTCATGGATACACAACCTGCGCCAGTGGTTTGGATTGTCATCTGTTGATCTGTTTAGAAATGCAGTAAAACAAAATAAGAATAGCCTTATTAATAGCCAACGACCTCAACGGATAGGGCAATGGAAGAAGAAGAAGACATATTCATTACTAAGCAGATTATATTGCGTTTATAATTGTTAAATCCTTTTAATAATCTAGTTGAAGAATTTCTCTGTACTTTTCGAATTGTTTTTTTCTAATATACGATTGGTGTTCATTAAGTCTTATTCTAAAAGGTACGGATGTTTCCCCAATATATTACATTCACATGGAATTTTGTGAACATTAATAAATTCACCTTATCATAATTTAGCAAGATTTTTACTTAAAATAATATATACGTTTTCGGAAAATAATCACAAATAATAAATTTACTGGATTAAGGTTTTTCAGTTCTTATATGTTTCTGATTGTAGTTGAAGTATCGATAAGCGGATTTTCTTGTTTTTTTTGTAAGCCTACATAGATCTGTTTTGTCCTCTTTCGAATTTTCGTTTATCTTTTACAGTTTAGCAAGCAAACAAAAATATTTTTACTTTTATCTCAGTATTTAACTGTAAACGCTATTTTTTTTCTGTTTTCAAACTTAACTTAACTTAAGTGTTTATTTATATTAGATAATTCCTCTAATTAGAAACATTACTTACTGATCTTTATTGGCCCAATCTTTAATTGACAAAACTTTAAACAGTAACTGTCTCACTTCATATGGACTGTGATCTTCGATTTTCTTGTCAAAACCAAATGTTTTTAAATAATATTTTATAGCTTCTAAAACCCATCCGATCCGTATTTTTAAAATTCCTTTAAACAATTCCGGATTCGTTGAAATTAATCGACCACAATATAGAATAATTTCCTGTTGCAATACAGCTTGAATGACATCATAAGGTTGAATTGTATTATAAACGACTGATCGAATATCTGCAGGCGTCATGGGCTTGTCGAAAACCGTTTCTTTTTGGCCTATTACTCCCACAGTCAACTATAATTCGAAAGAAAAATTAAAAACAAAGATTATGGATTCTATTTTTTTCAAGTCATGAAATTGTGTATAATACGTGCATTCAGCGGTTTATTTTTTGTATTATGTAACCTAATTATACAGTCCACTTTGTCATGGCTTGTCAGTAACCAACTATTAAGGTGATTAGGGCAGGAACAGCACAATTCCCGTCTAATCCCCGACAAATACAAATAGTGCAATATTATAGACAAGGGCCAAACCGATTTTAAATACCCGAATTCAAGAAAGAATTTATTTGACTACGTTATGCAAATTACATTTGTAGCAGGTCAATATAACAAGACATAATTAAAAGTAAAGAAAAAGACAAAAAACACTATATACAAGTGACATAAAAGGTATAAATTGTATAAACAGATAATAAAGAATAAAAAGTTAAAGAGAAAAACATACAGAATTCATTAAACCGAAATTTAATTTACAATAGGCACTTCTAGTGAGTTATAAAAGTAATCATAAAAATTATAAATTTTTGCAGTACTCATAGTACTCCAGGACTGAGTAGAAGCACATTTCAAGACATAACTTTCTCAGTCTTCTTTTAAATAATTTCATATGTAGTGACTTTAAATTTGCAGGTAGAACATTGTACAAGTTCAGATTAAGAGAGTTTTTTTGTGACAGATAGACGAAATTTTTTTTTCTTGAATTATCTGATTGTATAGTACCGTAATGGTGAATATCAGACTGCCTCAATAAGTGTGCGCGATTTTCATGTATTTCAATAAGGCTATAAATATATAACGTTGGGAGTGGCATTATTTTTAATTTTTTAAAGAGAGGTTGGCAGTGCTCATGCATTGCTACTTTCATCATAATTCTAATAATTTTCTTCTGTAAACGAAATATCCTAATAGCCTCAGATGAGTTACCCCACAAAATAAGCCCATAATTAATATGAGAGTGAAACAGCGAAAAATAAACATTTTTTTGACATTCCACACTAGTAATAGAGGCTAATCTACGAAGTAAGAAAATTATACTGGAGAGTCTTTTGGCTATCATGTCAATATGACAAGACCATGATAAGTTATTGTCTATTTTAATACCTAGCAATTTAACGTTCTCTGCTACTGATGATGAGTTACCAGATCTGAAATGAAGTTGTTGTGTTTTTTCCTCATTTAGTTTTAGTTTATTTACACAAAACCAGTTTTTATCCTGCTGACCAGCATCATCTGTGGAGTTCCTTAAACTAGATAAAGTACCACCAGAGGATATGTAGGATGAGTCATCAGCAAAAAGTAGTTTTGAAGGGGTACATGTGCTTTGGTAAATCATTGATATAAATTATGAATGATAAAGGCCCCAGAACGGATCCTTGTGGCACTCCATGATTTATTTTTTTTGTATTGTGACATAGTATTATTTGTGTAAATGGCCTGGAATCTGTTATTTAAAAAAGAAGCAATAAGTGAAAGGGCTACACCTCTTACGCCATAATGATGAAGTATTGTGAGTAAAATGTCATGAGACACACAATCGAAGGCCTTGGTAAGATCACATAGAGTGACTGCCATTTGTTCACCCGCCTCAAGACACTCAATTATGTCATTGATTACATTAAGAACTGCTTTCACTGTAGATCGTTTTTGGCGGAAGCCATATTGTGAATCACTCAGAAAGTTATTTTTTCGACGATAGTTATCTGGAACAGAGCTATCTCCTTTTTTAAAAACAGGAATTACTTTCGAATATTTGAAAATTTCAGGAAAAATACCGGAACTTAAAATATTGTTAATTAGCTTGGTCAATGGAATGGAAATGATTGCAGTTTCTTTCAGAATTTGGCTATTTATGTCACGATAATCAAAACATTTAGAATCTTTTAGTAATTTAATTGTATCCAGAATTTCCATTTCTGTTACTGGATATAGAAAGAGTGAACTTGATGGAGCAGGATAGTTTGTAAATTTTAGTAACTCCAAATTTGAAGTAGTAGGAAGAGAAGTTATTATTTTATCCGCTATGTTAATGAAGTAGTCATTAAGATTATCGGGAGATATATTTAAATTGGAAGTAGCTTGAGATTTATTTCTTTCAAAAGTCACTATTTTCCAGCAAGCCTTGGATTTGTTTTCAGAATTGAATATAAAATTGTCATAGGCTAATTTCTTAGTAGATTTTAACCGATTATTATAGAGTTTTTTATAAGTTTTATACATGACAGAATCGTGTTCATGTTTGGTTGAATCAGCTATATATTTGAGACTTGTTAGCTGAGTTCTCATTTCCCTTAGTTGATCATTAAACCAAGGTACATGACATTTTTTGGATTGAACAATAGCAGATTTGATTGGAAATAATTTGATTATCTGATTGCAGTATGTTTCAGCAATAAACATGGCAAATTTATTAACATCATCTACCTTGAATTTATTAGCCCATTGGACAGCTGATAAAGTATGTTTTAGTTTTAATAATCCATTTGTAGTTACTTTTCTTAAGTTTACTCTAATTTCTCGCTGTATTTCACTTTGCAAAACAATGTATTGACCTCTGTGATCAGAGATGCATGGCTCCATGACTCCAAAATTCAAACTATTTTGATCAAGGTCAGCAATAATGTTATCAATGCATGTTGCAGATGTGGCTGTTACACGGGTATACTTTTTAATAATGGCAACCAGATCAAATGAATTCAACAATATTTGCAGCTCATGTAAGGTACTAGAATTTTCCAAAACATTTATATTGAAATCACCAACGATTATAATTTTATTGTTAGGCTTGGATATGTATAATAATAATAATATACGCCCTGCAATTCACTCCCTTACGAGTAAACCCCAGAAGCTCTGCAGCTTGTGCGGGGGAGGAACGGCTATTATTATTATTTGCCGTGGCGCTCTGGGGCGACTTACTGATGCTTGATGGCGCATTTGCTTTACAGTTGTGGGAAAACCCAGAAAAACCACACAACACCATCATATGTCAAAAGACACTCAAGGAATTGTTAAGGAACGTAATGATATCACCTTTACCTGACCTATACAGACTTATAATAGTGGTTTTACTGTCTATAATTTCAACTCCGCAAAATTCACAACTTTGTTCAACGTTAAACATTTCAATGTTAACAGTACGAAAAGCAATAAAATTTTTAATTTACGTAGCAACACCACCATGTATTTTGTGCACTCTACAAAAATATTAAGCTAAATAATAGCCAACAACATTTACAGTTTCTGAGACACAAAAAACATCAAATTTAAAATCATTCAGAAAGAGATTAATTTTTTCTAATTTATTGGCCAAGCTTTGGCAATTTATATGAAATATACTAAAATTACTGTTGTTGCTAAAATTTAAAATTTCACTACTGCTTGGACACTTCTGTCTATATAATGCAACTTCTTGGTTGTTGCAACTGCCGAATTTTAAGTTTTTGACATTTCTTCGGCCAATGTTTGAAAATTTGCATCGCCTTTACAAGAATCTTCAGCAGTTAAATCTACTAGTCCTGAGATGTCAAAATTTTCAAATTCGCCACATTTTATATGAATTAGATTGCTATGCTGATGTCCATTTAGAATAAAATTAACAAACTGAGATACTAATATTTTCTTAGAAATAGAATACCCTTTTTTGTCATTAATGTCAACTACCACAGCCCTGCTCTCAGCATATCTATCCAATTTGTCAATATATGAGAAAAGCTTCTTATTAAATTTATCTATAAAGAACTGACATTTAGCTATTTTGGAAGGAACTGTAGAAATAATTAAATTGGTGTTAATACAATTTTTTAATTTGTTATTTATGCCTCTGAAGGGAAGGGTATTTGTTATTCATAAGGAAATCATTTGTTCCCGCTAGTATTATCACAAAGTCGTTCAGTGTTAAATACTTGGTTAATTGTACAATGTCACAGATAACGTCAGCAAAGCACGCATTAGGTTTAATAATTGTTTCTACCTTAAACTTCTGATCAATTTCCTTGTTTAATAAGTTACCTACATGTCTGCCACTTTCATTACATAATATTAGAATGTTGTTCCTTGTGTCTAACACTTCGTTTCGACGCCCTATAATTTTACTGTTGTTTACTTGCTTAATCTGTTCTCTTATTTGTATTAGTTCTTTTAAATAACTAGAGTTTTCTTCTTCATAAAAAATTCTTAGCAGTATGTGGATGGTCAGAAAATTTATGGTAAATTATAAGTAAATTAGACAAATTAAAAGTTCCTGAAGTTGGGTGGGGGTAGCTAAATATACAACTTGATATTGGTTTTTTATGATTTCTGGCTGAAATATACATTCTATCGAAAAAAGTTTAATGTGGAAGTTGTAGATAATTAAAAAATGTAAAACTTTTGTATTAATTATTTTTCAACATACCCTCAAAATTATCGAGAAAAACGATAAAAAACGTTTTTTTTTATTTTAAATTTTATCTCCCACAAAAATACTTTTTTTTTATGAAACTCGGTGGAAACGTTCTTCTTTGTGTTTTAACTAAGCTGTAATTTTTTTCAAAGCAAAATATTTATTTTTTGATTTTATACGAATTTAAATTTAAAAAGAAGCCTAATTTTCAATCTAAAAAGTTCACTAACAAATTTTCAATTTTTGAACTTTATCAGTGCTCATTTTTTTCGTTGAAACCTCGACTTTTCAATGTTTATTTGCAATAAGAAATAAAAATTAGTCTAGATTAACTGAAAAATCGATTATGAAAATGTGGTTTTTTGGTTTTCTGCATTTTTAACGATACTTTTCCATACGAACAATATATTTTTTCATACCATCATCAAAAAGTGAAAGTTTGTTAGTGAACTATTTCGATTGAAAATTCGGCTTTTTTTAAATTTAAATTCTTATAAAATCGAAAAATAAATATTTTGCTTTGAAAAAAATTACAGCTTATTTAAAACACTAAGAAGAACGTTTGGGACGATGTGGCGTTATTAACCAGGTCAGAAGAAGAATTACGCAAAATATTCAAAAATTTCGAGAGGCAAGCAAAAGAATACGGATTAAGGATAAATGAGTCGAAAACAAAATACATGGCAATGGGAATTTCAAAAGTAACAAGCAATCTAAGAATAAAAGTAGACGAAAAAAGTTACTGTTTACAACAAGTGGATCAATTTGAATATCTGGGGGTAATAATTACAAACTGCAATGATGAACAACAAGAAATAGATAAAAGAATAGAAAAGGGGTGTAAAGCAACAGGAGCTATGAAGGAGATACTAAAATCAAAAAATGTTTCATTAGCAGCGAAGATACGACTTTATAACACAGTAATATGTCCGTCAGTAATGTACTGCTCTGAGTTATGGATATTAAACCAACAAGAAGCAAATAAATTGGAAATCTGGGAACGAAAGATATTGAGAGGAATCTATGGAGGAATTAAGGAACAAGATGGAAAAAAGGAAGAAGACGAACAAATAAAGAAATTAGGGCTATTTATAATAAACCAACAATTACACAAAAAATTAGGAAGAATAGAGCAGGTTGGTTAGGGCATGTAGTGCACATGAACCCTTGTAGAATCGCAAAACAGTTATTAGAAAGTAGAGGGGGAAAGAAAAAGAAAGGACGACCCAAAAGAAAATGGATAGAAGCAGTAACATCAGATTGAAGAAAAGTAGAAAGATGGAAACAAAAGAGAACAGAAAAGAATGGAAAGAGATAATAAAAAATATAGAAAAAATAGAAGAATAGAGCCGTTCGAAGCCAAGGGCCTAAATGGCCTGTAGTGCTGATATATATATATATATATATATATATATATATATATATATATATATATATATATATATAAGAAGAACGTTTTCACCGAGTTTTATATAAAAAAAATTAAAAATGAAAAAAAAAACGGTTTTTATAGTTTTTCTCGATAATTTTGAATTATTACAAAAGTTTCACATTTTTTAATTATCTACAACTTTTTTTGATGGGATGTATATTTCAGCCACAAATCGTAAAAAAACAATATTCAACTATCAAGTTGTATATTTAGCTACCCCCACCCAACTTCCGGAACTTTTAATTTGTCTAATTTATTTTTTTAATTTACTTATAAATAATTTAATTTACCCTAGATTTTCCGACCATCCACATACTAATAATGTATAATTGTGCTGTTAAAAGTAGCCTACTTTTGATGGGAATATTTTAAATTAGGCAAAAATTTCTATTATTTATCTGTTTTCTATTTTTTTTATGACGAAATGAAAATACTGTATAAAAATGATACTCTGTTAATGTAAATCCAAATGTACCTGCAGTTAAATTATGTTCATATGGAATTCAATATGCATTCTAAAATGAAGGTAGAAACTAAGTTAAGTTATATAAATCGAAATAAATAAATAAATAATAATGTTAAGAATTTTTTTTGTTACAAAAATGATTGGCCCTGGTCTATTAATGCAGAAATACAAAACTAGAATTTCGTAATACAAATTTCTTAACCCGAAATATTGTTGAATCAACTCACCTGTTTCCCATGTACCAAAACGGCAGTAATAAAAGGACTAATTGAATCAACATTATGATTTAACAGACTGCTAGTATACCTGACAGCTGCCCAATGTCTCAAACACCCTGCTTTGTGGTACAGATGCTGAAGATGTTCTTCAACTGAATGGTCATCGACTTTAAAATGGCTGCCTTCCCTCTTCAGTAAGATTCCAAACAGTTGACATTTTGCGTAAGTACTTTCAATGTTTTTAAGGGCTACGACTATTTCGTGAGTTGGATTGCTCAAAAATTGCTACAAATAATTAGAAAAATGAAACTTTCAATTTTTTAAGTGATCAATAACAGCGCAAAATAAACTTTTAAACTAGAGATAAATCGGAGAACATTACAGCTTTCAATTAAAACGAGAATTTTTGTTACTTACAGTATAATCTTTGACTTTGTCTTGGAAATTAAGAATTCTAGGAACATCTGTCAAACTTTGATATCCAATATAATCATGTTCTAATTGTTTGAAATGAGAGTAGTTTTCATCATGACCATCTAAATTATTCATGAAATCTAAGTGCTCTGAAATAAAAATTTATGAAAATGAATGAATGAAAATGTATCTTGAGATTTTAAGGTAGTAGACAATAGTCAAATGTGTGCTGTGTTATTTGACTACTGTAGTATTTATATAGGGCAAAGACAGAAGTATGCTTTCTGCTTTCAGTAACTCTGTTTCACACAAATAGCTATCGCGCTAGTCAAAAAAAACGTGCTGTCAAATGCACCAGTATGCGTATGGGTTTGACATTAGGTTATAAATAACTCAAGCACTCCGAAAATTAGAAATTGGGGCGACACCACATTTTATATAACTTATCTTAATAAATAAGAGGTTTCTTCAACTAGGGAAGGAACTATCGATCGGAAAACTATTTAGCCAGTATCTTCTTGTATAGCTCTAAGTGTCCTAAACATAGTAGACAATTGGTGCAAAAGAGAACGGCTGTCAGTCAATGCTCAGAAAACACAAATTGTCGCATTCACAAAAAAACGAGCACTGCAAAGCCTGAATCCACCAGTGCTGGAGGGCACAACAATTCCTTTGGCCAAAGAAGCGAAGTACCTAGGGGTAGTTTTCGATCAAAGGCTTACATGGAATGCCCACACAACAAAAATCGCCAAAAAAGCATCCATCGCACTAGGCAGGTGTAGGAGGATGTGTGGCAAGAACTGGGGACTCAACCCCAAAATGACCATATGGTTATACACAAGGGTAATCAGGCCTATTATATCATATGGGTTAGTGGTGTGGTGGTCAAAGTCTTTTCAGCCAGGAGGCAATTAATAGGCATAGAAAGAAAAGCGTGTCTCAGTGCCAGAGGGGCAATTACACATATACATACAGGGAGAGGCGAGAGCGGTCACCTACAGACTTATGCAAGGGTCACGATCCATCACCAAACTCCACGAAACGGATTACCAAAGGTTAGAAGAAGAGCTAAGGGCGAATCCAATTACAGGAATGCCCAGCGACACCATGGTAACCAGATACAATTTCAACAGGAAATACGAAGTAAAAGTACTGGAGAGAGAACACTGGGAGGGAGGAGCACCCATCAGTGCAGCAACAATCAGGTACACAGACGGCTCGAAGACCGAAGAAGGATACGGGCAAAAACCAAAGGATAATGGTCCCGGCGAGCCTGTCAAAAGACACCACAGTATTTCAAGCAGAAGTAGCAGCAATACACCTCTGTATAGGAGAAATAAACAGACAAGACAGCATAGGTCAGTCCGTTGTTATATTCTCCGACAGTCAGGCAACACTAAAAGCACTAAAGGCCACCCAAGTAAACTCCAAACTTGTGCGGGACTGTGCCTGTGCCCTGAATGAACTAGCTTACCGCAAGAAAGTGACCCTGGCATGAGTTCCAGGACACAAAGGGAATCGAGGAAGTGAAAAAGCCGACGAACTGGCCAGACAAGGCTCGTCAATGGCATTCTATGGTCCAGAACCCTTCTGCGGTATAGCAAAAACAACAGTTAAAAAAGCAATCAGCAAATGGGTGAAAAAACAAGCCCAAAGCTGGTGGGAACAATCCCCAGGACAGAGGCAGGCAAAAAGGTTTCTTAAGGTCACGAAGGTATTTTTACTGATTTCAAATGTATCAAATATGTAATCTATATTCGAAGTTGATTTTTAATTATTTATGAAGTACAAATGTCGTTAGTCACATGGTAAGATAGGCGTTAAATGACACAGCTCTCCCATCTGTTGCAGTAATATTAATATTAATTACAAAAAAAATATGTTCGTGCTTTGGGGGGTCATGACCCCTCCCAGAAATAATACTGAAGAGGACAAAACCAACAGATTTAGTATGAGTGGAAATTTGAAAAATCAGAGCATAGTGTATTATCGTAAGTTAGAACAAAATAAAGAAAACAGTTAGGACATAGGATACACCTGTTGGTAAAATCTAACATTTGAACAGGTTTAGGACATTTAAGTCAAGATAAAATTACTGATAGATTGATTTTGATATAACGTTTAATACATAAAAAAACTCAGGTAAAAACGCAGGTGTACAGTTTAGTAGATTTAGTAAAGTCTACAGTGAGCGACATTTCTGCCCTCTGTAGATGATATTAATTTTTGTCTCTTACTTCTAGTTAAAGAGGAAAATGGAGAAGCTGTCAAATAAATAATTTTAGTTTATCTGCAACGGTTATTAAAAATAGTAAATGTCATGTTTTCAAACATGGTGTATGGCCAATGTCCGAATCCTTTTTACTAAAAAAAAAAAGATTCGAATCACGATTCACAGATCATGTCAGTGTAATACCGTGTAATCATGTATTATGTAAGATTGTATGATTTCTAATCTAATACTGTCTTGTGTCTACTATCAACCTTTTGTCTATTACTGACCATGCCATGTTTGATATAAAAAATAGATTCTACCCATTTAGCCACTCTCCGTTTGGTTTAACAATTCTTTTAGAGTTGACCACACCCTTCAAACGGCCAAAAAACACCCCCGAAAAGGTGAAAAATTTGTTTTTGGCTATAAACGAGAAAACCCACGTCATCTCCCGTTTTCGAGGATGCTGAACGCGATGGTAATGTTGGATATTCTCCCTGTGTCGACTCTACTCCCTAAGCAGCCAAAAACCACTCCCAAAAAAAAACGTTTTTCGCTATAAACAAGAAAACGGGAGATGACGCGGGTTTTCTCTCCTTTATCCAGAATTAATCAGTTCAAATAAAAAAATATTTCCTTTAAAAATTGTGCTGACTTTAAAATAATTGGGTAACCTTGGCATAGGCACACAGGAACTGGCCAAATCAATATTCAAGTGATATTCAAATGATCATCCGATTATTAGTTTCATTCGAATACAGAGAATCCGATTATGAACATTCATCCGATTATCCCATCACTACTTCAGTCGGCTTGTCGCACCGCGTAGTATGGTCTCTAAAAGGATCCGAACCTAACATTGGTGATTCGAATACCAATCCATTAGGATTTCTTCGGCGAATCCGGATCACGAATCATTTTTTTAAGGATTCGAATCACCGGCCTCGGATCCTCAAAAAGAAATCGAGTCCTATGTGGTTCGAATCCTCCCCAGCTCTGGTATGACATTACCATTCTGAATTATATTTTATTTAAGGAATTTACTTTATTTGACCTACAAAAACTTACCAACGCAAGAACTAGAAATGAGATTTTGCAATCTTCCTATCCGAACTTTAACGCTATCGCAGTAACCTTTTTTTAACATCGCCAATAAATCAAGCATCTCTTTAAACTGGGGATCTCTCATGTGTTCCTCTCTTATCAATAAACAAACAGTGGGTCTTCCCGAAAGCCGCCAATATTTTCCAACAAATTGCAGCTCGGTCTTTATATCGTCGATCAAAAGTGCCATATCTCTATGGACATCTAAATTTAATATTCGATTTTGCAAAATTCTACACTAAAACTTACCTGTAAAGGTAAAAATCTGACACTTCGAAAATAATAGGATAGCACAAAACTGTCGCTCCTGCAATCCGATATACTTTACTAGTTCCAAGGCTACCCACAGGTCTAACTGGTCTTCCTTGTAGACCTAACTTGTGATTGACACCGAGATTCTCATACACTTTGACTAGTTGAGTGGAAGACCAAATTTGAACGGGTTCGACTTCATGCGGAGTTTGTGTTTGAATACCATACGTTGCCATCATCGCTTGAAGTCTCAACGATTCAGCTATCAGAACTATTTGGACAACCAAATCAGTTGCAGTGCCCTATCAAAAGTTTTGATGTTCAGATTAAGAAAAAAATAAAACTTCAATGCCGTGGAGTGCAAGAAGTGGGTAATAGTTTTTACTAGATAAGACGTGAGCAAAAAGCATATCTAGTCAATCGCATAAAATTGCGCAAATAAGAAGCCCACGTTTTGATCAACCAATATCTTGAAACGATTAAAGTGACCATTATGAAATTTGCTGTTTTTTAACAGCCAATAGTGACACATATTTTTGGTACAACTTTCCATATCCGGCCATGTCACCTCCACTTCATAATTTTAATTGTAATATTACATTTTAACGAATGTCTCGACGGTGCAGTGTTTTTATATAAAATAATGCCAATATGGGCTGTTAATTGACTAGACCCTCGATCCATTTTTAATGGAGAAAAATATCAGCATGTGTTCTAACTTGCCGGAACATTGTCATTCTTTAGTTTAAGGGGATATCTTCAAGTAATTGTTCCATCCTCGGAGAGGATTTTAATTTAAAATTATTTATAAAATTGATAATTAACACATTTTAGCATGATCAATTACCTAAAGTAGTCATAAGGCTATTTTAAAAGTTTAGAACACTAATGCAGAATAACTGATAATTCTACATATGAAAACATATCATAGATTAGTCTGGCTGCGAGTAAAACGTGTTTAAGCATCGAGGTATTAATTTTTATAGACAATTAAACATGAATTCTCGTGTTAATTTGGGCAAGGTAAAAGTGTATTAAAGAATTAAATGTAGAATATCTTTAGTCTGATTTTATTTTACTACTACGGTCATTAGCCTCGTGTTCTGTGTAGGCTTTGCTACTGTTTCCCAGCGCCACTTTAGGAACACCGCTTTTAATTAGAACCCAGCAGTGAATGGTCGAGTGAGGAATCACACCTGGTATATGAAAATCAATTTCAAATTTTTTTAATTAATTACATTTCTGCTGTCGGTGAGATTCGAACCCAACAACTCGTGGGTCATGGATCCAGTGCTCTACCGCTGAGCCACCCACTCCCCTCTTTAGCCTGATTTAAAAATATTTCTATATGACCATAACCTCAAGAGGCGTAACTCTAAGCCAAGAGCTAGAGATAGCGATACATAAGTATACTTCAGTAAAGTATCACTTGGAATTTTATATCTGTACCACAGAACCATAGACATAGTTATTGATGTACTCATACATTTTAGTAGAAACTACTGCAACATTTAGTGCTGTCATTTGTATCACATATCCTCTTAAATTGGGAAATTGGAACCTTTGGTTTATCAACTAAGTTGAAACCACCGACATAACCTTAAACTAGACGGATAATGCCATATGATAAAAATTGATCAATTACGAGGATGACTGGTGTCCATAATGCATGCGCATTGTGTTTGTCATATTCACCGACATAACCTTAAAGTCTATGTTCCGACATTGGCGTACCTTAGGGAAAATGATTGGGTCTAGAATGAAAATAAGTGGAATGATGAAAACAATTTAGGATTTAGGTTGGAGTTTTCATTTACTGATTGGAAATATTATTATTTGTGAGAACAGGATGTTTTTTATAAAATAGTATAGTATAGGTATAAATAGCTGTATCGTTCGAGTAAGACATATAGTATCCTCAATTTATATCATTGAAATAACTTTCTCCACGGCCACTACTGAATGTAGTTATTCTGAAACCACTTATAATAACAGAAAAGAAACATTCTCGCTCTTGAGATTGAAAGAAAATTCTGAAACATTTGTCTCTTATGTATTTTATATGTATTACATTCTATCACTAGAGAATAGAATCTGTATTCCGTGATTGTTTACAAAAATAAGGTTTGCCGTGAATGTCAAATTAACTGTCAGTATTAGTTGACGTGGTCTTAATATTGGTTTGTAAAAACTTTTAATTTATTAAAAAGGAGAAGAAAATCAAACGATTCAGATGTAGAATTTGAAAATACTCCTCCAGAAATAAAAAAATTGCCGATAATATAACTCAAAATTTGCTACCGCAAAAATCCAAGCTTGAATATAAAAATACTACCTACACAATGTTGAGAGATTGAGGTTTCATTTTACTATATTTAATTTCTACTTTCTGTGTCCGTGGAGAAAGTACAGTCTGTTACTCTGTTGGAATGAAAATCCGACACTCGTGGTTCCTCACGCTCGCATTCGGAATCCTCCACTCGTGTCGAATTCTCATTCCAACCTTGTTACAGAATATACTATTCTGAAGCAAAATGCTTTGAACATATTCTTGTTGACGAGTGCGGAAGCGGTTCTAAAGGTCTTCCGATTGCTTTCAACCATTCATTACGTTGGTTCTCAGGTATTCTAAAATATCATTGTGAAGCAAATATACATTCGTTCGCGTAAAATAATACTTTTTGGTATAATAAATGTGTGTGAATCAAAGTTGTTGAATAGATGCATGGTATATAACAATTTTATTGTGTTTCTTATATTGACTTACCTATGAAACATAACACCTTTGGGATGGTTTGTTGAACGGTTCTTACACCAAAGTACAAAACACTGCATTTTTACAATAAATTCACTATTTCTCTATCGAATATCGGTCAAACACCAAACAGAACAGTGGACGCCTATGAACAAGAAACAATATGTCTCGTCTCCTCGAATCGGCAAAGCTCGAGAACCGAAACCCAGATATCTGACGTACTGGTGTCCATTGTGCATTGCGCAGAGACGTTTTCGGAATGTTCAATTGGATGAGTTTCTTGTGTGGTGGGAATATGAATATTAGCCGTCTAGTTTAAGGTTATGTCGGTGGTTGAAACACTATCGTCGACCACTCAACCAAAACACAAATTTTAACATAGTTGGCGAAACGCGCGTAGAGTATGTTAAAATTTGTGTTTTAGTTGAGTGGTCGACGATAGTGTTTCAACTTACATATCCTCTTAAAAAAAACATGGTAGCACACAAAAAAAAAGCGATTAATCAGTTTTTTTGTAATTGCCGCATAGTGTCCGATAGTTCTGGGATATTTTAATACTGGATGTGTGCCGCGGGACCCAGAATAAAATATTAATTAAAAATAAATAAATAATGAAATCCAGACAATTTCACCTCCAGAATGCATAAAAACGCGTTTATAGAGGTTATCTTTTCCAAAATTTCCCGGGGGAGGCCCCCAGACCTCACACCTAGGCTATGGGGTACTCCGTACCCCCTTCTTAGACCCCCAGTAGTAGGGGTGTGCCGTGGCTAGAGGATATCATTTGATACTGTACCGCGGGCTTCAAAAGTTTGGGAAACTCTGCTTTAAATGCTTATAACTTTTTTATTATTTATTTTATTTCAAGTTCCTAGATTATTTACTAAGAATAAACACACTTTTGAGTAAAATATTTAATAAAAACCAAAACAAATCTCAAAAAAGGCCACTTTCTGCAATTTAGGGTAAACTCCATTTTACATAGTTCCAGGTATTAATTAATCAACCACTGGGCCTTCAAAAGAAAAAGTGCAAACCATGCAAAAATAGTGAATATTAGAGCGTTAATGAAACAAATAGAAAATTATGAAAATCAATTATTTATAAAGCAGTTGTAAGTGGTATATTAGTTAAGGTTAAAATGTATTTACTTACAAAACATTTTGCCTATCAAGGGAACATGAAAAAGTAAAACAGTTAAACTAAAGCAGCAGCAAGTATAAAATACAACATTAACATACATTTTGTAATAATATTTATGACTTTTTAAATTTGTAAGAATTATATTAAGACGATGTTGCCAACTGTAGTTAAATAAATTAAGAAAAATTATATTAAATACAGAGTGGTTAACTTAGTCGCAGATAAAAAAAATGAAGATAGTAATAATACGGCACATAACTCAAAATAAATCAAAAGCCTACAGGGCGATTCAACTCAAACCAAACAAAGAAGGCATAAAGTGACTATGTAATAATATACTGGACACCTGAGCAAATTTTATACCAACAAATTCGAAATCAAAAATCAGTCAATGAAACTGATTTTCATGATAATATGAAGACAAAAATCGATGTTAGATTGCATAATTGAGAGACTATTACAGAGATAAAAGTAGAACAAATTTATTCAAACTATGAACTCTGCAACTGTCAGCGAAATTTTCATAGAAACCCTTTGCGACGAGAAAGAATACACAATCAGTCGTTGGCTACGGAGTCAGTTATTGGCTGAACAGTCAGTCGTCGGCTCATCTCGAAGAGAAAAGAGCGGCCAAAGCAAAAAAACCGCATTTTTTATATTTTGCGTAAGAAGCAGTTAAAGTTTTTAAAGAGTACAGTAAAATAGTAAGTCATTGAAGAGTACAGTCCGACGTTTGAGTAGAAGCCAAAATAAGCCCTCTAAAGAAGAAGAATAAATTGAGGAATTGTGACAGACCCCTAGTACGCAATGTTTAGGTAAGCAATTGTTATTGATAGTTATATAACCTCTGTATATTTGAAGGGTGACCTCAAAATGAAAGTGTATTTGTTTTTTACATATCTTGTTTTATTTCTCAAAGTGAGGTATTGAGACCTAATAACTGCTAAGTATTCGGGGAGAGACTAATTTACCCCTCGTACAGACCGAAAGGGCGGTTCACCTTGGATACGTAGCAGCAACACATAGTCCAAACATTGGACCTTGTGACAATATCTCATTTGAAAAAATTGTAAGTTTGGTTTGACCTGCGTTTATGAATCACCCTGTAAACTTCACAACTAATTTAAGTTATGTTCCGTACTAGTTGCTTTTTTTCTAAATGGAAGGAAAGAAAATGGTATATTCAAATTTATTTAATTAAACAAATGTATCGAGCTCTTTCGGCATTAAATAAGGATTTTAACTCATCAAAATAAGCGCGGCAATAGCACTGTTATTATTGGGTAGCCGCCTTAAATATTTATAGCTTCAATTTACAAATCATTTGTTTTAAATTGCTATATTAAAACACAAAAGTATTAATAATACTAAAAGTCGTTTTATTTACCTGAAACGCCGAATATCTGCCCCCTTTTTTCGGCCGGTTGTAAGAAGGCAAGTATCTACGAATTGGGTCAAGTTCGTTGATGTGTAAAAGTCCCGCTGTTAAAAGTTGAGCCAGAATAAACATTGATTGATTCCATAGAAATAACCCTCCGTCAGTATCAGCCTTTCTAACAGTCGAATTTGGTAGCTGTCTTTCCATTTCAATATTCTCTTTAGTAACGTAATAATACATAGGAATTACAGGATCTAAGTAAACAAAAATAAGATTATGTGTTGTTGTTTTTCCTATGAAACACTTACCTCCATGATGATCTAACATTATTCGTTCTTTTAGTAGGTTCTGGTATTCTTGAATTTGATCCGGAAGAGTCTTAAAGCAGCCATCAATGATCATAAATATGTAAAATAGTGGCCATTCACATTCTATGTTTTCGAAATTTTTTAGTTCCCCCTTTTCATAAAATCTAAAACAAATAATAAAATAAAATAACACAGTTACTCTAAAAGTTGTTTTTAGGTATTTATTTAACAGATATATCATTTAATACACGAATTAATCAATTAATAATTACAAATAAAGTTCTAAGTTTTTTACAATAGCTATAATTTATAATAAAAAACAACTTGAGAGTTGCCATCTATGATTAGAAGAGAGTATTGACAATTATTAAAAGCAAAAAATTCCCGGTGTATTGGGGTTGCATACACAATTTGCATTGTGTGTTGCAAAGCTTTTATTTGACTGATTCTTGTCAAAATGTCACTCTCTTCTTTCGTATCCCTTTCAGAGATTAATACAAAGTTAGAAAACGAGTAAGGAATTTAATTTATCAGATTCGACATCCTAAGACCGGTTTCTGCCTTTCGGCTTCGTCAGTTAGGCTTTTCGAATCCAATAAATAAAATTCCAAACTCGTACAAGTCAGTAGCTATATCCGCTATAAGATAAAATTTTTAGATGTGCTGCCATCTATGATTAGAAGAGAGTATTGACAATTATTAAAAGCAAAAAATTCCCGGTGTATTGGGGTTGCATACACAATTTGCATTGTGTGTTGCAAAGCTTTTATTTGACTGATTCTTGTCAAAATGTCACTCTCTTCTTTCGTATCCCTTTCAGAGATTAATACAAAGTTAGAAAACGAGTAAGGAATTTAATTTATCAGATTCGACATCCTAAGACCGGTTTCTGCCTTTCGGCTTCGTCAGTTAGGCTTTTCGAATCCAATAAATAAAATTCCAAACTCGTACAAGTCAGTAGCTATATCCGCTATAAGATAAAATTTTTAGATGTGCTGCCATCTATGATTAGAAGAGAGTATTGACAATTATTAAAAGCAAAAAATTCCCGGTGTATTGGGGTTGCATACACAATTTGCATTGTGTGTTGCAAAGCTTTTATTTGACTGATTCTTGTCAAAATGTCACTCTCTTCTTTCGTATCCCTTTCAGAGATTAATACAAAGTTAGAAAACGAGTAAGGAATTTTATTTATTGGATTCGAAAAGCCTAACTGACGAAGCCGAAAGGCAGAAACCGGTCTTAGGATGTCGAATCTGATAAATTAAATTCCTTACTCGTTTTCTAACTTTGTATTAATCTCTGAAAGGGATACGAAAGAAGAGAGTGACATTTTGACAAGAATCAGTCAAATAAAAGCTTTGCAACACACAATGCAAATTGTGTATGCAACCCCAATACACCGGGAATTTTTTGCTTTTAATAATTGTCAATACTCTCTTCTAATCATAGATGGCAGCACATCTAAAAATTTTATCTTATAGCGGATATAGCTACTGACTTGTACGAGTTTGGAATTTTATTTATTGGATTCGAAAAGCCTAACTGACGAAGCCGAAAGGCAGAAACCGGTCTTAGGATGTCGAATCTGATAAATTAAATTCCTTACTCGTTTTCTAACTTTGTATTAATCTCTGAAAGGGATACGAAAGAAGAGAGTGACATTTTGACAAGAATCAGTCAAATAAAAGCTTTGCAACACACAATGCAAATTGTGTATGCAACCCCAATACACCGGGAATTTTTTGCTTTTAATAATTGTCAATACTCTCTTCTAATCATAGATGGCAGCACATCTAAAAAATTTTATCTTATAGCGGATATAGCTACTGACTTGTACGAGTTTGGAATTTTATTTATTGGATTCGAAAAGCCTAACTGACGAAGCCGAAAGGCAGAAACCGGTCTTAGGATGTCGAATCTGATAAATTAAATTCCTTACTCGTTTTCTAACTTGAGAGTTAATTTCACTGCAGTATTGTAACATTTTGAACTTTCTTACCACTAATTGACAGAATATTGATTCCATTTTTAATGTGAACTTTAGTAAACTATTGTGAACTACCATCTGTTACCTCTGGTTTTATCTGCTCGTCTAAAAACGCTGTTGATCTTTCAAGGGTTAAACGGTGAATGACTTGAGCAAAACTTTTAGAGGGCAACGTCAAGCAAAGGTGATGAGTTAAAACCTTATTGGTTAATTGAAGTAAGAATTTTAATCAAAGGTAATACCACGGGTCCTCCAAATTTTATCTATACTTTACACACAAATGTTCAATATTTTCTTTATCAATTTCACACAAATCTATTTTTAAATTTAAACGTCAAATATTGAGGTGTATACCAACGTAATACAAGTTGCCTATCTAGTTTAAGATTATTTATATAATGGTAACGTTTAGACTTTGACATCATTTGTCAATTTTAAACGGATTTATGGAGATTTCTGTGTTTATAGACTGAAATGGAAAAAATCTTTCTTAATTTAGCTAATTTGAAGTGTTTAGGTATTCAAAAATTGATGTTTAATGAACAAAAGTTGAGTGTTGAAGTAAGCTATATGTATTAAAGCGATTTGAAATAAACTACTAAAAACAGGTTAGTTTACAGATACATTTTGAAATTTGGGTAATAACATAGATTTGCAATATAATAATAATTGACAATACTAAATAAAAGTTGTTAAATGTTTATAATTGACAATTCAAAAAAGGTAAACAAAGTTTTATCAAAAAAAAAAACAAAAACGAAACGACGGTTTTATCGACAGTAATATCCCAAGACCTTGACAAATAGCCGACTATTTTTATTGTATCTAAATTTCGAGTTTATTTTAGGATCAATTCGTCGAGACTTAATTTTGGCATTAATAATATGAATAACTCCCGAGAGCTTTAGCTCGAGGGAGTTATTCTTTGATTATTAATGCCAAAATTGTCGAGACAAATTGTAAAATATACGAGAAGTTTAGTAGCAATAAAAATAGTAGCTAATTTGTCAAGGTCGCGTTATATTTAATAATATTATTTCCCGAGTCACAAAAAATTATGTGCGTACGTATAAATTATACTAGTTTTGCTCTATACTGTCTTGGCAGGTACGTTTAATTTAATTATATTATCAATTTCTTGAAGATTTTTACTCCCGAATCTACTCATTGTTAATACTTTTTAACAAAATGTGTCAAATTTAATTCTGTAATAAACTTTAATGGCAAACTGTCAAAATTCAGATGACGCGCGCCTACTATGTTTGTCGTAAAATGGACGGTATTACATAGAAAGGAATGAATGAATATATTTATAGTTTCAGAAAAAGTGCGAAATCAGTTGGATTTGTGTATTTGCTACTAAAGATCGATAATTTATTAACTATAAGCAATTTTATAATACCATTAGTATAGGTTTTATTTGAAAAATTTGAAATTTACGGGCGGCTTCGTTATTGTTGGATACCGTCCTTCAGGTGAATATTGAGGACGATGATCAAATAGCCGAATATTTACCACCAAGGTGAATAGTCGCTTTATTTTGTTCTGATTGGCTGCGTCAAATCAGTTTCCAAGCACGTGATTGGTTAAAAATTGATATTTGACAGGCAAGGGAAATAATCAGTATAAAACTCAATGATTGGTTAGGATCGTGAGTTCTTATTGGCTGAAACCACAAAATCTGACTATTTTGGCACATGATAAAAATAATCGGTCAAAATAAGAGCAGAATTATATTTGCTTATTGTAATTGAGAAAATTCTGGAGTACTTTTATGTTTTTGTGCTATCGGTCTTTTATTATGTTGTGTGCAATGTATGGATTTTGAGTTAATTAAAAAAAAGAAAACTGGCACCATTAGTTTCTTACTCATCCCTTACAATATGTGTATAATATGAAATGTGTATATTCTAAATTATTCTGTTATTTTTAGTATCCTGTTGAAGTGAGATTTTAACAATTGTTAAAAGATTTCAGTGCGTTACAAAATTCGACATAATCATTTTTAAGAAAACAATAAATCATTTTTTAAAGAATACTTGCCGTCTTCCGTGGTCTTCAATTTCAGTTTTGAAACCATCTCTTATATACCTTTTGAAACCATATTTTCCTTTTAAACTATTTACTATATTTTTCTTAGTTTTCTGATAAAGCACTTCTTCGTGAGTTGAGAATGCTGGAAATGATATTGTTGGAAGCAAAGAAGCATCAACATCCTTAAATGATAAATTAAATAAAAATTAATATTTCAAACTAGAAATAAAGCAAATAATTGAGCGCAAATTAAAAATAAAATTATGTAATCTTCTTAATGGTTAATAAATTTATTAAAAAATTATTATTTATTGACATTTCGATTTTTATTATAAAGTCGTTTTCAAAAAATTTTTGAAAACGAGTTTAGATTAAAAGTAGAAACGTCACTAAATAAAAAATATTTTTTGAATAAGTAAGTGGTTTTATTACCCATTAAGAAGATTATATAAACGAGCAATCCACTATGAGCTACAGAAATCAATAAAAATAACATTTTTATATGGCAATTTGAATAATTTGTAAAACAAAAAACAGTAAACTGTCAACCATAAAAGCACATAAAATGTTTTCTAAACAAATCGTACATTTTATTTAAAAATCAAGGCGGAAATAGTAATATTTAAAAAAATAAATAATAATAAAAAACCCATTTTCCTTGCTCCTCTGTCCAGAAATTGATTACATAGTCAAGGTGTTTTGCATGACCTCTGTTATAACAGTGTCACGTCTACCTCTTACTGTAATCACTAGGTCATCATAATGAAATTTGGGGGGGGTCATGGAGATATTTTTGCTGATTTGTGGGGTCACGAAGGTAAGCTTTCTGATTTCAAATTTAAACTATTTTCGAAGTTGATTTTGAATTATTTATAAAGTGCAAATGTTGTTAGTCACATGGTAAGCTAGCTAATTACAAAAAAATTATGTTCGTGCTTGGAGGGCGGGGTCATGACCCTCTGGATCCGCGCCTGGATTTACCCCCTTTCCCTGCTGCTCTTTGAATAGCGCCATGGGATGTATTGTCAAAAGCTGACACTATATCTATGAGAGCCTCTTATTTTGCACCAAAGGTATTTTCCATATCTTTAACCAATGGACAGCATTAATTGTAAATTGATCAGATAGATATGCAAATTGGTTCACAAGAAGCGTTAGAAATTCACTTCTAATGTCAATATCGACGATTGGGGAGGTGGGGGGGGGGGTCATGACACCCCCTGGATCTACCCCCTTTCCCTTACGGCTCTTTGAATAGCGCCATGGGATATATTGTCAAAAGCTGACACTATATCTATTAGAGCCTCTTATTTTGCACCAAAGGTATTTTCCATATCTTTAACCAATGGACAGCATTAATTGTAAATTGATCAGATAGATATGCAAATTGTTTCACAAGAAGCGTTAGAAATTCACTTCTAATGTCAATATCGACGATTGAGGGGAGGGGGTCATGACACCCCCTGGATCTACCCCCTTTCCCTTACGGCTCTTTGAATAGCGCCATGGGATATATTGTCAAAAGCTGACACTATATTTATGAGAGCCTCTTATTTTGCACCAAAGGTGTCTTCCATATCTTTAGCCAATGGACAGCATTAATTGTAAATTGATTAGATAAATACGCAAATTGTCTCATAAGAAGCTTTAGAAACTCACTTCTAATGTCATTATCGATGATTTTCTTCATCGTCTTCAGAACAAAAGATGTGAGCCTTATTGGGCAGTAGGTTATGGGCTGTTCTGTATCGCCTTCCAGCAATTTGCATAAACGCCACCCTAAGTCATCTGCATGTTTGGGGGATTAAATATCTTTATACGAGAGGGTAGTATTGTTTCCATTTCTAGTGGCCATAAGGGCGGAAATGTACCATCAATGGTGGAGATCACAAATGAGTAAATCCAGTTTAAATGTGCAAATAATTAAAATATAACCACTAAATGACGTTTGTATAATTTTTATTACAAATTATTCTGTAATATTTTGAAAAACACCATTTGAAAATCATAAAATTTCAGTAAACAAACAAACAGCTACTTGGAGGCGCTCGATGTTACGTCACCTACGTCGCCTACCGATCGATAGAGACGGCAATGATGTTTTCCTAGCTTCGCTTGAACTATTTTGACTAAAAAATCAAAAAAAATATTTAATGCGAACTGTGTATTTTTTTTTCAGAAATTAGGGTTCTCGCCCATTCCTAATGACTTATAAGGGTTAAGATCTTTCCTTCTAGATAATTGGCAATTTTTAAGCCATATATACGTAGTTAATAATAAATCCACTTTCATATATTAGCTACCATTCCATCAAAAATATAATTTTAAAATTTAATGTCGAGTTCCAGATTTGTCCCCACGTTTACTTTTTTATATTACCAATCAGTGTAAAAAATAAGCTACCTTTGAACAAGATTCTCTAGGTAACAATGTCTCAAAAATGCTTCTGTTTCTATTGTGTGCATCAATGTCGACATACACGACACTCCAGGAAGCGCCTTTTTCTCCAAACAAATTACATCCATTAATAGCTTCTAGTGCTGATTTTGCAAGGCCTATGGAACTAGCATGGATTTCTGGTGTACCATCATTGTACTTGCTGCCTCTTTCCCACATACCGTAATCTGGAGTTCTATATGCTCTTTCGACATAGTAAACTAGATTTTGAACAAATGCTACTTCATCCTAAAATATTTCATCAAAGATTAAAAGTAGCAGATAAAGTGTACGAAATTCGAATTTAGGTTTCAAAGACTAAATTATTATCCACCTGTGTATATATAATTTGTAATCCTGAACTTATCATTTGAACTAAAAATAACAAGTAAATGGAAATAACGTCAATCTGCAAGTGATTGTACTCATTGTCTCCAAAAACTTCATTTCCTGTGGTTAAATGAAATTTGACATGCAAAGCATTTGCACTACACTGATGTTTCTTGAATAACTCGATTTTTCTTGCTTGTTTTATCCAACATTCCAAAATTCCCCTCATACATTTTACTGTAGACTGTCCCAATTCATAAGATTTTCCTCTATCGTCGTCTATTCGTCTAAAAGATACATATATTTTCTAATTAATCATAAAATTACCTAATTCATTACTTAAAAACCAATATATATATAACGTTTTTTACTAAATTCACAATTTATATCAGTTTTCCTGTCACTGCAAATACAACAGCCAGTTTTTGGATTGAAATACAGAAACGAGAAGCTATGATTTTTTTGCATAAATTCTTAAATGGTGCTACGGACTATTAGTGTTCTTTTATCGAACATTAATTTCAAAATTCCACAATAATTGAGTCATAATAAAAAAAATCCTGGAAACACATTATCAGACAAACTATGATCACAGATATATTATATCTATAACTTATACAATTTGAATCTTAAAATTTTGTCTTAATATTTTGTTTGTATATTTATTATGTGTAAAGCAAAACAATTTTTAAATAGGCAAAAGATCAGCGAGTTCCATTAATTTTTATGTCAAAACAACTAATAAAACAAGTTCAATGAAAAACTTATTTCACAAAGGAGTTGTTCAATTTAATCCTTTGTGGCAGTATATAAAAGCTAGTAGAAATGTAAACATTTTAAAAAAATCATTGACTGTATATTTAAAAAATAACTCTGTAGAAATCTAGTGGTTCATATATATTTATATATTTACTTATTAATTTAATTTAATTGAGTTGTTCAATTTAATTATTGAATGTATATTTATTGTGTTGTTTGTTTCTCATTGTTGTATGTTTTTTTTTACTATGTATGCTTTTGTAATTTTAATATCCATGTTATGAATGGTTTATTGTATTAATGCATTGTCTCTTAGAATTTGTAAATTTATTATGCATATTAGGTATAGTTTATTACATTATTAGATCTTTCAGTATTCCTTGTACATAGACAATCTCTTAGTAGTCGTAGAAAAATTATGATAAAATGTATGTAATGATTATCTTTTTGATAAATAAACGTTATTATTATTATTTTAGTGTGATAGTGTTTTCCATGTCTCTGACCAAACAATATTTCACTTAGTATTCACTGGTATTACCTATAGGCCTGATACAAGCCCCAAACAGATGCAGCACAGTAAATACTATCTCGGACACTTCCTACTTCAGTATCTGATGAAAATACAGGAAAAAGACCCGTTATTGGACTTTGATATCTAAGCAGTTGCCTTTTTACTAAAATATAAAAGAAATTAATTATTTGTTCATTTGATTTTAGATTCAAACAAACCCATTCCATAATATATATCTAATTGCCGAACCGTATCTTCATAATTGGCAACTTTCAGGAATTGGTCAAGATTAATGTCTTCTGTGCTATTTTGACGCATTATCCTGTAAATTGTTTATTTAATTCTACTAATAGGAATGTTTATATAATTAAATTCATAGTAAACTTACTTTTTCTCTTTTCCTAGGGTACCCATGACTAAAAACTACAGTTGGCAATCAACTTAATATGAAGGAAATTTGGTTGCTTTAACTCAATTAATACATTTTAAACCATTTTAAATTGAAACGTATTTTCTATTTCTGTTAAGGAATTTTAATCAATGCACTTCATCAGACCTTCAAAAACCAAATAAATGAAGACGTTTATGAACGAGGCCCACATGTCAAATTCTAAAAAGAAGAATTGTTTTCTTCTATAACAATTTTGGTCTTTAATTATGTTGATTATTGGTTTCCTATATTTTGAGAGCCCATTGATTGATTATAATAATAATTATTAATTAGACCGATACCCAAAGAATGCCTAAAACTGTATTCGTTCATATTTTTTTCTTAATCGTAAACGGTATTATTTGCCAAACAAGGAAAACATGACGTCATTGGTCCAAAATTTTACATCGTAAAAATATCCCTTAATCCATTTTTTTTTGGACACCTGTGAATTGGTAGCAGTGATCTAATTATTGAAGGTCGATGTCAACCTGTTTATTTACAATTTTGTGTATTTGTCACGTATTTGTCAGGTCAGAAATAAAGAGTTTAGACCTTATATGGAATATGGGCTGATTAATAATTAACAGTTGTAGAATTTGTGTTTGATATAATTTTACGTAAATTCCAGCCGTTTCGATTTATAGAAATAAACTTTCTATGAAATGATTCACAATTTAAAGACTATTTAAATCCCACTGTTTTGTGCAAGGAAGTTGGTTAAAAATAAAGACAATGACTTCTAGGGAGAAAGAATTTGGAATTTTTATTTGTAATGATTTATTCAAAGACTTGTCTAAAGGGCAGCAGCAAAGAACAGTTCTTCTTGGACAAGTTGTAATAATTGATAACAAACTTAAAGATCGAAATTTGGCCATAAGGTTTCTCAAAGAAGTAGATACTTGGGAAACATCTTCGTATTGTTGTTCAGAAGACAATATCGTACGTATTAGTGAAAAATTATGCCCATTTATTGCATCAATAGCTTCACCACAAGAAAGGGTGAAACTTGCGAAAAATAAAGAACTTTGTGAGAAATTGAAAAATCTTGGAAAGGATATGACTGTTGGTTTTACAGACACAAATGATATATTACTTGGAAAAATTAAATATATTGGTGTTGTCAAAGGAATTGGATACTGTTATGGAATTGAATTACATGTAAGTATTGCCTTAATTATTTTAAAGTTATAAATAATTTTTAAAAGTTGATATTAAAAAAATGAATGTTCTAAAAATATTTTCCTAAGTGAAAATGTGATAATGTATTTTAAAATTGCAATAAGCATTTAAATTTCAAATACTTCTGGATTCTTGCACCATAATAATCAAATTTTACAAATGTTTTATTACTCATTATAGATACCAACTTTTTTTGTAATTTATTCTCTAAAAAATTATCACATTTATTAAAATTAAATTTACTGGAAAAAAATTAATTGATCATTTATTTATTCACTTAAAAAATATTGGATAACTTATTTTTTCTTTTTCATAATTGTAAGTTTTTTTTTATAATTTCTATTTATTACTAATTCTTAAAGTAAATCAAAATTTGAAGATTACAAGCCCTATCTGTTACAAACATGTTTAGGAAAACCTAATTGGGCTAAATATTTCCATTTTTAACATTTATTTGGAACAAGAGTCCCTGGTTCCATATTGAATCCCATCATTTTATATTTATATTGGTGCTCTACCATTTCACTGTTAATTCAACACCATTTTTTACTAAGAATATTTTATCAGATTTAAATGGAATATGAGTTGCAATGAAGTGTAATCGCCTTATTTTTTTCAGTACCCCTTTTTCAAAAATGTATTGTTATTACCTTTAGTCAAATCAATCAGGGGAAGTCCTGATTGATTTATCAAGGAAATGTCCCATGTCAAAAACAATTAGGGGAATCCCTGATACTTTGTCAAACATATTTAAAGGTTGGAATTAAATGACTGGGCACTTATTTATTTTCCAAACACAATTTTGATTTATAGAGCTCAGTTTATTTTTCAATTCAATACCATACTTTTTCTACAAATTCTAAACAAATGAATAATTTATAGTTTACACACTTACTAGTAGCTCATCTTATCTTATTCATTTTTTAAATTTCTAACCATTTTATTAGTTGCAGCAATAGTTTTAATTCAGTTGAGATTGATTATTAAGGAACTTCTGTTAATTAAATATATAAATAAACTCTACAGAATAAGTTTAGTATGCAATTGTTCCTGTTTATATGACACATATGTGACCTTGTACTTCCTAATTTTTAAATGCTTAGAAACAAAATATTTATTAAATGAATGCAAATACATGTATTAATATAAAGTGTATGTGGTATGTGAATATACAAAAAATTACGTTATTTTGCCAAATTAATATTAAATTATTTAGTCTGTAAAAATGAGAATATCTTGTTTTTATAGTAGGAGTAAATAAAACATTTTAACTGGTACTTACTTTGCAAGGTAAATACATAAATTCATTCAATTAAGATTAAGGCTTTGTTAACTTAAGTTTATCAAATATTGATACATTTTAAAAAACAACAAATGTGTTGTTGAACCTTTTTATTTGTAATCCAAAAGTATTTCAATGAATATAAAGTATATTTATTGAAATAATTTTACATAATATTTATGTAGAAAATTGGAAGGTAGGTGATTTTTTTTTAAATCTAAACTGGTAATATTTGAAACGAGTTACAAAATTTTAATTCAAAGTAAAAATATAAGTTATATTCACATCCCCAACAAGTCATTCATAAGTTTCAAATATTCCGTGCCCGATGATCAAGTGAGATAGATATATAAAAGTCCGGAACATGGCCACGAATTTATGCTGCGATGCATACATTATTTTAATTTTACCACGTCGGTTACATAGGAAATTTAAAATACTAATGTAAATGTAAAATATGACGATCAGTTATTTCGCTAGTCCGCTCAGAACACCTATTGCTCGTCAATGCAGGATCAAGGGAAAATTGATCCTTTTCTTGCAAATGGTCTATGTTGTTTTTATCAGGCTGTTCTGTGACAAGTACATTCGGGATTGAGGTAGGAATAGGGAACTAACTACAAATTAAACAGTGATGAATTATTAGTTGTATCATCCTGAAATAAAAAAAATAATGTTGGTGTAGTAGGAATCTTCTACGTTTAGATAAATCCTGAAAAATATATAAACCGTTTTAATCTTATCGAACCTACAACAGAAAAAATTGTTAGTAAATATCAACTAACGAAAACGTTGGCAGCAGTAACAAATTTCTACATCTACTATTTTTTTGTGAGGCAAGCCTCCTTTTATTTTATTTTTTTTTTCACTATGCTACATTAAAATTATATACATTCATAATCCATGAAGTAGGCGAGAAGGCATTGACAGTGAAACGACATACAAATCGAATCAAATAAGTAATTACTTAAAACTACAATTACAGAACACAAAAATACAAAATTAAAATTTCAATAAAAGTTAAGATTAATGGGAAATCACTAGAGTTTAAGCAGTCGGTATTATGGAAATGTTTTTGATTGCTTAAAATATTCAACATATTCTCAAACGATTACATTACATAAATTTAAGCCATAATGTTTAAACAATATTACTGAAAGTACCTTACATGTTAAGTGAAAAATGTTTGTATTCTAGTAAAGCTTCGCCAAAGTATTTTTAAATCTTATAGCCTAAATTTATTAAAAAAACAAATAAATATAGGTATATTACCTCGATATTGGTTTTGCATCTGTTTTCAAATATTTCCTTCCACTTGGTTTATATTCAAAGTCATTATCACGCAAATGAAGAACACATATAAGCATTTGTAGTTATGAACTTCACTGCCTCAAATCCTAACAAAGAGTACCAAATATTTCTCCTTTCAACATTTGCAGGAATCCTAAAAGGCATGTTTTCGTATAACTGATTAAATGAAAAATTAATATTACCTAAATACTTAGGTGGTTTGGCAGAAAAACAAAATGTGATTTAATTTTTAACAAAATATATGAAACCTACATAATTATAAGTCATTGCAATAAGTTAAAACAATCGTTTAGGCATTATTAAAGAGTTTATACAGTCGATAAAATACTAATTCTACGCTCCTGAGCTTTGTTTATAATCATAAATGTAACTTACCCATGAAATGATAAATCGGGATTTAAATAATTTATTTTGCTGCATACAACACACTGAAGAACCATATTTATCTAATAAATCAACTTAAACCAATAAATTCAATGTGAAAAAGAAAATTATAATAATATAACATAAAAAAACACAGAAATAAACAATCACATTTGGTAGAAAATGGTACCACTGTGTTACTACGAAACATTCTATCCCCTGATTTCATTCACAAGATATAACGTTTGATAGCGCTTAGTTGCCGCTTCTAACCATTTTTCGTAGAATTGGTTTAAACTTAAATCGTGGTAAAGTATCTTTGTCAATATTTATCTATCAATATGATTTGTTGTGTTAATAGTTACGAAAATTAATGTTCGTAGATGTACAATTATTTTAACGAATCAAAATATCTAATTTTTCAAGATAATTTTTACATAGATTTAGGATTTTGGTAATGATGGAAAAAATTATGATAACTTTGACAACGTTGAAACTTATAATATAAATTCACTAACACAGCGCTTAGACTGTTACGTGTTCTTGGCCGCAGCCGAAATGTAAAGGAACTCGATCTTATTGTAGTATATCTATGGTTATATTCATAAACCATTTTATATAATTTAATATAATCAAAATGAGGATATCTTGTGGTAGTTAAGAATGTTAAAATACTTTCTTTATTTTTTCTATTTATTTAAATGCTTTATTGAAATAATAAATGTTCACGCTCTATTTTTAACCCTTAAAGTATTTCCAATTTATTACACATTTAATTTGAAAATAAATATACAAATTATTCTTTGTTTGATATATTTTAAATTCCATAGTTTTTTAATGTTAATAATTTTCAGATTTCTAATAATGATACAATAAAAAAACATTGCATGTTTGTAAATAATAATACAGTTCCACTTTTTATTTCTTTACAATAAAATGATTGTTTATTTGTTTCCAATTATATTCCAATTAAGTGAAACCTTGATGGGTTTTTTATGATTTGTCATAGTATTGCTTTCAGGCGCAATATAAATTTGGTGAAGCATGAAACTGTGTCAATCTTTACATTTCAAGCACTGACATATGTGTTTAACCACAACATTTGCAATTTCACTTAAGTATTTTAAGTACCTACTTGTTTAAAATTTACACTATATGGGTTTATTTTTAGAATCAAGTCTACTAAAATAGCGTTTGGTTAATTGCATTAGAAATGCAGTTTTGTTAATTATACTTAGTAAAAAATAGTTTTCGAGTATTTTCAAGGTTTTTTAAATTTTATTACCAAAGTAATATTGTTTCGCTACTTGTTAACTGCATAGTTTGTTTTATTTATCAAATCGTTTGATATTTATACTCTCAAAATTTTTGATTTAAAAAAATATCCATTTCTTCTTTCTTTTGCAAAAAAAACATTTTTCACAATATTTTTTTAGAAAACCACGTGGGATCCAAATTTCATTGATATATTTGAACAGGATGCATCGAAATACACGAGCTAACAATTAAAAAAATGAAAATTACAGATTCACGTATTTTGACCATTATTTATAAATACAAAAAAAACTTAAAATCAAAATAGAGGTAAAAATGCAGATACCATTTTTTAAAAATATTTACAGAATATGAACAGAAACTTAAAATAACCTAAAATGGTTTTATAAAAACTAGTTAGATATCAACTGTGATTCATTTAAGACCAGAATATGAGTTGGAATATTCTGGTCTTAAATGAATCACAGTAATTAAAATATTTGGAAACGTTTCAAAGCAAGATTCTTAAATATTTTTTAAATTACCTTATACAGGGTGTTTTATAGGTAAACGTACATACGTTAACCGCAAGTTGGAGATATCTAGGCGGTTCCAAATAACCCATGATTAAGGGGTCTCAGACTCTTTATAGGACTTGTTTTGTTTAATAGAACAAACGTCCAGTATGGGAATGAACATTGAAATCCAGGTCAGTTTAAAAAAAACAAATTCTTTTACCCACAAATCAATACCTAGATATTTGAAAGGCGCCAAAAAAATAAAGTTTAAAGACGAATGAAACATTTTTGGTACATTATTTCGTTTTCATTTTAAATCCCTTTTTAGCAAATTCAAATACTTTGAAATTTGCAACGTTTAATACATTTCCTGTATTGTGTATTATCTTAGAATTTTAGCCAACAAAAATTATAATTATGTAACTTACTGGTTCTTTATCGTGGCTAAATGTATCATTTACATAACACTATAAAACATCAAATCTAAGCTATCCCTTATTTATTGATCTAACAAATGTTGTGTAAACATTGATCTCTTTTATTTTTTTCTACTAATCTGATTACAACGAATGAAAACTATCGCGCTGTAAGTTTTCTTCTTAGATTTATTTCGCAGTGTTTAGGCTTATGTAATAAAACTAGTTCAAGAAGTAAACAGTGAATTTTTTTTGTATTAATGTTTTTTAAATAACCGGAATAATGTAAGTCGATTATTTTTAATAAATATTTTTAGTTTAAGTTTAAGTATTAAATGTGAGAAATGTTAATTTTTGTTTAGCAATTCTAAAAGTCTACATTTCTCTCTCAGAAATAATAAATTTGTTGAAACGCCGGTATAAATTTTATGAGATATTTTACTCACCAACGTAAAGTAATTACCAACGATTTTTATCTACATTTATTTTGTTAAACAAATAAAAAGCTGTAAAATAATGTAAAGATAAAAAAAATGTGAAACATTGCCATCAAAGGAAAAATTATTCTTTCGTACCGTTCGAACTACTTGAAATATGTAGTAGGTATCTGACATTTTCTTCAAAATTGATTTATTATAACCTTATGATAGATTAGTTATTTCTGCATCCTTTGTTTAAGCTGGATTGTTATATCTTCAAAGTGAGTAAATTGTCAAGTACAAAAATGTATTATTAAGAAAAATTGTACTTAATTACATTTAGTAAGGTAAAATGTCCTAATTAACTACTAACATTTTCTTTGTAATTGAGTTTTTGTAAAACCTCATGAAATATTAGTTATTTATAGACCAAGCTGCCTGTAAAAATGACAAAAAGTAGGCGTTTTACTAAAAAAATTGTCCTGAATGATGAAGGTAAACTATTGTAAACATTTTTCTTGATAAATACCAATTTTCACTTAAGGTACTCTGTGTTATTTGACTACTGTAGCATTTATATTTGGCAACGCCGCGTAAAAGCAAAAGAGACAGAATTATGCTTTCAGTAACTGTCTTTCAGTGATGTCAAATGCACTAGTATGCCTATTGGTTTGACATTAGGTTATAAATAACTCAAGCACTCCGGAAATTAGAAATTGGTGAGACACCACATTTAAAATAAGTATTCAGATTACAAAGCATTAATGATATAATGTGGAAAATACTTATTTTTATTCAAAACTTCAAATGCTATAACGAACAAATTTTAATTTACTAGAGCTTCATATGACAAAAATACTTTTAAGTTAATATATTGACCTTTTTGTCATCTATGCAGAAATTTCTGCATAAGTCTGACTCAAATAATAATATTTACTATCTAGCTACTTTGGTATTTTACCCTTTATAAACAAACTAGCTGCAATTGAGTGCATAAACTACGATTGCTGGTATTTTTAAAAATAGCAGATATAATATAACGTTCTACAACTTTTTTACTACCTTTTTCACACCAAAACCAAAACAACAATTTAATTTTTTTGGGATGTAACAGATAAAACAATGTAAGAAACAGTACGACTAAGGCGGAGTACACATGGAGCTACTCAAAAGAAACTGAAACTGAAATTACTAACCGGTTACTAACTGATTAGTGATGCTACATCCGCACACACGGTCTACTCAATAGTGATCTAAATCAGTAATCTCTGATTACAGATGTGGTTGAAAACATATATTATTCACAATCTGACTAAAAATGGATACCGATTCGACTTTATTACTCTTTTATTATTATTCTTTTGCTATTTCACACCAAGCATGATCAGTTTCATCTCTGTTGGAGTAGCCAAGAGCTTAAAACTATACAATACGGAGATTTTTCAACTTCTTCCAATAATTTTATATTTATTAGTTGATCATTCATTGTGAAAAAAAAATATTTTGAAAGAAAATAAATAATATTTGGCACTCTTGACAGATGAAAATTAGAAACTGCGTGATTCAAGTCAAAATTGAGTCACCATGTCGAGTTGCCTAAACTGATTACTAACGCGTTACTATCTGGTTAGTAACCAGTAGCGTCGTCTGCGGTATTCCATTCAATTACAATGGCTGCGACTCATCGCGGACTGGTTGATGATTTGCGTCAGAATCACGTTTGTTTTGAGTAGCTCCATGTGTACTCCGCCTAAATGTCAAGCTGTAAACTCTGTCAATATTTTTGAAGATCTCCCTACTGTCTTCTGTCTCACTCAATCATTCACTTTTTTATATGGAGTGGAAATAGGCCGTAGGGCCACCCCCTTTTTACATATGGAGCTTTTTTAACCCAAATTTTTCACTTTTCCGTACAATTTTTAAACATTTTCTTTCATACAAAACTTGTCCTGACAAATAGGTACAGCCGTTCTGAAGTGATGCGTGTGTGATGTGTAGCTTTTTTGTGTGACTGACTTCATATTTTGATAGAGCATGAACAGTAAGCTTAGGGTTTGATGTCGCCCGTCGTACCTCTTCAGGAACACCTTCAAAATGGCGTCCAAAATATGAAAATTTTGATTTTATATTCACATAGAGCATCAAAATGTAGTATACAAACGTCTCTAAGCTTATTTTCACCATTTCATAAAAAATTTAATGTTTGTTCTTTCATTACAATTTGTACAGTCTGTGGCAATTCTAGAATACTCAACTGGTTTAGTTTAATATTTTTACATTTTTTAAATTACTTTTCTTGACACATGAAATCATGAATATTTTAAATGCCCATGATACCTATATCATGGGCGCCGTTACAAAAAATGTCAGGGGGGCAGATTTTTCAAATGAAAGTATTGCATTAAATTGGAATGAAGATCCTTTTGAACAATACTTACTACGAGTGTGGCTTAAAAAACATTGCGAAAAGGAAATTTGATACGCCAGCAAATTTAAGTTTATCGCGTCTCACGCGGCGTCTCGTCTAATAAATCTAACATCCAGCGGGGGGCGCCCGCCCCCCTTGCCCTTTGGTAATGGCGCCCATGATAGGGAATGCTTAAGAAAATATAAATAAATGAAATTTTAAATACACGTAAGGTTAGTAGCTGGATTAGCTAAAAGATAAAGTACGCAAATGTGCCATCATTTATCATCAAACAGAGAAAACCGATAAATGGAGAAGAGAGAACAGAGTATAGGCAAAAGAATTATATACGGAGTTAATTAATTCGATTCGAAGGCGCAACTGATGAAGCCAAATGATAAAAGGTAGAGACTTTGTCCTGGTCTCTCGAATTGAATAGACGCATTTCTCTCTTATTTTTATTAACTTTTTCTTACAATACTGTCGTTAGTTTGTGGAATGTATTTTAACATATTTTTTTTATTAAACACCCATAAAGGCATTTAGTATATTACAATCTGGTCAACAGTAACCAATGACCAATTTAATTCTAACTTAATCTAATAGAGTTTGAAACTTAAAACTACGGTGTACTCATCAGCGTTCCTTAGGTTCTGTAGAATGGATTGCACTAAACTTTAACGTGCACACACAAGATCTGCTTTTGCACTAAAAACACTAAACTATCTCAAAGGGCTTGATCCTCTTAAGTCTTCTTTCTAACCCAGTATTGTGAAGGAGCTGGGTAGCCTCGACATTGACATGATGATGAAGTCTTTCTTCATGACTCTTGTCTAATTTCTTGATGGTCTGGTCAACAGTGTCCATTTCCAGATCCCTATGGAGGTCACTATTGCGAATATATCAAGGGGCACCTACTATGTTCCTCAGTGCTTTGTTTGGAAATCTTTGGATGATTGCTAAGTTGCTTGCTTTGGTGCATCCCCATAGTTGGATACCACATGTCCATACATGCTTAAGTATCTGCTTATAAAGCATAAGCTTATTATGTAGAGAGAGTGGAGTTTCTTCCAATTAGCCAGTACATTTTTGTATATTTCAGTCCAAGTTCTTCTCTTTTCTTTTTAACATGCACTTTACATTGGAGTTTGGCATCTATACCTAAGTATTTTGCTGTGTTTGAATATGGAATCAGGTTATTGTTTATTCTGACTGGAATATGATCTATCCTTTTGTTTGTAAAGATATTTTCTTTTATTTCGGTAATTACTCCTTTGGAAGAGGTAAATTCTATTTCTTGATCAATCTGTGGATGTTCTTCCACAGTGGGTTCTTCATCTTGATCTTCATGAGGTTGAAAGATTTTTTCTAGATGATTTGTAAATCTTGTTGCTTTTTGATCATTATTTCTAGCCCGTTTACCAATCTGCCAGGTGGTATTCGCATTATGGGTTAAAAACATATGACTCTTGTTTACTTTACTCGTTACATTTTAAACAAGCTTGTTAATTTTTTTATAATGCCAGTAATTTTTACTTTGTATATGTAAACTATGAAAAAAATTTATTTTCTATAGTTAAATGTGAGTTCTTTAAATAATCTTTACATCTAAGTAATTAGGAATGTTGTTGATTAAATTCCATTGCTGTATGAATCTTCGGATTAATACTTAATAATGTTAGTTTCGAATAACCTACTTTCAAAAGCACACATTTTAGCTATTAGTTGAGATCTGGTTAATTGATACATTCATTATTAAATCCAAAAGGTAAAGTTACATATACTTAATTATTAGTATGGTAATAATTCTCATAACAAATTGATTTGGAAAAATCTTAATTTAAAGTTTAGGTAACGTTCTCTTTCGGTTGATTTTTAATAAAACTTAATATTCCATATGCGTTTCGGCATTATTGTGCCACGTCAGTAGAAAATAGACTACTCATCCGGTATCTTTAAACCAGCTTTTAGATCGAAGGAAGGCTTTAAAATTGTGAAAGAATTAAATTAAATCAAAGGAAGTCTAACACCGCCAGTGATACGTATATTTTCTGTTTATTTTCTTAATAATTATTCGTTTACTTGTTTTTGTATTGAAAAGTAAAACTGGGTATTTAATAATAGACCTGGAGATAACTAAATATTAAAATTAATTACTCGTCTTTATGGATAATAAAACCACTTTTTATTAAAATGTTTTTATTATTCATAAAGAAGATTATTTTAATGAACAAGCCACTATGAATTGTAGTCCAGTAAATTAACGCTAGAAAAACCCCAAACCTGGGCATCAAGTCTGTCCGTCATTTTTTTTTTAATTTGCGAAAATCTCAGCTACGTGGAATTTGTGGAAGGGTGGGAAAATGGCTCTAGAGTTCCGGAAAATTTGTTTTTCGGCGATATCTACCGAAATATGGCCCTTAGAGCATTTTTGTTTAGACAAAAAATGAAGAGCTCTTCATTACCTACAAAAGTTGTCCCTATGATTTTTTTCGATACACTAATATTTTTTGCAAAAATTCGCAAAATTATTGTGGTGAAAACGGAAAATTTGTACACTTAATAAAATACTTGATATATATATTGATGAAAAGGTCAGAATATGATCTTTTATTTAGTACAATTCCTAACCACAAAAAATTTTAGCACGAAAAGAAAACAATCCTAAAAAACAAAGTCGATTTTTCATAGGGGTGAGAATTTTCTCAATTTTCCAGAAAACCAAAAAATATGGAAAAAAAAGAAAAATGCCATCAACAAGGGGACAAGCTAAGCTTTCTAATGATGTGCGTTGAAAACCGATATGGTCCTTGATTATATATTAATTCCCGATAGACCCAAGCATTTTCGAAAACTCCGGAAATCCAACAAAAAAAAACTCCTTAAAAAACATGTTGTTTATGAAAATAAACAAAAATAATTTATTGAATCTTTCTGAAGCCCCATTATCCAAAAGGATTCGGTGAAATTAGTCTTGATAAAAAAAATATGAATAAATTATAGGAGGGTCAAAATATCGAGCAAAAACAAATTTTGGCTTTGGTTTTTCAATAATTTAGAGAAATAGATAAAAGGAAAAAATAACATGATATTATAGCTACAGGTTCCTTCTTTCATCTGAACTTTGAACCATGCAAAAATATTAACTTTTACGTGATTTATTGAAAAATTTGTAATCCGCTTGAGAGTGTCATTCCTTTAGAGCGTGCTCTCTAAATGCAGGGCAGGAGCTAAAACTGGGGGTGCGTTTTGGAGCCGGTTATGTCGAAAAGTATCATATTTTTGACAAAAATGATGAGGATCATTTTATTGATGAGGATCATTGATGATGAGGATCATTTTTGTAGGTAATGAACTGATCTTCATTTTCGTCCCAACAAAAGTGTTATATTTTCGGAAATATCGGCGAAAATAGGCGAAAAAAAACACATTTTTGAGAGCAATGGGCCATTTTCCCGCCCTTCCACAAATTTCAGACAGATGAGATTTTCGGGGGTGAACGTACCCATGAATACCTGGCACCTTCGTTTATTGGACTATTGCAGAAATGAATTAAAATTAATTTTCTTGATTTTCTAGGAAAAACGAAAAGATAACTCATGCGATGGTCAATGTGCCGGAATTCAATATTTTAGATGTGATCGTGGATACGGAGTTTTCACCACAATTGAGAGAGTTGTGCCAATGAAATACTCAAGTTCCCTTTGTAACGGCTCAACTCCAAAACCTCAACCTACGGAATTGGACATCTACCTAGAAAAAAACTTACACAGCATGATGAATATTATAAACGATGAAAAGCCTAAATACGAGGAGATAATTACAAAGTATGGAGAATATCCGACGAAAAAATTTTCTACAAATAAAAGTACTGGTACTACTTATCTACGAAATTCCGTTTCTTTGCAAAATATGTTAGATCTAAATAATACTACAGTTAATACAAATAATGATTTTGATCAGAATACTTTAATTCAACCAGAAAAGACTATTTTAATGAAAAAAACTAAAAATAACGCGGAATCGGACCTGATTGATGTAATTGGAGGTAAATGGTCGGGAAGTACTGATAAGAAACAATTAGAAGACTTTTCCAAGTCCATGAAAAAATTAGATAAAAATGATAACATTAAGGAAAAACATACCGTCGTAGAAAATAATACGTTAAGTAGACGAAACAAAAGCATCAATCCTCTTCTTCACATCCTTGATGGTAGTGGTACGCTGAAAAAGAATTCAAAATTTTATACGAATAATATTTTGGATGGTAAAGAGGAACATAAACCAACTACTTTAAAAATTAAAAGTAAGTACCTATTAGTTGAGGCAGGAATGAAATAATTATAAATTTCTATTACGAGGGAAATAGTATATTATCTAACAGGCTGAGAAATCCCTTATTATTGGGATCTGACATGGGGGTGTGGCCTTTCCAAATGGCGTCAATGGAGGAGTTTCCTACTAACCTCAAAATCTAAAAAAAAGTCTACCAATGAGGAAGGGTTTTATTGGGATAAAGTCTACTGCATTACTTCCGCAATGATAAAATATGATAACAAAATTCTACTGAGCTTTCCAAAAAGTATCGTTAGCAAGAATAATTTTTATAAAGTCCATTTCTGATTGTTTGAAATTAAAGTTGGTATCGAGACTGGATGTGACAGTTGACATGTTTCGTTGTCAAATGTCATTTTACCTACGTCATTCGTTTCGTTATCCGGATGCTTCTCACGACAGTATGAATTTGGCTGCCGACTTCGGCGATTGTACGCAAGCAAAAATTAATAAAATGTAAGAGATCAATAATTTACAGGGCGAGGTCAGGATAGATAATAGTACGTCAGGTCAGCTCAGCTCATAAATATGATGTACAAAGTAATATTTCAAGTAAATATATTTTTGACTCTGCTTGAGCATGCGAATTATTGTTGATGCTGCAGCCAGCAGCCATATTCATACTGTCGCTAGAAGCACGATATTAGCCTTGTTTTTCACCCCGAGTCTCGATACCAACTTTAATTTTAACCAATCAGAAATGGAGTTAATTAAAATCATTTTTTTTTCTAAAACGATATATTCTGTAGAGCTCAGTAATTTTTTGTGAACATATTAAATCATTACGGAAATAATGAAGTAGATTTTGACAAAAAATAACTTGGAAAGAACTCCCCCATTAGGGATAAGATTTGAATATGACATGAATCTGGTCATGTATTAAATATAAAAAATGAGTCTCACGATTGACAAAATTTGCGAATGGGTTACAACAGACCCTGGCAAACCAAATTTTAAATTGATTAAATGCGGGAAAAAAATTAATGAAAGTGACCTAGGCTGTGTGGATGTAGTGGCTTTCTGTTTGTCAACGTCGAATTTGCAAGGTCATTCCCATCAAATTAACAGGAAAATTGCAGGAGATGGACAAGTGATGAGTGTTGTTTGTTTCTGCAAGGCTTCTATGTCAATAACGGGCTGATCATCCTTAAATTCTGCTGATCCTGCAGGTACTTTTTCCTGGATTTGCTCACTGGATTCATCAAGTTTGATTTTCTTTGTTTCAATTTTCTGATTTCTTTCTTATTTTCTTTCTATTCTTTTCAGTCTCTTCTCGTTTTTCTTCTTTAATTACGTGATGGCAAGGCGTACTTTTTCAGAAATTTCTTCACTGCCTCATCATCTAAGATCATATTTCGAAAATGTATTATTACTGTTTGATTATAAAAAATATCTTATTTTATAGTGTCGCAAAAACCTTAATTAAATTTTTAATTTATATTTAAAGTGCAAGAGTAGAAATATAGAATTCAAAAATAAGTTTTTTTGCAAATTTAGTCATTTGCTTACCAAATTTATTAACATAAATAAATAAATAGCTTATAAAAAATTATCAAATTAACTTTGAATACAGATTCAATTTAATGTTATAGACCAGGGCTGAAGGCATTGAAAATGGTAAAAAGTGAAAAAAATAATAGTAGGATGAAACCCATTGTAAAAGGAAGAATATATAACAAAAATGAAAGGAAAAATAATTTACGGGCGATCTGAGGTCGGGAAGTGGAAGGGGGTGAGTTTTTAAGGGTAAAAAACTGTTTATCTCGATTTCTGGCAAAACTACAAGTCCTATGGAAAAAAGTTAAATGGCAAAGTTGTAGGTAATAAAAAGATCTACAACTTTTGCATTTACACTTTTTTCACATAACCTCAAAATTTATGTGAAAAATTCAAATAACCAAGTTTTTGGTTTTTTATTTTTATCTTTTACAAAAAATTGTTTTTTCACGAAATTTGGTGAAAACTTTCGTTTTTATGTCCCAAACACACTGTAATTTTTTTGATTTAAAATATTTATTTTTTCACCTTATTTTGACTTAATATCGAAAAAGCACCCTAATTTTCAATCGAAAATTCTCACGTCAAAATATCTGCTTTTTTAAAAAACTCGGTGGGCTTTTTGTTCGTTGAAATCTCTACTTTTTGATGGTGTAAAAAAATATACATTACTATGGTAAATGTTCTCAAAAAATGCAAAGAAACGAAAAAAACTCGAATCCGATTTTTTTTTTAAATCATGTACAATTTTGAGCTATTTAAAATTTATACTTTAATTACTCGAAAAACATGGAATGTAACATGGAATCTTACGTTTTTCGAGCTCAAAATTGTACATGATGATTTAAAAAAAATCGGATTGGAGTTTTTTTATTTCTTTGCATTTTTGAGAACATTTACCATAGTAATGTATATTTTTTTACGCCATCAAAAAGTAGAGATTTCAACGAACAAAAAGCCCACCGAATTTTTTTAAAAAGCAGATATTTTGATGTGAGAATTTTCGATTGAAAATTAGGGTGCTTTTTCGATATTAAGTCAAAATAAGGTGAAAAAAATAAATATTTGAAATCAAAAAAATTACAGTGTGTTTGGGACATAAAAAAGTAAGTTTCACCAAATTTCGTGAAAAAAAATTTTTTTGTAAAAGATAAAAATAAAAAACCAAAAACTTGGTTATTTGAATTTTTCACATACATTTTGAGGTTATGTGAAAAAAGTGTAAATACAAAAGTTGTAGATCGTTTTATTACCTACAACTTTGCCGTTTAACTTTTTACTTTACCATACCAAGTGGTGGTAAAGTATTGTAATCGCAAAAAAAAAAGTTCAGCTTTCAGTGGATTTACATGTTTTGAGACCCCCAGTCATTTAAGACCATTTCCAAAAAATTTATGTATGGAGTATGTAGTATGTAGTCCGGAAAAATTTGTGTGCGCTCTAACTCCAACTGCGATCGGAATTTCCTAACCAAATTTTATATTTAGCATTTGCAACATGCTAATGAGCTGATTAGATTTTGGGCAAAATCGGAAAACCGGAAGTGGGGGTTTACTATTGAGAATTTTCAGATTTTCGCCATTATTATCGTTTCTATTAAGTTTATGTAAAAATATTAAGAGAAAAAATTTATTTTAAATTAAATTTACTATAAATTTTGTTTAAAAACTTTTTTCAAATTTTGTATTATAAGCGAGTTAAAAATAAAATATGGAATAACAATTTTTTATCGCACTCCGAAATGGTTTTGCTTAGGTACAAAACGTTTACCCGGCTCCGGAAAATCATGAAATACAACGTCCAGACATTTATGAGGGTTATTATTACACCCTGGTACTACGCAGTACACTTTATTTTTCGATTTTTCACGGCGTCTTACTACAATTTCGGTCATTTTTTATCTCAAAAATCGATCTTCCCGTTTGGCGTAATGTATTTCTTATGGAATCTTCACCCTACTTTGTGTTCGAAAACAAAGCGCCAGATGGCGTATCGCTGGATGTCAGATACCGATATACTATTTTGTTTTCAAGCGTAAACAATTTCTTTAGAAAGAGCATTTTAGGTTAAATTAAACTGTCAAAAAAAATAAAACAATTTTTATGTTTTATTTTCTTAATTTTTTTATTAACTGAATTAATTAAATTAAATCTACAATTTGTTACTCTTCTTCTGGTTCCGACATTTTTCAATCAGGCCTTCTTTAATAAGCGAAATTTTTCAATTCAATTCAACAAACTTGCAAATAAGGTTAAGTTAGGTTAAACTGTCAAATACAATGAAGGCATAATGTGACTCGATGGGTTTACACTGGAATGCGATAGATGGAGACACCTTGACGATATAAATTCAATGGACTTTATTATTGTAAGTGGAGTATAAAATTCAGAAATTTTTCGCGTAATATAATAGATTCCTTCCCAATAAATGTATATGATATGTAATATTCATATTTTGATATGCTTGTACAAAAAATGATACTCGAAATGTTACATTTTACTGCATCGTTTACTACAAGATTTAAACTAATTGCTGCATGGTAGGAAAGGTGCTTTAGAATTTAATTATGTGTCCCTCACAAATTTGCATCATTGTCGTAAATCTGATATCGGAGATCATTTAAATTTTGTTCGTACTTTTCAAGTATTTCCAACTAATAATTAAGCCCGACTCTGTTGTGTCGGTAATTGGAAAAATTGTTAAAAAGTGCACAAAACATAAATTTGTTCTGGACGGCTGTTGTCATGTATGTAGTCAAGAATTATTGAGAAATATTTTGATTTAATAATAATAAGGTTAATTATGTCATATTATATTTTATTGCCAATTTATTGAGACAATTTTTTTTTCTAAATTAATTTGCGTCCTCTTTAGATGTTCTGACATTATAGGGTCAAATTTCAATGCACTCCCATTGTTTTCAAGGAATAAATTATTGTTAGATCCTCGGAATGCTAACCTTTGCTCAGCTAAAAACTGTAAAACATAAACAATCGATAGTTTTATTGATTTTTAAACAAGTTTTAAAGTCTGGCCACTTTTTTAATTTCTCAAAATATAATTTACTTTGTTGATGAACAAATTGTTCACCTATATGCTTCCAGTTATTGAAGTCTTACTGGCACTAAATTTATTTTATTTTAAAGTATTAAGCACATTAAAAACTTTACATTAAAAGAAAAAACTGATTTTTTTCTTATGAATCTTCTTTAATAGGTAAAATTCGAATAAAATAAATAGAAGAAAGTTTACAATCGTTCGGTTCTAGGACAAGTAATACCAGTATCATTTTAATAGTGGCTAGGGCCATTTTTATTAATATTTATTTTTATTTGGCTACATATCTAGTGTGGTATTTGTAGCATTGTTTGGGTAGTTTCTTCAACTTCTTATGTCGATACTTTAATTGTTATTTCTCGTTTTTGGCTGGTGTGGTATTTGGAGCATTGTTTTCTTCTTTATCTTCTCAAAAAAATATGCACATGGTCAAAGTCGCGGACATTATCCGCTATCTTACAGGGTTCCCACAGATCTGGAAAACAGGGAAAAATACATCAATGTTTTTTTTCTCCTTTTACATTTCATTTGTGAATTCAAAGATATCTTGGTATAATTTATCACATCCACAAATATGTTTTTTTTTGACATTTGCCTATTTACAATCTACATTATAAATAAGTATTAAGTAAATGTGATGGATTTCTTTGGGCTACTCCTTATTGGCAAATTTTTTTTTTCAATGTTGTATTAGATCATGTGGCCAGGTTCTATGTAGTCTTCTCGTATCTGGACCGGCTGTGAGTAGTTCTGCTATTAGTTCATTGTCGTGATTTTCTATTTGCTGGCTGTACATCCACAAATATGTAATTCACAAATTCGAATTCTTTTTAGACATTCCTTGTAAGGAATGTCATGATTTTAATTTATATATGATAAATTCTTGTCCCGAAAAAAGTTTGTGCATGGTCAAGGAAAACCTGGAAAAGTCAGGGAAAATTTTCTCGCTTCCATTGTGGGAACCCTGTCTTATATTTAAAACCAGGACGAGGACGAAGTCGCGGGCACAATTTTAAATTAGTCAAACCATCCTGATACAATAAAAGTTATTATTCTAACAAAAGATATACAAATAGTGTCCAATTTACGATAAAGATGTTTAAAACATTTCTGTACTGAATGTTTATTTTATGAAATTTGCCAGTTTATTGTAAGTTGTTTGTGGGGTTATTAAGCTTAAAATTAAAAAGAACATTTACAGGATGTCCCAACTAAAATTTGCACCCAAATATTTCGAGTTTTGTTCAAATTTTGAAAAATGCCGAAACAGATCAATTTTAACCTAGACGGGACTTCTTTTTTCATCCCTCTAGCGCCCAAAACCACCCCTTGAAAAATCTTAAATGACACATCATTTTGAAGCTGCTTCATCTAATGCAACCCCGTTCTTTTTTTTATTTTGAATAATTTTTTTGAGAAAACTGCTTAGATGACACATCCCCACAAAAATTTTTTTTTGTCTGCGCCAAGAACTTCACTAGAGGAGAGGCGCCAAATATGGGGTACTTTTTTTTGAAGTTAAATATCACATAGAAATATTTTTTCTAGAAAACTGTATTATTTTTCGTGTTATGTTTTTAACAAACATTTAGACAAATTAATTATTTTTAGTACAAAAATGTACAATTTTCGGATTACTACAATTTTTTATAAAACTGTACAAAACAGAATTGGATAGAGGAATAACAATTTCAATGAAATATATTTAAAATTTGATAATGTAATTACTGTATCTAATGTATTTTAAAGAAAGTACTTAACTTTTTTTATTATTTTGGATACTTACATTGTGTATCATTTAGTAAGTAACTTTTTATTTCTGTATTTTATCCAACTTTTAGATTTTGACTTGTTTTTCACATTTTACAAGTATTCTGATAATTTTATAAAATTGATCAGATGTCCCTGTGGTCTTCTAATTGGGATATCTTTATATTGTTGAATCCATTTTTCCTATCGACTATTATTTAGAATGCTACTAATTTAAGTTTAAATTAATTCGATGAATTATAATTTGCCGATTAATTACCCCTCGACAAGACTTTTTAAAATGAAAACTAATAAAAGCACTTTATTGGCCATAAATAAATAATAAATTACACCCAAAAAGTTTTACTAGATTTCAAGTATTAAAAAACAGTCGAAGACAAGTACGTTTTAGTATTAACCATCTTCAGGGGAACATTAAATAAAAAATTAAAACATCGACATTTGATATAAAATTTTGATCAGATGTAATAGTTCCGAGAGAATTGGCTTTCCAAGGAAAAACTTCAAATAATCGTTCCTAATTTTCGTTTAATTCGATTTCTCAAAAAAAAATTGACACTAGCGTATAAATCATCCACCAGTCAAGATGATGTAATAATTAAAAAAACTGACGAGCCAAGGAGAAGGTCGTGGAGTTTTTATACTTACAAAATATTCGTATTGGAGAAGATAAATTAATGCAACCAGCTATGGTGTTGCGCCCACTGAGTGACGTAAACTCATTCGGAAATTAAGTTTTGAATTCGCGCCTGCAATGTACTACAAAGATAATGGCATATTATTTTTAGCCATTTTTACTTTAATCCTGTTTTACTTTTAGTCTACGAATTTCTTTATATTACTTAGATGTTATTTACAACGATAAACCTAAATCATGTGTTCTGGATATAGAAGATCCCACGCAGAAATGTTTACGGGTCGGATTTTATTGTTTATGTTTATTTTACATATTATGTTTTGGAAACGTGAATTTCTGCTTCCCACATTACAGGAAATTATTCAAAACGGCGGTGACGCATCTTAAATTTACAGCCAATAAGTTTTTAATTTACTTGCACATGTTAAGTGCGAATGAAAGCAGTTCCTTACAAAGAAATTGTTTCTTTAAGCCGGTCTTAAAACCGGTCGGTCACGCGCTTGCACGTTTTGATCCCCTGTATATGCGCTTCATATAAAACTGGTCACGCCCCCATGTCAGATCCCAATACTCAATTTTTAATTTTCATTGAAAATGGAACAGGACCGTACTTAGCAACATTCCTAAAGTACAGTTCATTCTCAAAACCTAATAAAAATATTAAGTGTTCTACATGGTCGGATAGAGAAAAAAATAGGGATTTCAAAAATGAAATAAAACGTACAGGTCCGTAGTTATCCTTCAAAAACGAAACGTTTTAAAAAATCGGATGCTTTACGATAAGTTGTATTTGTCCAATAAAAAAAGCTTTATAACTTTTTTCTATCTTACAAAATTAAGGTGTTAATTAAATAAAACGAAAATCGTCAAATTTGTCTTGTAAATACGCATCTTTTTTCCGATTTAACCAACTTTGTATCTATAACGGTTTCCAAAATTCCAATAGTGCTCAATAAAATTTGCGCCACCCTGTATACCTAATTCAACGGTCATAAAGTTTTTCTAAGCCTTTTAAAAAAATCATTGGTAATGGTCTGCAAACCATTCCTTGTCATCATTTATTACTGCTTCATTTGATTAAATTTTATTCTCTCTCAAATGTTCTTTTAGTACCAAAAATACATGATTAAAGGGGATGACTCTGGCGAGTAGGTATGGTGATCAATCAATTCAACTCTAAATTCATAAAATGTCTACACACATTCCAAATACTTAAAAAAACAGCTTAGAAAATTTTTAGAGTCGGTGATAATTATTCCTTATACGTCCAATAAACTAATGCTATAATTTCCTGCCCATTGTTTTTCCAGAGAATTTCTTCGTGCATTGGGAACTAATATGTTTTTAAAATTAAGGTCATATATAATCAGCTAAAATTTTAATCAACAAAATTGAAATAACTATTTGTCAAATATCAGAGCCGCCATGGAAAAGTTGTAAGATATTACATGCTTTTATTGCTTTATCAGATTATTTAATAGGAGCTTGAATACATTTCAAATATAGAAATACTTAAAATTAAGTTTCATTGAAATCGATAACTTACCTAGTACTTTTTTTTAGTTACACTTAAAAGAAATCATGGGGAAATGTATGTCAAATATTAATAGACTCTACGGCGCAAAAAGTTTGAGATAGATTCTAATAATAAATTCAGGAACATTATTAGTAAAAACTGACATATACTATTAAATAAAATACCTGCTTAAAATGTGTTTACTTTTATAATTATTACTAAATGCTTATCGAATATACATAAAACCCACCTCCATATCTTTTCCAACTTTAGCACAGCATTCTAAAAATATCTCTGATGCTTAGTCAGGTCGCTAGACCCCAGACTTTTCACATTTCTATATTTACTAACCAGTTGTTATCGGGACGGTAGAATCAATGTTCGATCGAACCACGAATTAGTTTTAAAAAAAAATGTGTTGTACATTTAAACTTTTAAAAAGTGTGTATCTTTCTACTTTGTTAATTTAAGATAATGTCAATAAGTCAGAGAAAAAAATCTAATTTGTCACTGAAAATTCACCGAAAAACACCGAATATAATGAAGTTAAAAAAATTAAATTGCGCTATTTATGCTAACACCTCTTATGACGAGGACGATGTTAATAATCTTCCACTGTCTGTCTTAGAAATAAACGAAAAATGTGAACAGGCGAAGCCATCGGCTACCTTCTACATAAACGAAACACCCCAGTATCATGACCCTCCTCCCGGATCTACAAATGATTTAGTAATTGGATCTTTAGTGGAAGTTTTGAATGATGTCAGTGAAGAACCAATGTATGGTGTTGTCAGATGGATGGGTGTAGAGAATGGAGCAAATTTTGTTTTGGTCGGAGTAGAATTAGAAGAGGAGCAATCTCATTTACCGTTGATTTTGACCGACGGTACTAATAAAGGAGAGAGATTATTTAAATGTGCTGAAAATAGAGCGATTTTTGTACCTATATATCAATGTCACAAGGATTCTAGGTTTCAAGATGCTCCACCTATAAAAGTACACGAAGCGGCTTCTGCTGTGGAACAAAATATGGTAAGTAAAACTAGTTCTTTGATAGATCAACATTGAAATATACACATAAAATGCAATTTTTTATATTAATTTCTTGACGTCGACATGAAAAATTTTTATTTTATAGAGAAAACCATTGGATTTAAATATTTCTAAAATACTTTTTTGTTTAACTTCTTATACGTATTTTGACTTATTAAATGTTTATTGGGGAAAATTTCTATATACCGGGTGTCCCAAGTTATCGTATACAGGCAATATCTCGCTTATTTGACGAGATAATTAAAAAATAAAATAACTGATTTGAATGGCATTAAAGTATAAAAAAATTTATTACATTTGGCAGCTTTGTGGCAGCTACCCCTTACTTTTTATTTTCAAATGGCACCCCTGTATACTGTCATTGAAAATTGCGTGACATTCTATTTTGAATAAAACGATAGCACATATTTCGTATTTTTTTATTAATAACAAAAACATTAACATTTTGTGACTTTTTTTACGTTATTTAATTAAGCTTATAAAAATAAAAAATGGCCCCCGCCCACGTTTTTAAAAACTTCACAGAATAGAAGTTAACTGGAGAAAGGTATTTATATATTCTCGTACACGAATTACCGGAACTTATAGAAGACATTTCTTTGGCACAACGGAATACAAAGCTCTGGCAACAGGTATTGTTGCGGGTGGATTGGTACTTATGGACCTACTGCTTGGCCTTCCCGCTCGCCAGATCTAACAACACTGGACTATTTTGTGTGGGATTATCTTAAAGAATTGGTTTATCAAACACAACCTGTGGATTTAGATGATCTTCAAGAACGAATTCGTAAAGCATGTCGTAGCGTTACACCAGATATGCACAAGAACGCTTTTAACACGTTTTGCAGATTGCATACATTCTGCAGGAAATAATTTTGAACACTTGCTGTAATTTTTTGTTCATTTTTTGAATTGCATCATAGGTATTTTAGTTGAAATTCAAAAAGTTAATGTTTTTGTTGCTATTAATAAAAAATACCGAATATGTGCTATCGCTGTATTCCAAATAGAATTACATGCAATTTTCAATGAGAATATACCGGGTGATTCAGATAAGTGTTCGCGGCCCTGTAACTTTTTTATTTCAATGAAAAACTATTATAAACCTTATACATTTGTTGATTGGTTTACTGTGAGGAACTGAATAACAAACTATTTTTTTTGTAATGTGCCATATGTCAAAGTGACATATAGTAATTTTTTTTTCAAATGAAATGCTAAACTTTTTTGTAAATAATATTAAGGAATTATTGTTCTGAATACAACCATATGTTAAGAAATAGAAATCTGTGTTAAAAAATATCTTAAAATTCCATATTAAATAAATACACTAAGACATATAGAAAGAACCCTTTCTTGAATATTATCTAAATTATTAAGTGTTCAAAATGACGCCCGTTGTTTTCGAAACAAACCTGTGCCCTTTGTAGAACAATTTGGGTACATATCCTCAAAAGAGTATCTCTGTTTAATCTCTGATATTAGATTCGAATTCTGTTTTTAAGATCTATATTTTCTAATGGTCTGCTATACACACGCTCTTTAAGATAAGGCCAAAGAAAAAAGTCGTTCTGGGGTCACTATTTGGGAAAATAATAATTAAATTTGGAATAATTTCTATCAACTAGGTAGTCTTTAGAAACTAGCAAATATTTTTTTAGTAGTTTTATTTTTTCGTATTAACGGAGATTGAATTTAGATTAAATTTGATGACAGATAAAAATTGTAACAAATGTCAAATGCACCGACTACTATAATATTAAAATATTTTGTACATTATTAAATTTTAATTAATTTTAGATTATGTAATTCTGATTGTGAATAAAATAGTATAATATTACAGGGTTGTATTAACAACATAACCCTTTATCTTAATTTAAAACAAAAAATATACCACACCATTTGAAAAAAAAAGTTGCTATATGTCACTTTGACTTTGACACATTATAAATAATTTTAGTTTGTTATTTAGTTTCTTACAATAAACCAATCAATAAATGTATAATGTTTATAACCGTTTTTCGCTGAAATAAAAAAGTTACGGGGCCGCGAACACTTATCTGAATCACCCGCTGTAGGGGGTGAAATTTGAAAACAAAAAGTGAGGGGTAGCTGCCACTGGGCTGTCAAATGTAACAATTTTTTGATAAATCATTAGGAAGGCACTTTAATGATATTCACAGCAGTTTTTTTATTTTTTAAATATCTTGTCAAATAAGCGAGATATTGCCTTTTTACGATAACTTGGGACACCTGGTATATAGCAAAACAGATAAAATAGAAAACTAGAATTAGATACTTACCTATACCAATGTCCTAAGATTTTTTAACAGCTAGTTACTCAGGAACTACTGAATATCTTTGTATTAAAATTGTAAAATGTCAATGGGGATGAAATGTTTTTATTCCAAATTCAACAGCATAGCAGAGTAAGAGAATTAATCTAAATTGTATGATATACAATTCTTAACAAACTCGTGGGGAGTGGGTGGCTCAGCGGTAGAGCACTGGACTCATAATCCAAGGGTTGTGGGTTTGAATCACACCAAAGGCAGAAATCATTTTCTGATTTTTAATTAATTAAAAATTTAGAAATTGATTTTCACATACCAGGTGTGATTCCTCACTCGACCATTCACTGTTGGGTTCTAATTAACAGTGCTGTTCCTAAAGTGGCGCTGGGAAACAGTAACAAAGCCTACACAGAACACGAGGCTAATGGCCATAGTAGTCGATGCCATTGACACAGAAGTAAAAAAAACTCGTCGATTCTGTAGATATCGTTAACTTAATAAATATAAATGTCCCAAGACATAACACTAGAAACCACCAGTTATTTTACATCAATCAAAGCTCTACTAATGATCATTATAATTCTCCGATTTATCGTTGCTGTAAATCATACAATACCTTGGCAAATTTGAATAACTTATATTAGATATTTCTTCTGCCTTAACAACATTTGGTACCACTTTAAAAAAGTTTTACAAGGGTCATATTCAATAATATTTAATTATTAATAACTTGTTATTTTTAACTTATAAATTGTAATTTATTTTATAAATTTTTTGTATATTGAAAAGTGAGTACTATTTCTGGGTTCGCCTCGTATTGTATTCCTTTTTGTTAAATACATAAATAAATCAGTCAAATTTTTAAATGCGAAAATTTTCCGCTATCTAGATAAGCCAGACTGTTATTTTTATAAACTTTATGTTCTACTTTAGTAAATGTAAAATATTTATGACTGGGAAAATAATTGTTTTTTTTTTATTTTTTGAATCCATTTTAGCCAGACTCAAAAATGTTGTTTTTTGTCTTTAAAAGAACAGATTATTTTCATAAACACGGACTGCGAAAATAAGTATGAAAAAATTTCACTGCCTCCTGAATTATAAGTAGTTGCTGCAAAAAAAATCTTGGGACACATTGTGTAATATACTTATAGTATTTGCAAATGTCCCAGTCCAAAAAGTGCCCTGTATATGTTTTTTTACATTCGGTAGTTCTCTTATTAATTCTGAAGTTTGCCGATTTCCTTAGTAACTAGAAGTGAGAAATTAAAATAATACGAGGAAAAATAGAACACCCCTTATCATATTTTTTGCGTATCTAATATAATTTGTCCACTGTTATTTGCACACTTTTGCTAAAGACTTAGATCATTTATAGTTTACAACAGGAGGTGTACATTTTGTTTTTATAATGCGGAATTCACTTTATTTTTTCTTAAATTCATTAAATATACCATCTGATCTTTGCTGTAAACAAATGCCAAATTCCTACTCGAAGAAGCATTATATTTTTGAAAATACCCTTCCCTTTGTTTCCTCCGAGAGCACTAGTATAATAACCTATACGTTCAGAATAAAAAACGATGATTGTTATTTACTTGTTCTATGTTTTTTCTGTATATTGAAATCATAGGTTAATTTTTTTAGTAACATATATTAACCATTACGACTGGCAACGCCGCTGTGGATTTTTAAAAGATATATTTTTTCTAACGTTTCATGGTAGAATAAAAACTTGTATTTAACAGTTATATTCTTTCTCTCAGACGGAAACGAAGGGAATGGTATTTTTGAAAATAAAATGCGCTGAGGCACCCGAGGGAATTCCGGTGATTTAAAGACCGAGTAGGAATTTAAGTAAAGGTATTTTTTTGTGGGGAAGTTCACAATAATAAATTTAAGAAAAAATAAGAGCTAAAAAATTAAAGTAAAGACACCCATTTCCTCATTATAATAACGATTTGCTTCTGACCGATAGGATTATACTGACAATGATAATCTCAGAATTTTATGACCGTGTTATCTAGATAGTAAACTATTTTTGGTAAATGTTGATAAACTATGTTCTATACTCCATGCGTGTTTGGAATTTGATTTAATTGTTTCGATTCCTTAGATTATTTGTCCTTGTAAAGGGATACGAGAAGGGAGTGACACTTTGACCGTAATCAGTCCAAAGCTTGGCTATAGATTAAACTCTGCATTGTCTTTTTTATTTTATTAGTTTGCCGTATAAAAAAAGTTTTAGTTTAATTAATAAGTAGATATACGACATCCATTTCATTATTTCACCTGCGTTATAATTCTAATAATTTTTTTCTATATTTATAAAGAAATATTGTCTAAAAATAAGTTACATATTACATTCTTCGTTCTAAGTCAACGGTTTTTTAATTTTTATTTTAATATCATTAAATCTAATAGTCAAATATTAAAATAATAAAAACAATAGTTTCTGGTTCTATGCAATATTCCGGAGGTCCATTTTTTTCACTTTATTTTATAATATATTGCCAAATTTTATGTGTATTATGCCTAATTTTTATTTCTAGGACTGCCCTGTGATACCTGGTGCGGTAGCACCTTTATGTATGCCCACCGAAGATGATGTAGAAGCAGTTTGTGGAAAATACAGAGGAATACAAGGTCATCATAATTCTTGTTATTTGGATGTAACCCTGTTTTCAATGTTTACATACACCTCGGTGTTTGATAGTATTTTATTTAGGCCTAAGGACTTTAACGACATCGATGATTACGAAGAAGTGAGTACGGACTAGTTTTTTAAATATTTGTACAGTATGTAAATGTATATATGATCAAAAGAGTAGAGGATGGGTTATATACTCTTTTGTGTGTGTCTGGATCAGTTTGTTTGATTTTGAAGAATCGAAAAGATCTCACCGAGAGCGTTAAAAAATATAGCATGTTAATATATTATATGGGTGTTTCAAAAAGATATGGCCAATTATTAGCAAAAATGATCCCCTCTTTAACACTCTGTAAAGCAGTAAATCAAAATAAATCAACAGGTCTTTGTATTCAAATGTTATTCTCATATCGTTGGCTGTGCTCAGTATTAATTACTTTTTTTATCTGTGGATAATTATAATTATAAGAATAGTAAACTTTTATTATGTGGTGATTATAATTTGCCTGAGGCATACTGGTACAATGACAATTTGGGATTGAATGTTGATTGCCCAGATAATTCTAAAGCATTACTCTACTTAATACTTTTAGCCTTCACAATTTATATCAAATCAATAGCATTCCCAATAGTCGAGGGACATTTCTGGATTTAATTTTTCATTGCTCTTGCGATGTTGCAGTATCTGAAGTCATTGATTTATTGGTAAACAATAGTGTATATCATTCAGCAGTTTCTCTTCAATTAAAATTGGAAACAACTAAGTACCTCCATTATGAAGAATTTTTTTGGGATTTTAAAAATGGTAACTATATTGGTTTAAATGATTTTTTAGCAAGTGTCAACTGGGATATAATGTTTAATTCTTGTACGATTGACATGGTTTCTGAGAAATTTTATGATATATTGTATCAGGCCTTACACATTTACATTTCTATCCAAAGATTTATATCCTCCAGCTTTCCCAATTGGTTTTCTGGCGAACTCATTAAATTAATTAAACATAAAAAAGATGTTCACAAGCGTTATAAAACATCTGAAAACTTCATTTATTATCTTCAATTCTCTGAAATTAGGTCTCGCTGTTCACAAGTACATAATGACAGCTTCAAACGTATTTATATCTAAACTTGAGACTAACATAAGATCTAACACCAAAAACTTTTGGAAATATTACAATAATAAAAGGGACAACTTCCGTTTACCTACTACCGTGCATTATGAAGGGAAGCAGGCAAATTGTAATAATGATATTGTTAATTTGTTTTCTTCATTTTTCTCAACTGTCTATTGCCATAAATACCCTAACCAAATTCCAGTTGATACATACAAAAATAATTATGTTGATGTTACTAATTACCACGTTGATATTAAAGAGATCATCGATAATATTATGTCCAAACCTCCTAAACTTTCGTATGGTCCTGATGGCATTCCACTGTTCTTTCTAAAAAAATGTATTTTCACTCTAGCAAAACCTCTACACCATCTATTCAACTTATCATTTATCTTCGGGTGTATTCCCTGTGTTCTGGAAGGAAAGCTTTCTTAGCCCAATTTACAAGAGTGACAGCAAGAACGATATAAAAAATTACAGACCTATTTGCATTCAGTCAGAAATTCCAGAAGTTACTTGAGTGTATTGTCTCAAAAAAATTATCATGGGACAGTAAATCTATTATTAATAGTGAACAACATGGATTTATGCCCGGTAAATCTACAACTACAAATTTGGTACTTTATAACTGATGCTTTTGAGCAGCGCTCTCAGGTTGATGCAATAATGCAGTAATCAGTTGGTTGCTGTATGGATGTGTTTGTTTTGCATTTTTTTGCACTCCGACTATTACTCAACATTTGTGTTTGTTTTTGCTGTGTTTTGGTTACTGGAATTGTTGTGTTAATGAGTAGTAACCTTCTTATGAAAGCATTGGCAGTGACCCTGATCTAGTAAATGAAGCAAAGTCTGAGATTAATTTTTAATTTGTATATCAAGAAAATATGGAATGTGTTACTTGTAAACATAAAACTGGCGATCCTATTGTACAATGTGACAGCTGCCAAAGAACAACTCACAGGGAATGTTCAGGACTTAATACTAGTGAACTAAAAGTAATGAACCTTAAAGGTAAAAGGCTCTTGAAATTTTACTGTGAGGATTGTCAAAAAGGTATTAAGCTAATACCCAAATTACTTGTGAAGCTCGATAATCTGGAAGCAGAAATAAATGAGATGAAAAATCATGAAAGTAATGATTCATCTTTGCGAAGAGATGAAGAATTGGTGAGCAAAATGGTGGAGAGACAAGCACGTGCTTCAAACATTATTGTCTTCAATGTAAATGAATCGAGGAAAAAAACCTAGGTAGAAAGAAGTTCTGATGATGGAAAAGCTGTTGTAGAGGTACTTAAAAATTTTGATGTAGATAAAAGCAATTTAAAAATGTTTAGGCTAGGAAAATATGTACCAAACAAGGTTAGACCACTCAAAATTATTCTTAAGTCACCAGAGGAAGCAAAGTCTACTTAAAAATAGACAACTCAGATGTACCAAGTGTTAGAATTTATAGCGATCAGACAAAAGCACAAAGCAATTATTTTAAAGCCGTTAAAGTGGAACTGCAAAAATATATTGATCAAGGTGATAACAGTAAAACTATTAAATTTATAAATAACGTACCTACAATTATAAATAAATAAGATCCAAAAAACATGTCATAAATCCTAATATACTTTTAATTTCGGATATAATTTATCTAAATGCTCAGAGCGCTGTAAAAAATCGAGATCAGATTCAAGAAATAATAACTTCTTATAATCCTAAAGTGATTCTACTTAGTGAAACTAGAACAAAGGATGACATCGAAGATATTGAAATAAACCTTAAAAATTACAAACATGTACGATGTTTTTAGACGTGCTACCATCTATGGTAAGAAGAGAGTATTGACATTAAATTTTGACTGAATCTAGTCAAGATGTCACTCTCTTCTTTTTTATCCCTTTCAGAGATTAATACAAAGTGAGTAAACCAGTAAGGAATTTTAATTTATTAGATTCGACATACGATGTGATTCAACAAGTAGGCATACGGGTGGTGTAATAATTTATGTAAAAAATAATTATAATTTTACAGTTTTTAAAACATTCTATCTACGTGAAAATTATTGGTGTAAAGTGTTGAAAATTAATTTTATTAATATGTTCTGTCTTGTTGGATGTCTCTACCATTCACCATCAAGTTCAGATTCAAAATTTATTGAAGAATTCGAATCAATTTGTGATGTTTTATTTTCCACTAACTATCATTGTATATTAGTTGGATTGGAGATTTTAATATAGACTGGTTAATTCCTTCTTTTTACGGTGATAAGTTAAAAAATCTTATAGAAACATATGGTATAATGCAATGTGCAAAAAACCTACTCGGGTTACTGATACGAGTAGCACACTAGTTGATTATGTCGTCTAATTATGATAATACTGTGACCAATGTACATGATTGTCCAAAAATAACGGACCATTCTATAATTTCTGTTAATGTTTGCAATAGTGCTGAAATTTATACGAAAGTAAAACATTTTAGAAAATTAAATATTCCAAATTTAAATAATATAAAAACCAGTCTTATTGTGCGCGTGTTTAATTTGAACTCTACTGATGTTGATTTTATTTATAATGAGATTTTTGAAACTTGTGAAACTGTAATTAATAATATTGCTCCTATAGAAACATGTCATTATAAACCTAAATTGCCTTGGTTTGACTGTGAGGTACACAATAAAATTAAAAATAGAGATATAGCATACAAGATATTTAAATCATGTCCTGAGAATGAAAAACAAAATAATTGGCAAATTTTTAAACAACATGGAAATGGGGTAGTTAATCTTTTAAAAATAAAAAAGGAGCAGTATTATTTTGACAAAGTAGATCGCTTTAGAAATAATCCAAAAGAAATATGGAGAAGCTTAAAACAACTCATTAATAATAACAGAGATAAAGACAAACAGTATAATTTTTGAAATAGGAGATGAGAGAAAAATAGTAAATGATAGCTTAGAAATAGCACAAAGTTTTAATAAATATTTTGTTGAAAGTATTGGAAATATTGTTGATAGTATCAATAGTACTGAAACATGGTGCAATTTAAACAGTAACTTATACATACAATTTGAGAATTTTGAAATGCTATCTATGAATGATTTGCGAAAAATAATTAACAATTTGGATAATAAATTCTCGTTACACGAAATTTTAAACTGTAGAATGCTAAAAGTAGTTTTCGAAACTATTGGTCATGTCATATTAAATCTAGTAAATACGTCACTTGATACTGGCAGAATTCCTAATTCATTAAAAATCAGTACAGTTATACCTATCCGAAAAATAAACAATACCAATAATGCTGACCAATTAATACCTTGCCTCCACTAGAAAAAATTATAGAAATTGCTGTTTATGATCAATTAATGAATCATGTTTCTGAAAATTCGATCCTAATATGTAACCAATCTGGTTTTAGAAAAAAATTTTCATGTGAATCAGCGCTACAACTTACACTTTGTAACATTCAAACTAAATTAGACGAAAATAAATATGTTGTAGCAGTATTTTTGGACTTAAAAAGGGCTTTCGAGACAATTGACAGACAAATAATGTTATCAAAATTGAAACAATATGGTATTGGGGGTAGAGTATTGCAGTGGGTTAGTAACTATTTAAATAATCGCAAGCAGAGAGTCCGTTTTGCTGACCAAACATCCTGTGACATAAATAATGATATAGGGATTCCTCAAGGGAGTGTATTGGGTCCTCTTTTTTTTATTTTATATATTAATGATATTGAACTCTTTGTTGATTGTGAATTCATTAATCTTTTTGCTGATGACACTTTAATAACATGTAGTGATGCTAATCTGGATAAAGCCATAGAGAAAATGAATGCCTCATTATCATCGGTAAATAAATACTTAAACATAAATAAGCTAAAATTAAATGTAAGAAAAACTAAAGCAATGGTCTTCACAACGAAATTCAAATATAGTAGTATCGACGTTAAAAACATAAATTTGAACATTAATAATGAACACATTGAAGTTGTTTCTAATATCAAATATTTGGGATTTCAACTAGACAATTACTTAAATTTCGATAGCCACTTTAACTATATTTATAAAAAAATATTTAAAAAACTTTATTTCTTCAGTAGAATTTCGCAAAACTTATCAACTGAAACCAAAATTACTGTATATAATACCATAATTCAGCCTCATTTTGATTATTGCGCATCTATATTATACTTATTCAACTTAAATAAATTAAACATGCTACAAAAACTTCAAAATCGAGGAATGAGTAATACTGAAAACAAATCGTCTTACTCCAATTACGTCAATGTTAAATACTCTAAATTGGTTTCCGGTAGAGAAAAGAATGTACTATTTTACAATGATTTTAGTATTTAAAATAGTAAATCATATGGCACCAGAATACTTCCAACAATATATTACGTTCAACAATAATATCCATAATTATAATACAAGATGTACAAATAGCATCTACATTGCAAGAACTACATATCAAAAAACTATGAATTCTTTATTCTTTAAAGGTTTCAAAAAATTCAATGATCTCCCTTTATCTATACGCGAATCAACCACAATATACTGTTTTAAAATTAAACTTGAGGACTATTAAAAATTCAATTTAATTAAGATTTTACTAATTCCATTACTTGATGTTTTTAATGTATATTATTTTTGTCTATATTATTTTAAACTTGTATTTTGTATTTGAAATGTGTATATGTATTTTAAGGGTTTTTATTTATTTTTATATGTAATTTTTAGTCTAGTTTATATGTATATATTAGGATTCCTAATTAATAAAGATCTATCTATCTATATATACTGATTTTACTAAAGCGTTTGATTGGGTTAACCATGTACTCTTGTTAGGTAAACTCAAGTCGATAGGTATAGTTGGCCCAATGCTTTCATGGACAGCTATCTCAAAGGACGTACACAGTATGTAAGATATGGGGGCTCCATATCATCTGCGATATCGGTATCCTCAGGTGTACCATAAGGGTCCTTTACTATTTAATATATTCATAAACGACGTAGCAGAGGTTATAGATTGCTCACAAAAGTCTATTTTTGGCATAAATGATAGGAACGAAAAAGTTATGACTACCTCATGTTATAGATTAATTAGATCTTAAATTTTTAACAGTTAAGTACTTTGATGATTTAAATAAATTTGTACCGTTTTAGAGTGTTTTTAATCGCCCACTCAAAGAGCAATTAAACAAGTGAGATTTAATTATAAAAATAATTAATTTTTTATTAATTACACAACAGATAAACTTTTTGAAATATTGTGGAACGTGAGACCCATTAATAATGGGCCATGGTCAAGGCTGAATTTTTTTTACTTCGACAATGATCTCTTTACTAAAAAAAGTAAAATTATGAAATGGCCAATAGCGGAAAAATTACGATATTTATCCACCTCCTTTTACACTGTTATATTTCTGAGTACCGAAAAATGCTTCCATAATTCCATATTTTCTAGACAATTTGAATCCTTAAATAATTTTGTTTATCATCTATGTTTTATTTCCAGGTACAAAGAGTATTAAGAGAAGAAATAGTGAATCCCCTTAGAAAGAATCTGTTCGTTAGCGCCGACCACGTAATGAAATTACGTCGGCTTTTAGACAGACTGAGCAATATTTCCGGATTAACCAGCGAAGAAAAGGATCCCGAAGAGTTCTTAAATTCGCTGTTAGCCCAAATTTTGAGGGCGGAACCTTTCTTGAAACTGAATTCCGGCCAAGAGACGTTTCACTATCAATTGTTTGTGGAAAAAAACGCGGATTTGACTTTGCCCACTGTACAACATTTGTTCGAACAGAGTTTCTTGACCAGTAATATTAAATTGAAAGAGGTGCCATCATGCCTTATCATACAGATGCCGAGGTTTGGGAAGAATTACAAAATGTATCCAAGGATATTACCTTCTCAGCTTTTGGACGTTACTGATGTGATAGATGGCTGTAAGTATTACATACGTATTTCAGTTTTGATTTGCTTACTATTACAATTCAATATTTGTTTAAACATTAATAGCCCAGTTGCCAGTGCCAGATATTGACCAAAAGTTTGCACAAAATGTGACATCGATGAAACTTGGCTCTTCGCTACTTGAAAAGGTGTAGAAAGCGATAAAAAATCTTTGTTGCTCTAAAGTATATGCTAAGTTCACAATTTTGAAAACAAAATCGAAAATTTAGATTTTTCATTATATTTCGAAAAAAAAAAAAAATTTCGAAAAACTAACAGCAGTACGTGAAAGAGCGGAAAATTCGAAAACTCTACGCGCGTCAAATGGCTGAATACAAAGATTCAAGCGAAGCGTTCGGGAAAAACCTAAAGTATCTTTGCCTAAAATGTAAGCGAAGAAAAAAAAGAAAACATTTTAGAACACTATTTTGAAAATGAACATGGCGTCGAATGAATGCTGTAAAAAAATAATAATTTTAAAGTTTTATTAAACATAGGCAATGATATGATAAATGTACAAGGATTTTTTTGTTATGCCTCTATTAATAGATATTTTTAGTTTTATAAGAATCAGTGAGAATTTTAGAAATTATAACTTCCGGCCAAATTTTCTATGAGAAAACAAAAAAAATTAAAACTAATGGCTTCCTGAGAAAGTTTAGAGTCTCCTCTTTAAAATGCTTTCTTTTTTTCTTTACTTACATTTTAGGCAAAGATACTTCAGTTTTTTCCCGAACGCTTTGCATGAATCTTTGTATTCAGCCACTTGACGCGCGTAGAGTTTTCGAATTCGCTTTCTTATTTTTAATATTTTTTATAGAAATACAATTTTTTTTAAATAACTTATATAATTTTTATTAAAATTTTCCGCTCTTTCTTTCTTTCTATTAGTTTTCCGAATTTTTTTTTTTGCGGCATGTAGAATCATTCACATAATTGTTAGTAATAGTTTAAGGTCATGTTATTGTATACATTTATATTATTTTTTATCGTTTTCTACACCCTTTCAGGTACCTAAGTGCCAAGTTTCATCGATATCACATTTTGTGAGAGGTCAAAGTCTCTGACAACTGGGCTATAATAGAATAATTAACAAAAAATTAAAGCAGGAATACACCAACCAGTGTTATTCCAACAACTTCTTTTTCGTAATAAATTTAAGAAAAAAGTGCCTAATGAATACTAATAAACATTTTTAAGGAAAAAAAATTGTAAATTGTTTCAAAAATTTAAAAAATCACGATAGTTAGCATCTAATGTGGTTCATATGCCGAAAGAACACAGAGGAATAACTATTAGGTGTCCATTTTCAGAATTTTGTCAAACAGTATAATAAATTGATTTCTAGAACTCATAGTGGTTTATTTGTAGATTCTTTCATTTACTTTGGATCAAAGAACCACTTATAGAGAGGGCTGGAATAAGTATTTCCCCCTATTAACCCTATTTTAATATAATATTTATTTATTTATTAAGACTTACAGATATTGTTGAACACATAAATCTACAATAAAAATGAAACTAAGTTCAAAACTAAATACAATATAGATACAATGAGAACATTTAAGTTAGAGCACGTCTGAGTATAAAATTGCTGTTGCAAAAAATAAAATTAAAATGTACAACACAAATGTTTTAGATTAATATGAAATATTTAATAACGCACATGCCGAGTGGTTTATTAAAACACATTTACCGGGAAAAGGCTTGGTTAAGGGTAGACTTAAACTGAGCGAGGCCGACAAAAAAGTCCAAGGAAGTAGTATTTGCTAATAGAGATGTTCTTGTAATGTAAGAATTTCCAGCTATATTCGTTCTATAGCGAGGTATGTGGAAAGAGTTACGTGAGCATGTCTGTCTGGAGCGTGAAGACCGATTTTCTCGATTAGATCGGGGCTTGAATGAATAGAATTTATCAAGTTGTAAAACATTAAGAGATCTCTTTTTTTACGACGAATGCACAGACTTTCAATATTTAATTCCTTCTCAAGAGCTTCATAGCTGTAGTGATGGTAATGTTTTTTGAAGGCTTTGTACCTTAGAAATGCATGTTGGGCTTTTTCCAATTTCTGTACATGGGTATTGTACTGGGGAGACCAGACGCAAGCAGCATATTCTAAGTGAGGGCGGACTAGAGTGCAGTAGAGTAACTTGATAGACTGTATCGATGTAAAGTCTTGAGTACATCTTTTAACAAAACCGAGCATTTTGAATGCTTTGGAGGATATGTTTAATTTGTGACAGTTATAGATAGATATATATATATATATTTATTTATTTGACTACTTTACATTTTACAATGTTTGTAGCAAGTCAGTTAACAAAAAGTTCTATGATATAAACAACAAATATCTCTAAAAATATTGACAAAATCTACATGTAGATATATATTACAAAAGTATTCAATGGCATGTTCACTAATTTTTTTTAGATGTGCTACCATCTATGGTAAGAAGAGAGTATTGACATTAAATTTTGACTGAATCTAGTCAAGATGTCACTCTCTTCTTTTTTATCCCTTTCAGAGATTAATACAAAGTGAGTAAACCAGTAAGGAATTTTAATTTATTAGATTCGACATCCTAAGACCGGTTTCTGTCTTTCGACTTCATCAGTTAGGCTTTTCGAATCCAATAAATAAAATTCCAAACTCGTACAAGTCAATAGCTATATCCGCTATAAGATAACATTTTTAGATGTGCTACCATCTATGGTAAGAAGAGAGTATTGACATTAAATTTTGACTGAATCTAGAGAGTGACATCTTGACTAGATTCAGTCAAAATTTAATGTCAATACTCTCTTCTTACCATAGATGGTAGCACATCTAAAAATGTTATCTTATAGCGGATATAGCTATTGACTTGTACGAGTTTGGAATTTTATTTATTGGATTCGAAAAGCCTAACTGATGAAGTCGAAAGACAGAAACCGGTCTTAGGATGTCGAATCTAATAAATTAAAATTCCTTACTGGTTTACTCACTATGTTCACTAATATAAAAACATTACTGATTCTGACACCTCTCAATGAATTCAGTGACAGAATAAAAACAAAATTGTAAAAGAAAGATCTTAAGCTTTATTTTAAACTTATCTAAAGTAAGAGCTTTTAATTCAGATGGTAAAACATTATATAAATGATAATTAAGTGAGTTTTTTTGAGACCTGTTAAGACGAAAACGATTCACTCGAATATTATTAGCATGCCTATTGTTATGTTCATGTATATCTGAATTTTTTATAAGGGAATTAAAATTTTTGTGTATCTCAACAAGCGTGTTAAAGATAAATAAAGTAGGCAGAGGCATGATACGTAGTTTTATAAATAACGGCCGGCAATGGTCACGGAAACCAGCATTGGCTAATATCCGAATTGCCTTCTTCTGCAATTTGAAAATATCTATGGCAAACGAGGAGTTGCCCCATAGAACTAATCCATAGCTGATATGAGAATGAACCAACGAAACATAAGCAGTTTTCAATGTTGTAAAATTAGTAACCCGTTTTAGTTGGCGAAGTACGAAAAGTGACCTAGATACTTTACTTCTTAGATAATCCACATGACAGTGCCAGGACAAAGTACTATCTAATGAAAGTCCAAGCAATTTTACATTATAATTGAGATCAGAGTTCAAGAGGACGCCCAAGTCTTTGATATTTTGTACTAATTGCACATTGGATTCATTGATTTTGTATGGGTGGGAGATTTTGTTTCTAGAACGGCTGAAGGAAATAGTGAAGCACTTAGCTGGGTTCAAATCCATGCAATTTATGGTGCACCAGTCTACCAAACTGTCAAGGTCGCATTGTAGTTCGTAGCAGTCGGTATCGTTTTTGACAATGGAATAGAGCTTTAAGTCATCGGCAAATAAAAGGAACTTCGTGTAACAAAGGCACTCGCGAATGCCATTAATAAATATGTTGAATAAAATTGGCCCCAGGTGTGATCCTTGGGGAATATGGCATCAAAGTTTCGACCTTTGCATGATCTCGTTCACGTGCCAGTCGTACATCCATATTAAAAAAAAAGAAAGTACATGACACCTCATTTGAAAGAGTTTTAATATGTACCCAATTTTATTGAAGTTTTTTGATGGTATGACTACTTTTACTTATTTATATATTATTTTTAGCTCCTAGACAATGCATAGTTTGTGGCAAACTCGCCAGGTACGAATGTCGAGAATGCTTCAATGACTGCAGCAACGCAGGTCTAGAGAACACAGCGTTTTGTTTGGAATGTCTGAAGACCGCTCACAGACACGAAAAAAGAAAACATCACAACCCTAGTAAACTGGACATTGTGAACGATTTCTCCACGATGCAAGACGTGTACAGACCTCCGAGATTATTTATGGAGTTATTTGCTGTGATTTGTATAGAAACCTCACATTATGTTGCGTTCGTGAAGTGTGGAGTAGGACATGAAGCACCTTGGTGCTTTTTTGACTCAATGGCTGATAGATTAGGTAAGTAACGGTGCCTACTCACGCCATATTAACAAAAAAATCTCATATAATTCGTACAATTTTGCTACTAAAATAATTTAACGGTGTGGATCATCAAACTTTTACGTAATATAAGGGGTTATTGGGAATTTTTGAAATTGCCTCCACCAACTCAAACGTACTAAAAATACCGAGTACTCTGTGGTCGTGTGGTAGTGCAGTGGCTCGCTCAAAAGGTCCAGGTTCAATCAAAGGCTTTGACGCAAACACTTTTATCAAGAACGAGGCGAGTCGAATTCATTTTCAGACATCCTTTAGAGACAGGATGTCGAGCTAGCCTGCTTCTTACTGACGAGGCACAATAATGCCGAAACCGGTCTAAGAATGGCATTAATCCTTTAATAACAAAATCGAAGATTTTGGTTTAAAGCCCCGATTTGGTCGGGCACCAAACCACGTCTGGACTTTCGTAATTCAATACCTGGTGGGGCATATAGCCCAAGGAGTAGTTGTTGAAGTCCAGAAGCTGGTGCAGTGTAGGACATTTTTAATGTCCTTGTTCTTGGGAACATGTGTGATTTTATTTCACATCCTTAGGCAGACTTGTTATTTATCGGTTAAATTTAATTCGTTCAATGTTAAAATGCAACAATTTTGTGAGAAGCATAAGGTTTATTTTTATTTTTTGTAAATAATATAACTTTTTTCACTCAAAATTTAATTTACGAATTGCGTATATACCTTTTTTTATGAAGTGACCTTATTTATATTATAGAAACTTATTTTGCAAAGTACGCCTATGGAATGTGACGTTATATCCCCACTTCTACTGCACTCCTTTCTTCTATAAACTATAGTTTGAGACTTGACTTATACAATTCGACATCCCATGACCAGGTTTCTGCATTTTGGCTACATCAGTTGGGCTGGAGATACTGAAATTCCGGGAGTCTTGTTGATCTCAGACTAGTTTATCAGACATTGACAAACGATAGCAAACCGAGAATGCCAATGCCACTTACCGCAAGCCTAAGACGAGAAGGATATTGATTAACGGCTGCAAACCAAGAAAATCAATATCAGTGACGACAAGCCTTATTACTAAGACGCGGTAATTGAGGTTGTTGAACCCTTTTTAGGCTTTCAGCGTACGAGACATTGTAATGAAGTTATTTTTCACAAACTAAATAATTTGAATAATTTCGGGATTAAATGAAAATTTATTTGAAATTAAATAAAACGTTCGATTTTATTTGGCTCACCCTATACATGTTGTTAAATATTTCACGAGCTAACGCCGTTTAAAGATAGTATTGCGCGCGCCGCGAATCCGGTCGCTTTGGAAGGGATTTTTCGTTAGTAGGAATTCTTCAGAGCTTAGGTGAGAAAGAATTTTAAAATAAGAATTCATTGACTGACAGAAATTCGAAATTTCCAGTCGAACGAAAATTTAACCGTTTAGCCGTTTTAAATTAATTAATTAACTTCCGAAATTAGCAGTTGAGCAAAAGTCGAGTAGCCGTTTATTTTCCGAATTCAAAAGACCAGCCGAGGTACAACTTTAATTTTCCGTAATTTTCGTATTTAATTATAAGCCGTATTTGACGTGTTATTAGAATCGTCGTATTTTGTTTTGAAAACGCGTTTAATTTTGTAACGTTTTGAAACAGCGAAACGAACTATTTATTTACGTTTGGTTTTTCTGATATTTTTTTTTTATCCGGTTTATCAATTAGGAATTTGAGAACAGTCTATTCAATTTTGGAGATTGTTTTATTTTAGAAGAGTTATTTAGAATTTTTATTCCGATTTTATTTTTATTTTATTAATTTGTTTTTCCGAAAAATTAATTGAACGCGTTTCATTTAATTTTGATTCTTTTCGTGGCCGAACTTTGGGGGAACCATTTAGAATTATTATTCCAATTTTGTTTTTATTTTATTAATTTGTTTTTCCGTAAAATTAATTGAACGCGATTCATTTAATTTTGATTCTTTTCGTGGCCGAATTTTAGGAGAGTTATTTAAGTTCTCAGTTTAGAATTTTACTTACGATTTAATTTATAATTTTGTTAATGATCTTTTCCGAAAAATTAACCGAAAGTAATTCATTTATTTATGGTTTTCTTGAGTTAGTTTGCTTTTGATTAAATCTCAATTTAGCTTTTATTTTTTTTCACGTCCGCAATTAAATCCTGATTATAATACTAACCATTTAGGGCACCGCTTATTAGTTTGCGCCGCTTTTGGGATCAGATCTTGGCCTTGTTGGTTGCTTAGGCATTGTCGTTGTCCAATATCTCCCCGATTGCGAAGTTAGGGCACCGTTTATTAGTTTGCGCCACTTTTGGGATCAGATCTTGGCCTTGTTGGTTGCTTCGGCATTGCCGTTGTCCAATATCTACCTGAGTTCCGAGCGGGTTGTATTAGTGTTTGCAGCTTCCGGACTGATCTTGGCCTTGTTGGTTGCTTCGGCATTGCCGTTATCCAATATCAGCTTCTGGAAGCTTAGGTCCGTGAAATCCGTCATCTTGGGACTGATCTTGGCCTTGTTGGTTGCTTCGGCATTGCCGTTGTCCAATATCAGCTCCCTATCCCCGCGATCTGATATTACCCTGTTTATTTTAATAAAATAAGAAAGCTAACTAACTCACCCGAATTAAATTAAATAATTTAATAGTATTAATTAACACTTCCGGTTAATTAGGATTATTTAGTCTATCAGTTAGTTTCCCGAATAATAGTATTAAGTAACTCTCCTGCTCCGTTATTGGAATTAATAGAATTAATTAACGCTGCCGGTTAATTTCAAATACTTACGAGGGGTTAATAACATTCATGCGGATTAAATTAATCATTTAATTTATTGAATAACTCTTCCGGTGAATTTCAAAATTTAAATAAATTTCAATAAAGGCTGATTGAGTCACTCCGTCATTACGGTATTTAATAGAGCCGAATCGAACGTTTTCTTTTAAAGAATTATTATTTTTGTTCAGGGTTAAAGTGGGTGGGCTTTGAAATAAAACAAATTTTTATAGTGTAACGTAGCTAAAAACAATATAAGTGTCACGTTTATTTCCTGGTTTATATTCACCAACCTTACCTCTTTTCAGGGATATTAAAGGTATATAATAAAGTAAAAATAATTAAGTCTGAAGTCAACTAGACCCCTGGAGAATACCGTATCTCCATCTGAAGTTACCTGTTCCCCTAAGAGGCCGTTTCTAAGGGTTGTGGAGCATACCACATAAAAAAACTGGCGCTCGAGCAATCTCCGTACTAAAGCGTCATCTTGTAAGGCAATATTTTTCTTAGTGGCAAGAAAAAGCCTTACAACATTGACAAACGATAGCAAACGAAGAATGCTAATGTCAGTTGACGCAAGCCCAAGAAGAGACGGATATTAATTAACGGTAGTAAACCAAGAAAATCAATATCAGTCACGACCTCCAATATTAATTCAACTTATGCGAACTGATCAATAAAAGGGAAACGAAAATTCGGGGTGTATATTCAGTAGTAATATCACAAGAGCTTCGAAAATAATCGATTATACTTCCGAGTCACGAGAAGTATTTTGCGAAACACCACGAGAGCGGAAATAAAAGAAATACGTCGAGCGAGGAGGAAGTATAAAATATTATTTTCGTATGCTCGCGTGGTATTCGATACGATTATATAACGAATTATATAATTATTTTTGTTGACGTTTGCTTATTATAAACGTCAAACGTATTGTTACTATGACAAAATTTTCAAAATGGAAGAATGCGAAAATCAAAAACGGTTATGCCACGTCGTCAAGGGTATATTCGCTTATCAAAACGTGGTAACTAAGTAAAAATTGCAACTGCTATTGGCTAAATTTATGATGAGTTGTATAATCGTATTTAGTCTCGTTCCGCTTATTTCAAAGTAATTTCCTGTATCTAACTACTAACCAAATTTTATTGTAACAAAAAAAATGAATATGGAAATAAAACGTTTGTTTATTAACGGACTAACAACTAAAGTGAAACTAAATTCTCAAAAATCTAACTCGGAAAGATCCAAAAATAAAAAAATAATTTCAAACCACTATTCGGTAATTCGGTGAAAATGCAAATCAAAGAAAATTCTAAAATCCTAATGTATTTCGGTTTTTAAAATTAAAATAATTAAACGCGTTCTTTATCATGTAAAACAAACGATTCTTTTTGGTCTTAAATTTGCTACGAAATATACGTTATCAGTGTATACATCGGTTTTTTATTTCAAACGCGGCGTGAAATTCGGAATATTGCTTTCTAATTTGATCGACTAAATTATTCAAATCGTAGAACTAGATAGAATGAATTCTTACTCAAAATTTTTAAATAAACTTTTCATTTAATCTAATAATTGTTTTAATTTTCTTTTACTAAATGCTTCAGAAAAATAAGTTCATTACAATGTTAAACAGCATTTTTTCGAAATTGTAATATTTAAATTAATGTCAGTTGCCTTTATGATGTCTACAAACAAGTTTTGAAATGCATTTTATTTTTGGACCAAAAAGATTTTGTATTACATTTATGTACCAGACCAATCTAAAGAAAAATACAAATAAATATTATAATAAACAAAAATGTAGAACCAGCTTTACCCACAATCCGTTGTTAGTTTGTTTTAATATATTGTTATAAAAACATGAGATTTTTTTATTAATTTTTATTTAATTTAGGCGAACGAAACGGTTTTAACATACCGGAAATGGTTGCATGTCCTGACGTCTCCAGATGGTTATCAGACGAAACGATTTGCAAACAACTTCACGAAGAATTCCCTGTAGATCGACATTTACCCGAACATGCTCGTCGTTTACTTTGCGACGCCTATATATGCATGTACCAAAGCTCCGATGTGATGATGTATAGATAAAAAGAGGTACTCAATGATTTCCTCTGGTTAAGTTTCTTTTTCTTAATGCAATTAAAAATCATAATATTTGTAATATATTGTTGATGTTTTCTTTTAATGACTATTATTAACGCCGCTACAAATTAAGGAAAGCTATAAGATTGTAGTTTTATTAAACGAACGTCATCATTACCAGTCCAAAGTTGTACAGGGTGTCTCAGAGTAGATTTTAGACTTTAAACTTACCTTACGCCGACCCTATTCGAAATTCCATGAAAATATTACGTTGAGCGTAATAGCGGACAGGTGCTGATTTCAGTTATCACGGAACAGTCGACGACTTCGCGGCGTACTTATATGGTTGAGGCTTATTTTAAAGCCAACGATTCGTACAATGTTAGTTCACACGTGGGTAAAAAAAATTAGGTATCAAGGAGTTGTTACAAATGTCAAACATCCAGGTTAACCAAAAACCATTCGAATTCTTCCCAATATTGAGAGAGTGCGACATGCTGTAAATCACAATCCTCGGCCCTCTCAATATTGGGAGGAGTTCGAATGGTTTTAGGTTGACCTGGATGTTTGTTATTTGTAACAACTCCAGCTGTGTTCGAATAGTTGGCTTTAAAATAAGCCTCAACCATGTAGGCACGCTGCGAACTCGTCCACTCTTCCATGAAATCCGCACGTGTCCGCTATACGCTCGACGTAATATTTTCATGGAATTTCGAACAGAGTCGGCGTGAGGTAAGTAAAATAACAATTTGATAAATGCAAATATTAATGAGTTTTTTAAATTCTTTAAATAACAAGAACTTTTTTAATTGATTCTACATCACCCTAAATTTTCTCCTTGATATTCATTTAACTAGTTCAATAATAAAGTTAATTAGTTCACATCTGTTTTTTAGAAAGAGAAACACTGACCTACTAAATTGAACATAGATGTTTACTTGACAGTTCAATTTATTTAAAGTTCGGGGTTTCTCTTGCTAACACAGTTTTAAGTGGAGAAAAAAAATGATGGATTCTGTATTAGCGACCGTAAAGTCGTATAAAAGACGGAAGTAGTTGTTTGTGTTCGATTCAAACGACGATGTGTAATATAATAACATTTTTATAATGAAATGGAAACCAATAAATTTTATTTAGTTCATTAATTTTTGTGGTACCATTCAACGTACCTCCACCTTGAAGATAAACGTGTAATGAACTCAAATTATTGTATCCACTTTAGTTTTAGTGGGTTTTACTTTCATTTTTGACTTTTTTTTTCCTTACATTAGTTAAGTAGGACCCTCCGAACTTTCCCGCAAGCGTATGTTACTTAAATTCCTACTATGCCTTTAAATCACGGTTATCTCCTCGAATGACTAAGCCTGTTAAATTTCTAAAAATATATTTAGTCTCATTTCCTTTTCGAGACTATATTTCAATTATCTTGACGGTCATCTTCTGTCAAACGTTCTAAGATATACTGTTTTTTAATTTACTATTTAATATTTGTTATTCAAGAAATTATATTTGTTTCTGAAATAATTATTTGCTTAATAATTATAGTTTGTTCATTTTCAATTGCAGACATAAAAACAAAATTCCCAGATGTGCCGACAAGTTGCTTTGATCGGTAAATTGGCGTGGTATATTATTTTTTAAAAAACCTACGTTAAAAAATATAATGTACCAAGCGCAATTTTCGTTAAAATTAGATAATGTGACGGCAACTAGTATAACAATAAGATTTAAAACATGATCCTTTGTTAATCTTAAATATGCCATGGTGTCTATATAACAGACGTTTGCAAAGAACATATACCATATAAACAAACGTTGTAAAATTAACTTACTAAAGTATACTTACCTGCAAGGTCTTTCAATTTAAACAGGCTACCAGCCATGAACTCTGTTTTCCTTATATAAACCATAAACAGTTCAACATATATACTCTAGCATAGCATTATTTTCCTTTCAAACACAATCGAACATATTCAAAATGGCTTGTTCAGTTTGTATTTGTAAGTCTTTATTATCGAATTCATACCTATCTTATCAAAACGCTCGCTCGACCCGTCAATATATTATACCGAAGCGATCGCTTAACCGCAGGGATAAAAAATAATTTATTAGTCGTAATTTCTTAGCTAGTCGGATGCCTCTCTAAACGACGAGCTTTGTTCTACACACACATCAATAAAATCCGCGTTGACCAAATTAGGCTGTGGCAAAGAATAAATTTGCACAGGTAGAGATCATTATATTTTGTCCCATAATTTCGCATTAGCTCTGTACTGTTCATGGAATCGATCGATTAGTAATTGAAATAAAATAACAATATTAAAGTACGACCGGACACGCAGACGTATCTTCATTAAAAAATCAAAAAGGTTTGATAGATGTTTAAAAACTAACATTTATCAGTCATGTTCTTTGATTTTTGATTAATGTTCTCGAAGAGGGAATGACAAATTTAATTTTAGTAAAGTTATTTGTTTGCGGAAAGAATCAGAGGGTAACGTTAATGAATTATTGAAAAAATAATGGTCTAAGATGAAAGTTGCCCATTTTTTGTGTTTGGGAACTTGATGAAATGATATATCAGTCGGACCACCAAATGACTGATACTTTGTATGTTTTTTCGATCTCAATTTAGCGTTTAATTTATCTTTCATATATTTTTTTATAATTTGTTATAGGAGATCCTACATCACTAATTCATATTAAAAACTAGATTTAATAATTCGATTATTTTCACATCACGTGTTCTTATTATAGTTTGTTGGTGAAATCACTATAGGAATTGTTAAAATAGAAATAATCTGCTTTTCAAGCATTTAAAAAATTGTTAATTTGGAACGACTAAGTAGTCATAGAGGCCCCAGATCTCCAATGGCTAGGTGTAAATCAGACAGGGGTTGACGTAGGCCTTCATAGAGGGTCCAAAACGAACGTTAAACGTTGACGTTCGTTTTTAGTTTGTTCATGCTAGGCCTACGGTGACTTCCTGTCTCCTGGAAATCTGAGGACACTGACGGCGGCCATCTTAGCTTAGAAACGACTGTCTTATCTACGCACACGAAAGAGTTTGCTAATTTCACTGCAAATTTTTTTTTCAAAACCTGTTTCTCAGTCGTTTAAAAAAATCGGGCAATATAAATTACTCAAAAATGCAATGAATATGTACACTAAAAATTTAGTTTAGCTCTTAAGAAAGATATACTTTTAAAAGCCAATCCAGTACTCTTTTTTAATTTGTTCTTAAAAGAGGTATGCAAATTTTAAAATATGTCTGCGCCTCACCAGTAGATATTTCGAATTGAATACAAATGTCATTTCATTTGTCATTTTTCAAGATTGCAAGCTGCGCTTTTGATTGTCTCGTTGCTCCATGAAGAAGACATTTTCTTCAGTATACAATAACATGTTCACTTTAAGGACAAACTGCTAGCACGGCATCCCACTCATTGGTCACAGAAAGTAACGCAGGTCAGATATATAAACGAGACAGGAACAATAATGGACAAGAAATTTCCAAGTCCCGTGGCTATACTGTAATACAGAGCAAGCAACATGTGACGATATGGAACAATAAGACAATATATTACCGATATAAACAATGTGAATCACATAAAGTTAATATTTACTGCTTCACTAAGTGACCGAACAAGTAATTGTTATTAAAAATTGCCCGTGTAACACATTTTTTATTTCATCTGGGTGTTGTGGCTGTTGATGACTTTGCTATAAAATGTTCGAGATTTAGGTCGACAGGTACATAAATATTTATACAAATTACATATACCATCTGACGGGGCTACATTGAAAGAATTTTTATTTAATCCTGTTTATCGCATTGGGGCGTTATTATTTGCATTTATTTGAAAGACAGTAAACTGTATTTGTTGTTTTTTTATATTTAAAAACATTCAGTTCAAAGTAATCTCATAAGTAGTGGCGCTAAAGGCAGTCAAGTCAAGAAGTGACGTCTAAACTGGTATGGGAATGCATTGAAGAACTAAAAGTCCTGGGAGACCAGAATAGAGTTGAACTGGCATGGGTGCCTGTACATCAGGGTATCGATGGTAATGAAAAAGCTGACCAACTTGCAAAAAAGGAATCAGGGGAAATACCCAGAGCAGAACAGACCACTGAAGCACCGAAATGCACGGTCCGAGGGGCCATATAAAACTGACTCGGGGAAAGACAAGTGCGACAGCAAAAGAACTACAAACTAGTACAGGGTTCAAAACTACGCAAAATAAGCCAGAAAGAAAAAACCTCATAAGTGGGATTACTTTGAACACAAGTTTAATTATACCAATTTTTAAATTTGGTAATATTACAATTCTCTATATTTGTGTCTTACCATATTATTGAGCTCTTTTAATTAATTTAGGAGTCACGATAAAATAAAGTAAATTGCATCATTAAAAAATATTTTATTTCTCTTAATAGAAAAACAACTTAAATAAAAATAAACTTATTCTGAGGGATCGGCAAGTTCGTTTAATTATCTGGCTGAAAATTGTTGCAAAGGTTTATTTTTGAACATTAAGGGTCTTCTTTGGTATCTCTTAATATTATTACTTCTTACCCCTTTATCATGAATTTGTGGCCAGTGAAAAATCCAGCTTAACATCGTTATCTTAATTGAAACTGACAGTACCAGTTAGCCAGTAAAAAATGTCGAACCAAAATTGTAATTTTCCTTTTGTGGCATACCTTTAAACATGATTTATTCTTATTACCGATTTCCTTAATTTAGAGTAGCGTTAATAAATTAAAAAAATGAATTCCAAAAAATTATATACAATGTGGTGTACCTACCTATTAAAAATTTTAATTATCGCTTTTTATGAACGTTAAATTTTTTCAAATATTTTGAAAACCAATTTGATTTAATGTTCTTTTTATGTTTACCTATATTTTTTGTTCAAACACTTCGAGAATACTTATATTTTTAAAATAATAAATAAATAAATTTTAAAAAGGAACGAATTAATAAATCTGTTTACTACTGAAACCAGATAAGTACTACAAAAATATGGCTTTGAAAATTAGATTGATGAAAGATTTAACCACTTATTATTAATAATAATTTTTACTTATAAGTCAAAATCACAATCTTCAGTATTGGCGGTGAGGTATTAATCGGTGACTTACGCTTTCCATTCTAACGAAACATTGTATATCAGTTAATCAAATTCTAATAAATATTAAGAATTTGTTTTTTTTTGTTATGATAATTTATTGTTACTTTTTTTGTAAAAATATCTTTTGAGTTTTTAGAGTGATCAACTGTGATTTGTTAGTTTATTTGACTTATTTTACAGTTTTTATTTAAATATATTGTCATATCGACAATGAGATTTAATGGTGTTTGTTTACTACATGAAACACTCAATAGAGCTTAGAAACTGTAATATTAAGAGCTATAAGATAGAAAAAAAGTATTTAAGAATATTTTGATTTTATTCTCTTAAATTTGGAAGTTTGAAAAATCATTTATTACTGTTGATATTCGAAAGTTAAATCAGTATTTTAATTGTTACTAAATGTAATAACAGTCTAATTAGGATGAATCATTTCCCATTATATATTAAAAGTTTTTATCATGTATATAGTTACTGTGTAAAATAAAGTTTATAGCTCCAAGAATAACTTGTTTGATTTGTCCTATGCTTTTTAACAAGCTACTTTTCTCGGGGCCTATAATTAAAGTGAGTTGGATAGTCTTAACTTTCTTTAATAGTTAAAATCACTAGAAGTGCAGCAGGGGTTAAAACTATTATTCCGCAAAATCAGTGCTAGAAATAATTATGAAAAAAATATATAACCAAACAGTCTTCAGTAGCAAAGAATAGAACGTGTTCTTAATAACGAAATTAATTTGATTTAAAATTTAATTGTAAGGTATATACTACCGGCATACAGAATGAAAAAACAAAGTTATTGCTGATAAGATAACATCAGAAGCGAGCCGAGATAAAAGATAAAATGGACCAGCATCGACTACTAATAAGAGAAAGTTAAGAAAAAAAACGCCATAACAGAAAATCGGTAGTCAGAACAATGGCATTAGCGACCTGCTGCGGGCTGCCAAAAACTCATGAGTTTTATGTGAGAATATGTACAGAAAGTACAGACTGTACTTTCTCCACGACCACAGAAAGTAGGAATTGAATATAGTAAAATTAAACCTCAATTTCTAAACATTGTGTAGTATTCAAGCTTGGATTTTTGCGGTAGCAAATTTTGAGTTATGTTATCGGCATATTCTTTTACTTCTAGTGGAATATTTTCTAATTCTACATCTGAATCATTTGATTTTCTAATAATGGAGTCGATCTGGCGAAAAAACCCGATAAACGAAGTCGTTCTTTTCGAAAAAAAAAAAAAATTGTGATTTCATAGATTCGAGGTCCCTCTTTCACGTGATCACTATTGAGACGAGCACAACTTTGAAGCGACACCACCGGTATTAATTTGAACCTTCACGAAAAGCATAATTTTGTTTGTTTACCTGCAAGTCGAACGTGTGTTTTGATTTTGTGCTTCGTGTATTTTGCTGTTATTTGTTAGTTAAACGTTAAAAATGCCCAATAAAAATAATACAAACTATTGCGTTTATGGGTATACCTCTAGGAAATCTAAAAATCCGGAATTACACTTCCATTATGATCCACCCAAGAAGCAACAAAAAAGGTGTCATCGAGGAAGTTGATCGTCGTAAATTCCGGGAAAAGTGTAATCAATTTTAAATCTGAAGATTATATTACAAAATCAGGTAAGATAAAGATTATCATTTCTGAGATTATTTCTTGATTACTACTGAAATGTTTTTAGGAATTATTTCAAACAAAATAGCACCCAAGTAGTGCAAAAAGTGTGTGCCATCACATCATTTGCCCAGTAAGTCACTTGATGTTAAAACCATTAAATGTGCAAGGAATGATGGTTAGTTAGAAGACAGCAAAGTGTTGCCTATAAACTTGTCCTTACAAACTGTGTACAGTTGTACTTTTATATATGTAAACTTAAAATCTAATTAGGTGTGCACATCATTGCTGATATTTCAACTTATCATTTTTCTAAAGGTAATATTCAGTAAAATAAAACCTTTGTCACATCATAATTTTAAAAATACCATTATTACGTTCCCCCTGTTTTCAACACCTGTTTTCAATAATTATAAAGTTACAATTAGTAATGAATTATTATAATAAAATGTTAAATACTACTAAAACTGAATAATTCAAAGTTAGCTTTGAACTTATGTTAAAATAAAGGATTAAAAAATATACATTTTGTGTTTATTTTGAAAAAAACAAAGTAGATAAACAAAACAAAAAGTTTTGCATCAGATACATTTGATGGCCTATGAAGTGTTTTAAGCCAAGAAAAAATTTTCTTAATTTTTTATACTTTAATTTGATATTGATTTAAAAAAATAATTTTGAAACAACGAATAGGATAGGTAAATTAACATGGAAAATCGATTTTTCGCATGTAACTCGCTGAGGTTTGTTCGGATCGAAACGACTTCTATATATACCATAAAGTGCTCGCGAAAACGCATAAACTGCGATTTGAAAGTATATGGATTTTTGCAGCGGCGAGAACACACCTAGAGCCGTGTTCGCGTTTTTCGCATAGAAGAAAGTGACTTCGAGACTTGATTTTTTTTCCTCCGCTAGATAGGCATGACATTGTGTCCAAATTTCCACCCCCTAGTTTAATTTGGGGGGGAGAGGGAGGGCAAACGCTGATTAATTTTTGACTCGAGGTAAATTTTTTAATTCTTGACCAATCCGGGTCAGCAAAATGGCAAACTCTTTCATGAGGACACTGCTACAGGATGTATTAAGGAGATGATGGTTTTCGCGAAAACGGACAAATGGTGACCGAATTTCGGATTTTGCAAATTTTAATTTTTGCAACGAAAGAGTAAAATGAGGAAAATTTTTCATTCGCCATCGGTTGCGGAATTTTTTTCTCTTTGGTGTGAGCCTTACAAGAACTCGATCCAATAATCAGGAAGGGTGGGAGGGGGGTGAACGCATTTTACCCTGTAAAAGGGCAATGGATAGGGTTAGTGACTTCGTGCTAGGCTCATTTTGAAGTGCAATCAGTTCTCTTTTAAGATTTTTTTACCACAAAGCTCTAGGTTTGTAGAGGACTGCAGGTGTGCGGGATATATTTATAAAAGCGAGTGCGATCGCTGAGCCGCTGTAAAATTAGATGCCGGGATAGGAGCTAAGCGCTCCCTTTGATTTCTCGTCTCTCTCACAAATACTAATCCGGCATATAATTTCACGGCGGCTGAGCGAGCGCACTCGTTCTTATGAATATTAGATGGAGCTTTGGGAAAAAAAAATTGAAAGAGAACTGATTGAACTTGAAAATGAGCCTAGCACGAAGTAACTAACCCTATCCGTTGCCCTTTTACAGGGTAAAATCGTTCACCCCCCTCCCACCCTTCCTGATTATCGGATCGAGTTCTTGTAGGGCTCACACCAAAGAGAAAAAATTCCGCAACCGATGGCGAATGAAAAATGTTCCTCATTTTACTCTTTCGTTGCAAAAATTAAAATTTGCAAAATCCGAAATTCGGTCGCCATTTGTCAGTTTTCGCGAAAACCATCATCTCCTTAATACATCCTGTAGCAGTGTCCTCATGAAAGAGTTTGCCATTTTGCTGACCCGGATTTGTCAAGAATTAAAAAAGTTACCTCGAGTCAAAAATTAATCAGTGTTTGCCCCCCCCCCCCCCCCCCAAATTAAACTAGCGGGTTGAAATTTGGACACAATGCTTGGTTCATGACTATCTATCGGAGAGGAAAAAAAATCAAGTCTCGAAGTCACTTTCTTCCATGCAAAAAAACGCGAACACGGCTCTATGTGTGTTCTTGCCGCGGCGAGAATCTATTTACTTTCAAATCGCAATATCTCAAGAACCGCTAGACCGATTTGGACGGGTTAAAATTCAGTTTAAGCGTTTTCGCGAGTACTTTATTTTATATATACAAGAATAAAACTCAGCGAGTTACGTGCGATAAACCGATTTTACATGTTAATTTACCCCTCCTCCACACCGCCCTTAGCTTTCATATAGTGATCACGTAAAAGAGGGGCCTCGAATCTATGAAATCACAAAAATTTTTTTTCGAAAAGGGCGACTTCGTTTTCAAAACCAGATCTACTCCACTATACTCCTTTTTAGTAAATTAAAAGTTCTTACAAACCAATACTTACAGTTAATTGGACATTCATTGCAAACCTTATTTTTTTAAACAATTACGGAATAATGATTCTATCTCTAGTGATAGAATGAAATATGTATAAAATACATAAGAGACAAGTGTTTCAGAATTTTCTATCAATCTCAAGAGCGAGAATGTTTATTTTCTGTTATTATAAGTGGTTTCAGAATAACTACATTCAGTAGTGGCCGTGGAGAAAGATAATTAGGTAACTGAACAATAAAAATGTAGGGGGATTAAAAGTTGAAAAGCTGGAAACAAGGTATTTTTGCAGTTTTTAAGGTTGATGCTTTATTTCATCTTTTAAAAAAAATAAAGTTTTTGGTCTACTTAAGTTGGAACCATATGGAAAACATTTTTATTATTGGTTTTGTGACAAAATTATTCTTCATAAAAAGTTGTGCATGGTCGAAAACTTAAAATGTCACGATATAAAATTTTTGCAGTCGTATAAGAGGTTTGTCAAAAAATAAGAATTTTTCTCAAGACTAAACCTTTATTTTTTAAGTATGAAAAAGTTATTAAAAAACTTATTTCTAATGAAATTTTAGATCAACATACCGATTTTGAACAAGATATTCCAACTTTAAGAAAATTTTCATTTTTAATATTTTTGATACACTGACAATTTTGAATTCATTGAAAAATCTTAAAAGGAACGAAAAGACAACAATTGCATACTAATTTTTGTTAATAATGTTCAAAGGTGTGGTTAGTATGTCTGAAAAGGTTCCAGCTTGTAGACACACTATAATATAAGGAACAAAAATATTTTTTATTTCGTGAGGACATAACTTTTCTGTACCAGAATGCCAGAGTGACTAATATCATCTATGCAATTGATCATTTAAATTATATAAACTTGAACACGGCTAGCACAATTTATATAAATTTAGGTAGAGATGTTTTTGGTATAAAATTAAACAAATATTAACAATAAACTTATTTTTATTCTCAGATCTTAAAATTAATAACTACATATTGCAACCATTGTATCAAGTTAAAATCTACGTGATAGTGAAATAATGTGAAGAAAAATTTGTTTCGTTATGGATACTCTGAGATCAACTACACCACATACCTTGTTACGTTAATAAGTCTTCAAAAACTTAAAAGTTACTAACTATAATATATAATACTCATTCAAATACATATAATTAAAATAAGACAAACTCTAATAAAACATTAATTTTTTTTGTCAAGTAAATAAAAGTGTGATGAACACTGTAGAAAACTTCAAACTCTGTATACACCTAAAACTATGAAATACAAATTTTCCAGGCTGCTACTTTTTAAAAATTTTCGACAACCCATTTCATTTTATTACAACAAATTCAAGGGCAAGGGAACAAACTATGAGGATGTAACTAAATATGTTTTTAAAGAAGTGTTGCCGTGTCAAAGTTGAAATTATTTTATTTTTGGAAGTACTCAGTAACCTGAATTAAAAAATTTCACTAAATTTCTATAAGGAACAAGAGGTATATCTGAAGAAGAATTTAACACTTTTTTTATTGATTCTGGTGCTTTTGACTCAAAAGGTCTGATACGAGCACAATTTCTACGTAAAAAATGTACTTAGAACTTGATAATTCAACCTATTTTTAAAAGAATTACCAATTCATGCAACACTTCGAAAAATACTATTGTAATCTATTTTTAGAAGGCTGCTATTTATATAGGACAAATGGGGTGATTTGTCTTTCGAAATTATTATATACAAATGTTTATTCCCCTTAAACACGCTTTTCTGCGATCTTGGAGAAATTCGTTATTATTAATTAAAAAAAAATCATTTCAATTTTGACAGCCTGTATTTTTTTTAGCAACTGTAGCACTCTGAGGTATGCCCCATTATTAATGATCCACATTCTATTACCAAACAAAAAGTCAGAGATTAGTTAAGACAGTGACGGTATTAGTTGTATTATCCTGAAATTCCCAATGCATCAAAACAAATTAAAGGAACGATTTAATTTTTAATAATAAAATTTGTAGACTCTTTTCTTTATAATATATGTCTAATAATCATTTTTGTTCCTTTACATTTAAAAATTATACGTATGAAATGTAAATAGGGGCGACCTCACTTGTTTAAAAAATTAAATTTTTTTTATACTTCCGAATATGGCTTATGAATAAATTTGGTTTAAAATTGCACTGTTTTGCCTTGAAACAAAATGCAGTACCGTTTATGTTGTCCTTTTAAACATGATATTGGATACCAAGTAAGGTACGTGACCTTATTTTGTTTCAAGGTGACTGACTTGTTAACTGAATTTCAATGTAATGAATTTTGCCAAAATTAATAATTTTATATTGACATTCAATTCAATAATAAGTAAAAAAAAATCGTTTTTTTTTCTAATTCTGTTTTGTATACCTAGTTATTGCCTTTAATAACGATAAAATTCACTTTGTGAATTACACTTTTTAAAATTTCATAAATTATTCCTTTAAACCTTTCATCAAATATGGACTAAAAAATTAATTTAAACGTGACTTCCGCTAAAATTTGAATAAATTTAAATTGTAAACACAAACCACTGCCAGTAAAATCATGTAAATTATATTTTTTTGAGAGCTTTTAATCTTAATTTTATTTTTTCTGTTAGTTAAATCAAATTATTTTTCACCCTCATGCAACAATAAAAAACAAAAAATGAAATAGAACTTCAAAACAAATGTCAAATAAAAGATAAGAGGTTAAGAATAATTAATGTTTTTATTTTCTTAGAGTTTAGAGACCAATTTTGTTGTATTATTAAAATGACGAATAAAATCAGCAATTTTTAAAAATTGAAAACATATTTTTTTAAAGTTATAAACATTTTACCTAAATCTTTCCTAATTTACCACACCCGACATAAAAGTATTTATTTTAATATTTGTACACATTGTTTTTACCTTTCGCATTTAAATGTAAACTGAGATGTAACTAATGGTTTTTCTAGTAAGTTAAAATTTTAATTTATATTTAACCACTAACGGTGCATACACATATAGCGAACGAATGGCAGCATTTGATGCCTTGCCTCCCTATTTAGGGGAACCACATGTGTTAGCATAAGTTCTCAACACAATTACGAATGATTCTACGAATCTGGCTCTTAAATAAATAAACCCCAAAATCGCGTTAGGTTTAGTAGCTAGATAATCTAAAATACAAAGTATACAAATATGCTGCTAGCTATCAGCAATCCGTGGACACACCTCTTAATGTATGTTTTCTCCAAAATGCTGATAGATGGCAAAACATATTTACATAACAAGGAACATCTTTAGGTGTATCTTCCAGTCAACGAACTAAGTTCAACACAAATGAACACCTTTGCTGCCCATTTGTGTTCTTTCACTATGTGTAGGCATCTTTAAGTGTTAAAAATAGGAAACATTTTAAACAGTGAAGAAAAATTAATCATTTAATTTTTTAAACGGACTTATTAAATACCAGCAACTTTCAAGAGGAAACCTCTAGTGTTCTATCAAATGGAATTATAAAAAATATGTCTAAAACAGTCTTATTGAAAATATTAACTATTACTAATACTTGCCTGGTTGCTTCATGATAAAATTATCAGCAAATTAGTATAGTCTAAGATCCCGTTCAATAAAAACAGCCCTCATTCTTTTCCTTAATATAAACTTTTTTTTATAATAAAATTTATAGATAAATAAAATGCACAAGGTTATTTTTAATTAAAAATTATATAATAATTTTTTTCCCGGTTACAATCTTTCTTTTCCTTTATTTATTAGTGTCAATCTAAAGGAAAAAATGTATAGAAAATACTGGCAACAATAAGTGTCAACCAGGTGTAGACAGGTACACTGATATAGTAATTTAGCCTCATTCTTTTTTTTAAAAAATTAAATATGTAAATGTAGATAATTTTATTACGAATCCAACAGTATATGGTTGACTTTTCAAATCGTGGCAAAGCTAATGATTGACACGATGTAAAGTTTGAATAATTTTATTTTAAATTATGGCGTGACAGAAAGAACTGTAAAAATAAGTGCTTAAAAAAAAGTTGAGAAATCAAAATAAAATCTTCTAAAAGACGCTGTATGTGTGTGTATGACATATATCCATCATATAAACCATAAACATAAAGCGGTGAACACCTAACTTGCCGATAAATGCGCAAATATTGAGTTCGCTCTAATCAGGTTAAATTCGAAATCTCTACATAGGACGCACTTGGGCCCGTGGACACTTTTGATTTGCGGGGTACTTTATAAGGGAAAAGAAAGATCGTAACCGAGAAAAAAATTTTAATTAAAAATAGTCTTGCCGGGATATAGAGGCTGTCAATCACCCCGCATTTTATAAATCTATAAATTTTATTATAAAAAAATATATTTTAAACAAAAGGAAAAGAATGAGGGCCGTTTTTATTAAACGGGATCCTCTGCTAGTATATTTGCATGTAATTTATTTTTAGGTGCCAGCTTGTCATGTTTAAATAAATTAACTTTTTAACATATTCTCAGTTAGTTTAAATATTACAAAATGTATTTAAGATATCCCAAATACATTTCAAGCTGACACAGCGAGTACAAGATATTGCAGATTTTTAATAGTAAAACTAAACATATGCGCATCTGTCATTTTGACGGCTAAAACCACACGTTGAATATGTTAAGTCATTCCTCAAAAAGTTGCTACTACCTAATATAAAATCTTACCCTTGCCTAACCTAAGAAAATAGAGAGTTGTTCAACATTCCTTTATTGTAAAAAAATGTGTGGACACGATAATAATCAGAAGGCTACTTAACAGCTAGTCTTTGATAATACCTTAATCTAATGGACCTATATATAATTACAATAATTTGTACTTTTGCTCTCACCAAAAGATTTTTTTATGCTCACAATTTTTCAAAGAAATTGTGTGTAGACACCTTATAGAGGCTATGTGTTTGGAGCCTGCCAAAACGTTTGGAAGAATTGGCTGATCATTTTATGATCGCATTTTTACTGAAAAATAAATTTAAAAGTTGTACATTTTCAAAAACAAGTATCGTATATAATAATAATATACGCCCTTCAATTTACCCCCTTAACCCCAGAAAATAGAGCTTGTGTGAGGAAGGGACGGCTAGTATTATTATTATTATATTCTGAATATTTTGGTACTTACAGTAGATTATTAGTATTCAATAAGATTCATCTTCATCCATGATGAAGTCACTTCCAAATCCAGAATCAAGAGTATATCTCGGGCTAAAAAGAAACAAAAAATAAATGGAAAGCACATGATTTATTTAAAAATCTTTGTCCACTTTAAAACTAAACTAGTGATCCAGGAATGCTTCTGCAAACTTCTAAGACCTCTTGGATATTGAAGACTTGCTCAAAACTTAGCAAATTCAAATCAATGAAAGTAAATGTGAACCTGGGACTGTATTCATCAATAGGATTAATATTTTGCAACCAGCATGCAAAATATTTACTCCATCTTGACTCCAAACTCAGTTAAAAAGAACCCATATTGAAAAAACATGAAAGTGCGTAAAAGTGACATCAGTATAATAAGGCGAGCTTAGTCGAATATTCATTCATCACGTAATAGTAGACCTTCTCAATAATGCAAGAAGTAATAAAAAAGACACACCAAAAATTAGAAACTCATATTAACTACATAAGACTAAAGAGAAAATTGCCAATGGACCTTAAACAAGGTTTAGGAGGCTTTATCTTTGCAGAAGCCTCACCAGGATAGATGTGAGACTAAATTACTAGTCTTCCAGTTAGCAAAACGGCTTATAGAATTGTAAATTATAATTACTGTTCATTAAATTGTAATAACAAAAATGTCTAAAAGTAGTTTTACTACAATACAATTTGAAATTATTTTTTTTTATTTTTGACATGATGAATAAATACACTTATATAAGTAACATTTAGTAATATGTAAATAGATGAGTATTAAATAATAGATTATGCAATTACAAACATAACAAATTAGTAAAACTAGTTTTATTTTTGATCATGTCCAATTGTATGTTTTTTATATTACTTCAAAATATCCCATTATCAACAAATTATCTGAAAATTTTTAATACAAAGATTTACAAATGACCAAATAAACTAAATGGGAAATTTCAATAATTCTTTTTTTCATAATTATGTACTCAAGTTTAGTAACAAAAGCAAAAATTATAAAGATTTGCATTCTTATTTACTTGTTTATATTTGTCCAACTGAATGTTTTGCATATTATCTCATGGCGACTTTCTACTGACCTCTGAATTAATGTGTAAACAATGAAATATTGCAATTAATCATAAGTACTGATTGCTTTATACCCAGGTAAAACAAAATTTACTTGGTTAAAAATTTTGTTTCATAACATCATATTTATATTTAAAGGTAATGTGAAAATATTTAAGAAAAATTAATCAATACCAACTTTTATTGTTGTACTAATAATCAAGAAATATTTCAATAAGGGTTCTAAATATGTTTTGATTTGATTGGACTCGAACGCCTAAGTGACAAAGCAGAAATATTTTTTACACATCTTGTTTATGTTATTGATTATTGATTTATTTATTAAATTAATTCATACAATAAACATCCTACGACTTATCATTGTATAAATTTCAATCTCATTTACTGTTTAGATATTTATTTATGCAATTATTATATCTAAAATTAACAAGTTAAGAAATTTGTAATATCCCACCTAGGACATGAATATCACTTTTTTAATTTTGAATAAACTAGAAACCAAAGAATACTAATAAACAATCCTTGGGTTATGAGATCAGGAATAATTAATTATTATTTTAAGTTGCTTTAAGTTTATTTTTTCTTGTAATTAAATATAATTAATTTGTTAACTATGTCTACAAATAAAAAATAAAGGAATATTTTCCAAAATAACCGAAATAAAGAAGTGCACTTACTTGATGGCTCTGCAGGTGAAAAACACAATTCTCTTCAGTTTCTTATTGTAGAAGAAATAATTAAAGCTCCATAAACAGCCATCTTCTCCGAATGGATCAGAGATAAGATCAGGGTTGTACGAATAAATATCACAATTTTCCAAGGAGATTTCATCGTCAATTGCGGCCCACATAGAAGGACCAAGGAGGCGGTAGTGCTCGCCAGCAGTTGCAGCTAAGTTTGTGTCAATGGCATTTGTCACCCATTGTCTTGAAGGTTCTTTGCTGAATTCGTGACTCTATAAGAAAGTAAATATATTGTCTCAAACTTCAAACGTATCAGTAAGAAAAAAATCCTTACAGTTAATTTAAAAAGATAAGATACTTTTCTTATTTTGTCCTTTAGGAAGATATTGTGCCAATTTTTTTAGGAATTTGTGAAATACTTTATATTACTGGAAATTTTGTTTTCCCACAAATTCTTTATCAAGATTTAGATAAAAATTAAAAATGAATAATTAAAATTTCTGAATTAGTCATGTATTATCATCGAATTATTGATAAAAAGAGATTATTTAAATTTATTTTCAGTGATTTTTCTTCAATAAATTTTTTTTAAATCCAATTTTTTTCCTGCAGTTGACATAAATTTGATTAATTTATTAAAGATATGTTTAACAAACCAAAAAATCACAATCTGTAATTAATTTTATTTTACTTTATTTCAATTGCATAACGTTTTAAAACTAACAAGGAAAAAAACAGGAAACCTGAGTTAAAAATATTTTGAGACAAAGAGCAGCAATATTTTTATCTACTTAGGTGTAATATATATATATATATATATATATATATATATATATATATATATATATGTTAGGAAATTGTTTATCTAATCAAGTTGTAAATATATTGTATAATATTTACTTAATGAATAAACCATACCTTAACATCCATAAAATCGTAATCTGGGAAAGCAGAATTTAATGTTGCTATCAGGTAAAACAATGTTTTGCGACTGATAGTATCACATAATGGACCATCTTCGTCACCAGAAATGCTTCTGCTGTAGTGAGAATGACCAGGAGATACCCCTTGGGGAGGAGAAAGAGCCTGTAGATCACTCGGATTGACTCCTTCAGCATTGAATCTTTTGTAAAGGGCTTTATCAGTTCCTGCCATTTTGCAAGAGTAGCTTTCAATGCGACCTATAATATTGTTTATTTAAGCAATTTAAAACAGATAGCAAATTTATTACAAAAATAAATTATTTCTCGAGATTATGGATCAGCCCAAATCCTAAATATTTATATGAAATAGGTACATGTAGTATAGGTAACAGACAAAAGAAATTTTTTGTTACATAAGTTTTAAAACATCTTAATGTTGTTACCCTAAAATATCATTGCTTTATTTTTTTAATCTTAACTGAAATAATACCTATGATTTTGCTGTCACCAGTTTGAATAGCAAGAGCGTTGTTGATAGCCTCGAACCTTGTACTTTCTAATAGCTTCATTCTTGCAAATTTTGTTTTAGCACTTCAAAAACTGGAGAATTCGGAAACACCGTGGGATTTTTAAAAGATTTATTGTCTTAACGGTATACAAGCGCTATTACTAAAAAAGTTTTTAAACATAGCTGTGGGATGTATGAATATTCCTTTTCTTTTTGAATGGAGGAGATTAACCGACGGAACGAAAGTACGCCTTACAGATCTTTTGCTCAACAAATAATTTGGGCACATTACAAACAGATTAACAGAAAATTTAACCACTTTTTTAAAGTAGGTTCTACTTTGAGTTCAGATTGTTGGAATATAAATTACACAAAGCACAACTGCTCTGGACGAGTCCACTATTTTGACCTTCTGCGAAATAAACACAATTTTTTCACTTTTAGCTACTGTTCAGAAAAGCCACAGTCACTAATCATTTTCACAAATTGTTAATACAAAACAACACTTACAAACACCTAAATTATTTAATAAATAGACCAAGAATAAGGTCAAGAAATAACTTCGCTTTGATACAAAGAAACACAAACAACTTCAAACCGAATTTGACGTTTCTGTCACAGACAAAAATAGCCCGATTTACACATTACGTCAACCCCCTTCCAATTGCGAGCAGATTCATTTGAACGCAAGAGCGTTATTCTCCGTCGCATTTACTCTTTTAAAAGAACAATGGCAGAAGTGAGATAAAATGTTTTGGTTGATATATGACGAAATATTGGTTTGTGTAGTTTGGCCCTAATTCCTACTTGTAGGTAGGGGATGCATATGCGCAATGCGTTTTAGTGTAACCTTGAATTTTGAAAAATAAAATGTTATCTATTTATAATTGCTTGTTAAAAACAAAAATACATTTATGTTGTGGAGGGAGAATTACCTATTAAAATAACTTTTTTTTATCTATTTTAAATGTTAATAGTAACATTATTTTCCGCAGTTTTTTTTCAAAGACGCTCATTAGTAGATTTTCGTAATCAAAATAATGTGCTTAAGAATAATTCCTTGTGCAGGGAAGGGCATGATGGGAATCGCATTGTGCGGGCTGATTTTAAAATCATGTATTATTTTTTTCAAAAATCACTTTTCTATATATTTAATTCATTAAAAAAACCTATGATCCAATAAACATTTAAGATGTTTGGGAACAAAAATAAATAAATTTAAAACTACAAAAAAGCAAGAAAAACTAAAAGCAAATATTGTTTAAAAAAAGAAAATGAAAAAAAAGTTGTTTTAAAATTACTCTACTCTTTTACGTGGTTTTGAAATCTGAACGACGATGAACGCGACAAGAAAGAAATACAAATTGATCTCTATTTATGACATCTAAAAATTCATCAAAAATCTTAATCTACTCAAGGGAACAATTTTGTTGAAAAATTAAAAACAGAATTTCGTTAAACGTATATTTATTTGCATTTATTTATAAATTGCAAACAATTTTTATCACAAATAGTCAGTAACATTACAAAAAGTACATAAGCTAAACTTTAATTGTTAAGTGAGAGTTAAATAATGAAAAAGAACATTAAAAAAATCCGGCGATTAAATTTAATCCAATTATTGATAGTTTTACTTGTGAACACTTTAACTGCAGTTTCTTTTTGTTTTTTTGCCAGCTGGGTCTTCGAATCGAATAAATATATATAGTTAGACTAGGCATCAGCCACCATCTGATGTACTGTCAACTTTTCGAATAGTTAATACATTATCTATTTATTTATTACTTATAGGTAAGGTAAAGTCGGACAAACTTAAAAATAGATCGCTAATATTGCTACCAATGCGCAAAGGCGGAGCTTATTACTCAGTAGCGCAGGTAGAATACTCTACCAGAATAGACTTTGATGTGTTCATTCAAATTTTGAATTAAAGTATGGAATTTTATACAAATAATCAAAAAGAATAAATGCGCTACACAAAAAACTAAAACCATTTTGATATTCTATCTATCTGAGAATTCAGTTACTGTAAAAGCATATACGATATTTTATTAATTTTTATGACTTTAATGATGATATATTTGTTCACTTGTTATAACGCTATTGTGTTGTTGTCATACACTTTAAAAGTGTTAAATATAGAAGTAAAAAAGCACCCAAAATGTATCGCATAAGATTCAAAGATTATCACAACAAAAAGAAGTACAGTTATTCTTGTAAAACGTCCAATATATTTAACTAATCTAAATAATAAAATCCAATCCTGTACACTAAATAAAAATCAAAACGAACAAATTAAAATAAAATAATAAAAATTCTAATAAAGATAAAAACACTACGCACGCATTTGCAGATTATTCGGAATTGTTCAACACAAAAAGTAATTTGAAAGGAGCGCAAGGTCTGAAACAATACAAATCGATATGAATAGACCGCGAAGTAGGAACAAATAAAAATTAATTTTTGGACATGAAAAAGACGTGAAAAAACGTGGCATTCTTGACACCATTACAGTCGCTCATACGCACTCAAGAAGACAACATGCCATAATCAAATTTTCAAAATAAGTAAGAATTGTAACTTTCTTACTATTTTTACATTGTAACTTGTTTAGAGATAATCCATCTTACAGTCCACTTTTTTCTTGGCTAGTCATTAAGCCAACTATTAAGGCGATTAGGACTGGAGCAGCAAAATTCCCGTCTAATCCCCGACAGTTATTTTTATTTTAAGACAAAAAACTAGATAAATAAAAATTGTGTCGAGACAAAAATTCTAATAAATATAATAAGTTTCAAAACGGTGCTGTTGAAAAATCAGTTTGTTTTTTAACATTAGGAGTAAGAAAGTCTGTTTAAATGAGCAAGCTTGTATGAGCTACAGAAATGAATGACTAATAAAGATTAAAAAAAAATGTTTATTTTTACATCTTATAAGATTATTTAATTTGTGTTTACAACTTTAGTTTCGCAGATAATACATGTTAAAGAGTGATTAAGTCCACATTTAGAAACAAGTTTTATTTATAAAATTACAGGATGGGACTGGTCACTTTGTAATAGATGATTGGTATTTTTTAAACACTTGAACCCTCTATCGCACACGAATATTTAGAAAATCTTACTGACCCTCTGAGTAATCGATGTTTGTCGTTTCAAGTGAGAACTTCTGTATTTAATTTTTATGTTATAAAGAATAAAGTATTAATTATATAAAATTTTGCTTTTGATTGGCTAATCAAAAGCAAAATAAAAACCAACAATATATTTTTCGGAAAAAGTTAATTTTTCTCTAAATCTTTGCTGTTTAATAAGGAACTAAGCAGCCTATAATGTAAACAATAAATTTGAATGCCTTAACTTTTACCTTAAACAACATGATACAATAATTTAAATAATATAAATAACTGGTCAACAAAACTTTCACAAGAATTATATAAAAACGCGTAGAAAACTGTTATAGTTTACATTTTTAACAAATAATAATGTCCCCCTTCTTTACTTATTTCTCATGAATTTTATAACATGCACAGTACGTATTTGTAAAAGTTTAAAATACATAAAAATAGAATATATAAAATATTTAAGCTATACAGTAGACAAAATAACCGATTTCATAAAGTACACTCCATGGACAACAAAGCTACGCTACTGATCAATTAACAACCACTTTTCTTGTATTTGCTCAACTTGTTGAGTTTGAATTGGAGTTCTTAATTTAACTTGCACTTCTAACTTGCCTCCAACTCTTTTTCTACCTTCCATTAGCTAAAAAGATAGGTTAATTTTAAAAATAACTATTGGTCCTGTGGTCAGTTCTATACAACACAGTGTGATTCAATAGTGTGATAAAGTCCAGTGTGTTCTATATTATTGGAGATATCAAAATATATTAAAGAGATTGTAGCATAGCTTTATGCTTCACGTTTGAAAGTTAGTTACAAATGTCATGTTAGACCAACATTATGATATATTAAATGTTCTTCTTTATGGATATTAAAACCACTTTTTTAAAGTAAAAATGTTTTTTAATTTAACGTTTCGACTTTAATGCACTCATTGATTCTATGGCCAAAATCCAAAGCACGTTGTATATTTTTAATGCATGATTACTCTTCATTAAGTCTAATATGAAAATGACTAGATGTTTCTCCTATATAAAATGTATTACCTCCGCCTTATAAAGAAGAACATTTAAAATAATAAACCACTATGAACTACAGAAATGAATTATTATGTACAGTGTGCCCCAAAAAGTTTTATACAAATGTAGATAAAGTTTATCTTACATTTCACAAAAAAATTTATGAACAATTGTAGATTATTGATATTCCCAGAAAAAAAGACAATAAACACTTCAGAAATTGTTAGATAACCTTCTTTATCAATTTATCAACAATGAATAATACGGACCCAATATCATAATAATAATAATAATAATAATCACAATTTCAATGAACATTTTGCCCTCCACTACAGTTTGTACGTATTTTTCTCTCCGTCCAAATCATTACTTTTTGTTTTCCCTATATTCCATACAATGTTTTAAAAATTTTGTATCTGATTATGGATCAACAAATCATGCATAGCTTTTTATCAAGAATACATTTTTTGTCAAATGTAAGATAAACTTTTTGTCCATTTGTATAAAACTTTTTGGGACACACTGTATGTGTCCTCATTAGAATACCAATTTGTAATGTAATTTAAAATGTTTATAACTTTTGAAGTTCAACTAGGTTTAGATGAGTTCAAAACGATAAATAAAAGAAAATATTTTTGATTATGGTTAATGATAAGAATGCTCGAATTTGTTATTATTTATTAAATTGTTTATGATGGCACAATCCAATATTTTCACAATTTTTTTTACATCATTATCGAAAAGTACTATTGCTATACTACCATTTTTGTTAGCTATTCCCTATATCATAGAAAGTGCTGAAAACTGGCATAGGTTTTAATTTTAAAGAACCTAAAATAGTCTGAATCAAAAAATAAAAAATAATCATCCTTCCAAGAAGTAGGAAATTTAAATAAACGAGAATTAAAAATTCCTTGTTGAAAAGGCAAGAGCTTGCCCAAATTACTAGAATAAATTAATAAATTAATGTTGACATTAGACAATGACAGTTGAGTGACAAGGTAGTAGACATTTTAACTCTGAAGATGACCTGCCCCAAAAAATACAAAGTTTTCTTTCCTCACCAAACCAATATAAATTATACATGTTTCTGTAGATGATTTTCTTTTGATACTCTAAATTCTTTATTTTGTTTACATCACTTTGTTTTTTTTTATAATCGGGTTGAAATATATCGATGTATCTTACTGTAAACACGTTTTAGTTTTACATTCTTAATAATTTTATTTTTTATTTAATTGAATAATTAAATTTATAAATAGTTGATAGCAAGAAAAAAATTAAGTGTTTTATTTTTTTAGCGATTTAGCAACTTGAACGTTTCTTGATAAACAATTAAAGATTCTTCGACCAAAGTAATTTGTAGCATAGTAACATTTTTACTTTAGGAAATTGTCCCAAGTAAAATATTTCGAGAAATTTAAATAAACAAATAAACTGAAAAATAATCAAATAAAATGGTATAACAAAAACTTACTTCAAAAGTTTCGTGAATTTCACACTGTGTTTCAAGAGGTTGCAACTTAACAGTTACAGTACCAATAAGTGTGTCGCTCCTAAATAGTCCCCTGTAAAAAATAAATTTTGTGAAAATGATTTGAAAATTATTTTAATAAAATAATGATATTTTTAGGGTCATTATACAATGAAAATTCAGAAAGAGCACATAACAATAAAGTTTAATATGTTTTTGAAATAATAATTAGTGAAAAATATCACAATACATATTCTATGGTATTTTCTGGGGCAATAACATTAGAGCTTTTTTTGACCCTTTAAGTACGATTTAGCACAGTTGTAACCACAAATATCGATGTAATAACGAAAAAAGTCACATTTAACCATCTGGAGCGAAATTTTTAAATATTTTTGACACTACTTCAATATTTTTTGACAAACCCCGTTTCTTCGATAATTTATTTATGCTATTTGACTAAAGTATATAACATTTTTTGGTTTCCTTGGTAACTATATCAAATGTAATTTCGACCATCTTTTTTTTTTCAACTGTAAATTTTTCTTATTTAAAATTACCTGTGCTAATGCAGAGAAGTGAAAGTAGAAACGAAGTCGGATAATTTAAAAGAAAGTGATAAGATTGGAATAGTAAGACGTAAGAGTATTTCTATAATTAAAAAAATAATTAGGTTAGATAAAATGAAATAACTTTATACAAGAATATTCAAAACAGAATTCTCGCCATTTTAGAAATAAAAGTGTGACGAAAAAGCAAGCAATGACCATTATTTTTGATTTTCTTATTAACATTCAAAGCAGTTACACAGCTGCCTGGTGCAAAAATGGTATAGGCCCGACTTAAACATGATAATATTGCTGTATATAGCACAACTATAAAAATTAATAATAAAATGTAAAAAATACGTTTTAAAGTAAATTATATTATTCTATAATTGTTTTTTGTTTTCTTTTCTGCCTAGTAATTATTAGAAATAACTGTAAGCATTTTATGCAGAACGCTTGCTACAAAAAACCAAAAAAACAACCCTCAAAATAAAATTAAAATTTGGCATTAGGTTTTGGTGAGAAGAGAATGTAGCTAAAGAGTAGAAGAATGCGGCTTTTAATTTAAGTTTTAATTAAAAGTTGATATAAAGTATTTTTTTGATCCAAGTATAACAAACTTCCTAATATTATGAAATCAATAGGACCTTTGAAACTATTTAAAAAAAAAGTAGAAAAGTTATTTTTGAAGAATATTTGGCGTATACATTTTAACTGTTAAATTTTAGATATACGTTTATTTTTTTTTCTCCTTCCTATATTTTTTGTATTTTTATGTTTTATATTCCACATCTTATAAACTGTCTTTTGACTTGTTCCATTTCATGTATAACTGATCATATTGACAATAAAGTTATTATTATTATGTCGTACATAAGTTTTTAAAAAATTACGTGTTAAAAAACAAACGAAAGCTAATTATAGGCAAGGTTGTCTTATATAACACAGGCACACAAAAAAAATTGTCAGACAAAAAACACCGTGAAATTTAATTTATTTGTTTTCGGGGGGAGCATTGTTTTTTCGCGAGTTAAAAAAAAACTGGAGAGTGGTGACTTCAGATTCGGATTCAGCGCATCAAGATATATAGAGGAACATGTGTCAAATAATTGAGTCTGGCCACTATTTTTTGTGTCTGTGCAATTAATGCTGATCCTCCCAAAACGATTTAAAAAAAACGAGGGTGATGGCGCAATTCTGGCTTCGGATTCAGTATGCCGACATTCACAGAAAAACAAGTCTTTGGGTCTGACAAACTTTTTTTTTGGGTGCCTGTGTAATGTAATTTTAAGAATATTTGCGAATATGCTTAAAAACGCCGACCGGTATAGTCATGCTATTTATAGCAATACTATCTTGTAAAAATGGGATTAATGGTAGAGATAAAATTTTTGGTGTGATACCTACAAGCAGCAGAATCCTTCTATAAAAGAATCCCAGCATTGGCAGCTTCCACCAGTATCGCAGCAGCTACATCTAGCTCCAATAAATGGAAACAGTGTTAATAAAAATTCCTTTTGATGGACAAAAATTTAGTTCTCAATTGTAAAAAATACCATTTCACTATTATGATTTTTGCTGTTTACTTTATAAAAGATCTAAGTTTTTTCCATCTTATTAGGGCGAATTTACTTTTTCAGTCGTAAAAAACTCAACTGAAATTGTGATAAAAGCATAAAGCTTAGGACACAAGTATTTTATGCCTCTAAAAATAACATGTTTTTTAACGATTAAAGATTATAATGAAAAGTTACTCATTTCTTAATTGTAATGTACTGGTGTCACGTGTCAACATAGAACATGGCATTCTTACAACAAACATTTAAACGGCAAAGATTTAAAAAATACACAAACGATGATGCCATATATGATATAAAATACATTTCATTTGTTCCACTATTTCTCAAATTTTTTCCAAGGATTGGTATAGGTCAGCGGTTCTCAAACTGTGGTACTGGGCGTATTGGGCCCTCTAATGTACGTACTGTATACAGCAGATTTACCCATCAACAGAAACACCACTATGGGCACATTCGCAGACGACACAGCAATCCTAGCAAGCCATGGAGATCCAGTGGAGGCATCTAACACACTACAGAACCACCTAGATCAATTACAAGTCTGGCTACACAAATGAAAAATCAAGATCAATGAAACTAAATCTCCCCAAGTAAACTTCACACTAAGAAAAGACAACTGCCCCCAGTACATATAAACAATATACACATACCAGAGTCATCAACCACAAAATACCTAGGGATGCACTTGGACAAAAGACTCACTTGGAAAGAGCACATTATTAAGAAACGGAAACAAATAGACTTAAAGATCAAATAACTATATTGGTTAATCGGTAGGAAATCCAATCTATCATTAGTCAACAAACTCCTTGTATACAAAACAATCATTAAACCATGGGTCTATGGAATAGAGCTATGGGGTTGCACAAGCAAATCCAATATATCCATAATGCAGAGAAGCCAATCAAAAATACTAAGAATGATAACAAATGCAGCCTGGTATGTATCAAACCAGACAATACACGAATATCTAAAAATACCTTACATTGAGGACGTCATTAAAGAAAAAAGCGGCGCACACCACAACAAACTCGAGAATCATGTAAATGCAGTACTCCACCCATTAACAGAAGCCCACAATAATAGAAGACTCAAAAAGAAATGGCTATCAGACCTGATAGAAGGTTAAAGAGGACTTTTCACTGGAGAAGACCTCATCACGTCACTAAGAGCTGAAAGCTCCTAAGCCAACACATTAGCCTATAAAACAATATATATTCTGATTGCTAATAAATAAAGGATAAAAAAAAATGTACCACTGGTGGTACATTACAACATTTTAGTGGTACAATTTTTACAGAAAAAAATTAAATAAATGTAAAATTGCGCCCCTTTTAACATTTTGTTTTAATCTTTATTATTCAGAAACACATATATTTTTCAATTTTTTGACTTTTAGGGCTCTAGCTTCAAACAATTTCGCGACGCATTGATTTTTAATGGCGAAATGCTTTTATGGTGGTACACATATTTTAAGATCATATTTATGTGGTACAAAATTTCAAAAGTTTGAGAACCGCTGGTATAGGTTCTAGTTTGATGACTCCGAGGGTTGGCACTGGCATGACAACAGCTACTTAATTCAAGTTTACTGATAGCTGATAGCACATTTGCGAATAATATTAGTATTGTTTTGGCATTTATGTAAAGCAAACAATTTCTTTTTTTTTTAAGGGACACAACTAAATTTCAAGTATTGAATAAATATTATTTTTTTAAGAGAAAAACAATTGATGAAACAAAAACATACCATGACAAATTTTGTAGAGACTCTCCGCCATCGTATGATTATATTCAAAAAGGGTTTACTGAATTTAGTTATGGTAGTATCAGCACAAATGACACGATTGATAAAATTCTTTTTGTGGTAAAAGGAAGGTCGGATAGTGGCATGGCTTGATATTGCTGGTGTTGAAGTATCTCTACTGAATGGGTATACTTTAAGCAATCATTTTAATATAAACGAGTTGTCGGCAAAATAGTCGAGGCGTTGGCTGACAATCGACCAAAAACAGACTCGAGTGAGATCACAATCATCTTTCAAACTTTTTCAGCGTTTTAACTGTCGAGGAAACATTGATCCACCATTTCACACCAAACACACTAATAAGTAAACAAACAGGGTAGCAAATTTGTCCTGACTACGATTAAATCGATTGGAAAAGTTAAGGCCAATATTACAGACCAACATTAGAAATCAAACCATTTGAATTACGAAATTAGGACATGAAAATAGTTCCTTCAGCAAAAGAAAGCCAGCTTCAACGAACAGCTCAGAACTCATTCAAAAAAGCTTATTTTGAGGGTTTTTCTAAATTGTATTATAAGGCTGAAATAGAAAAAAATTGAAAAACCTTGTATTGAGTTAAAACGGAACTGTATTGAAAAACAAAACTAATTTTAACCAAAAAATAATTCCTTGTATCATTCAAGGTATCTTTAGACGGTCAGATCAGTTCTCCATTCAGTCTCAGTTTCAGTCGAACTGTATGTATAAATACAAAAAACTGAAAACGATACGGAGCTGTGGCTCGATGGGTATACCAAAAGCTATCGTATAAGGTGTCAGTTTAACCGACTGAACTGTGCACGACAAATGACAACTGACAACTAAACTGATCCTCTAACAACAACAGCGTTTCCAAACTGAACTGACAATGAAACTTGAAACTTAACAGAGAACTGATCTGACCATCTATCTATATATTTTGTCAAAAAGGCCGCGTACAATGGGTATGTTTTATAAATAAATGTATTTTTTCTTGAAAAATATCAACTGAGGAAGGTTTGTCTTAAGAAAATAAAATAAATTTCGGCACACATACAAAAAAGTTAGATACTGAGGAACAAATGAAGAGGAAGTTCTTAAAAAACAGTTTGAAAATCTGGGAAGGCCAAGATAAGTATGTTAAGATATATTAGATTGTCTTGTTATATACAAAAATGAGTAGCTTTCTTTTAATACGATCAGATGTATTTACAAAACCATAAAATATAATTGCGTCAATTCAAGAACGACTCAAAATCAATATAATAAATGGCAAGAATTTGTTTTAAAATAAAATCCTCCTGATAAAGTTTTAACCTAAAATAGTACACAATTTTTTGAACGATTTCCATCACGCTTTTGTAGTGCAAGACTTTGTGATGAAATCTCTTTCAAAAATAAAAATAATGTCAAAACGGGGGCCATGAAACAAACAAAACAAATATTTAGTAAATATTATACCATTTCCGTCGAAATTTATTGTCATCATCTTCAAAGTTTCAGACAAGTTGTTACTTGTCACTAAGTGCATTTGACATATGAAAGATACAATTTTGCAATATCACCTGACATTAAAAAATAAAAATTGTTAGTGATATTGTAACAGTTTGATAGAAGATAATGTAATTGGAGACTTAGGACCGCATTTGACACTGGTCATCCAAGTAACGAAGGCTCCAAGTCTTGCCATCAGGAGGTCCCGGTTGTCATGTTATCAGCAATAAAGTCTTCGTGTATGACAGGGATATACAGAAACTGTACTAAAGTGTCAAAACATTAAAATTTAATAAAGTACATTAACACGTTAAACAAGTTCATTAAACGTCAACAACTAACGTTAAAACGTCTAACTTCCAGGTACATTATCAAACATGTTCGTCAGATGTCAAACATAAAAAACCGTACGTCAAACGTCAAAAATTTTAACTCGCCCTAATCACGTTATCTTCTACTCGGTTCTAATCAAAAAATGAAAGTAATAGTAAATTTTGAAGAAAAAAAAACGTGGATAAAATTGTTTTCATGTCCCAATTATGTCAAAATGTCACAACCCACATCAAATATTTGAGCAAAATATTAAGTTTTATTAAATATTGTTAGTACCAAACAAATTTTTAATCTTACCCTTTAGAAAAGATCTCTAATTTTATGCTATGCCTTTTAAATACTCTTTGACATTGTCTAGAATTTCTCTGAATGGGTATAACAAAAGTTTTTTGATATTCTGGGTTATTGGTGTTTTTAATTGTTGAAGTTCTATCAACAAATGGTGTTTCCTAAAAAAAATAACTACTGATTATTTTCCTGTTCGAACAAATCAATTTATAAAAATAATTCCTTACCTGCGGAAAAGGAAACTCCATTTTAACATAAGAATCAATATCCTTATCCTTTATATTTAATCCCCTGTGAATGGTAACTTCCATATCGTTTTCGCCAATCTCAGTAAAAGATTTAACGATCGAAAATTCCTTAGTTTCATAATGGAATTTGGGCACACGTCCAATTTTTCTGGCAACACGAATAACATCTAGATCTTTCGTTACATTTAAAGCTAACCTTTCGAATCTGTTCATTCCTGGAATATCCCCTATTGCTTTGTTATGGTCTCGTGTTGTAAGGCACATTTTTAGTTGCTTTTGAAGTTGGTTTTCTAAACGGCCAAAGAGGTCGCTGTCTATACCAGCAGTTTCGTCGTTTTCTGTATTCATAACTATGTTGTATCTGAAAAAGCATTATGTAATTCATTTCGGAAGCTCATAGTGGTTTTTATTTTAATTTCTCTCTCTTTCCACTGGATTAAAACCACTTAGTTGTTAAAAAAGTTTTTTTAATTGACGTTTCGGCTTTCCAGATCGAAAGCCGTTATCAAAATGACATAAAATAAATAAATTTACTAGAAACAGAACACTTGATAATCTTGCAAAAATATGACATCAACATAGTATACATAGAATAAGATTTTGAGATTGAAGATGTCAAAATCTGTTTCAATCATATTTTTGTGACGTTTCTGGGAACGAATTTTTGAAAGGATAGCGCATTTGCATATTATAAGAGAATTTATACTTCGTCATAAATGAAGTTTTCTTATTAATATTATCATAAGAAAAAACCAGATAAAAACTTATGATACTATCCCGATATAGAGGGTATCCTTTTTGCAATTAACTCTTTTTGTAAAATAGGTATCCAAATTTTTGAAATATCAACCGAACAATTAGAAACACATTCGTTATTATTTAAGCATATCAATGCTGCTTCTTTAACTTTGCGGTTATAATTATTCGGTTCTTTTAATAATCTAGTTGAAGAATTCCATTGTATTTTATGACCAAAATCCCATGCATGTTCACATATTTTAGATTTTTCGAATTGTTTATTTTTAATGTACGATTGGTGTTCATTAAGTCTAATATGAAAAGGTCTAGATGTTTCTCCTATATAAAATTTATTACATTCGCATGGAATTTTGTAAATACAATTTTTTGTGTTTTGAATTTCATTAAAAGGTTTTGTATTTACTATTAAAGATTTTAATGTATTATTAGTTTGAAAAACTGTTTTTAAATTAAATTTATTGCCAATCCTTCTAATTTTTTCGGATAATTTTGGAATATAAGGGATTTTTACTATATTTGAAAGAATTATTGGGGGGTTTAAATTTTGATCTTTAGTTTTGATGTCTCGGTAAAGTTCACGATTTATAAATTTACTTGGGTAGTTGTTCTTAATCAAGACAGATTTAACAAGTGATAATTCATTATTTAAGATATTGTCATTTGAACAAATAGATATCTAAATTTTAATTCAAACCACTCAATTTGTGTTAAACGAGGTATTGTCAAATCTCTTTCCGATAGAGCAAAAACAATTTGTTCAAATGACAATATCTTAAATAATGAATTATCACTTGTTAAATCTGTCTTGATTAAGAACAACTACCCAAGTAAATTTATAAATCGTGAACTTTACCGAGACATCAAAACTAAAGATCAAAATTTAAACCCCCCAATAATTCTTTCAAATATAGTAAAAATCCCTTATATTCCAAAATTATCCGAAAAAATTAGAAGGATTGGCAATAAATTTAATTTAAAAACAGTTTTTCAAACTAATAATACATTAAAATCTTTAATAGTAAATACAAAACCTTTTAATGAAATTCAAAACACAAAAAATTGTATTTACAAAATTCCATGCGAATGTAATAAATTTTATATAGGAGAAACATCTAGACCTTTTCATATTAGACTTAATGAACACCAATCGTACATTAAAAATAAACAATTCGAAAAATCTAAAATATGTGAACATGCATGGGATTTTGGTCATAAAATACAATGGAATTCTTCAACTAGATTATTAAAAGAACCGAATAATTATAACCGCAAAGTTAAAGAAGCAGCATTGATATGCTTAAATAATAACGAATGTGTTTCTAATTGTTCGGTTGATATTTCAAAAATTTGGATACCTATTTTACAAAAAGAGTTAATTGCAAAAAGGATACCCTCTATATCGGGATAGTATCATAAGTTTTTATCTGGTTTTTTCTTATGATAATATTAATAAGAAAACTTCATTTATGACGAAGTATAAATTCTCTTATAATATGCAAATGCGCTATCCTTTCAAAAATTCGTTCCCAGAAACGTCACAAAAATATGATTGAAACAGATTTTGACATCTTCAATCTCAAAATCTTATTCTATGTATACTATGTTGATGTCATATTTTTGCAAGATTATCAAGTGTTCTGTTTCTAGTAAATTTATTTATTTTATGTCATTTTGATAACGGCTTTCGATCTGGAAAGCCGAAACGTCAATTAAAAAAACTTTTTTAACAACTAAGTGGTTTTAATCCAGTGGAAAGAGAGAGAAAGCATTATGTAATTAACCAAATGAGGCTGTTGCATTCTGTGTAACATATTTTTCTTCGTCCAAAATTTTTTTTCGGCCTAAATTTTTTTGACCAAATTTTTTTCGACCAAAAATTTTTTTTGACTAAATTTTTTCGACCAAATTTTTTTTTAACTAAATTTTTTCGGCCCAAATTTTTTTCGACAAACTTCTTTGACCAAAATTTTTATGATCAAATTTTTTTTGAACGAAATTTATTCGACCCAAATTTTTTTTCTACAGGGTGTCCCAAATTGGTGTGTTTTGCAGGGTATCTCGTAAACTAGAAGAGATAGAAGAAAAGCAGTTAAGATGTTATGACTTCTTTTTTTGTTAAAGTAACGATAGCCTATAATTAAATCTTTAGTAACTCCCTGCAGTTGGAAGATACAGGGCGATTATTGAAAACTGTCGAAAACTACAAGGTACTATAACTTCTTAATTAAGAAAAATATAAAAAAACGTTATAAAAACTTTTGATAGATATAATATTAAAGAGTTCAGTGGCGCACAGATTATTTTTTTTGGGGGGCTCACTAAGGAAATATAATGCAAACTTATGTTTTTTTAAATGGGACACCCTGTATATTTTGACGTTTTTCGTTTCCTTTTTTAATTCTCATTCACCTGATATGACATATTATATATCTATTTTCAATGGTTGGAGCTACAGTGCAAATAAACCATTTATGGATGTTATCAGGTGAAACACCCTTAAAAAATTGAACACTCAGTAACGAAATTTAACATTTTATTATAAGGATACTGATGTGTAACAATTTTATTTATCAAAATTATAATTAATAAAAAATAAAACCAGATTAAAAAAATAAAAACAATAAACTTATGAAACAACAAGAAACATTGTAACAACTAATCTACCTATAACTAATTTTATTAGAATGTAAAAATTACATTAAAGGTTCAAAATGTTCTCCGTTTTCATCGATTAAAAAGTTTTTCGTTTAAATAATCTCCAACCAATTCAGCATTACCAAAAATAAAATCATAAAATAATATTTACAAGACTAACTTCGAGAGTAGGGAAGATTTATTACAAAATATTCATGCGGCATTTAGAAAAATAAAGCCAGTGCACATACTCAATTGTGTAATATCGGTAAGAAAAAGATGTCAATTATTACTACAACAAAACGGAGGACATTTATCTGGTTTTATTTTTTATTAATTATAATTTTGATAAATAAAATTGTCACACATCAGTATCCTTATAATAAAATGTTAAATTTCGTTACTGAGTGTTCAATTTTTTAAGGGTTTCACCTGATAACATCCATAAATGGTTTATTTGCACTAGCTCCAACCATTGAAAATAGATATATAATATGTCATATCAGGTGAATGAGAATTAAAAAAGGAAACAAAAAACGTCAAAATATACAGGGTGTCCCATTTAAAAAAACAAGTTTGCATTATATTTCCTTAGTGAGCCCCCTAAAAAAAATAATCTGTGCGCCACTGAACTCTTTAATATTATATCTATCAAAAGTTTTTATAACGTATTTTTATATTTTTCTTAATTAAGAAGTTATAGTACCTTGTAGTTTTCGACAGTTTTCAATAATCGCCCTGTATCTTCCAACTGCAGGGAGTTACTAAAGATTTAATTAGGATATCGTTACTTTAAAAAAAGAAGTCATAACATCTTAACTGCTTTTCTTCTATCTCTTCTAGTTTACGAGATACCCTGCAAAACACACCAAATTGGGACACCCTGTACACAATTTTTTTCGACCTCAAAATTTTTTCGACCACAAAATTTTTTCGACCCAAATTTTTTTTTTGTACAAAATTTTCGACGTAAAAAATTTTTGCGATCTAAATTTTTTCGACCAAAATTTTTTTTGACCACATTTTTTTCGCACAAATTTTTTTTGACCAATCTTTTTTCGACCAAATTTTTTTTTAACGATAAAATCGGTGAAATAGAAACAGCGGTAGGCTCCGTGTAAAACCACAAATTTAAATGTCTCCAATTTTATTTCGAACAATTTCTTACATATGTTTCGCCTTAAGTCTTCATATGAGAAAAGTTTAATAAAACATTATTTAAACTTTTATTGAATAAATAACTATTTATTTTTTTTATATTTATTAATTCTATACTTACTCATTATCTAATTGAGACTTTGCGTCTGGAGAAACCGGAATTGAAGACCAATCGACTGGTAACCCTGCTATGGAAGCCTCTATTAGTTTATCAAAACCTTTGGATTGTCTCAAAAATTCCTTAGCTTGTGACATTTCACCCCTCTTTTTTGCTTCTAAAGCCGCTAATTTAAATTGTTTTTGTTTTGCTATAAGTATCTGCATTTGCTTATCAGCTTGTGTAGATTTCGGGGCCATACCTACGAGCATTTAAAATTCCAATCAACAAAATTAATTTTATCACGTCATTTAAACAAAAATTAAGGATCCATTTGCGGCATAAGTCATTTACAAGTGAACATGTGTACGGGAGTATTTGGAGATGAAAAATGTGTAACAAGCACAATATTATTCAGAATTTTATGTTACGACAAAAACTATTGATTAAATTACTAGATTGTCATTTATAAATTATTAAAAAACCGAATGGATCATGAAACATTAACTCCTGTTTGTACAGCAAAATTACAGAGCTATTAAAAAATTCTTTGCATTTTCAAAAAATTACTCTTTCTGAGTAGAAATTCTACAAGCAAAGCTTTGGTCAGAAAAGTATACCAAGTAGAATATTATTTGTTACAAATTATTTTGTCTTAAGATTAAAATAAAACATATAAATGGTGTTTTTTTGTATGTTATTTGACATTGCCAGAACGGAAACGTAAACAATAGAAGGATGAATAAATGGAAAAAAAAATTGAGAAGAAAATTTATAATAAAATTCTCGAGTTACACAAGGGAAATCAAATATGTACCTTTTGGTTTTACCCGACTAGGAATTTATTTTTTTAAATATTAAAAAATATTTGAGGCTTTAAGAGGGGCGTCGCGACAGGTATGCCAAACTACAAACACCAAAAATCCCCATTTTTATCTTTATCTTTTATCACTGTCTTTCTGCAATAATGAAGAGAGATAGATATCTTAAGACTTCAGTGAATCTCCTGTATCCTAGGTGGCGCTGCTAGTATTAAAATATAATATATTATTTGGGATATCTAAGGAATCTGAGAGAATAAATTTTCTTTATTTTCACGATTGGTCTTGCCGCAGAGAGCGCTAATAATCCATTTGTCATGAGTTCGATACCGGCTTCAGCCACGACAGAAATTTTATTTTTTATTTTTAGGAAATTTCATTTTTTTTGTTTACTATTTTTTTTCTAGCATCAAAATAGAGTTTATATTTTATAATTTAATTAATTTTCAATTATTTTCGAATAAATCCGTTTATTTTAATATGAATAGCGCTGCCACGCGACTAATCTCTCTAAATACATCAGATAGGAATGGAGCTCGGAAAATAATATTTCTAACATAAAAAAAATATTTAAACATCAATGGATTCATACGAAAATTGAGAATTATATAAATGTATAATCTTTAAGGTGAAGCAAGAATTTTTTTAAAAAATGAATTAATAAATAATTGGCGGCCCCAAACGCAAAATGTTTTTATCAATATCTATTTGTTTAAACAATTGCAGAATACATGAGTTATCGACACAAAAAACTGCGTTCTATGAACAAAATGCAACATTGTAACCACAATAAATTATCTGCAAGTCCTTTTATAAAAAAAAATTGTTAATGTTAATTTGTATATAACAATTGAACGGTTACAGATAAAAAATCGCTGCAAGTCTTAAACCATGGGTTATGATAAATTGTTCATGTTTCATCCCTTGAAATTTTTTTTGTCCGTGTCACCATTTTCGTTAAAAAGTCCAAAAAATAGGGTTGAAAAATTAAAATGCTCACAAACGATCGCTTTTAACAATGAAGACGGCTATTTATAAATTTTTTAATGTCACCATTGTATTCAGTGTGATTTTTCATATAAGAATAATATACAACAATAAACCTACTTTAAAATTTTACCCAAAAAACCAGTGACACGTATTTAGTATCCATTCTAAACTTTATACTTTATTTATTTACCGCAGCATCAGAACAGTGTCGAAAATACCTACCTAGATATTTCTTTATTATCAATATACGATATGAATTTATATGAAAAGCGTTTTTATATTACATTCCAAAATATTTTAAATGGAAAATATAATATGTACATTTATTTTAAAAAAGCTTTTTAGTCATTGATAATTTAGAGGTGCGGGCATTACGGCAACATTGGTGTGTTTTTTCATTTCAGTTGTTAGTTTTTTGCCTGTTTGTCTTTGTTTTCGCTCTGTCCGCTCTCTAATTCTGAAATAAAATAAGATAACACTACTAATTTTAATGATTAGACAAAGAGCGGCAGCAGTTCTTATTGTGTCTTCGAGCGGGGATTCTTTGAAAATGTTTGCAACTAATGTTTTGTGATTTTGGCGGTTTTTCCATCCGTTTTGTGACGTGATTTTACAATTTAGTTATTAGTCGTGATTTGGTGATGATATTAATTTATATATTGAAGAAATTCATAAGGATGTTCAATTATGGAATGAAATAATGCTTCCAAAACTGCAAACATTTTATAATGAATGTGTAGCACCAGAAATAATTCGAAATTGTATAAGAAAAGGACAAAAATGCATTGACCCACCATATATTAGACAAGCAATTTTAGAATATGAAGCAAAGAAAAAGAAGAAAGCTGTTGCTAGACCAATGGTAAATGATGATAATTAATGGAATGTGTTTAATGTTAATAATAATAATAATATTCATTAATCCATTCAGACATTATACAATGTATAGCACAAGTCAAAAACTTAAGTCTAGAGGATGAATATAATTGATAAACAGTATAAAAATATAAATACAATCTAAACTAGCAACAGTTGGCTGAATTTATATGCACAAATTGATATTATTTGGAAAAAATAGAAATTAGATAGTTGATTGGCTCTAATATAGCCACTCTGGGGTCGTAGGACTTGGGTGGGGACCTATATATTGCTGGTAAAATACCTTGTTTCTATTATTTTCATATAATCAAAGTACAATACAAAAATACATAACAGTGAAGAATACAAATTAATGTTTGAAAGCTCATTGAAATATAAATAATAGCAATTGTGACCTTTACAAATCTAAGTAAGTCTCTATCCGAATGAAAAAATTGCAGTATATTTAACTTTTTTAATCTTTCAGAGTTCAGTATCCCAAATTGATGTTTGAAAATCTCATTGAAATATAAATAATAGCAATTGTGACCTTTACAAATCTAAGTAAGTCTCTATCCGAATGAAAAAATTGCAGAATATTTAATTTTTTTTATCTTTCAGAGTGCAGTATCCAAAATTAATGTTTGAAAAGCTCATTGAAATATAAATAATAACAATCCCATTAAATATTAATAGTAATTGTGACCCTTACATACCTAAGTAAGTACATTCAAATAGAAATTAGTTTTTTTTATTCTTTTATCTTTTAGAATGCAGTCTATAAAATTGAAGTTGAAGCCCATTAAATATTAATAGTAATTGTGACCCTTAGTAAGTACATTCAAATAGAATACTTGCATTTATTAATCATAAATTTATTTCAGATTTTCAGTTCGACTACTTGCATTTATTAATCATAAATTTATTTCAGATTCTTAGTTTTAGTACTTGCATTTATTAATCATAAATTTATTTCAGATTTTCAGTTCGAGTACTTGCATTTATTAATCATAAATTTATTTCAGATTTTCAGTTCGAGTACTTGCATTTATTAATCATAAATTTATTTCAGATTCTTAGCTCTAATATACTTGCATGTATTAATCGTAAACTCATTTCTTTAATGTTAACTTTATTGTAAATCATTAAATATTATAAAATCATTTTTGTAAGAAAATAAATTGAATAATTAATAATTATTTCTTTATTTAAAAGTACCTAATTACAGTTATTCACTAAAACAAAAACAAAACAATACACTATGAAAAAACTGCATTGCTTTTTAGCAATGGACAAAAGACATAATAGCAAATAAAATGTGTAACAAACCTACATCAAGAGTCCCATGGACGGGTTAATATGTGAGACATACTGTAAATATTAATTTCTGCAAATGTCTGTGATTCCCAACTATGCAGGCACTATTTTGAATGCACGAATAAAAATCACAAAAAACTGTTATAGTTGAATTGCACATTCTCCATATTACTAATTTTTAACACTGACAACTTCCTTCGAATATGCATAAAAATTGAAGATTTTTTGAACAGCCTCTCGAGAATGGAATTTTTGTTCGTGGAAATATTTTTACCCGTTATAGCTTACACCTTGGAATAGGACATCTCCATTTTTCAACAAATTTTAAAGAATAATAAACATATTAATCATTTAGTGGAAGGTGTGCTTTTGACAATTTGTGATCACCAATTTTAAAGTGAAACATGCCCTACATGAGGTATACGGCATTAATTGAAATACTTTAAACTGAAGAACTGGTTTTAGTTAATACTAATGTACTCATTAAACAAAATTGCAAAACACACGAATAAATTAGCCAACATAACCTAAAATGTCAGATCTAAACATCTAAACTTTCTTCGTATTCGTAAAACTGGTTGCATACATCGTTCAAAATAAAACCAAAAAGCGCCACTGTCTCAAAGTGTGAGGCGGAAAACGCCTGAACTATGGAAAGAGAAAATCTTACTGGGATATAGGCAACTTACATAAATTTTTTTTTTCTGGAGAGTTAATCTCAAAAATTATAAAGTTTTGCGAATTGGTATTCTCGGAAATTAATTCTGTATCCTTCATTTAGGACATCTCCTTTTCACGTTAAAATTGGTGATCACAAATTGTCAAAACTGTCAAAAACACACCTCCACTAAATGGCTGATATCTTTTTTATTAATCCTTAAAATTGACTCAAAAAAGGAGATGTCCTATTCCAAGGTATAAGCTATAACGGGTATAAATATTTCCACAAACAAAAATTCCGTTCTCGAGATTAACTCTCCAAAAAATCGTCAAATTTTTATGCATATTCAGTATTGCCAACTGAAAACGAGGTCGGCAGTTGCAAGGCCCCTCTTAATTCTGAGCTATCAAATTTTATACGTCGTTTTATTTCTTCAGCACCAACAAATTTTTTATGTGTTTACAAAAACACAAACAGGCCTAGTGGCACAATGTGTGTTTTGCACTATTACTATCCATTTTTTCTATAATTACAAGTTTTAAAAGTTTTGTTGAATTTTCTGTATTAATAAAAAATCTATATTTTTTGTTTTAACTCTTCACATAGATGCGTAAAATTTAATTCTTAAACATTCATGTCCCTTCATTTTTGAAGCTCATAGTGGTTTCCTTGTTAGTTCAAATATCTCTTCTTATGGAATAAAACCACTTATTTTGTTAAAAAAACTTTGTTTAATTTTCAATCACAAAAAAATAAACATAAATTCTAGTCGTATAAAATTCAAAGAATTGTATTGGTTACTAGGTAGAAAATCTCGCTTGTCACTTGAAAATAAGATCCTGATTTACAAAACAATACTGAAACCAATATGGACATACGGCATCGAACTTTGGGGATGCGCCACTAAATCAAACACTGCCACTCTTCAAAGATGCCAATCTAAAATACTTAGATCTATATCACATGCCCCATGGTACATAACATATGAAACACTCCACAATGACCTTGCCATTCCCAGGATCCAGGATGTCATAAAAGAGCGCAGACCTAACATTACGAAAATATTGAAAGCCATACCAATCCGTTAATACAGCCACTCCTGTTACAAGGGGATAACCGAAGACTCAAAAGACGTGTACCTATTGATCTCAAATCATAGTCAAAAGGCCCTATCACTAAAGAGGTCCTCATCCTGCCAAATCATGGAATGTGTCCAACCCATTCCTAAGAGATCACATTAGCTCATAGAAATGTAACTTTTTGATTGCTGATTAAAAATTAATTAAAAAAAATTCAAGTCATTCATTTTTCAAACCAAACCGGCAACTATGCCAAATATTTGTTACGAAACAAGTCTGGCAACGCAGCGTCCGCGAATTGCAAAATACACTTAAAATAATATTACAAAATTCAAAACTTCTGTCTCCAAGCGAGCGAGAAGGACACGAGATCTCTCCGTCTCAACCACCGTCCCATTCAGTACCAGTTACGCGAGCAACTTTCGTTTCCGATTGAAGCGCCATTACGACATCCAAAATCTGCACCTAGCCACGGTGGTAAATTAACCAAATATATCACTAAATATATTTCATCTAACGGGTGCGAATGAGACGGCATTATATAAGAGTGAGATGCAAAACGAACGGCTCGCTCAACTTAAAAAATTCCTTTCTAGACTCCATGCCAAACGTCACGTAGCCCTGTTTGGCGTTGGTTGGCGTAGAGCGGCAGAGACAAGCTAAGACACGCAATTTTGAACATATTTTAATCAGTAAGACTTTGGCCGCGAATCAAGCGAGTCTTCTCCGTCGTAACAAACACGACGGAATTTCTGACTTTGATCGCGAATCAAGCCAGATTACTCAAATTACTTTTCATCTCCACTGTTCAAGTACAGAACACAATTGATCGTTCAAATCATTATTACTCCGAATTATTGTCCATCGTAAAAAGTATTTTTTATAAAAGATACAATTATAAGTGATCTCTGGGTGACTGCACAAATCATTTAAGAGTTATTTGTGTAACCAATGTAATGTTTCTATTTGTTACGTTTGTTTAATTCCTGTTTTAAAGTTTTAAATAAACGGTGTTAAAACGTAACGTGTGAGTTTTACTGGGAGTTTTTACAACAAACTAAATCTACATCGAAATTCAGAGAGCATTTAAAGAGGCGGCACCGTAACCACCTCCACTGGCCGACCTTGCAAATGGCTGCATAATCGTAATATTCACTAATTTACGACAAACTTTTTTTAACAAAATAAGTGGTTTTATTCCATAAGAAGAGATATTTGAATTCATGTCCCTATTTATACAGGGTGTTTCATAGTTAGGTGATTCCAAATAGCCTTGTTTACTGGGTCTAACGCCTTCAATAACCGAGATACGGGGTGTTTCATCCATTTCGGCCAATATTTTGATAACCCGTAACTTTAGAACCACCCTGTAGATTTCTCTCATACTTGGTACAGGTATAGTGTGTTAATAGCCCTATAGTGTAAGAACTACAATTGAAATCCAGATCCGGATTAAGAAGAATTTGTAAAATTTAACACCCTGTATATCAAATTTTTTGAAATTGGGTTGGATATTTGAAAAGAACGGAAAAAAATGAGTTAAATTGAAAAAATTTTTTAAGTGCATATCCCATTGCATTATTTTCATTTTCACAAGCAGTAACTTTCGAAATACCTGGTAGATTTTTTTTAGTAGCCCAATCGTATAATGTAAGGACTACACACCACAGTTAAAATCCAAATACGGATTAAGAAAAATTTGTAAAATTTGAAAATCCCCAAAGCAACACGCTGTACATCAGATTTTTTTTAAATTGGATCAGACATTCGAAACGAATGGAAAAAACTGAGATATTCTGATATATTTTTATAAATGCACATCTCGTTCTATGTATTACTAAACTTTTATCGCCCTGAAACGGAGGAAAACTCCTATAGCAGGGAATTAGGAAAATGAAATGTCCTAGAAAAATGTATTATATACCAAAAAATAATAAATAATAATAAAAAAAAACTAAACTTTTAAAATTAAAATTCAATTAATGCAATACTTATTGTGATTTTCATAAGCCATAACTTTGGAAACACCCTGTAGATTTCTTTCATATTTGATACAGGTAGATTGTTTAAATAGCCCAATCATACAATACAAGAATTAAAGTTAAAATCCAGATCCGGATTTAGAAAATTTTGTAAAAGTTGGTAATCTCTAAAATAGCATCCTGTATATCAGATTTTTTTAAATGTAATCGGATACCTATTAAAAAAAGAAAAAGAAAAGAAAAAAAATGTGTTATAATGTGTGGAAATATTTTTATGAATGCACAAGAGCGTTCTACAAAAAAAAATACAAATTTAATTTTTCGGATTAATTCCGGATGCAAACTATCAAGTAGGCTTTGGCATTAACACATCTTTTTTCTTTTTTTTTCAAATAGGTATCCGATTACATTTTAAAGAATCTGATATACAGGGTGCTATTTTAGAGAGTATCGACTTTTACAAATTTTTCTTAATCCGGATCTGGATTTTAACTTTAATTCTTGTATTGTACGATTGGGATGTTTAAACAATCTACCTGTACCAAATAAAAAAGAAATCTACAGGGTGTTTCCAAAGTTATGACAATAAGTATTGCACTAATTGAATTTTAACTTTAAAGGTTTAGTAATATGTAGAACGAAATGTGCATTTATAAAAATATTTCAGTATATTTCAGTTTTTTCCATTCGTTTCGAATGTCTGATCCAATTTAAAAAAAAATCTGATGTACAGCGTGTTGCTTTGGGGATTTTCAAATTTTACAAATTTTTCTTAATCCGTATCTGGATTTTAACTGTAGTGTGTAGTCCTTACATTATACGATTGGGCTACTAAAAAATGATACCTGTATCAAATATGAAAGGTATTTCAAAAGTTACTGCTTGTGAAAATGAAAATAATGCATTTGACGTTAAAACTCCAGTAGTAGAATGGGATGTGCACTTAACATTTTTTTTCACTTTAACTCATTTTTTCCGTTTTTTTTCAAATATCCAATCTAATTTTAAAAAATCTGATATACAGGGTGTTGTTTTGGGAACTTTCAAATTTTACAAATTCTTCTTAATCCGGATTTTAATTATAGTTTTTAATTGTAGTTCTTACAATATAGGATTGGGCTATTAACACACTATACCTGTACCAAGTATGAGAGAAATCTACAGGGTGGTTCTAAAGTTATGGCTTATCAAAATATTGGCCGAAATGGATGAAACACCCCGTATCACGGTTATTGAAGGCGTTAGACCCATTAACCAAGGTTATTTGGAATCACCTAAGTACCATCTATTTACAGTTAACGTATGTCGGTTTAACTATGAAACAGCCTGTATAATATCCTGGTCAGAACACTTAAAAAAATTTGCATGTATAGTTTTATAAATGCATAAAACATGTTTTAATACAAATCCAGTAACACTAACCTTCTGTTTTTTTACTACTAGGACTAGGTTCTTCAGCTTTACTACTCTCTCCACCAATACTAGGTACTGGTGGTGCTGGTCTCGGTGGTCTAGGAGATGGTGCGGGGGTTTCGGTAACAACAGGAGCAGGTGGCGCCACTCCAGGAATAGGCCCGTAACCTGGAGGTGTTGGTAATTCTTCATAAGCAACAGGTTTTCCTGCTCTATGAGCTTTAAGGGCTTGTTCAAATTGTTTAATTATTCTCGCATACCTTTATAGGAAAATGAATAATTTAATGACTGAAATGTGACTTTAAGGATTTTGTTAAAAATGTTTAAGTAGGGTCAAAACAAAACTTGTATTAACCCTGTTTTCCAAAATATTAAGGTCACTACATAATCATTGACCGAATTTTATCAATCAAAGCGCCACTTCTTTAATATGAAATGCAAAACAACAACATGGAATAAAGGTTAATGTATGTGCGTGCAATATAACTATTGTAAAATTACCTTCTTGCTTTGCTTGGATTGTCTTCTCCTTGTGCTTTTGTTTGTTGTTCCTTATATACTGCTAATCGTTGTTCCAGAGCTTCCAAAACACTAGAAGCCATAATAAGACCCTCACTTGAAGGTTCCCCAACAGCAGAAGGTTCTGGTCCGCTCTGTTGAACTTCATTTTGTTGAACCTTAGGTTCACTTAGAGCTGACAATTCGTCAGGTGGGCCAGGCATATTTGACAGATCTACTGCCTGGCCACTTTTTAGAGCTACAATTACAGCATCAAATTGTTTTGACACCTTCAACAACAATACGGCTTTTTGGGCATCTCCAGAATGTTTGTGTTTTAAAGCAGCTATTTTATATTGTTTTTGACGTTCAAGAAGAGTATTTAAGGTAGCTGGATCATAAGAGGGTGTTTCTTCTGATGGAGTTGTTTTGGGAGATTCACTTGATGGAGATAGTGGTTCAGGGGGTGTGGGCTGTGGTGTTTGAGAAATAACTGGAGGGATAGGTTTATCCTGAGGTATTTGTATATCAGGAGGAACACTTTCATCATTAATGTGAACTGAATGTCCTGCATTTGCCTGTTTAAGAAGATCTTTTAATGTTTTGATTGCTCTGTTGTACCTCTTAGCTTTCATATTTTCCCCAGATTCTTTAGCTTTACTTTCACAAATTTCATAGTTCTTTAATCTTTGTAACAGAATGTTAGCTACTTCTGAAGAAGCAGCAGCTGGTTTTAATTCTTGAGATGGTGATGAATCTTCTTCAGGTTCTGGAGAATCACCTTAAAATTTTAAAATGAAACTTGTATTTATCTATGTAAAATTAATAGACTTTTGTGTTGTTCCTTAAATATATATATTCAAAAATAAAGTTATTAAAAAACTACCTGCTATTGCATTTAACTCCCCAAGCAATTCAGGATCATTTTCATCAACAGATATGTCATCATCTTCATTATCAACATCTTTTAATGTATCCGATATCATTGAATCCAATTCTCTTTGAGGAATAATTTTTCTGGCAGGTTTTTTTGGTTTCTTTGGACCTCCTCCACCTTCAGCCAAAGCAGCCAACTCTGCTTCCAGATCTTCATCATCATCATCAGGTAGATTATCTAACCCACTGTCAAAATCGTCTGGCATATCAAAGAGACCATACTGTACAAGAAATAAATAATAGCATTTAAAAATAAAAAATTAATTAAAAAAAAACAGATTATGCAAACAAATACATAACAAACACTTGCCTTAATACTTAAAATTTGAATAATTTTATTATGTGTTTATCTAAGAATTATTTTAAATCTTTAAACATTAGCAATTATGTTACTATTAGTCAAATAGCTCTTACCAATACATATTTTGATGTGAAAAAACTGTTTTTTTATTTGAACTTTCAAAATAATAACACTAAATTTAGTATTTTCTGATACCATTTAAAAATAAATTAACTATTTGAAAGTATGTAGTGTCCATTTTAATTTTGCCATTAGCCACTGTTAATGTTTGTTTGAAATATTAAATTAAATTGGCTGTTGTTGATATATTATTTTTTTTGTTTTAAATGTATTTAGGCAAATACATAATTGTAGAGAACAGAGCAAAATTTAATTAAATTTAACTCAGTTTGGGTTTGCCTTCTTGAATATTTTTTGAAGATCAACGATTGTATATATAGCTACATAATAAGGAAGTGTCTCATTGAAGAATTAGAGAATTTAGAAAACCCACATTTGAAACTAATTTTACAATTAGTAATTTGGTAAATATCAATTTATTGCAAATAGATGAGGTAATAAATAAAAATAACGGCAAACATTGTTACGATAAACATTTAACAATACTCCAGCGATAAAAATATGTACTTACCTGTGATAAAGATTTTCCAGAATGATCTCTTTTGGGTTTTTCTTTTTTCTTGAACATTTTGAACAATATAAATTAATTTTATGATTAACCCTAAATAATAACGAACTTCTTGTAGAACATCACAGTTGACTCATTCCAACTGTCACTGTCACTTTGTTGTCAAATGAGACATTTAACCATGTGACATATCTATCACAATTATTTTAAATTTTTAAAATTATTGCAAAAACGGTTAAAAATTATTCGAACAAATTCAAATATAGAGTGAAATAATACAGTAAATTATTTTAAACTGTCGTTTTATTTAATTTATTATATAATTTTATAACCATTACATTGGTAGTGAATATTCATCCAATGATCCGTTTTTGTTGAATTTAAACTTATTTGTTCTAATAAAAAAAACAAACTAATATATTTTTTTATTGTAATACACTTTAAACTAGTGTCAATGTTGTCTGTTATTTTTTTATAAAGATAAATATCCATTTTATTTATATAATTATATACACGCCCGACGGAGCTTAGAGCTTTCACATTAGTTTTGACATTAGTGTCAGTGTCAGTTAAAAGGTTTTGAGGTTACATACGTGGAACTTAATATTAGAAGGGAAAATTAGTTTTTACTTGAAAGAACGATGGCCTCAAAAAGAAAGACTAAGAAAAATATACTCGCCAAAGTAAATTTTCCTCTTTATACCGTCCAAATGCTATCTTCCAGGCATGTAATTGTAGGTGGAGGTGGTGGTACTTCAAAAACAGGGGTTGAAAATGGTTTTGTAAGTTTGATTTAATTAATTTTATTTACAAAGTAAGAAACCCTTCTGACAGTGGGTTATCCTGCAAAAAACATATTTCAATAATTATTTTTTCCAATATGGTGAATCAAAGTAATTGATGTGGACAAGTCCAGAATATTAGACAGTTAAAACCTAAATGGAACTAATTCAAACAGTATTTATAAACAACTCTTTTTTTAAATTTTAATTATTGGGTAATATTTCTATATTAAATTTTCAGGAAATATATGAGATTTTCCATGATGGAAAAAAATTTGCAGCAAAGGAAGTTACAAGACACGAAACTGGTGGAAATGTAGTAATGAACTGTTGCATATTTAGTGACAAGAAAAATTCATTTTTGGTGGCTGGTCAAGAGAGTCATTGTCAATTGTATAAAGTTAATACAAAATTAGTAGAACAAGTAGAAGTGGAAAATATTGGCAATAATACACAAGTTAAACACAGAAATACAAATTCAAAATCTAAGAAGCAAGTAGATAATAATAAGAATGTTAAAAAAGAGTTGTCTTTTGTTGTCACTCCTATGGACTGTGTACAAACAGATTTTAATGGCACAGAACCATTATCTAGAGTAGTTAGAATTAATTACGAGGGAAAAGTATTAGCTACTGGTAAGTTATAGAAAATCTCTATGGTGTCCCAATTCAAATAGGGGTGGACCAGGGTTAGGGGTTGAACCCTAAATAAATAAACTATTTACTGTGAATAGTGTATTTATTTATACAATTTTTTTAGGGGGTACTGATGGTGATGTAAGACTGTGGAAGTTTCCTAGCATGCAGCCTCTTTTTATTTTAAGAGGTCATAAAAAAGAAATAGATGATATAGACTTTAGTAGATATGATAATTTTGTTATTACAATAGCGAAAGATGGTTTAGCAATATTGTGGGACTTTCTAACAGGAAAAGAGAGATCAAAGTTAACTTGGAAACAGCCTGAAGGATCAAAGTATTTGTATAAAAGATGCCGGTATGTCCAACTATTTTTTTAAAATAAATATAAAATCCTATTTTTTAAATAAAATTGTCTATTTCCAATAAGACTTAGTAAAAATCAAATGACAACAAATTGTCTGTCAGTTTTTTAATTAAAATAGTTTAAAATATAATAATAATAATAACGTTTATTTATCAAAAAGATAATCATTACATACATTTTGTCATAGTTTTTCTGTAACATGTATATATAAATAACACGGATATTAGGATTTTAAAAATAATATTTCTCTTTTATTATTTCGTGTTTTTACTTGCCTGGCCTTAAAAATGCCCCTTATGGTTTAAAAAAACTTTCACTTTGTTGACCAAAAAATTGATTACCAATAATTTAAAAGTTACTTAGACTTCATCGAAAAATTATTTTGGAATTGTTAACCCTCTAACATTCTTAAATAGCTTTAAAGACTTTGTTTTTAAATAATTTAAATAATAAATTTTGTGTTTTAAAATGTTATTTTGTAACTTTAAATTGTTTATAGCATTCTGAAGATTAAAGAACTAACATGATAATGCTAGTAATAAAAGAATAATATATCAATCAGAACAAATAATATAAAATAAGTTAAAGAAAAACAAACAAGGTAAAAAGTATCAGAGGACTGTCTGATTTTTTTTTTGTGTTCATGTGTCTTTGCCCTTATGTCATATGTGATTTGACCAATCCAGTGGTTTTAGTTGTCTAAAAAACTTACCTGGTGTCTAGTGTCAATCAGTGCATAATGCACTTATAGACAACTAAGTTTTTTTTACTAGAGAATTTATCAAAATACAAAAATCATTTCTGTTTTTATTTAATTTAGCATCTACCAAAAATACACTAAAGGATTGTTAAACATAAACATAACATTTCAGATTTGGTATAATCGAAGGGCAAAAGAAATCTGCTTTATATTTGATTGCAAATGCAACCAATCCAAAACAGAAATCTTTTCTTCAGCAATGGATACCTGAGGACAGTGCATTAAAAAAATATTCAGAATTTGATGAAACTCTTGCAGCACTAGCCGTGAGAGATGATGGCAGGTTCATTGCAGTTGGTACTATGTTTAGTGGAACTGTTTCTATTCACATTGCATTTAGCTTAGAAGTGAGTTGAACAAATTATGTTAATATACAGTGTGTCCACTTGTTTCTAATGACATTTTACGTCAACATACCGATTTTGAACAAGATATTCTGACTTAAAGAAAATTTTCATTTTTAACATTTTTTGATACACCCCCGTACTGACAATTTTGAATTCATTTGTTGTCAACTTTTTCAGACATACTAACCACAACGTCGACCATTATTAACAAAAATTGGTATGGAATTGTCGTTTCGTTCCTTTTAAGCTTTTTCACTGAATTCAAAATTGTCAGTTACAGGGTACTACAGTGAATGAAGGTAAAAATCAACTATTACCTCCGATTTCGGTGAACCTCCATCGATTTGCATGAAAATTTGGGATTGAGTATATTTTACCCTCAACTTCAAAAATGACATATGCTCGACTTGAATTGCGAAATTTTCCACCCTTAAAAACTACCCCTTGTTATAAAAATAATGGAAAATTTGTGATGTACATAATTCCTTTCACTTTTTCTATCTTCAAAATATACATACACATACCCACATATGTATATTTTGTGAACATGTACCTATCGACACGTCTACTTCTTACTATCTATCTTTTTTCCTATATATACATACTAAATCTCTGCCCCAAAAATTTTTCCAAAAAACTGTTATTGGTTTTTTTACAATACCTCCGTTAATTTTTATGATATCAGGTTCATCCAAAAACCATTTGAAAGGTAATTTTAAGGGCTATAACATTGTACTAAATTTAATTTTTTTAAAGATAAAAGGTTAAAGGGCCCGGGTTACATGGTTCTCGCAGTAAAATTTAGGCTTTAAACGTTTCTATCTTGGTTATTTTTTATCCTACAAAAATAAAAAAAATAAAAAATCTTTGTTAAAAAAACTCAAATTTCATTCTCTATCATTTTTACGTATATCGAGTATTTTTGGAGTTATCAAAAGAAAATGAAATTTATGAAAATTTATCAAAATTTTTGAGGTCATTACTTATGCTAAAATAAAGAAAGTCTTATAGGGATTACTATAAAGTTTAATTTTTGTGGAAATGGCGTACGTTTTATTTTTCAATTTTTTCCTAAAAAATTCGAAAGGGTCCTCTTATTTTCATCATAACTTGATTTTGAGCTATCAACTTCTTCTGGAGCTCATTTGATAGGTATTTCTGAGTACTTTGAAAAGTGTTCAGTAAGTTTATTGTATAAAATGCATCATTTTCCCGTTATTTAAGCTTGAATACTTAGATTTGAGTACTCGCCGAAAAAAAATATACATTCAATTACCTGTAACTTACTTTGAATTACTATTAAAAGGTTTTTCAAGTAAGGAATTTTTTCGATTTTTTATTATTTTCAATTTTGTCAATGACAACTTTTTTGAGTTATTTTGAGTTATTTATGAAAAACCGTTTTAAAACTTGCATTTTTTCACGAAAAATCAAAATTTTTGATCTTTAATAACTCAAAACGTATTGATTTATTTTAATAACTTTATATAACAAATTTTGCTTAGAATTGGTACCTCTATCGATTTCTGGAGTTATTTTTAATAAAATAATTTCCACCCCTGAGAAGGGGTGGCATCCACCCCCAGGGTAAAAGCGCAAGTTGGCACCATGTTACTTTTGTTTCTTGGGGTATCCTCTAACTACTCACCAAATTTTTATGAAAATCGATGGAGGTTCAACGAAATCGGAGGTGAAAACCTTCAGTGACTGTACTAGGGGTGTATCAAAAAATGTTAAAAATGAAAATTTTCTGAAAGTCAGAATATCTTGTTCAAAATCGGTATGTTGACGTAAAATTTCATTAGAAACAAGTTTTTTTAATAACTTTTTTTCATATTTCAAAAATAAAGGTACTTTACTCTTGGGCAAAATCCATATTTTTTGACAAACGTCTGAAAAAATATGACATCTTATAGTTGCATTCTAGGTTTTAGAACAAGCAAAACTTTTTATCAAGAATGACATTTTTCGTTAAAACTAAAAATAAAAAAGTTTCTCCTCCTGCGAACCCCATTCGTAGACACACTGTATTGATATCTGAAAATGTTAAGTAGTGTTTTTATTAGGTTGTGAAAATTGTGTCTCACAACTCCAAATTTAGCATTTTGTTATTTTGGGCAATTCACTGAAGAATTCATACAGAAAACTTTTAAATTTAACGCACACATTTTTTGTAAAAAACCGGCAAAAAAATCAATTTTGTTTTATTTAACAAAACACATTTTAGTACCTTGTTTTTGGAAAAATTAAACAAATACAAAATTAGTCAAAATATTTTTCTAATTTTGGATTTTGGTCCATATTTTTTTGAGTAAGAATATTTATTTATACTTTTCAACAGAAATAATAATAATAAAAGTATTTATATAAAAAAAATATTTTGTGATATATTTCGAAGCAAGGTGCAGCACATAGCCCAACATTGCAAGTATTTGATATTTCACTAAATCGTAAAATACAAAGCACAATGGCCTTTATGTATTCAGTCGTCACGAGTGAAGAGGGCGCGCTGTCGCGCCCTTGGTGCGTTTTTTTCTTACTTTCATATTGTTATTCTCAATTCTCGATTATATTCGACTGTGAAAATTATAGCATCATAAAATACGACGCCGCTCGAATTATCTCGAGTGTGCATAGTTTGGCCTGTTTAGCGCGATCGAATTAACTCGAGCGCACAAGTTAAGGAGTTATAGTGGCAATAATTTTGTTTTAACCATTTTAATTCAAATGATCTTTATTCCATTAATAAGTAACTAAAATTTATTATATGAGTGAAAAAATTTATTTTACAGAAAATATTAACAGTTGTTGGAGCTCATTCCATGTTTGTAACTGGCCTCGAATTCCTATCAAGTGAACATGTAAATCATTCCATAAGTAGTGTAGCAGAGGCTGCTGTATTGTCAATTTCAGTAGATAATCAACTATGTATACACACAGTGCCGTACAGACGTGAGTATAACTTGTTTGAAATTTCAATAATTTATTTATTCAGTAAATTAATGAGGGCAATTAAACCCTTCTCATTAATTAAACTGATGATTTTATACGAATTGGTACTAATAACAAAAATAAGTATTTAATTAACTTTGTTGTTTTTTTAGGGACTATACCATTGTGGATTGGAATTGTGTTACTAGTTTTTACATTATTTTTGACTTTTTTGTTATGTGCGTATCTAGGTTTGTGATATTAATTTATATTAGAAATAAATACAAAGTTGACCTTTTTACAAGATTTATTTTTTTTATTTTGTCTTGTGCTTGTGCCCTACTTTTAGACATTAAAACCGAATTTCTGAATTGCACGGCAAAGAGTGATATACCATTTAAGTAAACCTATAACTACGCCAATGCTGCATTTAAAAAAGTTAATATCAATAAAGTATAAAATCAAAGCAAGTTGCTCCATAATGACCGTGGTGTTGTTTTTGGGTTTTAGGTCTTGGATTAAAGAAAACAATATTTTTTAAAAGCCAACGTTTCATTGAAAGGGGTGTTACAAATTATAAATAAAAAGAAGGAAAAACGCATATATTTATAATTTGTAACACCCCTCTCATCTTACAGTGCCCTGAAAATGTCAAAATAAATTGACGAAACGTTGGCTTTTAAGAAATATTGTTTTGTTTAATCCAAGACCTAAAACTCAAAAACAACACCACAGTCATTATGGAGTAACTTGCTTTGATTTTATACTTTATTGATATTAACGTAAAAACGATTTGAAATTACTCCATATCTGGAATGAGGTCACCATCAAAACTAAAAGCACTCTGAAAGAGCAAACAACCAACCATCAACCTTCCTATAAAAAATATATTCCTACTAAAGAGCCGAGAAAATATTTTTGGATGGGCAGTTTTTTTTTATTTGGACACAATGCTTGGGTCATGACTATCTATCGGAGGAAAAATTAAGTCTCGAAGTCTTCCATGCGAAAAACGCGTACACGGCTCTAGGTCTGTTCTCGCCGCGGCGAGAATCCATTTCCTTTCAAATCGCAATATCTCAAGAACCGCTAGACCGATTTGGACGGGTTAAAATTCAGTTTAAGCGTTCTCACGAGCTTTTTATTTTATATACAGGGTGGTCCTTAAGTAATTGTACATAGAAGTATGGTAGATTCCTCACTTTAAAATATTACGATTTGAACCAACTTGCTCTAATAAAATGTTGCTCAGCGAGTTACGTACGAAAAACCGATTTGCCATATCTTTACATGTTAATTTACCCCCCTCCACACCTCCCTTAGCTTTCATATAGTGATAACGTGAAAGAGAGACCTCGAATCTATAAAGTCACAAAATTTTTTTTCGAAAAGAGGGACTTCGTTTATCGGGTTTTTTCCGCCAGATCGACTCCACTAACTATTCCGTTAACAAAAATATTTGAAATTTAAAAATTGTGAGTTCTTTACCCACATTGTTCTATATAAATAAAACTAAAAAGATCCCTTTTATTGTTTGACTTTTAGGGCCTAATATTTTCTGAAAGGATGCCAGTTATCAATACCGAAGTTAATTTGCATTTTTTCGCAGTCCGTCTCTGGACCAAAATAAAAATTAGTTGGAATCTAACAATGCAGAATCGATTATCTAGAGTGTGCCAGACTCATTTATTAACGAATTTTTTTAGTAAAAAAAATCTTTTTATGGTATGAGCATTGTATAAGGATTATATAATCTTTATACAATGGTATAACCCTTAGAGCCGAATATTTCCAAAACAATTTTACCTCTTCTAATTTTTGGCATTTAATTCGCAGGACATAAATTTTAAATAAACCTTGTTCTAATCTTTTTTAACCCCTACCTGTTATAGATTTCATGCAGATATTTGTCTCTTTATGTTGTAGCAGTATTTTTGGACTTAAAAAGGGCTTTTGAGACAATTGACAGGCAATAATGTTATCAAAATTGAAACACTTACTTTTCCGCCCTCCACTATTCCATAGAAGCAGGTAATGTGAGGGGAAGAAAAAAACTCGCGCAATCGATAAATTATCCTTATGCATAAATTTTTCATGAAAATAAACTCTCCCCGAGTTATAGGGCGTAGAAAATTACGATTTTCACCACAAAAATCGATATTTCTAAAAGTTTTTTAAATATAACAGAAAATATGTTAGTAATGCGTAAAAATTGATATTAACTAATTTTATCGCCTGCAGCTAACAAATAAAATGAATTTTTTTTATTTTTCTACGATTACTACGAAGGAAGATATGACAATTCAAAAATGGGTGTTTAAAGAAACTGGATATTACTTTATACTACTTTGTACATTAATGATATTGAACTCTTTGTTGATTGTGAATTCATTAATCATTTTGCTGACGGTAATTTAATAACATGTAGTGATGGGAATGTTTAAAGCCATAGAGAAAATGAATGCCTCATTATCATCATAGATAATCTAATTATACAGTCCACTTTTGTCTTGGCTAGCCATTAGCCAACTATTAAGGCGATTAAGACTGGAACAGCACAATTCCCATCCAATCCCCGACAGAAATAAATACGAACCAAAATATGTTAAAGTCTATAATTTTATTTAATTTCAGAGAAAATTTTAACGGTAAATTTATTCCATAAAATAATTAGAACTAATTTTATCAACTATTTTGCAATAAGTATTATAATTTATAAACGTCTTTAATTATCATAAAAAAATGTAAAATGTCAAATCAATAAAAAAACCTTAAAAACCCCTACAAAACTAACTTATTCTAAGTTTAAAAAAATGGTAATAATATTAATAAAGAGATTCACAGCCCCATCATCACCGTGGTAGCATTAACAGGAACCTGATGAGGAGCGGCAGCCTGTCTAACGCTCATCTCCCACGTATCCAAAAGCTGCGATACTGAAAAATGTTTTGGCAATTTCTTAATTCGGGCCAACAGAGCCGCCTGGACAGCTGACAAGAATTGCGTGGCGTTGTACTCGTGTGGATTCATATGGCATGTAGGAGAAGTTATCGGATAGTCTTCGGGAACAGTCAACGATACAGGAGGCACGCAGGGAAGGTGCTTATCGTCTAGCCAACAAACTAGCAGTATGGATTTTGAGCCACGTTGTTGGTTTTGGTCTAGCGAAACTTTAAATTTCTGGTCCAGGCGTGCGATTTCACCTTGTAGAACGTCTGGTATATCTTCGGATTTTTCCTCAACTTTTGCTTTTTTTAATGGTGGAACCAGCCTAAAAAAAAAGAAGTTCATGTTTTAGATTCTGGTTAGGTACTTATAAAGACCTAACAGTTGTAAAATTTTTATAACTGGTGAAATAGTATATTACAAACCGAGGTGGAAAATATGTCATTACAGTCAAGCGATAAAATGGCTAGCCGAGGTGCGAAACGCCGAGGTTAGCCATAACGAGGTTTGTATACTATTTTATTCAACATTTATACAACAAGTGAAATAAACACTTTTTGCACGAGTTGCATACAATATTTTTTCTACGTTCATGCAAAAACCAAAACATATTTTATTTCTTATCGTAGCACCACTCTTTGAAACGATTGTATCAAATTTCATAAATTTTTCTTGATTTACTGGGTAACAAGTTTGAAGACACTGTATTTGCTATTTTACTGACTTCTGGTGGGGTCCCAACAAATTCTTCTTCATCACTATCATCAATTTTTCTGATTATACAACTCATCATAAATTTAGCTAATAGCAGTTGCAATTTTTACTTAGTTACTATGTATTGATAAGCGATTATACCCTTGACGACGTGGTATAACCGTTTTTGTATTTCGCATCATTCCATCTTGAAAAGTTTGTCATCGTAACAATACGTTTGACGTTTATAATGAGCAAACGTCAACAAAAATAATTATACAGGGTGCGGCAGAACAGAGCAATGCGAATCATTCTTAAATGCAAGAAGTCCACTACCATTGATATGATGCTAGTTGTTATTTATTTATTAACGGGCTTTACCCACTATTAGTACAATTTATTTCAATAGAACTAAAAATCAACATTAATACTACATAATATGAATATTAAACCTATAATAACAGTATAAAAGTATCAAATTAACTTGCCAATAACAAAACAAAAACTAATACCAACAAAACTGGATGACAAAGAAGTTCAGCTTTGTGAAAGAATTCAACACAAAGCTAAGTAACAAAAGCGAATGGGACAAAGATACCATCCCAAAAGTCAAGAGAAGCGCCATTAAATGGTACACAGATGGTTCTCGAGCAACAGAAGGAACACGAATAGGAATATATGGGCTTGGAACCAAATATTCCGAAAGTTTAGGCAAATCTCCAAGCATTTTCCAAGCTGAAATATACGCCATCGGAAAATGTGTCCAGTTCAACATAGAAAGAAATGTTCGCAGACAAGAGATCATCATCATGTCAGACACCCAAGCAGCCATTAATGCCTTGAACTCCCACGTAATCAACTCCAAGATGGTTTGGGAGTGTCTAGAGAATCTAAACGAACTAGGCTAGAACAACACTGTTACCCTACTATGGGTTCCGGGACATACTGGAGTGGAGGGTAATGAAATAGTAGACTCATTATAAAAAAAACCATTAAGTCTTTATTTCACAAAGGATTTACTCAGTATAACAATCTACCCGAAAGTTAAGTAGGAACGCGAATCGCATTGGTTGGATATTATGTCATAATTATCATTGGGATTACTGTTTAGAATTTAATGAAACTTGGCATATCGGTACATTATAATAAGATAATGAACCAGTAAAATTTTTAAAGAGCTGCAGAGAACCAGAAAAATATATTAATATAAAAAAAGTTTTGCCTTTATCATTGATTCTTATGAGAAGTAACAGATTTTATTTAATTAAAAAAAGTACCGTTCAGATTTCGATGCAAGTGGTATAATAAAAATTTCGAACATTTTGGTTACTCACAAATCGAGCTTCAGAGCCTGTGATAAGAGTAATTAGCAAATAATTAGGAAAAATTTACTGTTATTTTTCGCCCATCTCTAGTATCACATCTCTAGTCGCGTTTTTACGTGCTGATGTCCCAGCCCTAATGTGAATTACCAAAGCATGATTTCCCCGAGCTGAACAAGAAGATGCCAGCTAAATAGTTTTCCGAACCGATAGTTCCTTCCCCAGTTGAAGAAACCCCTTATTGGTTAAGATAATTTATATAAAATTGATGATTTAAGTAATATATTAACTTAAAAGTATTTTTTGTCATATGAAGCTCTAGTAAATGAAAATTTGCTCGTTATCGTATTTAAAGTTTAGAATAAAAATATTATTAATGATGTTCGCACATTTTATTATTAATCTATCGCTCCAATTCCTAATTTTTCCGGAGTGCTTAAGTTATTTATAAACTAACGTCAAACCCATATGCATTTGACTGCACAAACAGTTACTGAAAGCTTATTTCTCTCTTTTCCTTTTATACACATTTTCTATTTTGACGTTCTATAAATGTATATTACAAATGTACCGATTATAGACAATAAAAAAACTACAAAACTACAAACATTTGACTATTGTGGTATCGAGACTACTACCATAAAGTTGAGACGATATTTTAAAGAGCCAGAAAGTTTATCGCACATTTATGCCACAAATGTGGCATAACTAGCGCCCTCTACAAATGATATCGAAGTAGGTACCAGATTCTGATTTCTCTTGCCCAAAAACACCCAGTTCCAAATTTTTATGTGTACATATCCAAAAACGCTAAAGTTATTGCAAAAAATAAATTTTAAAATTTAACCTTTAACACCCTGTATATTCCTTATTAGCAACATTTTATTAGAGCACGTTTTGTCAAATCGTAATATTTTAAAGTGAGGAATCTACCATACTTCTATGTACAATTACTTAAGGATCACCCTGTATATACAGGGTGTAACAAAAAGGTAGGACATAAATTGAACCACATATTCTGGGGCAATAACTCGATTGAACATAACTTACCTTAATACAAATGTTACACAAAAAAGTTACAGCCCTTGGAACGTACAAAATGAAAATCGATTTTTTCCAATATTTCATGAACTGTTATAACAATTTGTAATGAAAATGGATACATGGCTTTCTTATCGTAATAGCATCTTTTTCATATAAAACCACGAAATCTGTACAGCCCATAAAAATTTTAGAGGGGTTTCCCCTAAAACCCCCCAAACTTTTATATGCGTTGCAATTAAATTAGTACTGTGACACCTCTTAGCACTTTTTCGAAAAGCCAGATTTTATCGAGATGCGGTCTCTTTTTCATTATCCTTCAAAAATTCGAATTTGAAGTTAGGGAATATCTTTTCAGTCTGTACCCTGGACGTTTGATTGGAAGGGGCCCTGATGCACCTATTTCTTGGCCAGCCAGAAGTCCAGATTTTAACCCTATTGACTTTTGCTTCTGGGGTTTTATGAAAGAGGACGTGTATTCTGTTGAAATCATTGAAAGTACAAATCGATTTCGTCAGAAGCCAATGATCTTCCAAAAAATTTGGTTTTCCTTTTTAAAATGGTGCCGAATGTATATTCATGAAAATTGAGGCCATTTTAAACATTTATTATAGTAAATATTACACTTTTGTACATATTATTTATACCTGGGAATAACATGAATACTCAGTTATAACTTACTTTTTGTTACTCAAAATTTTTGAAGGATAATGAAAAAGAGGCCGGATCTCGATAAAAACTGGCTCTTCGAAAAAGTGATAAGAAGCAAAAAAATTTCAAAAATGATGTATTAAACCAAGGGTTTCACAATACTAATTTAATTGTAACGCATAGAAAACTTTGGCGAGTTTTAGGGGTTCAAAACCACACTAAAATTTTATGGGCTGTACAGATCTCGTGGTTTTATATGAAAAAGATGCTCTTATGATAAGAAAGCCATGTATCCATTTTCATTACAAAATGTTACAACAATTCATGAAATATTGGAAAAAATCGATTTTCATTTTGTACTTTCCAAGCACTTTTTTGTGTGCACATTTGCATTAAGGAAAGTTATGTTCAATCGAGTTATTTTTTGTTACACCCTGTATACTGATAAAAAATCACTAACATTTTAAGGCCATATTGTTGACTGATGTCCAACCTTACGATAATGACGTTTTACATCTATGGAAACTTATTTGTAGACCTGATAAATGACAGTTAAATTAAATAAGTTTCTTACTTGATTTCTGGTCCAAACAGAGCATCTAACGTAGGTCCAAATGTGCGATGTAATGTATGATTGATAACAGGACTTTGTAAATTGCTGTTCACGGCATCCAAAAGAGCATGGAAGACATGAGGCTCTTTGAATGGCAACTGAGAAGTGGAAGTAGGAACGCTGCTATCGCCCCTTCTGAAATCTATTTTTTCCAATACTATTTCGCATTTTAACAAAGTGTCTAGAGGCATCCGCTGTTGTGGATTTGATAAAATTTCCAGAAGCTTTTTCATTTTGCTTAGTTTTTCATCTAAAAAAAGTATTAAATTTTGATTTACAATTACTATATTCTGCACTAAGGGAGTTAAAGAGTTATTATTTTTCATCAGAAAGTGTTTCATCAATAATACACACCGTCATTTCCCATCTTTGCAATCATCTTCCTTAAAGGCTCAATATATTTGCTCAAATGTCTAACTTTATCTCTATAAGCCTGCTCGTCGGACATCGCACCTCCGGCCATCGGGCTTTGACTTGGTTGTCCCGGGGTATTCAAAGAACTTCCCGGACTGGGCGCCAAGCCCACAGACCTGGGAGGCCCGGCGCTTCCTATCATGCTCATCTGAGCTCCGGGAGATGACGCTAACGCTGGAGATGCTACGGGCGCTTGACTGCCCAATCCTGCTGGAGATTGAACCGAAGGAGAAGGACTTTGGCTGAACATTTGATTAGGGGTTGGATTGCGAGGAAAGTTCGGGTTCATTTGGTTTATGATCATGCCCTGGGGCTTTTGTTGAGGTAACTGAGACATTCCACCTGAAATATTGTTAAAAAAATTTGTTAATTAAAGAATAATTATGCGACAAAAGGTTTTTCATCATAGCCCAGTACTTGAAAGAGTGTAGAAAACGATAAAAAAATCTTTGCTGCTCTAAAGTGTATGCACAATTTCGAAAACAAAATCGAAAATTTGTTTTTTTCATTATATCTCGAAAAAAAAAAAGAATAAGAAAGCGAATTCGAAAATTCTACGCGCGCCAGCCGTTGAATACAAATATTCAAGGGAGGCGTTCGGGAAAAAACTAAAGTATTTTTGCTTAAAATGTAAGCAAAAAAAATGAGAGCATTTTAAAGAGGAGACTCTAAACTTTCTCAGGAAGCCATTACTTCTTATTTTTTTTGTTTTCTCGTAGAAAATTTGATCGGAAGTTATAATTTCTAAAATTCTCACTGATTTTTATAAAACTAAGGATATATATTAATAGAGGTGTAACAAAAAAATCCTTGTACTTTTATCATCATTATACTTTTACTTTTGATGTAAAAATAATTAAAATGATGAACATTATCTCTATTTAATAAAACTTACGTTTTAAAATTATCATTTTTTACAGCATTCGTTCGCAGTCATTTTTCTTTTCAAAATAGTGTTTATATAAATCATAACTATATAAAAGTGGCACAGTAAATATTTTTAAGAAAACATTAAAAAAAATTTATTGTCACACTCCTATAATATACAGTGTGAACCATTTTGTCTGGAAGCACCCCTGTAAAATCCGCATTTTTCAACCGATTTTGATTTAATTTTTTTTTGTTAGATTCAGTATCAAAAACAGTATTTTGGCACAAATTTTCATACCTTAATTTCCATTTTCAATGCCCTCTATGTTAATTTTTCGTTGCCAAAAAAGACGAAAGTATATTAGGCATTTTTTTTCTCAAATATGACTACACCACTGGATTCATAATCGTTACAAAAGTAAACTACCAAAATTTTATAAAAAAAAATTTATTAACGACAAAGTTATAACAACATGAATTTGGAAAAAGTATTTTAATTAATTTTTTAATTTTAATGGTAAACAAAAACTAGGATTCGAAACATAGTTGCATAGTAAAAATTCGAAGCCGATAGCTTAACCCGTTCTGGAGTTATAGCTTCTGAAAGTAACGTAAAATTGTGCTTAATAATTTCATTTATTAACAAAATGCGATCAACGAGTATGCCATGAAAATACAAATTAACAACTATTAAAAATAACTAATAATATATTTTGATCAAAGCAATAATAATTTAGTTACTATTCAACTATGTTTCGAGTCCTAGTTTTTGTTTACCATGTTGCGATTTTTAAAATTTGTCTACATTCTACGTAAAAAATTAATTAAACTACAACTTTTTCCAAATTCATGTTGTTATAAGTTTGTCGTTAATAAAATTTTTGTAATTTGTAACGATTCTGAATCCAGTGGTGTAGTCATATTTGAGAAAAAAAATGCCTAATATATTTTCGTCTTTTTTGGCAACGAAAAATTAACATAGAGGGCCTTGAAAATGGAAATTAAGGTATGAAAATTTGTGCCAAAATACTGTTTTTGATACTGAATCTAACAAAAAAAAATTAAATCAAAATCGGTTGAAAAATGCGGATTTTACAGGGGTGCTTCCAAACAAAATGGGTCACACTGTAGATGACTATATAGTTGGTCAATTTTTATTTGGAAAATATATTCTTGACGTTTTCCATACAAATGTAATAATTTGTAATAAGGAAATAAATGAAAAAAAAATTCATTTTTTTAAATACTGTTATAAATACACTTTGTAATGTGTAATAATTCAGAAATAGGACGATTTACTATTCTGTCTCTATGATTATATTTACTATATCCTTTAGTATGTACTTTAATTTATCTCTATCAAAATATGATCCAATTTTTGTAATATATTTTTACAATCTAAAGTCGTAAATAACTTTTTCACTAGTGTAACATGTATCCGTGACAGAAAATCAATCGCACTGTATTTTTCTGTATAGAACGCAAAAATATTAAAAATTTAATCGATATTTTATTTTATTTATGTATTAAGTTTATGTTATTATAGTAAATAATGCATTTTTGGTTGAATGGTTTTATTACAAAATGGTAGCGGATTTGAATTTGATTTGAATTGTAATAGACCACACCGAAATTGTAATTATCGCTCTACTTACACTCACTATTATGTTTTTACTGTGTGATGAAACTGTTTAAGATTATATCAAAAATTATTTTAATTTTAGAAGTTTGTAAATAAAAATCATGATCGGACTTTTAGCGAGTAAGGAAACTGTTCTATATGTCGTTACAAATTTTTATTAAAATGTAAAAGCAAAATTTAAAAAACGCGCATGCTTCCCAAAAGGTAAATTTAATTATAACCATTGTTTATTTAAAATATGTATTTTACAATAAATATTAATCTAAACTTACCGCACTTAAAACGAACTAGAATTAAACAATATTTTAACACAATAATACTCTATTAAAATATACTTTTATGGTAATCGAGAACAATTGAAATGGTCTATAAAACCTGGAGGCAACAACAATGCGTGGTACAAAAAAATTTGGCCGTAAAGAAAAAAACACCAAAATATAGATAAGACAGAAAGTTTATACAGGCTGTCCCTTCTTTGAATATAATTTCGGAGAATGAGTCGTGTTTAATTAACTGATCCAACGATTTTGAAGTTTAGTAATAAGAGAAAGCGTAAGTATAAAATGGAAATATGTCTTACATTGTATAGAGATTGAAAAGGCAGCTCCGGTTTTTTTTTAATTAATTCTGATTCAAAGTTAATAATTTAGGTATTACTTCTTCGTTTTGTATCTTTGGTTCTTTCAACTACGTAACCGTGCTAATGAAGCAAAGAAGAGAGTTTTGACGAGTTAACAAATCAAAAATACCAATTTTTATTGGAAGTTGGAGATTGCAAAGTTTTTGACAATTCTGGTTAAAGTGCCACTCTCTTCTTCGGTTCCATTCAAGAGGAAAAAACAAAGTGAAAAGATGAGTTAGGAATTCAATTTATTCTGTTAGCAAACTTCCCAGAATTCATAGAAAATTTATAATACCATACTATAAAACAGATTTAGAAAATTGTTCAGTTAAAGGTAGAGATTAAATTTCATTGCCGATTCACTCAGTCCTTCGGTTCAAGCAAATACAATTTTTCTCTGATTATTTCCCTTGCCTGTCAAATATCAATTTTTAACCAATCATGTGCTTGGAAACTGATTTGACGCAGCCAATCAAAACAAAATAAAGCGACTATTCACCTTGGCGGTAACTAGTTGGCTATTTGATGATTGTCCTCAATATTCACCCGAAGGACGGTATGTATACGTACGTACAGAATTTTTTTGACTCTGGAAATAATCTTATTAAATATAACGCGACCTTGACAAATTAGCTACTATTTTTATTGCTACTAAATTCTCGTATATTTTACAATTTGTCTCGACAATTTTGGCATTAATAATCAAAGAATAACTCCCTCGAGCTAAAGCTCTCGGGAGTTATTCAGATTATTAATGCCAACACTAAGTCTCGACGAATTGATCCTAAAATAAACTCGAAATTTAGATGCAATAAAAATAGTCGACTATTTGTCAAGGTCTTAGGATATTACTGTCTATTAAATAATACTAATACTGAAGAGGTAACAAAATATTATTAAGTAAACCTACATTTTCTTGTAAAAGTCAACAATAAATCCAATAAAAAAATAAAATAATAAAGCAGTTAATTTTTTTCATGCTATTGGGATCTGACATCCAGAGATACGCCATCTGGGTGAAGGGTGAAGATTCCATAAGAAATACATTACTTTAAACGGGAAAATTGATCTTTGAGATAAATAATGATTGAAATTGTAGTAAAACTCGGTGAAAAATAGAATAATAAAGTACTGCACAGTACCAGGGTGTAATAATAACTCTTATAAATGTCTGGACGTTGTATTTCATTATTTTCCGGAGCCGGATAAACGTTTTGTACATGGGTGATTCTATCAAAAGAAGAAAATTTATGATTGCAAAATTTCAAAAATTAAAAAGGCTTGTTCAGATCTGAAAAAAATATGTATATGAGCTAGAATGACTAAGATTACAGTGGTATATAAGGACATATTTTGGATTTTTCAAAAATCTGTATCCACAATGACGAAATTGACACGATTTCACTACCATATATCTCTTATATTATCAGGCCAATGAGCCTTTACTAAAATACGCATTACAGTTGCAGGTTTCATCTGATTTTATCAATAACTAACTGGAATGGGCGATCGCCAGTTCCCGCTCAGGAACTAGTGCTCTTTTGTCAATGCATGATAGAATTCGTGGTTTCTTACATGTTACCGACGACGAGTTTTTCACTATTTTCTACTAGACCACGACAATGATTTAACACCTCGTAGACAAAACTTTTAAATCTTATAAATTGTTCCATTAAGACTTATTGTATTTATCTTTGCTACGTATTGTAGTTCATTCTTTATTGTATTATGCCTTACAGTAAATCGTATCTGACAAAATTGTAACTGTTATAAAATTGCAATTTTATAAATAAAAATAAGGTTGAGGACAACCACGGCAATGATTTTGACGTACTAATTATGTTTAGTTTTATTCGTCGAAAATATCGTATTTTTTTGTGTAACGATAGACCTGTACAAATTGAACACAAATTACAAATACTTCGAATTAAGCCAAAGGGACATAATTATTCTACTATTGGAAGAATCAACCAACATAAGAAGAACAATTTCGGAGTGCGATAAAAAATTGATCAACACGAAGAGCAAGAAGAGAAGAAAGAAATCAGAAAATTAAAACAAAGAAAATCAAACTTGATGAATCCAGTGAGCAAATCAAGGAAGAAGTACCTGCAGAATCAGCAGAATTTAAGGACATAGAAGCCTTGCAGGAACAAACAATACTCATCCTTCAATTTTCCCATCAATTTGATGGCGATGACCTCGAAAATTCGACGTTGATAAAAAGAAAGCCATTACGTCCACACAGCCACTGCCACTTGTATTAATTTTTTTCCTGCATTTAACCTCAAAATCTGTTTCCATCATATTTTTGTGTCTAAATCAGCTTTAAATATGGAACTTACAATATGAACTCCAAAATTCCAAAATGTATGTCAAGTTTTATTTTCGGAAACTCGAAGTGATAGTTATTTGGTAATTAGGTGAAATATTAAAAACGGCAACAGTGAAATGAGCAATTAATAGCACTTGCGACGTCAGTATCGAGTCTCCAAGCCGCATGTTTGAATATTCGCTGAAGTTTTATGCCTTTCAAATAGTGTTTTTCAAAATAGTGCAGGATAATGTGTAATAAAAAGTATGCACACATGTGGCATTCTTGCCTAATGACCTGAGTACATTCCATACACGAGATCTCCTTGTGGCAGCTATGCTCTACTGTACGTGTTATATATTTGGGCTTAATCTGAAGGTCAACTGTTTCTGCTGCATCGTGAAGTTTATTCATCATAACAGCTATCTATTTTTCGAGCTCTGAATTTCTTCTGCATCCTTCCTTAATATACTGCAGCAATATACTTTGTACATTAGGTAGCATTGGACCCTTTTCTAATTATATCACTAAATGGATTCGCCCTGCCAAGAAGTTATCATACCCTTGTTCGGTCTTGAAATTTAGGGATTGACTCCAGAGGTAAAATAAGTCATCTGATCTTATTGCCTCACAGAACATTGTTATATCTTTTATTTCCAATTTACTTAAGATTTCTCCGCTCAAATTCTGATAAATAGAATTAATCATTGCACAAACATTATAAATGCCTTTTACGTGACTCAAAAAAACAACATTATGATGAGATAGTTCTCTCTGTGGAAAACAAAACTAAGAAAATGTGGGAAATAATTAATAACAAATGCGGGAAAAATGCCCGACAAACAAGCGATATCGTCCTAAAAGAAAACGGTATAACTTTAAATTCCGCAAACTACGCAAACAAATTCAATAATTACTTTTCCTCAATCGGTCAAAATTTCAACAAACACGCAAACATAACATGTAATTATGCTCACACCAAATCACAAAAAAGCTCAATATTTCTAGCTCCCGTTACAGAAAATGAAGTATCTGCTGCCATCTACAAGCTCAAATCCTCTACATCCTGTGGCTATGACGAAATTTCTAATGTTATAATCAAAGAATGTAAAGAGCACATACTAAAACCTCTAGCGCACCTAATCAACGTTTCTTTCAGATCAGGCATTTTTCCCGAAACTTTAAAACAAACCATTGTGGTACCAATACATAAAAAAGGTGATCCGCATGACGTCACTAATTATAGACCAATCAGTCTTCTTTCAACCTTCTCTAAGATTTTTGAACTAGTTATGTATGACAATCTAAATACATTTCTGATCCAAAACGACTTAATAGATGAATCGCAGCATGGCTTTACAAGAGGAAGGAGTATTGACACCGCACTTTTCAGCTTTATTAAAGAAATTGTTCATGCAATAGACAATCGCTCCGCGGCTGTTGGTTTATATATTGATCTTACTACGGCATTCGACTGTGTGAATCACTCCCTACTCCTGGAAAAGCGTGAGTGGCATGGCGTACGTGGTGTTGGAAATGATTGGTTTAGATACTACTTGCAAGGAAGAACTCAAAGAGTTTCAGTTGCTCCGGCCGGGCAAAAAATCTATCAAAGCAAATAGAAGTTTCTATAGGGGTACCACAAGGTTCCGTGCTTGCTCCTCTACTTTTTATTATCTATGCTAATGACCTGAAAGAGCACTTAAAATCTCAAATAAATCTACTCGTTTGTTACGCAGATGACAAACATTCTCTTAAAACTTAAAGATCTTTCTAATCTCCAGACAAAACTTAACTTAGTATACACCAATATACAAGAATGGATGTCAAAAAATGAGTTAACTATAAATGATCTTTACGTCCAATAGATCTAATTTATGTATTGAAAACGGCATCTCGCTAAATGGGCAATTCGTAGAGTTCGTTACCTCCATAAAATTACTTAGCAAGAAGTTATCTTCATCTTGTTTCGCATTATCCGTCATGTCTAAACAATGTAGTTCTTATATAGTCAAAACACTATACTTTGCTAATTTCCATAGTCACTTATGGTACGGAATCATCCATTGGGGCCTATGTAAAGACTTTAACAGAATTTTTGTGCTTCAGAAACATGCCATCCGCATACTGGCTGGTATCAAACCAGGAGAAACGTGTCGCTATGCGTTCAAAACTCTAAACGTCCTTACGGCTATTGGAGTTTATATTTATGAAATCATATGCTATATTCGGCGGAACTTCACAACATTCACTGGTAACTATATAGACCACAACCATTTCACTAGGCGAAGAAACGATCTTCAACCGGATCAACATGTCACAGGCCTCTATGAAAAAGGTGCATTTTATAATGGATGTGTTCCATATAATATGTTACCAGATGATACAAAAAATTCGTCTAGTCTGTATACTTTCAAAAACGTTTAAAAAAACATATCATTGCCATTTCTCCCTACACGATCGAGGAATATTTATCCTCCCTTTAATCTAGTTTCTTCATGTTAATTTATAATTAGATTAAGATGTAACTGTATTATAACTTAAAATTTTAATTTTAATGTCTTTTATGATAATGACTTTTTATTGACGCAATGTCTATGTATTATTCTTTGGAAAATAAAGGAATTATTATTATTATTAATTCAGCATATTTCAGAACATCTTGTGACGGCTGAGGTGCTTGCACTGCTTACTGCTTGTTAAATCAATGCAGTTCCTGACGCTATCTCACTGGTGATTGTAACTGCTTTATCAATCGATGTGTTAAGTTGACTTCTGTCATCTTGTAATATAGCTAGTATCCTCTGATGATTAGATAATACATCTATTAAATCGTCTAACTTCTCATGAAGGTCTAGGAGGTATTCCTTCTGATAGTATTTGATGACTAAAGAGCTGTTTTATTAGATTCTCTTTTGGTGTTTCAGGATCAACATCACTTACTACAGGAGTTAGTTGAATGGAGGTTTTCTTTAGTACACACTTCAACTTCTTGTAACCTGCTTTGCAAGTTACATCTTTACAAAAAAAAAATATATATAATGTTTTGGCGCATAATTAGATATATTTATGAGAAAAATTTCGTTGTGATGCCAAGCCATATAAGTGCATACGAAAGTGGAATTTTTTTGAACCATAAAAATACCAAAAAAGGACCATGGGAGTGATAAAACTACACAAATGATGTGAAATAAAATCACACAAGCTCCCAAGAACACGGACATTAAAAATGTCCTACACTGCACCAGCGTCCCAAGTCGGGGCTTTAAAAAATCGAAGTTTTTGGGTTAAAGTCCCTACTTGGTCGGACACCAACATATAGCTCAAGAAGTAGTTGTTGAAGTCCAGACGCTGGTGCAGTGTAGGGCATTTTTAATGTGCGTATTCTTGGGAGCTTGTGTGATTTTATTTCACATCCTTTGTGCAGTCATATAAGTGCAAACAAAAATTCTGAAAACTAATAATATTGATACTTGTTTTTTATTACCAGTTACGGGTGTTTTTATTTCCAAATTATTTTTGTAATTCAGTTCATTAAAACAGAAAACGACTTACCCATCATTTGATTTTGTATTTGATTGGCCATACTGCTGGCCATTTGCATTTGTCCTGGCATCTGACCAGGCATTTGATTTCCCATTTGATTTTGAACAGTATTCTGTAGGGGCCCGCCCAAATGATTGCCCATTTGATTCATACTGTTATTCTGCATTTGCTGCAGCCTTATTTGATTGGCCATTTGATTTCCCATTTGCTGTGAGCCCATCTGGCCTCCGTTTGGAGCCATATTAATATTTTGTCTGTCCTAAAATAAATTAAGTCTAAAAATCTCTGTTTTCTATATGAATGAATCGACGTAAAAAAAGCAAAAGACTTTATGAATAATAAAAGAATCCAACAAAAGTCTTCCAAAAAGTTTAGAAACAGTAATCGTTTGTCTTTCCTTTGCAAAAATTCTGTTTCTTTAAAGAACAGTTAGTTCTTGAAAATAACTCTTAGCTTATAATATAATTTATTTATTTATAATACACGGGAAAATCCCCCTTCTACAATATGAAACATTAAATAATTAAATAAACAAGTAATAGGAAGCATGAATGAAAAAGTGGATTAGTACCAATTTAAAGATTAATTATAACGAACAAACAGTATAAAGTACATCATGAAGCGCAAGACAACAATAGGACAATAAATCCAGCTATTCAATTGCTTGCAATGATTTTTTGAAAAATTTGAGATGTAAACCTGTCAGACAAAAATCATTACTATTCAATTCGTTGTCTAATCTCATGAATCTAGAGAGAGGACAGTGATAGCTGTAATTGGAATGATGAAATGGTATAGCCGTTTTGAAATTTACTAGTTGTAGTAACTGTGGGCAGGAGATATCGCCATTTAGTACTTTGAACAGTACAATAAGATCATGTTTAATTCCAGTTTTCAAAAATGTTTAATTCAAGAAATATTTATTGGTTTCTTCTTTCTTTTCAGCATTTTCAACTCTTCTTTGTGCTCCATAAAGACAATGTTCCACTTCTTTACTGTATTAGGTAGTTGAAGGGTGTTTTGTTGCTGCAGTAGTGTATGCATTCCTTTTTTCTTACCCCAATTATGTAATTTCGTTCCTATGCTTTCTTTTGTAGGCTGGCGTAGCTGATGTGGATTGAGTAGCTTAGATTAGCAATCCGCCCACAGTAAAAAATAAAGATCATAGAAACGATCCTCACTATCAACTCCTCAAATCTTACATAACTAACAGACATTTTACTGTGATACAAGGCAATTAACATACTGATATCCAACCCATACACTCTGGCGTTCCACAAGGAAGTGTCTTAGGACCAATTCTTTACCTGATGTTCACAGCAGATTTACCGACTTCAAGATCCACCCTCATAGCAACATATGCTGATGACACTGCTGTACATCTCACACTGATCCAACAATGGCCTCCAACATCTTACAAGCTACTCTAAACAAACTACAGTGCTGGCTGAAAACATGGCGTATCAAAGCCAATGAAGCAAAATCGATTCACGTAGCATTCACCCTACGAAGAGAAACATGTCCACCGGTAACGATTAATAATAGTAAACTTCCACAAGCAGAGGATGCAAAATACCTAGGCATATACTTGGATAGACGTCTAACCTGGAGGAGACATATATCTACAAAGCGTAAGCAACTAGACATCAAACTACATCAAATATACTGGCTTATTGGCCGAAAATCAAAACTGTCCATAGATAACAAAATATTGTTATATAAAACCATCTTAAAACCCATCTGGACGTACGGCATACAACTATGTAAATAACTAACCGGTAACTCCAATACCGCCATCCTTCAGAGGTTCCAAAACAAAGTGCTAGGTGCAATAGTCGACGCACCCTATTATATCCCTAACGAGGTAATTCAGCATGACATCCCTCTGGCATCCGTCAAAGAAGCCATAACTCGTTTTAGTGCCATGTAAAGTGAAAGAGTGTCAGCTCATCCCAATGTGCTAGCCAATCAGTTAAATGTGCGCGACAACAGTGAAGTGCTACCATCCGATCTGAACGATGAACACAGATAATCTTAGATAGTAAGACAGAAAAAAAAAGAAAACAAAAACTCTAGAATAAGACTTAGATTAAGATTAATTTAAAAGAGGTTACTCACTGGAGTAATTCTCTACAAGTCATCCACCCATCCATATCAAACGCTTATTGCCTTAGGCAGATTGCAGTTACTCGGAGAATTAAAAAAAAAATAGAAACGATCAATGTGCTTCGAATGATGGACGGAAAAATACGACGAACTTGGCAAAGAAAATAATTATAAGAGTCAACACTTAAAATATTGTGTTGAAACATTTGAAAGATGTATTAATCCATCTATTCTTTTAAGCTTGTATTTCCAATATTATTCACTTTTAGCCTCTATTGAAGTTTGTTTTACTTATTCTAGTTAAGGTGGTAAATGTTTTTTGTATTAATATTTTTTTATAATCCGAAATTATATCTTTAGATTTTAGATTCCTGGCCCTCTGACCGCAACCCATTAAACCAAAAGTAAATTCACTTTAAAGGTACAGTACAAAATTAAATAATATCTACCAGTAATCCAAGGCGTCACCAAAAAGGGACTGAGAAGAACTGCTCCTAAACTAATGCCAGAACACTCCTGCTAGTCCTTAGACTATTAGCCATTACAGTCTTTTAATTTTCAACAAAAATATATGTTGTACAACATTAAATACTACATATAAACAATCTTTCTCTAACCGTTTTTCCGAAGTAAAGGTGTTAACACATTTCACGTTTAAATCAAGAATGAGCGATACCGAATTTTCAAGTTCTTATATAAATAGTCCAATTTAGCCTAATTAGAGTTAGATTTAAATCTCGATTAAGACATTATAAGAAAAGTATTATTTCAATTGGTGGTTTATGAAATAGTACATTACTGAAAATGTTTATTCATTTCTGTAATTTGATATGATGTAATTAATTCTAATGGAAAATATACAATAATAATAACTTGACATTTCGACTCTGCCGCTGTAGCCGTTTTCAAAGGGTACAAAACAAATGTCCCAATCAAGAAAAAAAGAGTGTGGTAAGCAAGGTCCATAAACTTTACGTATGTCAATCTGACACAGCCGTTTCGGCACAATCAACTTAAAATATTACAGTATTTTCTACCTATTTATTAACTATTTTCTAACTCTAGTGGTTCGCGAGAAAATGGTGTTGTGCTACCTTCTATAACTTTTTACCCGAAATAGTTTTGGAGATGATTCTAACGCCCAACTTTCTAACTTTTTAATAACTCTCGAATGGTATATATACAGGGTCCTGCAACAGTGGCGCCGTGTTCCACACCTCTATTTAGGAAAGAGAGGAATACACTTTTCTATAATGTTACCTTATTAATCGAGCTCGACAAAATAAAAAAAATTCAGTCATACAGGGTGTTCAATTTTTTCTGGGAGGATCCCAACTTTGTTTTTTTAAATGGCAACCTGTATTTTTTATCACTTTTTCGGTTTCTACTTGAAAAATAAAAGATGCCTTTATGCATGTTTATATTTCGAAAATATTGACGGTTTTCGAGATTTTTAACACGACAAGTTTTTTTTCCAATATTCGTCACTCAGAATATTTGAAGTTATGAAGTTATGCCAAGTCCTATTAAAATTTATTTTTGGTCAAATATTCTACATTGGTGACTCTCTCAAACGATGTATCTGAAATCGACCTGTGATATACATATGAAAAACAGGTTGCCACACATTGTCAATAAAAATTTGCAGAATCTTCCTTATTTCAAATAGAACACCCTGTATATTATCGACCCATAAGAATCGCCAACAAAGGCTCTACAAATTTCCCCAACTATTCCTTATGGCTAAGTTCACTAGTTTTTCTTAAAACAGCTCTTTTTTTTAGAAAAATGAAAAATATTCATATTTTCAAGCTATAATCTCAATGAACGAATTTTTTGACGACTGATTAGAATATACAAACGACTGATAAGAATATACAAAGATATCTTGTTTCAATTATGTACATTATAAGATGTCCAAACAAATATATTTCTTCCATACCTTCAGTAATTACTACTCACATATGGCTAACCCTACTTTAAATATATTTTTTCAATGTATTGGTGTATATTGATAAATTAAAGTCTGAGCTTAAGCTCCAGGTATTTATTTATTTAAGTTTAATTAAGTTAATAATGAATCTTTTATAAAATATATTCAACATGTCTTTCATTTTCTTGAATGCAGAGCTGAAGTCTATGTTTGAAAGACTGTTCCACCCTACGCAAGACAGTTGGTGTAATACTGCAAAAAGCATTTGTTATTCTAAATCGCATATTTTCGGAAGTTTGGTGGCTCTTTCAAATATAGACCGGCTCTGTATTCAAGAAAATGGAAGACATGTTGAACATATTGTTTAAAAGATTCATTATTAACTTTAATTAAACTTTAAATAAATAAATAAATACCTGGAACTTAACGCTCAGACTTTAATTTATGAATATACACCAATACATGAAAAAAAAATATTTGTTTGGACACCTTATAATGTCCATAATTGAAACAAGATATTTTTGTATATTATTATCAGTCGTTTGTATATTCTTATCAGTCGTTTGTATATTCTTATCAGTCGGTTGTATATTCTTATCAGTCGTCAAAAAAGTCGTTCATTGAGATTATAGCGTGAAAATATGAATATTTGCCATTTTTCTAAAAAAAGAGCTGTTTTAAGAAAAACTAGTGAACTTAGCCATAGGGAATACTTGATGAAATTGTAGACCCTTTGTTGGCCATTCTTATGGATCGATAATATACAGGGTGTTCCATTTGAAATAAAGAAGATTCTGCAAATTTCAATATTTCAGCCACACTAATTTTTCAAAATTAGAACATTTGTACAGTTCTTATAGGTAATAGCCGAAGATAATCTTGTTTAGAGTCAGGAAATGGTAAAATATAATGATTCGAAATCCTCTATCTACCTGCACAATATTGTGAGATGGAAGAAAATCTGTTTTTTTGTATACATTTCCTATCAATAGCACAGTTGTGATAGGAAAGACGAGAAGAGACATTTTTGTGGTAAAATAATGATATTACTATTTAATAACTCCAGCACAATCGTTACAAATAGAAATAATTTAGTTTTTTATATTGTATTTTCCAACAATAGTACAGTTGTGATAGGAAATAGCTTAGGAGAATTTTTGCATGGCCATGAAATTGCAAAATATTGATCTGAAATGCGTTTTCGTCGACCTACTATTTAATAAGTCCAGGACAATCGTTACAAATAGAAATAATTTAGTCTTTTATTTGTGCAAATTACCTTTATTTGTTAACCATCTTGGCTTTGTTTTCATTTTTATTTGGTGCCTTGTGCCATACAGAATGGTATGTAGTGTAAATAAAGTTAAATAACGTATTTTCACAAAATAGAACTATATATAGATTTTTAAAAATAATTTTCTAAACAAAAAATCACAATTATTAATTTAAATGAAAAATTAGGCATGCAAAACAGTTGATGATATTTTCTTCAAAAAATAAGAATTGCCAAATAGTCCAGTAAATGAAGGACTGAAAAGATCGAAAGCTGGGAATAAGTCGGACATGAGTTCCCACATAGCGCAATTTGTAGGTCATCGCAGGTGTTTTAACATGAGAAAATCCTTAACGCGTTGTGGTCAAGGGGAGGGGCTGAAGATGGGCCCAAAACCTGGAAAATGGATTTCCCGCTAATATCTGGCTAAATATGCCAATTAGAGAATTTTTGTTCAGACAAAAAAAGCGGAATTCCTGAAGGTAGAGCAGCAGCTGAAATGAGGGGACTTTTGAGTGTCATTATCTCGAAAACTATTGAATTGAAGAAAATGATAAGGGCCATTTTTGTAGAGAATGAGCTGATCTCCATTTTTTGTCTGAACAAAAATTCTCTAATTGGCATATTTAGCCAGATATTAGCGGGAAACCCATTTTCCAGGTTTTGGGGCCCATTTTCAGCCCCTCCCCTTGACCACAACGCGTTAAGGATTTTCTCATGTTAAAACACCTGCGGTGACCTACAAAATACGCTATGTGGGAACTCATGCCAGACTTATTCCCAGGTTTGACCCTTCAGTTACTGGACTAAAAAGCGTTGCCTTTATTTAACTACTACACGAAAATATAATATTTGATTTTGATAAAATTCACTTATTCAAGTGAGGCTAACGAAAAGTAATGAAAAGAAGTTTGGCCAGTCAACTCAATTTTAAATTAAATAGTTTATAAAGGGTCCATACTTAGAATATTTCAATTTACCTGATATTGAAAAATGAATATTATATTTGAATACAAGCATTTTCAACTACTTTTATTCATATCCAGATAAAAACATACAATACAAGAGTCTTATTCATAATATAATAATTAACCACATTGATTACTTTCTTATTTTTTCACACAATAAATTTAAATGGAATATTACAACTGACACCATTGCCAGTTTACATCAAATTTGCATTTTTGTTTTCACAATAATTTTAAGAGACCCTGTGTAACAAAAATAGCTTTTGCAGAAGTGTAGCGTTTGTGGTTTTGCCCTGTCTAACCAGATTTAATGTGAATGCAGCCCTGCCTAAACATTTTATTAGAGTTTAAAGACCTACTTCCTTTCTAAACAATTGCCCTATAGGCATCCCTGTATTCAACTAAATACAGTGACTGCATATTAGCACTTAATCCCCTTACCTGGCTTTGACCTTGCCTCTAGAGAATGTCAAATTTACCAAATAGCTTAAGACCATAAATTCATTCTATGTACCTGATGGTTGTAAAATTAAGTTTTATTCTAAAAATAGTGTTTATTATTGACTCCCATTAGAAAGATATTAAATTTTATTTACAAAAATTGACTGTTAGTAACTAATTACATATAGATTCTTGGTAAACAATTTTTTTCCTAATAAAATATTAATCACAAGCACTTAATGTGATTTGTAATTTATTTACAACTGGGTAATATTGCAAATTATTGTAATTGAACGAGTTTTACTTTTTTAATAGAAATATTGTGAATACTTTTTTCCTAAATAAAAGGAAACTTAGAATAATTTGCAGCTAAATGTAACAAATTTTGTTACTCAATTACTTTTGAAAATTTATTTTAATTTAATTTATAGTGTAATCTAAAGAAGCCCTAATCATTTGTCAACTGCAAAAATGGTTTCATAAAATGCATATATATGTATCTCTCAACAAAGTAGAATTAATAAAAAAAAATTAAATACAATCTTTTTTTAAAGGACACTAAACGAAAAAATAATGTAAATCATATGTTATAAAATTTAAAAGCTTTGTGGCGTTGTTACAAATTATGTGGTTTGATAAAAAAATTACTAACTCGCTCAATTTTAGGGAACCCCTTAAGTTTTCTTTTTGAAACTGGCTGTTAAAGTTACTTCCAACTATTTTTAAATAAAATTTTATTACATTTCATTAAATTGCCTACTTATTTAAATTTGTTTTTTAGTCTAAACTCATAGGAAAAAGGTTAAACTTCTCACTCCAAAGAGCATTCAAGAAATAGGTGAATAATTATTGTTTACATGATTCATTTTTCTTGAACTTAAAAATATAATTATTAGACTAATGCATTTGTTGAAGATTCTTCATCAATATTACAACTATCCACACACATGTATGACTTTAATGTTTTTTAAATAAAATATTTCACAAACATTCAAGTACTGACCTGCATACTGGGCATAGCTCCTGGCATGTTTCCAGGCATTGCATTTCCCATCATCATCTGTTGAGGTCCTCTGTTTAAAGTTTGAAGTAAATTTGTTGCAGGTGCTTGTTGTGGACCCCCCATTTGTGCTGTCTGAGGTCCCATATTCATCATTGAATTACGGGTGCCTTGGCTAGCCAAATTTTGTAGTGCATTAATGGGATCTGGCATGCCCGGACCACCTTGCCCCTGCCCTGGGACAGTCATCCCACCGCCTTGTTTTGGCTCTAAATTTATGGATATTTTCAATGTATAAAATGTTGTACAAGTAGATATTTTTACATCATTAACTTGTAACCTTACATTAATATTGTTTAGTACTATACAAATTATTATAAGAAAATAAATGATTTATATTTGTTCTTGTATTAACACATTTTTAAAAAATTAAATTAGAAAGTTTTGCCTCAGAAACAAATATATTAGGTGGGCTAATGATTCTAGATGGCCTTAAAGTTAAAATATAATTGTTTTGTTAGTACTTACTCATTTCTCTAACGTGCAAAATTAACCTTGCAACAAATCCTAGATACTCTTCTTTACTTTTAGCTTTTTGGAAAACATGATTCTCCATTTCAATACTATTTCTCGATGTATTCATTCCCGATTGCCGTATGGCTTCTTCACTGTAAAATTGGAAAATTTCGATAAACAATATTTATTATTAATAATTGGAAATCTTACATCTTTGCGACAACACTTTGTCGAAAAGTTGAAGTTCTCCAGGAATTCTCATCTGCCATGTTTACACTTTATACACCACTTTTTGAAATAATAAAGAATTTATAATTCACACATTCTCTTTAAACGACTGGAAGAAAATGGAAGATTGTTTTGATTATTTGATCTGTTGTGATGTCGAAATTTAAAGATTAAATTCTGCTTCTTTTTTAATGGAAGTATGTTTCAAAACGGTCACTTTGGCCTCGTACCATTCGGATAAGCAGTACAAATATAAAATTTTGTACATAAATATTTTGCTTTTTAATCATTCTAGTATAAGATATTTTATAAAAACAATTACTGACTAGATTTAAATCGTTAAACACTTTGATTTTATTTCCACCTAGGCATATTTCTAATTTCAAATTATACAATACTCTGTGGACTAATTAAATAAATTGTTGTACAGGGTTATTTACTATAAATTACCCACCCCTTATTATCGTTATTATTGGATATAGAAAAAAAGTTTCAAATAAAAGTTGTGTGGTTGTAACTGTTTTTTGTTAAAATTCTATCAAATGTACAGTACCGTGCAGATTTCAGAGAATACAAAAAAATAATATATTTTTTTAAACTTAATGTCTAATCTGGATATTAAAGGATCTACAGCCACCTGAAAATCACATTTTTTGGAAATTGGAAATCCCATCTGATTTTTAATCAACCTGTATACAATATTTTTTAGTGCCACAGTATAGAATTTGAAAAGTTAGGATAGAGACATGTAAGCCGTTTTTCTCGATTTTCAACCGTTTGTCTACTACACCTACTTTAACTAAAAAAATGTGATTTTTCAGGTGGCTGTAGATCCTTTATTATCCAGATTAGACATCAAGTGTGATGCATCGTTGAAATCAGCTCATCGAGAGGATTATAAAAATGTAAAAATATACAGGGTATCCCATTTAAAAAAAATATTATTTTTTGTATCCCCTGAAATCTGCACGCTACTGTACATTTGACAGCACTTTATCAAAAAACAGTTATAACCATACAACTTTTATTTTAAACTTTTTTTTCTATAGGCAATAATAACGATAATAAGGGGTGGGTAATTTATAACGAATAACCCTGTACCTAGCGTAAATATATTTTATTTAATTTTCCTTTTTCGTAATTTTTTACTTATTTTACATTCACACAGTCTAGGCCAGTAGATATAGACAATCAATTAACATTAATTCCAAAAGTTTTGAAACTTCTATGGTATATTAGTGCATTAATGAAAACAAACTATAAAATTTTGCAGAAGTCGGCGATGAACTTTATTTTTTTATTTTTACACCGAAAATTGCAAAAGTTCTGCAAACTAGGAATATCGCTAGTAATAATGTTTTACAACATGCATTAAGTTTGCAACCTTTCAACAGCTACGGAACCTTGTTTTTTTCTCATTTGTATAAATTTTTTATTGTAATTTGTTTAAAAAAAGATATAAGCGAAAAGCCGAAAAAAGTGACCTTCTTCGTGCCCCCCTGCAGCCCTCGCACCTCCTACGCTCCGGTTAAGGTTCGCTCACGTACTTTACACCCCCCTTTTAATCGTTCATTGACTGGACTATTATAACAACAACTATAATATTTTGAGAGAGATTTGAAACCGTCTTTTTTCAACGGAACATTTGCAAATAGTTTTAAGATTACTCATTTATTTGGGAATTTAGCTGAATAAATTAGTGCAACACAAAAAAAGGCGACAGTGGTCCAGTTAAATACTTGATTATCCATAGAGTACATTTCTTATACGCTGTACTGGTTGATTGTATTTTCACACACGTCTGCTTAGTCGCTGCCATGTTGCCAAGTTGCTTTTTTAGTAGAGTACAAATACGAAAATGTTTTTTTTAGTTTTACCTCCATTTCCGTATTACGGGCGAGGTTGCAAATTAATGAAAACATTGTACGTTAGGACATCTTCATTTGCAACCATTATTCAAAACTTTTGTAAAAGCTTCGAGGTTTATTTTAATAGAAAAAAACAATTTCATGAAAAAATATGTTTTCCGTTTGTCGCAAGAGGTTGCAAATTACAGCACTTCTCAAGAAAATTATTTTAGTTATTTTTTCAAATTTGCAGAACTTTTGGAATTTTCTTCGAAAAATTGGGATTTGATTTCGATAAAAGAAATCTTTCCGTATTGTTTGAATGGTTGCAAATTTAACAGAGGATGTAAAATGCTATTTTACAAAACTTCGAAAGTTTGCAGAACTTTTGAAATTTTTTTCGCGCTATTAATGCGAAAATGCATTAAATCGTGATTTTCAATATCTTCCGTTCAGAAAAAAAGGTTGCAAAATCAGACACAATATCATTTGAACTTACTCTTCATTCAACTGAAGTTTTAAAACTTTTGTATTTATTGTTAAATTTTGTAAAAATCATGTCTACTGGCCTAACGTACCCTGGCTTGAGAAAGTTTCTATCTAAAAGTCGTGCCTCATAATGATTGAAATGGTAAATTCTCCATTAATATCATTAAGTTTTCAATATTTTTATACTTTTTTTGAGTTATAAAATTTTAATTAGATACCTAATGTCGCACATGTCCAAAGACATAATATGAACATTACATCGCGTTCATTAAATTTAACACTTTTGTATTCCTTAACACTAGAGAAACAAATTATTTACTTCATATTTTGATAGAGCATCAAAAAGTAAGCTTAGGGTTTGATGTGCCCCCTTGTACCTATTCGGGAACACCTTCAAAATGGGGTCCAAAATATGAAAATTTTGAAGTTTAAAATGACAATTGAATTTAAATTACACACAGTGAATAACGATTTTGGTAAAAGTGAGTAGACTGTGGCTGTGTTGATTAGAATAAGAACTGCCAGCTAAAATTTTATTAATACTTTCATTACAATGTGTTCAGTCTATGGCAATGCTAGAAGAGCATTCTCAACTGGTTTTTATCTGACCACGTTGACACTACATGTGATAGAACTTTATTTTTAACTTGTTAACTAATAAACTTCTACACTTAAAAAAGGTCGGTCATTTCGTCGTCAAGAAACAGAGCGTATTTTTTTATTGCACAAATGAATTATCTGCTGTCCTTTTCATTTAAGGTACTTTTTAGACGGTCAGATCAGTTCTCCGTTCAGTCCAACTGTCAGTTAATTGTATGTGTAAATACAGTTTTCATTAGTTTTTCGTATTTACACATACACATAACTGACAGTTCGACTGAAACTGAACGGAGAACTGATCTGACCGCCTAAATGTACCTTTATGATGGTGATATTTCTGAAGGAAAGCATGATTTGACAATGGGCTTATATGATCTGTGATTGAGTATTGAGAGAATGATTACTGTATTGATATTTTTTTAACCAGAATATTTAATTTTGCACATATAAGTAGAGAATAGATACGTGATATTCTGAGACAAATTTTAGTTTATTTCAGAACTTGTGTTGCCAAATTGCTTGTAGCAGGACCAGATTGTCCATATTACACATGCTAGCTGCAATTCACTTTAAATCTTTTTTTCTCCACGGCCACTACTGAATGTAGTTATTCTGAAACCACTTATAATAACAGAAAAGAAACATTCTCGCTCTTAAGATTGAAAGAAAATTCTGAAACATTTGTCCCTTATGTATTTTATACTTATTTCATTCTTACTCTAGTGTCAGAATGTTCATTCCGTAATTGTTTAAAAAAATAAGGTTTGCCATGAATGTCAAATTAACTGTCAGTATTAGTTGACGTGGTGTTACTATTGGTTTGTAAAAACTTTTAATATTTATTAAAAAGGAGTAGAAAATCAAACGATTCAGATGTAGCATTTGACAATACTCCTCCAGAAATAAAAAATATGCCACTAACATAACTCAAACTTTGCTGCCGCAAAAATCCAATATAAAAATACTACGATGTTGAGAGATTGAGGTTTCATTTTACTATGTTCAATTCCTACTTTTTGTGACCGTGGAGAAAGTACAGTCTGTTACTCTGTTGGAATGAAAATTCGACACTCGTGGTTCCTCACACTCGCGTTCGGAATATACTATTCTGAAATTGATATCTATAAAATTGGAATTCCTTGATATTTTTTTTTGTCTAAAACTGTCTTTTCCAGACAACCTGACACCTCTCAGCAGGTAACTGTAGTGTTTTGAGAGTTAGTGATCTTTTATCGTTCCTAACATGGTCGATTCCCGTCAACCTTACCAATTAAGTTGTTCTGAACAATGTTTTTGCTTACTTTCTTTGTCACAAGGAAGAAACTTTGCAATATACTTCTCATAAGGATGTTTGGATAATTAATAAAAATACATCTTAATTTTACACTATTTATTTTTTCACTGTGCTTAGAGAGTGATTACATATGAAATCAATTTAATACAACTATATATTTTTAACTTTATTATAAAGAGCGCTAAATTAATTTTTTAAAAAATTATAGAAATAAAAAGGGTTTTCTAATTTTTATAATTAATAATTTCTTGAACTCGAACAAATTTATTACCACCGCTGACCCATAAAGCAACTATGTTTTCTTCAAAAATAGTTTATTGTGTACATTATTTGGCTTTTTTGCTTGAATATGCATGTCTTCAATTATTATTAATGAAAGGTGGACGTTACTGTTTATCACGACAAATACTATATAAGTATATATAAAGCTGTCTTCCAATTCTATTTTAGATTGCACAAATAGTAATAAATAATTTTTATGTTTATTTATAACTGTGCTGGAGTTTTATCCAATTTTTCAGGCAACATACCACCTTAGTGCAACCCAGTGCCGGTCCTAGACATTTTTCTAGTGGATGCGAACAATGAAGAATATCACCAACTTTTGATTTTTACCCTACAATAGACTATTAAAAATACAAAAATGCCGTAAATTTTTTTTTTGATACGTCTGATAGTTTCCGAGATATTTAATTTTTTAGCTAGGCGTGCGACGACGCGAAGTCATCGGCTGCTGTGACGTCACTTTACAACGGTCGGTCAATGCGTGCTCAGCTCCCGACCTGTGCAAAATTTACCCGAATCGATCCCCCTTCTTTTTTGAGGATACTGAACACGAAAGCGGTATCAGAATATCTCTTTTCGCCAGCCGAACCCCTAAAACGGCCAAAAACTACCCCCTAATGTGGTTAAACGCGCAGCACATCATTTCACTGTAAAAAACGTCTTTCCCCTCTTTTTCGAGGATGCTGAGCACGGTGGTGGTGTTGAAAATTACTTCAGACCCTCACCAACTCCTCCACCGGCCAAAACTCACCCCCGACAGTTATGTTTTTTTTTCTTTAACAGCGGAAAAACGCCTGTTTCCCCGTTTTCGAGGATGCTGAACACGATGGTGGTGTTGAAGATTACTTCCGACCCTCGCCAACCCTTCCAAAAGACCAAACCCACCCCCGAAGCCGCTGATATAAAGTAAAATTCACCCCTTTAGGGGATGAGTTTTGGTCAGGGGAGGGTTGGTGAGGGTCGGAAGTAATCTTCAACAACACCACCGTGCTCAGCATCCTCGAAAACGGGGGAAAGACGTTTTTTTTACAGGGAAATGATGTGCTGCCCTTTTAACCCCTTTAGGGGATAGTTTTTGGCCGTTTAGGGGTTGGCCTGGCCTAAGGAAAAATTCTGATACCGCTATCGTGTTCAGCATCCACGAAAAAGAGGAGGGGAGGTACACTAGATCCAGGTAAATTTTGGTCCATGTTCTTCCGACTCATACAAGTTATCAGATCGTCCTTTTTCAAAACCGGCATCCATATCTAATACTAACACTAGTGCAATACTGGTTCACATAAAAACTTAAGTTAAAAAGGTTATTGTGGTCGAACATAGAGAACATCCGATAGCAAAGCAATGAATGAGTGTACGGTGAAAACGTTGCGTTGTAAAATGACGTCACGCGAGCATAGCGCGCTCACACGAAATATTTGAATAGGACGGTAACTAACATTGTCGTAAATTTAACACTACTTGCCTGATTTTAATGAAACAAAAACAGGCGTATTTCTAAATATTTAGGCTACACGGTTAGGAAGTTTCAAGTCATTTAATAGACCCAGTGATATTCTTCATTCACTGGCGCCCCTCATACCAGTGGCTTAGTTTGAGGGGGCTTAATACCGGGGGGTCAGGGAGAATTTTTAAAATTTGAGTAGTCTAAAACGCTGTTTTGGGCTACTTTTTATTACATTACATTTAGAAAAAAAATTTCAATCTGTGGCGCCCCCTGACCGCGGCGCCCGCAACCCACGCGTACGCCTTAAACCGGCCCTGGTGCAACCATTAATCTCACAATGACCGTTCGTTGGTGTTTGATAAATCTAAATAAATTACACAATATATTCAAAAATTAAAATAATGAAACTTCCAAACTTTCGGGCATAAAATACCCTAAACACATTAAAAAAAAGAACAAAATTTTGTTACTTCTTTAACCAAAATTCAACTTGACCAAATCCAAAATAGGGCTTAAGATCCAATTTATTACGCATAACTTCAAGTGAATCTTTATCAATTGAAAATGTATATACATGTCCGGTTTTTCTTCTTCCTTCTTCGCATTTTATAACTTTCCATTTTTCTGTCAAAAGGCCATGATTCATTTTTTTCAGCCTTGTTAAAACTGTTTCTTCCGAAAGTTTTGTACCTTTAACATCGTCCGGAATTAATGCTGTGTAAATGTGAAGTTTAAGTCCTTCTTTTTCTGTTACTGTTTTGAGTTGTACACCATCCCAAGGTCTGAGCTTTTCTACATTTTTCAAGAGCCAATTACAACTTTCTTTATCTGCACATTTGAGTAGCAGCATTCCATTTTTGTAAATACAATTTTGAAATCTGACTTGAGGACCATTATCGGGAATGTCTTCGATAGCTTTCATTATGGCACGTTGTAATATATGTAAGTGTTCATTATCTAATATAGTTTCTGGATAATGCACATCCACAATTCCTATATCTAAACTACCATTGTTCTTTGACGATTGATTTTTTGAAGAAGCAATTGACTTTTCTTTACTAGGTACAATTTTCTTTTGTGGCGGTTCATCCTTTCGAGATCCGGTATTTGGAGATAAAGATCTCTTTTGGTTTGGTCTTGTTGGAGATAAAGATCTCTTTTGGTTTGGTCTTGTTGGAGATAAATATCTCTTTTGGTTTGGTCTTGTTGGAGTACTTCTAGCAAAATCAGGTAATTTCTGCGATGGTTCAACTTTTCGAGAACTGGTAACTGTTGCTGGCTTCTTCTCAGAAAGAGGTGTTTTAACTTTGGTGTAAACAGGAGATGTATTTTTCTGCGGAGGATTCCTAGTTGACTGGAATGTAGTTTTAGCCAATTCCTTTTGTCTCTTTCTTCTCTCTTCCTCTAAAAAGTTTAAAGCATCTTCATAAGAGAGTCCTCTTTCATTCACAAGATACTTTAGCTTTTTTCTGGCAGCACCAGATAATTTTCTCTTTCTTTGTATAAAATCCAAATTTGTAGTACGTTGGGGACTGCGACTTTCTATAGAATAAGGCGTTTGAAAAATCGGTGTTCTTTGATTATGTGGAGGCGGTGAATAGTTGGCATTTCTTGCAACTTCAACAGGACTTATGTCTTTCCTAGAATGTCGTCTATCATCAGATCTGCGTCCTTGAAAGGTAGAGCCTAGTACATATCTTTCATTTGATTTGCGATATTCTCCTCTATTGTCTGTGTAGTATCTTTCTTCCCTCCCATTTCGTTCAAATCCAGTTGTTGAAGAATATAGGGGTTCGCTTGCAATCTGATTATTTCTATCATTACTTCTATATTCCCTCTCATTACTCTCGTTTCGAGACCAATGTGGAGTCTCGTTGGATGAACGCGCTGTTACGCCATTATCTCTAAAGTAGTTTTGGCGATCGCGATCATGAGAATGTGTTTTCTCTTCAAGGGATCTACTGTGTCCTGAAAAATGAGATGCAAGATCAGAGATTTGGAAATCATCTCTAGAATAGTACTGTCGCCTATCCTGTCTGCCATCTGGGGTTCTACCTCGATCTGATTGAATTCTCGCGCTGTTAGATAGGTAGTCCTGCCTATCTTCATACATTGGTCGTTCTGGAGCCCTGTCATAACTGGAGTGTCGGGCTTTGAAATCCGCCCAGATATCTTCATCCCCACGAACAAAAGAATTACTCTGGTCTGGTACTGGTATATGTAGCTAAATCAAGTTAAACGTATTAGGGACAAGATTTACATGTAATAAAGTGTAACGTTTCATTTAAATCAAAACGTTTTCTTTAATATAATGAGTATATAACGATATTTAAAAACATGTCACTACTTTAACTTCCTTTATTTAAATGGAAGGAACATTGCTTTTACGGTTTCTGGAAAAACAATTGTTTCTTTCCTGCAAAGCTTTCGAGTAACCATAAAGTAAATAAAAAGTGGGATCAAATTATGAATTGTTCTGTCCATTTTCCTGGGTTTCCTGCCTGTAATGGCTATCCATTTGCCTTAAGATTTTTTTTTATGAAATAACAGCTTTATTTATTAAAACTGCTTTTCCCAAATTTTACAAGATGTATTTAAGAGAAACCATTATTTATGGAAAACAGCCAAGTTTTACAACCATTTAAATCAGAAAATTGCAAGTCATAATTATGATTATGGTTTAAACAAGTAAACCAACAACAGTTTTTATTACCATTTTAGATCCAAGGAAAATTAGATTTTGATCTCATAAATTGTAGTATAACGTTGCAACGTACAAACAATCCTTGTCCAATACTAGTTGGTTGTGAATACCAGTGCCAAATAAACATATACACACACACTTGTCCAATACTGCCTTATATCAATCCCTGTTGCTGGCGCTATTTATGTGTAATGTACTTTTACATTTACGCAAGTAAAGACCTAACTCTTTAGCGAATACAAATTTAGTTTGTTGATGCTTGCTCTGAAGAATTGGGTATTCGAGAACTGGACAAACATTCGGAATAAGAGAATTCCAAACTCTAGATATTCAATGGTGAGCTGAGTAAGAGCTTGAGTTATTGAAGGAAGATAGGTCAGCTGTAATCTTTACCAACGAAAGTCTTGTAGCTCGTCATGGATTAATAGATTAAGTATTTGTATATTATTTCAGTAGTTTGTTTGTTGAAATTAAATAGAGCTATAGGTCTGCTGTTAAAACTTGTTTTTGGCCTTTTTTTAAATACTGGTCGAGTGCAAGCTTGTTTCCATCTATTTTGCCAAATGCTTACTGGTTCCCTTCAAGGTAGTAAGACAAAGAAACGAACTAGCAGTGAAATGTATTAACAGTGCGGTTAAATATGATCTTTGTGTCAACAGATGCTTGCCTATTTTCATGTGTAGTTGTATTAATCCAGGTATATATGATTTTAAGAATGCCAAAAATATAGAAAAGTTTAAAATTGAGTAGGTCATTCCAGTCTCTACTGTTTGGCCATTTTTCATATATACGCAGCATCATATACTAGATTTAGTACACTGTCTGGTTAGAGACTTACTGGTTTTATTACCAAACAACTAAAAGTAGCAAAGTTCCACACCAGATCTTCTTTTACGTTCTTGCCAGTGTGTTTACTTTACATTTTACAGTCCCGTAGCACTTTTATTCGAGGAGAAATTTAACCTTTGATATGCATCTGCACTAGATTGGTTTTAGCCCACCAAATAAAGATTAATGATATGCAGTACACATTCTGATCTCTAGGTTTGAAAAATTAGAAGTATTGTTTTAATTTTTTTTTTATTTATTTACTGCTTATTTAGAATGTACTTGAATTAGTTAATCCAAAGTATGTGGCGTGAGTCAGGTACTGTCGATTGACAGCTCTCTGGATTCATCTATTGAAATCTTCGGGCCATTTTCTTTTAAGTCTTCTGTCTTCAAGTGGTGGGTTGAAGAGTATTAAAATGCATACAAACTTTGCACATATTTTTAATACCAGTAATTCAAGAAAAGAATGCTAATAAGGTAAACTGACCAACCATTGACATCCATCTCTAGGTTTGAATGTTCTCTACTCCTGCTTCAAGTTACATATTCATACCACACGTTTCCTCTGTTAACATTTATCAGAAGCGCCTTGCTTCTGAATACTCCCAGAAAACAAGTATTAAAAAATTACATATTTTGAGCACTCAGTGGTTGTACAGCATCATTTGTCAGTATAGTTAAACATTGAAAATTATTAGCTGTAATTCAAGAAAATAACGCTGGTAAGGAAAACTGACGAATTTTTGACTCCTCACCAACCATAGGCTCGCCTTTATTAAGTTTATTTTAAGAATCAATTTCTTTCAGTCCATTCTAAAAATTTTTTGACCACTTCAGGGTTTAATTTGAGGCATAATTTTTCCTTCATGTCAGTAATTGTGTGACGTTTTCCTACAAGTATAAAGCAAATGCCCTAGCACTCAAATCGCCTCAGGGCATCACCACATAAATATAATTAGTCGATTATGCTCCCTAAAAGCTTCCATTTCTGGGGACAGTCATAAGTTGCGCTCAATCATAGGGAGTCTTATTATTTAGTAAATTTGCAAGAAGCCAGCCGTGTATATTGGAATCTATAAACAAAATCCAATATATATCTGCATTCCTAGTGTACTGTATGTATGTATTTTATTTTTAAACCAGTTTTAAACAGGTACAAATTAATTTAAAATCCCAGAAGACAGAGGCATTTAGGAATGATTTGTACTACCCTGATTTACCTGATTCAGTTCATATTCTTGAAATGGTCTTTCCATTTAATTCAGAAAAGTTTCTCCTACTCAAAACTTTACATTTAAAGATAATTTGGAGGAAGTTTTTCTTATTTACCACATACTCAGGACATTGTGCAAACACTATATGGACATTTCAACAATGTCCAATGGTTTTTTAGTTGCTGTGCATGAATACATGTTCAGTAGCATGACTTTACTGAATCTATGTACTCTTATTTGATCTATCATTCACGCCGCGAATACCCGTGAAACTCCGTGAACGCAAGTGTGGATTGTTTTCACGCTCTTCGTTCTTGTTCGCGGCCTGCTCCCGTTCAAAGTCGGTATTTTGTACCCGCTTCAAAGGGTTCGCGCTGTTTGCTACCGTGAACCGCGAAAGGCTCTCCACACTCATGACAGTTTCTTGGCTCGCAGCCACAGCAACTTCCAGTTCGTCCATCTCCAGTGCGTGAACACGAATGAGACCTTGCGAACATGGAGGGTAAATTTTTCGCACTAGGTTCATGACGTGAATGTAGTGCTGCCTTATAACGAAAATATTAAGGATTGCGAAGTGAAAATCAAAATGAAATTTTCGATAATTATGTATAATCTTTCAAACATTAATCAGACAAAAAGCGTGTAATATTCTATTTGTCTAAATACGACATATTATTTATAATTTCATTTTTTAGTCACTTATACCAATACCCTACACTCTTTAATTATAAAAGGTCATAAAGTTTCAACTTCAATTAATTATAATAAGTTGAATTTATCGCCACGTTTATTTAGTTATATATTTGATCAACTTTAACATTTTCTGTGTATTAGTAGTAATGATTACAATAGTGGTCATCAAAAAAAAATTGGAGCAGGGACAAACTAGTGACATTAATCAGATGATGGAATTTAGACACCTGGTTTAAAACAAAGCATATACTTTTACTATAATTATGCAAACCCATTAAAATATCATTATATACCCTTTATAATTAATTTTGTCTTTTGGCTATATTGTGAGAAGTTGGTAAAATTATATTAACCCTCTACATATCATTCATAAACAATTATGATGGATGAATGCATAGGAAGTATATTTCAGTTTTTATCTTGTTATAAATGAGTCGTATAGAATCAAAAGTCTCTATTTACGAAAACCAAAAAAAATGAGTTAGCTCTTGGATATGATAGATCAGAGGTTTGTACACCAGCCAACAATATCATTCAGCTTCAAAACTCCTTGAAAAGTATAAAAAAATGTTGTAAAAAACTGAGTTGCAATCAAAACTGTGTATTTACAGAGATATTTGCAAACAAAACTCTGTATTTTCTATTCAACCAATGAACAGCGCACCTAAATGATCCCGTGATGAATCACCCGCTCAGATCAAGTGATAACAGGCGTATTAAGGAGTAATTTTATAATAGTTTTTGGCTTAACAGTATGGATATTCCAATAACACCGTGTGCTCATGGAAAAGGAAGAAAGCAGAAAGAAAAATGGAAGAATGTGGAATTGAAAAAAAATCATTTTTATAAACGTTATATTGACATATCAGTGTATTTTCATTTGTTTATTCATCATTAATGTTCAACAGCTCAATGTAATATATTTTTATGATCGTATAGGTACATTAGTTCCAAAACTCTGTATTTTCGCAAGTTTCAGTTTCAAAACTTTGTATTTTCAAACAATTTCATTAAATTAGAAAATAACTATCCATACTTCAACAAAAACCACTGTGGATTCCTATAGAGTATTCACATACGCATGGCATATAAAAAACCTGCTGTGAAACTACAGATATATAATGAACAGACAGTTTTTCACGGTTTTCTCAGAATGACATATGTGGCAAATACAGAGTTTTGATTTTATACGACTCAAATAATAAATGTTTTTTATATATAGATATTTTTTCTTTCATTTAAAAAATAATTCACGCAATAGAGGGTTAAAAAAGGTGTTTCCATAATATTTTTTGATAAAAATGAACAGTAAAAATTAAACAACTATTTTTATTGTTTAAATGCATTTTTTTATCAATTTACCTGTAACAGACTAGGGGGTTTTTCCATGTTCAGTGAATTAAAATCCCACGAGTCTCCTTCATTGGGCTCTAAAGCAAAAAAGAAATAGTTGTTTGTAGATTTAAATTAAAATAAACTTACTCAAGTCTTTTAGGGTTAGTAACAATTTAGCAGTTAAATCTAGATATTCTTCCCTATCACTCGCTCTTTCAAAAATATTGAATTCCATTTCTTCAATTATTTTTCTGGGTATATTCTTTTTGCCTTGCAGAACCACATTTTCCCTGAAAAGAAAGCATGTTTGAAGTTGAAGCTTGTTCTTATCAAATAATACCTACATTTTTTGAATAATGTGGTAACGAAAGCTGTGTGACTTCAAACTATACATATCTGCCATTATAGCACTATTCCTATATCAAATATAAAAAACTTTATACAGTTTGTACCAGCATTATCGTCCTACAATTTTTGACGATGAAAGTTGTCAAATAACAAAACAAAATGTTGCAGTGTTGCCAGGCTAACAAAGTCAAAAGTCGTCATCGATCAGTATGAAAAGTCGTCACTTTGTCGTCACAGCTTTTTTGAGATATTGGGGTCAGTATTAAATAAAATATTTTGTTTTTATGGAAGAAACCAAAATAAACTTTATTAAAGTAACACAAAGAATAAAAATTTAACAAACAAAGCTAAAAAATTGTTTTAATCAGATTTCACTGTCTGAATCTGATTTAATTTTTTCCTGGTTTGAATCATTATAATTATTCTTCATTCTTGAAGTGATGAAACACTTTCATCAGAATCAGAACTACTGCTATAAGCACCAGTTGTATCTTTTAACAAAATTTAAAAATTAGTTGCCCAATTTATTGGGCTAAGAAAACAACCTAGCCATTGTAGAAGTGGACGCCGAGCTAAAATATGTCGTAATATCACTCATTTCAGTATCGCCAGTGACCAAAGAATTCAGTGAATACACGCAAAAGTAAGCACACTCGTAAAACATATAAAATAAAATGCCGCTTAATTCAGTCCCTTGCATCGGGGAATTCCCAAAATTTGACGTACGTACATCAGGTACAATTCGTGGCGCGTTCAGATTATTCTCTTTGAGAAATCTTTCGGAACAATAATAATTATTATTAAGTATAACGTTATTTCTTCCTATGTATTGTATAAAACGATTAAAAATATTGATATGCTTCTATGAATATCGAAATTTTTTCACCTGTAAAAAGACGTCAAAAATATGGTTTTTATTGAAAATTGTCGTCCTTCTCTCATAGAGGTGAAAAGTCGTCATTTTGACGACTTGTCGTCCTTTCTGGCAACACTGGGCTTAAGTGACAGATTCTTTGGTGTCAGCACCACCGACATAACCTTAAACTAGACGGCTAATGCCATATGATAAAAATTGATCAATTACGAGGATGACTGGTGTCCATAATGCATGCGCATTGTGTTTGTCATATTCACCGACATAACTTTAAAGTCTATGTTCCGACATTGGCGTACCTTAGGGAAATTGATTGGGTCTAGAACGAAAATAAGTGGAACAATGAAAACAATTTAGGATTTAGGTTGGATATTGAATATTATTATTTGTGAGAACAGGATGTTTTTTATAAAATAGTATAGTATAGGTATAAATAGCTGTATCGTTCGAGTAAGACATATACTATCCTCAATTTATATCATTGAAATAACTTTCTGAAGCAAAATGATCTGAACATATTCTTGTTGACGAGTACGGAAGCGGTTCTAAAGGTCTTCCGATTGCTTTCAACCATTCATTACGTTGGTCCTCAGGTATTCTAAAATATCATTGTGAAGCAAATATACATTTGTTCGCGTAAAATAATTACTTTTTGGTATAATAAATGTGTGTGAATCATAGTTGTTGAATAGATGCATGGTATATAACAATTTTATTGTGTTTCTTATATTGACTTACCTATGAAACATAACACTTTTGGGATGGTTTGTTGAACGGTTCTTACACCAAAGTACAAAACACTTCATTTTTACAATAAATTCACTATTTCTCTATCGAATATCGGTCAAACGCCAAACAGAACAGTGGACGCCTATGAACAAAAAACTATATGTCTCGTCTCCTCGAATCGGCAAAGCTCGATAACCGAAACCCAGATGTTAGACGTACTGGTGTCCATTGCGCATTGCGCAGAGACGTTTCCGGAATGTTCCATTGGATGAGTTTCTTGTGTGGTGGGAATATGGATATTAGCCGTCTAGTTTAAGGTTATGTCGGTGGTCAGCACCCAAAAAACATTTATTTCTGTGTCCCAAGGGCAACCCGGGTGCCCACGCTGTTGCCAAACTTATCGTGTAACCTAATGCACGAAACATTTTATCAATAATTAATAAAATGTAACAGAACAATAATTTACAGGGTGAGGTCAGTTAAGATAAGGGTACGTCAGGTCAGCTATGCTCAGAAAACAAAAATACAAAGTAATTTTTCAAGTAAATATATTGTATTGGCATTTGGCAACACTGTGGGCACCCGAATTACCCATGGAACGTAGACTCTAGTTCCAAAAACGAATAACTTTGATCAGCGGCGTTGTAATTTGGAATCTAGTGATGGGCGATTCCGAATGCAAGAATCGGAAACTTTCCGATTGCCTTGCTACCGTGAAAATAGTAGGCGACTTTTCATACCACCTCTGTCCCAGCCCCAAAAATATCGTTAAAAAAAAAGTGTTTATACCATTTGAAAGCTTTTAATTTGCACCTTTCAAATATGTAGTTTTCGAAATTTGCACCCTTCTATTTTTTTTAATATACTTGTTTGAGAAATTTCAATTTCAAACGCTCATATCTTATTCGCTAAGGCGTATTTCAATATGGATTTCATACGAAAAATTTGCAATTTTAGTTTTCTAATTTGCACCGTCGTAAAATTTGCGAAAAAACAAAAAATTATTATAAAAGTATAAAAATTAGTTTTGGGCTGATGCACGTTCGAAAATGAGTAACTGCGCATGCGTTCACAAGAGTACGCTTTATAATTTAATCAATCCTTCCACATTCCAGTAGCACCCACACTTTGTAAAAAATCATCCTAGGGTATCGAATATGTATAAAGCGTACTCTTGTGAACGCATGCGCCGTTATTCATTTTCGAACGTGTATCAGCCCAAAACTAATTTTTATACTTTTATAATAATTTTTTATGTTTTTTCGCAAATTTTACGACGGTGCAAATTAGAAAACTAAAATTGCAAATTTTTCGTATAAAATCCATATTGAAATACGCTTTAGCGAGTAAGATATGATCGTTTGAATATTGAAATTTTTCAAACAAGTATATTAAAAAAATAGAAGGGTGCAAATTTCGAAAACTACATATTTGAAAGGTGCAAATTAAAAGCTTTCAAATGGTATAAACACTTTTTTTTTAACGATATTTTTGGGGCTGGGACAGAGGTGGTACTTTTCATACTGATCGATAACAACTTTTTTCTTTGTTACTCTGGCAACACTGCTCCAGTTACTCTTGTCAGTCTTGTCACAGGTAACGTAACACGTAACATAGTTATGGGGTTATGGTTAAAAATTTGAGTGTATCTGAATCAAAAAAGAGTATGGATTTACATGAAAATGAATTTAAATTCAGTTTTAAAGCTGTTGAAAATCAAATAAAGCGTGAAGAACAATTAGAAAACGACAAATATATGAATCGATTTGAAGAATACACTAAGAATGAAGTTGATGAAAATGAATTACATTTTGATTTTAAAATAGCACAAGATCAAATTAAATGCAAAGAAGAATTTGAAAATATTGATAAAACTATGCTTCAACTTAGAGAATGTATAAAGACTGACGTTGAAGATATTACACAAGGAAAAAATGAAAATATGTTGGACATTAACAGTTTTAAAATAAAATCTGAAGAAATATATATTAAGGAAGAAAATAATGAAAGCGGCAATGAACAAGAGTTACATATGGAAATAGATATCAAGGAAGAAAATAATGAAAGCGACAATGAACGAGAGTTACATCACAAATATCTAGTGGATGAGGATGCTTTTAAACAACCTTTATTAATTGTTACTGAAGAAAATAACTACAAAGTTAATTATATTCATATAGATAAATTTGACCATAAGTGCAGATTTTGTGAAAAATATTTTTCTACAAATAGTGGTCTTAAAAGACACTTAATAATTCACAAAAATTTTAAGTGCAACATTTGTGAAAAATTATTTACTAGGAAATGGCATTTAAAGGAACATTTATTGTTTCACTCAGGTGAAAAGAATTTTAAATGCAACATTTGCGAAAAATTATTTACTCACAAACGACAACTAAAAGTACATTTACTAATTCACTCAGGTGAAAAGAATTTTCAATGCAACATTTGTGAAAAATCATTTACTACGAAATGTCATTTAAAGAAACATTTATTGTTTCACTCAGGTGAAAAGAATTTTAGATGCAACATTTGTGAAAAATTATTTACTCACAAAGGACAACTAAAAGTACATTTATTAATTCACTCAGATGAAAAGAATTTTATATGCAACATTTGTGAAAAATCATTTACTACGAAATGGTCTTTAAAAAAACATTTAGTGATTCATTCTGGTGAAAAGAATTTCAAGTGTGACATTTGTGAAAAACAATTTACTTCGAAGAGCGACTTAAAGAGACATTTACTGATTCATTCGGGTGAAAAGAATTTTAAGTGCAACATTTGTGAAAAATCATTTACTCAGAAGAGCCATCTAAAGGAACATTTACAGATTCATTCAGCTGAAAAGAATTTTAAGTGCAACATTTGTGAAAAATCATATGGTCTTAAAAGTTCTCTTAAGAGACATTTATTAATTCATGCAAGTAAAAATAATTTCCAAGTGTAACATTTGTGGAAAATCATTTACTCTCAAAGGCGTTAAAATGCACATTTGACGATTCACACAGACGCAGACCTGGATCAGTGGGTAGACAGTATTACTCGTCCAAATGACAGCGGAGGAAGTATAATAGATTTAATTTTTTCAGATATCCTTGACTTAAAATGCAAGGTTCATCAAACACCCAAAATAACTGATCATTATATAGTTTGTGTTAACTTTAATAAAGAAAAAATAGACCTAGACGACAAAGTTTTAGTTACTCGTGGGAAAATAAATTTCTTTTTGCTTAATCAAAAACTCTCGTTGGTAGGTTGGAACTATGCATGCCGGGATATAAATGAAAAATATAAAAAAAAAATTTTCAGAAATAAAAGTTTTAGATGAAGTTGCACCAAAAAAAGAGGTGGTTATTAAAGTTAGGTTTCAGGAGCGGTGAAATGATAAAATAAGGGAAGCAATCAAACAAAGATATGCCAGTTATAAAGTCTATAAACAAAATAAAACCCGAGCTAACAGAGATGCATATAACAAAAATAGAAATGTAGCAGTAAAAATAATGGAACAGGAAAAAAATATATATTTTGAGCAAAAAATCGATCTTTGCAAAAACGATTCCAAAAAAATGTGGGACACTTTAAAACCTTTATTATCGGATAAAAAAAGTCATGCGCTTAAAAAAATTAAATTTGAAATGACGGAACTAACAGAAATAAGTGACAAATTAAACAGCTTCTACATTGATATGAACTTAATAATTTTGAGTTAATTACCTATAATGAACTGAGACAAATTGTTTTTGCTTTACCAAACAAAGGTAGTCCAGACGAAATAACAGCGGAGTTTCTTAAAAAAATATATCATAGCGTTGAACAACCACTCTTGAATTTGGTCAGTACTTCATTAGAAGTAGGTAAGCTCCCTTCAAGATTAAAAATTTCTACTGTAATTCCTATCCCTAAAGTTACGCATGTGAAAGAAGCTGGCGACTTAAGACCCATCAATATGTTAGTAACCATAGAAAAAGTAATTGAAAAAATAGTTTATCAGCAATTGACAAAATACACACAAGAAAATAACATTAATCTTACATCAATCTGGTTTTAGACAAGGTCATAGTTGTGAAACAGCAGTACAAAATGTGATATTTGATTGGAAAAAACAACACGATAGAGGCATTATCATAGGGGCAGCATTTTTAGACTTAAAACGCGCTTTTGAAACTATTGATAGAAACAAATTAATAAAAAAATTAAAAGGATATGGTATAAAGGGTGTAGCTTTGAGATGGTTGATTGACTATCTTCAGGACAGAAAACAGGTAATAAAAATAAATGGGAAAACGTCTTCTGAAATAATAAATGAAAACGGGGTGCCACAGGGTAGTACACTGGGACCACTTCTGTTCATACTTTACATTAATGACATCATAAAAGCAGTAAAACATTGTGAATTACATCTTTTGACTGATGACGTACTTGTATATTTTTGTTCTAAAGACCTAAGGGACCTTATACATATTATCCATAAAGAGTTACACAATATAGTTAAGTGGTGTAACGGTAACTCATTGAAACTGAATGCGTCAAAAAGTAAATTCATGTTAATAGGTAGTAAACGTAATTATGAAGATTTTAAAGATAACTATAAAATAACAATAGACGGTGCTGAGGTCGAAGTAATTGATACAATTAAATATTTGGGTATCATAATTGATAAACATCTGACATATAAAGATCATGCTATTTATATTATAAATAAAATTACTAAAAATATTAATCTCTTGTCCAGAGTGGCTCCATTTTTATCCAAATGGACAAAATGTACTGTGTTTAATACTTTAATACTTCCCCATTTTACGTTTGCTGCATCTATTTTGTACATGTGTAATAAAAATGAAATTGACAGGATGCAGAAGTTACAGAACAGAGCCATGAGAATTATTTTGCAAGTTCCAAGAGAGACTCATATCAAAACAATGTTATGTCAGTTGAATTGGCTCTCGGTATCACATTATTTGGAATATCGGACCCTAATACTTATTCATAAAATGAAGTTATCCATCATATTTGACATCTAAACTAACAATTAACACTGATGTACACAATTACAACACACGTACACGAACAGACATAAGAGTTACAACTAAAAATAAAAAAGTAACTGAAAAATCAATATTTCACAAAGGCATTATTACTTATAATGAACTGAATGATTCCTTAAAGACCTGCATTACTATTCATTCTTTCAAAAAACAACTAAAGGCTTTTTTATTATCTAAATGTCTAAATTAAGTTTTAATTTTAATGTATATGTTTATTTTAAGACACTTTTTAAAATTTTTAACAAAAAATGTTTGTATATTTCTATTTCTATATTTGTATTTGTATCTGTAAAAATAAATTGAATATTCCACACTCGTTAATATTTATTGTTAATAAATTGCTGGAAAAAAGACAAATAACAGTAAGAGTTAATAACGCAATTTCCAACGCGTTTTCAGCTTTTCAAGGGGTGCCTCAAGGATCCCCAATATCACCTCTTTTATACAACATTTTCTGTTACGATTTCTTACCGGTAGTGGCAAACCCTAACCTTTCTAATTATACACTTCAGTATGCTGATGACACAGCCCTTATTTCCCACAACTCCTGTCTAAATAGTACCATCGTATCATTACAAGATCAAATACAGGAAGCTGAAAATTGGTTTAACAGGTGGAGGCTAACTGTTAATCCATCAAAATGTCAATTCATTATTTTCAACCATTCCCTCTCCGTAAATTCACCTACATTAACTATTTCTAATCAGCTTATAAATCCTTCTTCTACTATAACTTACCTTGGACTATTTCTGGATTCGAAACTAAATTTTAACGAATGCACCCAAAAATTGAAGACTAAAGTGAAAGCTAGAGCAAAATTATTTAGATCTCTTACTTATAAGAATGAAGGCATAAATCTCTGGACAGCAACAAAAATTTATAAATCTATATGCAGACCAGCCTTGGAATACTGCTACACAGGATTTTTAAATTGTAGAAACAACGCTATAAAAATCTTCTAGTTGCTGAAACCTCCTCTCTAAGAATCTTGACAAAAATAAGATATCCAAATAACCCACTTCACCATCCATCAAATATATACCTTTATAATAAGACGAAGATTGAACCATTGCAGCTGAGAAAAGCCACACAACCAACAAATTCTTCAACTGTTTCTTATTCAACGACAAAGACACCCCAGAAATAGACTCAAACACCCAGAAGAAACTATTCAAGAAATTCTCACAAGTTTGGCCAATGAACAATAAAATAAGACTATTTAATATATTTAAAACGTTATATTAATTTTTTTTCTTTGTATAGTATAGTAGCAAAGTTTCAGTGACAATGTATTAATTGTATAGGCTGCAGGACTTCGGTCCATGGCCTTTTGGTTGTATAATTTTTTTTGATGACCAATAAAGTGCGTTTATTATTATTATTGAACTCTTTCATTTTCGACTTTTATGAATTGTATTGCATACAATAGATGTCCCTGCACCCCATGTCCCACTATATGTGATATTAGGGAGGTTTTAAGCCACAACTTGAGCGTCATACGTTATATCCCTTTATCCGCTATTAAAGTAAACACAGAACGTTAATAACGTATTTCGAAAATGAGTTTTTAAGCCATCCCACTCTTCCGTTATTTACGTGACAGATGCCAGAAACATTTATAACCTTATAAATGATAACCCTCACTTTGTGATAGTTTAAATAATCATTTACGATTTTTTTTTTATTTTAACTGCCTTAAATCGTTTTTAAATGAAGCCAGAATGAAACAAATACTACAAAAGATAGGTTAGGTAAAAGACTTGTTGTGACATCTCTTCAATGTCCATATCCTATGTTGCCGTAACACTTAATTTTATGAAATGTTTTCATTTCATATTTAAGAAAAAAAGTGGTAAGAATGGTGAAAACTATAGACTTACTCAAATCTTCTAAATTTCACATGTATTTATCATAAACTTTGGAGTTCACGATAAAACTTAAATATAAATGTTCTACATGCGGCACCATTGCGAAAACAATATCCGTTATTAAGGGAACCTTATTTCACCTCTAATAACGTAAAACAATATCAGTTAATAAAGTTTCCCTTATTTTAGCGCTATTGCGCATGCGATGTATAACGTTTAAAGTATATTGGTGTTGAAATAGGTGGCTTAAAACCTCCCTATTATTTTTTACTTCTGTGTTAACGGCATCGACTTCTGTGGACATTAGCCTCGTGTTCTGTGTAGGCTTTGTTACTGTTTCCCAGCGCCACTTTAGGAATAGCACTGTTAATTAGAACCCAACAGTGAATGGACGAGTGAGGAATCACACCTGGCAGATGAAAATCAATTTCTAAATTTTTAATTAATTAAAAATCAGAAAATGATTTCTGCCATCAGTGAGATTCGAACCCAAAACCCAGTGCTCTACCACTGAGCCACCCACTCCCCTAAGGGTGGTTTTAATAATGATGGATTTAGATTATGAACATATTTTCGAAAATGATCTAGACATATTGGAAATTATTATTATTTTTATTATAATAATTATTATTACATTTTTATGCACATAGTTAAATTCTAAAAAAATAAATTTTAATAAGTTTTTTTGTTTTTAATTTTTATCTCATTCAAGATCCGGTATTAGGGATATATACCTTGCAAATGGGTTGCCTAGCTACATCTTGGGCCTATTCCCTCAAACGGCTCAAAAACCACCACCAAAATGGCGGAATCGTGGATTCCGCATATTCCATCCGTAAAATATTCACTACCCCCCGTTTTCGAGGATGCTGAACACGATGGCGTTATCCAAAATTATTTTTAACTTGATCTCACCCCTCAAACGGCCAAAAACAACCCCCAAAATGGGGGAATCGTGGATTCCTCGTCTTCCACCGGCAAAATGTATCTCTGCCCGCCGTTTTGAACAAGACGGCGGTATTTAAAATTATTTTCCCCCAAACGGCCAAAAATTAAATTTTTTTTTAATGTAAATAAGAAAAACCGCGTCATCTCCCGTTTTTAAGAAGGTTAAGCACAATGGTGATGTTTGATCTGTACACCGACTTAGCCACATTCCCCAAACAGGCAACAACCACCCTCTACAAGGCAGTGGCGGATCTAGGGAGTTTTTCATGGGGGGGGAGGGGCATCAGTTAATGGAAATTTGTAACCAAAGTGATTCAGTGATAAAAATTTGGGATGTTTGAGTCTTTGAGAAAATATTCAATACAACGAATAATTTTGGTTTGTATAACATGTGTTTTCTTCTTGTTGAAAACCAATCAAAAGGTTTACTTGCATATCCAGACTCTAGTTGTTGAACCAATATCAACTATTCAGAACTTTAGGGGGGGCCATGGCCCTCCCCCCTCAGATCCGCCGGTGCTACAGGGCGAAAAAAATTTCTTGAGCGAAAATTTTTCACCCTGTATACCATCTATAGATGGTGATTTTTGGCCGAAAATAATTTTAAATACCGCCGTCGAGTTCGGCATCCTCGAAAACGGGGGGGAAGACATATTTTGCGGGTGGAAGACGCGGAATTAGCGATTCTCCCATTTTGATGGTGGTTTTTGGCCGTTTGAGGGGTGGGGTCAAGTCAAAAATAATTTTGGATAACGTCCTCGTGTTCAGCATCCTCGAAAACGGGGGGAGAGGTGGTTTGGTTGCTGCTTAAAATATTTGTATATTTTTCCGACTCACAGAATGCATTATTACTCGTGCGGGAGAAAGTATTTTGCTGTCTGCCAAGTCAAAGCAACCGGCAGATCCTTAGACACAGAACACCTTATCTATTATCTATACAGAAGCGAAAGTCCGCCTTCCCGCCCAAACTTTTTCTGAGAGCGTTTGGGCACAGAACACCTTATCTATACAGAAGCAAAAATAAACCTCGACACTTTGATCTTCTCTGCTAAGTAGTACCATTGTATTGAGACGAGCACAACTTTGAAGCGACACCACCGGTATTAATTTGAACCTTCACGAAAAGCATAATTTTGTTTGTTTACCTGCAAGTCGAACGTGTGTTTTGATTTTGTGCTTCCTGTATTTTGCTGTTATTTGTTAGTTAAATGTTAAAAATGCCCAATAAAAATAATACAAACTATTACCTCTAGGAAATCTAAAAATCCGGAATTACACTTTCATTATGATCCACCCAAGAAGCAACAAAAAAGGTGTCATCGAGGAAGTTGAACGTCGTAAATTCCGGAAAAAGTGTAATCAATTTTAAATCTGAAGATTATATTACAAAATCAGGTAAGATAAAGATTAGCATTTCTGAGATTATTTCTTGATTACTACTGAAATGTTTTTAGGAATTATTTCAAACAAAATAGCACCCAAGTAGTGCGAAAAGTGTGTGCCAGTAAGCCCAGTAAGCCACTTGATGTTAAAACCATTAAATATGCAAGGAATGATGGTTAGTTAGAAGACAGCAAAGTGTTGCCTATAAACTAAGTAAACTTGTCCTTACAAACTGTCGAAACTGTGTACAGCTGTACTTTTATATATGTAAACTTAAAATCTAATTAGGTGTGCACATCATTGCTGATATTTCAACTTATCATTTTTCTAAAGGTAATATTCAGTAAAATAAAACCTTTGTCATCATAATTTTAAAAATACCATTATTATGTTCCCCTCTTGTACAACACCTGTTTTCAATAATTATACAGTTACAATTAGTAATGAATTATTATAATAAAATGTTAAATACTACTTAAACTGAATAATTCAGTTAGCTTTGAACTTATGTTAAAATAAAGGATTAAAAAATATACATTTTGTGTTTATTTTGAAAAAAACAAAGTAGATAAACGAAACAAAAAGTTTTGCAACAGATACATTTGATGGCCTATGAAGTGTTTTAAGCCAAGAAAATTTCTTTATTTTTTAATTTTAATTTGATATTGATTTAAAAAAATAATTTTGAAACAAGGAATAGGATATATTTTACCATACATCAATCAAAACTAGGTTCTTAGAAATCATTTTTTATTTAAATCACTTTTACAATTACAATTATTATCCTGAAAAAATTGAAATAAAATTTGTCAGCAGATAACTGTTGTATGTTTCTTTGGCATATGATTTAGCTCCCTTCCAATATCATTCTATATTAGTAGAGGTGAAGATGATAATACCTCTAGGCTATATTCATCCTGAAACACAAAAAAAGCACACAGAAACAGAAGTAAACAATAAATTTCTGAAAAACGTAAGATATGCTAAATAAATAACCTCAATTTTAGAATAACGACACAAAAAACAGGTTCAATTGAGTCTAAATACTTACATGTACAGGTATATTATGGTAATTTCCAAATCAAAAACCTCAAACAATCACAAAAAGTCTTAAAATACTACAAATAAACCATTCACTCAGTATAACTTAATGCACTATTTACCAAAAATTACGCGTTTCGTGTGAACAGCTGATCAACGTGTGGCGCCGCCATCGGTAATTATTTGTCTCAATAGTTCCCGGAGATTTGTTTTCTATTTTAAATGAAAATTATGTTGACGGACAAATTTCAATCAATATAAGGTGTTCTGTGGTTAGGTTGGCACTGTTGACAGCTCTGGATTCCTAATAAGAACAAAAGAAAGGCACATTTAACTTTCGTAATATTTTTTGTACAAGAGGATTCGTACAACAATAAAACACACTAGCAACTTTATTATTAGATGAACACGAAAACAGTTTTATAAGTAGCGAATAAATTCCTAAAATAAAAAACTCAGAAGGATTTCGAATTATCGATTTTATAATAAGCAAATGAAGAGGCCACCATTTTGTTTCATGATTATTCCAACATATAAACAATTGTTATTGGTTACAGATTTTTAGTAAAATGGGATCTCACAAAAAAAACATAGTTTCGCAAGTTCAAAATCAAATAAAAATTGAATCTGAATGGAAGGATGAGACAACCAGTACAAATCTAGAGAAGTATTTTAAGATAGGAGAGAAATCTGATATTTCAAAATATTCTTATACAGTTCAATATACAGATATTAATACAAAATTATTCAGTGATAAAAGCTTTAAGATTGAAGAACAAGAAATACATATTAAGGCTGAAAGTGAACAATGCTTAGAAGAAGTTGATAAGACCATTAAACAACTAGAGGGGAAGTATCTCGAGATAGAAGAGAAATCTGATAGTACAAAAGATTCTTATACAGTTCAATCTACAGATATTAATACAAAATTATTCAGTGATAACAGTTTTAAGATTGAAAAAGAAGAAATACATATTAAGGATGAAAGTGAACAATGCTTAAAAGAAGTTGATAAGACCATTAAACAACTAGAGGGGAAGTATCTCAAGATAGAAGAGGAATCTGATATTACAAAAGATTCTTATACAGTTCAATATACAGATATTGAGACAAAATTATTCAGTGATAACAGTTTTAAGATTGAAGAAGAAGAAATACATAGTAAGGATGAAAGTGAACAATGGTTGAAAGAAATTGATAATAACAGCAAGAATTTTGAAGAGGGTGGTTGCCAACAATGTTTTACTAATGATGACAAATACAAGTGCGATATATGTAAACATACATTTTCTCAAGAAGTCAATTTTGAAACGCCTTTATTAGTTCACACAATTGAAAAAAATTCTGTGTGCGTCAATCTAAATCAATATTTACCGATTCACTCTAATATAAAGTGCAATGTTTGTGAAAAACCATTTACTCAGACCTCACATCTGAAAAGACATTTACTAATGCATTCTAGTGATAAGAATTTTAAATGCAACATTTGTGAAAAATTATTTATTCACAAAGACATTCTAAATAGACATTTACTGAGCCATTCAGGTGAAACGAATTTTATGTGCGACATTTGTAAAAGAACATTTACTCGGAATTCATCTCTGAAAAGGCATTTACTAATTCATTCAGGTAAAAAGAATTTTAAATGCGACGTTTGTACAAAATCATTTACTCAGAGACAACATCTGGAAAGACATTTACTAATTCACTCGGGTGAAAAGAATTTTAAATGCGACGTTTGTAAGAAATCATTTACTCAGGGGCAACATCTGAAACAACATTTACAAATTCATTCAGCTGAAAAGAATTTTAAATGCGACGTCTGTAAAAAATTATTTACTCGGAAGTCAAATATGAAAAAACATTTTTTACTAATTCATTCTGGTGATAAGAATTTTAAGTGCAATGTTTGTGAAAAATCTTTTACTCGGAAAAGAGATTTAAATAAACATTTATTGATTCATTCAGGTGTAAAAATTTTAAATGCGACGTTGTAAAAAATCGTTTACTCAGAAGTCATATCTGAAAATCAAATCTGAGAGGACATTTACTAATTGATTCAGGTGAAGTCACATCTAAAAGAACATTTTCTAATTCATTAAAGAATTTCTAGTAAACGAAAAATATTCGATTAGAATGAATGGTGTTTGTTTATTATCACTTTCAATTAATTAACGAGTTCCTCAAGGCAAGTTTGTCAATTTTTATTTAAAATATTTAAGAAATTGTAACAAAAAACCAATTAAATTTTATTTTTCTGCGATTTTGTTTTATTTTATAAAATAAAATTTATATTCATTAAAAATAGTTAAAATGTTTGCACACTTACCTCATTTTATAAAAGCTGAAATTTTCTTAGGGGATACTTCCAATACAGGTAGGAACGATGGGTTAACATGAACTTTGGTTCATGGTGGCTTTGGCAGGTAGCAAAGGTGTATAAATACCGACTTAAATGATCTCGCACGGAAATTCGCCGTCGGTTAAAATCTTTGATACTCGGGGATATTATCCAAATATCGATGCTGATAAAAAGTCTCGAGTACTTTTGATCGCAATCATGCAGAAGAGTGAAAATGAGCCTATACACGAATTCTCATACCATCCCCTTGTAATAATCCATTATATGTCTTATCTATCTAATATATAAATATGTAATCTACATAAAATATTCATAAATATCATCTATACAGGGTGTCCCAAGATTTTTTTTATTTAAAATACCGCAATTATCATGTCCAAATTTACTTCTGATTGGCCTATTTTTACTTTTAACTAGTTTTTTGTAAGCTAAAGAAAACAGTTAGCGTTGGAATTCTACCTTAATCGGTTTTTAAATATCTATTACCGTTTTAAAACAATTTGTAGTGTGAATCCAAAGTAAAAATGCCATTTCTATTCACACCGAATGAATATGTAGATATGTTGCTAATCTATGGTGAATGTAGGAAAAATTCTCGAAATGCTAAGGCCTTATACCAGGAGCGTTTTCCCGAAAGAAGAACACCTTCGCATATGACTTTTGCAATGGTTGAAGAGAAGATGCGACAAGGTTCATTTCCAAACTCAAAACATAGTCATCATGACAAACCAATACAGTCCGAACAGAATATGGGGAATGTTTTAGCATATGTAGCAGTCAATCCCCATGTGTCCATCCGAAGTATTGCTGAAGAAATTGGTGTTTCTTCAAGTTCAGTGCACAGAATTTTGAAAACCCACAATTACCATCCATTTAAATTGCATTTGACTCATGAATTGCGACCCACCGATCCGGATAGGAGATTAACCTTTATACTTTATAGCCATCATGCAAGACACTCCCAATTTGTTGAGTAAAATTTTGTGGATGAAGCGCGTTTCCATAATAATGGCGTCGTAAATCGCCATAACTCTCAGTATTGGTCAGTGGAAAATCCGCGGTGGGTAAGGGAAACTTGCTTTCAAACCAGGTGGGGAGTTAATGTTTGGTGTGGTTTATTCAATGGTCGGTTAATAGGCCCATATTTCTTTGAAGGCTATTTAAATGGTCAGAGATATTTGAATATTCTAGAAAATGAGCTACCTGCGTTACTGGATGATATTCCTTTGAATGAAAGAAGAGACATGATATGACAGCAAGATGGCAAGATGGCGCACCTCCACATAATAACGGTATTGTAGCAAATTATCTTAATGCCAGATTTCCAAACAAATGGATTGGAACTCATGGGCCCTTTCGATGGCCTCCACGATCGCCGGATATGACACCACTAGATTTTTTTTGTATGGGGATATTTGAAAGATCTGGTTTATAATGAACAACCTGTAGACGTGAACGATTTAAAAATTAAAATTATATTAATTTGATTCCCCCTTTCCATTGCGATGACGTCACAGATTCTCTGTATACCTCAGATGAAATTACTGTAGGTCCCAAAAAGATTACCCAATTTTCAAAAAAATCTATTCGTTAGTTCCTGAGTTATAGCCTGTAAAAAAAATTAAGTCAGCACCATAATGAAAACTTTTTTGTTATTTATTTTATAAAAAAAAGTTATTCTTGATAAAAAGTTCTGTATCGCATTAAACCCAAAATGAAATAATCAGACATCAATTTTTTGGTTTGTAAAAAAATATGAATTTTGCTCAAGAATAAAGTACCTTTATTTGTGACAATATCGAAAATTGTTATAAAGAAAATGTGTTTAGATTAAAAAATAACGTCAAATATGCAACAATATTTATTTATTTAGTTCCGTGCGGGGTCCTGTCAAATAAAGCGTAATTTTCTTATATTTTTAAACTTCAATAAATTGTAACTTGTACTAAATAAGTAAATAAACAAACATTGTTGCATATTTGAACATTATTTTTTAATCTAAACACATTTTCTACATAACAATTTTCGATATTGTCACTTGAGCAAAATTCAAATTTTTTGACAAACCTCGTATACGAATACAAAAAATTGTTGTCTGATTATTTCATTTTCGCAATTCCCCCCAGTGTGGGGGGTGGTTTTTGGCCGTTTGGGCAGTCTCCAAAAGAATTTTAACCAGCGCCATCGTGTTCAGCATGGTTAAAATATTTGTGTTTTTCGAGGTTTTTTCTGACTCACAGAATACACTATTTCACTTGAAAACAACAATTGAATTAACAGTCATAATGTGGGTGTTATATGAAGCCAGAAAATATAGATCTCTCTCTCTCTTTCACGTTCATACTGAAAGCCCTATTGACCATTGGTTAGAGTTGAATAGCGGCTTTCGACATGGGCCTTTTCTCCCTTTAGGTTGTCTCCACTAATCTATATAATATTCCTTCAACAAGAAAGGAATAACATTGTGATTTTACAATTATTCTATTCCTAGCGTTGATTAGCAGCCATTCAAAACATACTTTCTGGCATTTTATATATTTGATTTTATTTCTCGAAAAAGATGAATATAACTTCTACTAGAACTAGTTCTGAATTTGTTTTTTAGCAAAATAACTTTGATAAGGGTTTAATGAGCAGAAAGTAAGAAAAATCTAAATTTAATGGAATCTTCACGACTATTTAACAAAATGTTTCATAATGCCCAACTGCTATTTCTTATGGATAGGAAGGTTAAAATATCAAACAAAACTTAAGTATTATATATTTCATGTTTCACCTATACAAAAATTATTTTAAAAATCATGGTTCTCAACAGGAAAAGAAAATACTATGGTATTTTATAAATTAATAATTTAATGAGCCTTAATTACTAATTAGTCCCAAGTAGTCATCCATTAAAGTCCCAATGGCAAACTAAAAAGAAAAAATTATATTTTTTCAAAAAATAAAAAATTAGGCATACAGGGTGTCCCGTAAACTTTGTACAATATTGGAACTGGTGATAGACCAGGTCATGACTGTTCAGACTATCAGAATTTCACCAGATAATGGGCATTTTTTGAATTTCTGGAAAATCGCTACCACACCTTGGATTTTTGAGTGCCATGTCTACAAATTAAGACTAATTTAAATATCTTTGCTGCTGAAGATTATTGTTGAGTGTTTCAGACGTACAGAACGGTTTTTCAGAAATTGATACAATTTTTGGAGAAATGTCAGTAAAATGCCAGATTTGAATCCCACTCATTTTTATTAACAAAAGTTTGACATTATTTTCTGAATAATACTATACTATAATAATAATATTAGAGAGTGGTGTTATTCAAGGCTTCAATCAACTTTTATACTTTCGCCCAAAAAGTATTTTGTATTATGTCAACAAAATGAATTTTTTATGTAATCAGTTCATTTCGCTTGGGCGAGGTTTAGCCATAGGCTACTCTTACACCTAACCCTTACACTAAGTATTAATACATGAATGAGAATTATTAAGTTAAATTAAAGTCATTAGCGAGAACAATAACAAATCACTGAGATGCTAGTAGTTTCTGCCTTAGCATTTTTAAAAATTGCAAGCCGATTTAATATTTGTGTCGAGGTTGTTGTACAACTCAACCGCATTGTATGAAAAGATGCGTTTATATGTAGCAGTATAGTAGCGTGGCCTGGATAATTTGAGTATCTTTCTAATGTTTATATTATGCATAGAGGTTCTAAAGGCTAGTTGATTTGCAGAGATAGAGAGGTATTGAAGTAAGGAAAATTTGAAAAACCATAGAAAGAAATATTAAATAATTCTTGTGATAACAGTCGCAATTGTCCAACATCTAGAAAATAATAATAATGATATACGCCCTTCAATTCACCCCCTTACGAGTGAACCCCAGAAGCTACGCAGCTTGTGCAGTGGAGATACCAACGAAGTTTCAGAGATCGACAGATATAGATTGCTAAACATGTTTGTATTGGATTTTTTGACCTGTACCAGACTTTTTTCTTCTTTTTGTTTTTATTGTGCATTGAAGATAAAAATTATAGGAACCTACTCATTCGAACATTTACTATAATTTCATTCAGTGTGATATCGAATAATCGTTACTTATATTGTATGTTTATTAAAGAAAACGTTGAATTAGTATTTACTTTTTTACAATACATTGAATGCTTCTAAGCAATTGATTCGTTATTACTCATAAGTATTTCATCATTTCATTTCGATAGGATAAAAATAAACATAAATTAAAAGTTTTTACAAACCAATATTAATACTGACATTGTTAGTTAATTTGACATTCATGGCAAACCTTATTTTTTTAAACAATTACGGAATGAAGATTCTGTCTCTAGTGATAGAATGAAATACGTATAAAATACATAAGAGACAAGTGTTTCAGAATTTTCTTTCAATCTCAAGAGCGAGAATGTTTCTTTTATTATAAGTGGTTTCAGAATAACTACATTCAGTAGTGGCAGTGGAGAAAAACTGTTCTGCATGTCTGAAAGCATCACTCATCAGTAATCTTCAGCAGCAAAGATATTTAAATTAGTCTTAATTTGTAGACATGGCACTCAAAAATCCAAGGTGAGGTAGCGATTTCCCAGTAATTCAAAAAATGCCCATTATCTCGAAATCAGTGAGATTTTACTTGGTGAAATTCTGATATTCTTAACAGTCATAACCTGGTCTATCAACAATTCCAATATTGTACAAGCTTTACAGGTCACCCCTTATATGGTTTATTCTTTATTTTTCAGTATTTAACCTCAAGATAGTTGTATTAAAATATATTTTATAAAAAGTAGTAAAATATTGTAATCTTTAGTACTTCATACTTACAATTCCTGATGCATCTACTCTTGTACCAACTATTTTTAATCTTATTTCTCCCTCTGCATGTATAACAACATCCTCATCTTTAGTTTTGTAACACTGTGGATTAACATTAGGGCAGAATTCCATTTCTGCAGGAATGGAATGGTGTGAAATGAAACAGGATAGTGGGCCAATTTCAGCAAACATGCCAACTTTGTTTACTTGTCTAACAACGGCATCCAAAACTTCGCCCTTAAAAGGCCGGAAAACAATAGCTTTGTACTTAACTGGATATACTACAAATCCTTGGCCAGGTAGTATTAAACCAGCACCTATACTATCTATTGTAGTAACAGCTATTACAAAACCATATCTAAAAAGTATATTAGTAAATTCTGTTTTATTTACAAGAAATATAACTAACTTTCCAGTACATGTTCCTTCTACTTCCGTATAAAGTTTAGTCTTTACTTTTTCTAATAGTTGAGGTCCGAAATATTGTGGGTGAAGTAATATTTCATGTTCTAAGGATATCTACAAAAAAGAAATTACTTGTCGAATAAATGTTTTTCAAATTGAAAAAGTGCTCTTACATGATAGAACATGGTAAAAGTTGTAAATTTAAAATAAGCAAACAGTAAAAAATGAACTTTACATCTCTACTCAAACCGAAACTGCCGAAAGTATTACTTTTTGGTTATGTTTACGTCCTTCTTCTCTTACTTTTTGGTTGCTTTCAGAAATGTATTCAGCCACATCATAAATTCAAACTGTGTACACATATGGAAGTAGTACATAAGTATTGATGATAATGAAGAAAATGTGTCATTGTCAAATAGTTTCATCTTTTCATTAAAGTGTTTTATGGACCTGTGATATTCAGGAGTTTTGAATGAAACTAAGTAAAATTTATCAACCATTGAGGAATACCACATACCAAATTAAAATTGTAATTTTCTTCTACAACCCACTATAACTCAAGTTGTTTCGTTTCTATAAGAAAAGGGAAACTGGAGAAAGCAAACTTAGTTTGAATTTGAAGAAATTGGCTGGATATCTTGTGAATTATTATATGACAGGTAAGTGGTTCAACTGTAAATAATATTAGTATATTGTGTCAAGGGCAGAAAATGAGCTTTAACAGCCCTAAAGCTGTATGAGCGAGCGAAGCGAAGCAAGGGCAGCTATAATAATGATCATCCAGTCAGAGCTAGCGTTGCCAAATTATATAAAAATATTTCATAAAAACGAATAACATATTCAGTTTATGATGAAAATATTGAATAGTGGATTAAAATTAAAAAAAGCGCCAGTGAAGACTTAAAAGGAAGTATATCAAAATTTTCTTGCCTGTTTTGATTTATTATTTCTACGACCCCATTTTAATTCATCCAATATTAAAATAATGGGCGACCTATAATTTTTCTACTTTTATGTATTATAGTGTGTGACCTGACCTGACTCCTTCCTCCAGAGTCTAGACCCTAACTTCTTCTTCTACACGTCCATTTATTTAAGTATATTCAATCACTACACCACAGAAAATACACCTCTTTGTATTAAGAAATAATCATCATCCCGAGAAAGCGTTGCCGATATGTTTAAAAAGCATTTCTCACAAACTTGGATTAAGGAGTAAAATTCGCAAAAAAATCTAAAAAAAGCGTCGCTGCTGCTGCTATGTTAAATTCTGTTACAGTATCAAGAACCATAAAAAGTTTCCACTTTCAAATATGGACTTTTTCTTCCAAAGGGCCTTACTAGAATTACTTTTATTGGAAGAGGGCTCGAGACGTATAGTTATGAAAATAATAAATATCGAATCATCAATAAAAAACAACCCTCCAAAAAACGTGTACTTCATATAGACAAACTGAATAGAGATTATTCAAACGGTTCAAACAGTACTTGATAACACATTCTTAGTTTTGAACATTCTACTTATGTAATACATATTATTTGATATAAATGCAAGAAAAGTGTGATCAACTAAAAGTGAAAACTATAGAACTTACAAAAAGAAATAATGCACAAATAACTGCTGTATTAAAAATTTATTCACAAACTGGTTTAGTATTAATTTCGTTATAAAAGATATTAATAATGGATTAGACTAAAAATATATAAAAAAAATACTATACAATGATTTATATATACATCATGTTTAACATAATTATAATAACCTATTTCTAAATAGAAAATAAATAAAGTTTTAATCACAGATAAAATATGTGAACAGAATTCACCAATGCATTAAAAATAAAGGGAATGTACATACAAAAATCTAAATCTTTTTTAAAAAAATTTGAAGGTATATTGATGTAAAACAAATTGCTAGTTTAGAAAAAGATAAGATAAAAATTAAATAAGGACGTCAAATCGTTTTTTGATTGTTCAAAAAGTGCTTATTTAGAGATCTAGATAAATAATGAATAGATTACTGAAATAAAAAATAGTCGTTTTTAACTGATGATTTCTATTATGTATTGAAATGTTGAGAAGTATTGATAAATTTGAAATAGTTTTCTTGTTTGGACATAACTATTTAAATAATCTATTTCATCTAAATTAACGATTTGTTCAGATTATAACAAAAAACGATAAATCAGATTTACAACAACTTTGTAGCAGGCTGGATGGGCCTTAAAACTGGTAGTACATTTAATTTTGTTGCATTCAGTCTATCCCTCGCGTGTCTTTTGACGTGCTTAGCCAAATGATCTGATCTCATGAACTTCCTCTGGCAGAAGCCACATTTGAATTTCTTTTCTCCTGTATGTGTCCTCTTGTGCCTAGAGAGCTCATCTGACCTCGAAAACCGCCTTCCACAGTCTTCCCATTGGCAAACGAATGGCTTTTCTCCTGTGTGGATCCTATTGTGTGCCTTCAAATGCGAGGATTTGAAGTAATTTTTACCACAACCTTCATACTTGCATTCATAGACTCGTCGCCTAACTGGAGGTGCGGGAGTGGGTGTGTGTGTGATAAAAACTATTTGAGTAGGGACTACGTGCCCGTCTGCAGAGATGAAGATAGTTCCTGGAGTGTTAGGAGAGATGATTTTAGGTGCCAAAATGGGAAGAGGTACTTTCGGAGATAAATTCTGTTTAGGCTCTTCCTTGGAAACATCTTTTTGCGTGATTTGGACTTGTTCTTTTTTACTTCTCATCTTGAATTTCAAACTTCTTACAATGTTTTCTTCTTGATAGATTTGTGGTATGGGAAGTGTAGTGCAAGTGCCATTAGAATTTGCCCGCATAATTACAGATACTGTTCTAGATGAGGCGTGTGTAGTATGTTCTACTGGCAATTTTGGTGTTACATTTTCTACTGAGAATAGTTTTGGAGCTGCTTTAGGAGGTATGATTGTAGGGGGTTTGAGTATTTTCATTGGTGATTTTGGAGGAGTAATTGTAGGAGGAGGATATGCGATATCGAGATTTGTTAAACGATATCTCTTTTTTAATGGCACATCCATATCCTCATTTTCGGAATCTGATGGTTGAGGAGTCAGTAAACCTGAAGTTTGGAGGGTTCTCTTCTGCCCCAAGAAATTTCGAAGCTGAAGAATTGTGGATTGTTGTGTGGTTTCATCATAGCAAACCTGTAACAAAAGTTACCAATTATAAACATAAAAAAGAACGGTGGATCCTTAATTCAAACAAAAACAGATATTGATGTCATGGATAAGTTCCACTTTAAAAATTAATCAGAAAACGCATTTTAAACTATCAAGATTTTTTTAAGATTTATTAAATTGCATTTATTAAAAAGACAAACGATTGGAGATTGGACTTTGTCATTTAAGTTACCCATTTTACTAATAACAGTGAAAAGGTGTGATAAGTTATTCAATATTAATATAGATTTTATTTAAATTGTTTTTTAATAGTTATCTATATTATTTAAATATATTTTCTTATAACACAATGTGTCATTAAGTACGCATATTCCGCTTTAATTTTTTCGATTATACTAGCTACCATGATGTTAGTTGCCATATTAAAAGATAACACATGAAAATAGATACCTAAGACTTATTTTTTTTACTAAAAATAGTTGTTTTGACAATGTGACACTGTATATCACAGTAATAAATCTATACTGTCATAATTATTTAAGAATATAAAATCAAATAAAAATAGGAAGCATAAACCAATCTATATGTGAAACAGGTGTTATTAAAAATGTAATGTCAAATTAAAATAATTTGATAATTATAATTTTTAGAGGTGCCTCTTCGAAGGTTTGGCAAGTTGAATCTACCCTTAAAATAATTTATTTAATTAATGATCTGTCCATTTTTTGAAAACCAATTTTTAAATAGAATTTCGACAGTCTAAAAAGGAGGCGAAAATTTTATATATCTTTATATTTTGCAACCTCAGGGATATAATTCAAGAAATAAATTAATTTTGTTGTTAATACGAATGTTTAAGAATGAAATGTAAATTAGTTTTAATAATTCATAACATTTAATTCATGCAAACAAAGAAACTATATAAAAATAACTCACCGTCTTAAGGGGTGGTGTGGAAGGTGGAGAAAGCATAATTTCAGTCATTCTGAAATTAGTGTCCATAATACAAGTGTCTTTAGTCTTTACACTAAACAAATTCACTAAAAACTAGATACGCCTTTGTGCCCCAACAAAAATCTAGAGCGAAATACTATTTTGAATTGAAGCTTTCTTAAATCACTCTGGCATGGGATTGTTGGGGTGTGTTGCGCGCTGCAAACGTAAATCGGCCAATGGTGCGTGGGGGCTCGTGCTTATCGACCAATCGGAGCTCCACCGATCACTCGTTCAGTGCATGTTCACATGCATGATGTTCACGTGCACAGGGTCTGACAGCCGCGGCGGTTGACCGTGATTACGACGTCATCCAAGCGTGCTAGTTTAGTGAAACGTCACAGACAAGCCCGCGTCCCAGGCGTGCTTCACCGGTTTCTATAGCTTGTTAACAGTTTTTGCACACTGAAAGGTACCGCTAATTTTGCAAAGAAACAGTATTTTTGTTTGTGACAGGGGAAAAGCTGGAGAATATACAAATTTTCTCTTCCTAACACACCAGTACCCGGGTCCTACCAGTCCTCGCAGATTGATTTACATGCCGTCCAAAATTAAAGAGTATCATAATTTTGGGAGTTTTCCCAATACTTGGAAAATTATCCGCATTAAATCAGTGCCTAAAAACAGCTCTACTTTCTTCTAACACAAACAAACGTGGCAAAAAAAAAATCAACTTCCTACATATTAAATATCTTGATCCTTAAAAATTACAGCCAACATTGCTTCCAACGACAAAGTTCTCACATAACAAAGCTTTTGAGCAGGTCTGGCACTTTGCACTGCCAAACAACGTTCTTTCACGGATTCTCATAAACGATATGTCCTTCAATATCTGCCGCTATTGATCGCTACTCCTATGGGTTTTCCAATATCAATGCAGGGAGTGCTTAAGGGTCAGCTTAGGCCGCAACTTTATTCCTCTCTAGGACTCCAAATCAATATTTTCCAGCGAGCTTGACATTAGAAAGCAAATAATAACTGAAACTCTTAACGAGCGTTATCACCAACTGGGATCTTAAAAAATAGACACTTTAAAATCGCGATCACTCATACCCTCAAATAAAAAGCACATCAAACACTGAGACTCTGTTAAACTAATGTGATGATTTATCATCAGTTGCTTCTGCATCTGGAAAGCAATTGGTGGGTTTTTTCTTTAACAATGTTTTTGTTCCAACATTCTACATTTTTAGTATTATTAGAATCTCTTAAAACATCTAGAACAAACTGATTCAACCATATGTTTTAGAAGCATTTATCTCTGAAAGTTTATCCAGATGATCCAAGTACTAACTTTAAAGGCTCGTTCAGACTTTACAAATTGAAAGGTGTGAACATCATTTCCCTTGAATACAAGTAACTTGAAAGGTGCTTTCAAGTTTCAAGTAGAAGTAGAGACGAAGTTAACTTTTGCTTTCAAGTTGGGGACTTGAAGGTCGAGTTGAGTGACAGTTGAAAGGCTCGTTCAGATTTTACAAGTTACTTAATTCAAGTAACTTGAAAGGAGTAACCTGAATTCAAGTGAACGTTCAGACTATTTCAATATTGCATTCAAGTCATTTCAAGTTGAAATATTTACTTGAATGATTTCTGTTTCCAGTTTACAAAAATGGCGTCGAATGTTGTGATTAGAACCATCCGTGAGTGGTTGACTAATTTGCCGGAGTGCAGAGCCACTTTCACTGCTTCCAGTGACAAGTGCACTTGAATATCAGTTCACACTATTCAACTGTGATTCATGTCCCCGACTTGAAAACAAAAGTTAACTTGGTCTCTACTTCTACTTGAAACTTGAAAGCACTTTTCAAGTTACTTGAATTCAAGTGAAATTATGTTCACACCTTTCAATTGTTTCAAGTTGCACAAATTATTGCACTTGAATTCAAGTAACTTGCAAAGTCTGAACGAGCCTTTTTAACACCTACCTAATATATCAAATTAAAAAAATAAATTGTGAGGTTATCTTGGTTTTATTTTCTGTTTGTATTTTTTTATAAAATGAAATGTAGAATTTTTTCTGATTTTTAGTAATTCATCCATAATTAGCTTATTTACAACTTTTATTTCAGCAGGAATCACATCATTCGACGCCATTTTTGTAACTTGAAACAGGAATTTAAGTAAAAATGTCAACTTGAAATATTGAAATAGTATGAACGTTCACTTGAATTCAGGTTACTCCTTTCAAGTTACTTGAATTCAAGTAACTTGTAAAGTCTGAACGCCGCTTAAGTATAATAACAGTAACTTATGGCCAAGTTTGGTGTTCTGGGACTCAACGTATACTGCAAAATTAACTGAAAAAAATTAGCGACTACTCTGCGGTACCCTAAGAAAAATTTACTATATAATGCGGTAATAAACGTGTTTCTCTTCAGTGAGTAATCTGTGTTGACGGTGTTGCCTACGACTGTTGGTGTTGGCGTTGCCAGATTAAAAGGATTTGAGTTTGTCTTGTTTGCGGACAAAACACCGTTATCACTCAGTCATCACTCAGTTGAGTGCTGATTACCTCGATGCTATTTTTGGTAACCGATGAACAAATACTGTTTATTGTTTTGTTTATATTTTCGGTAGAGAATTTATAAAGTTGTAATTTGCTTTGAGGTCAGCCAGGTATCAAAGTTCAGTGTTTCATGAATAATACATTTTATAAATAATGAGGGTGGGTGTTGGTCATCTTTTTTAAAAATATTCACCGAATTGAATTAAAATGTTAAACACGAAAGTACAGTTTTTGAGTTTAAAATGAAATTGAGTAACAATGACCAATTTTTATAGAATGCAATTATGCGATAAAATTTTATTCGTTTTAATTTTTTCATTGGATAAATATTTCAATAAAATTTTGTACGAAAACAAAGAGTGTAATAAAGTTACACCTACTGCTTCGCGGAAATTCCGCTGCGTAAAAACGACAATTGCGAAATTTTACTAGCTAGTTGGGAATCTGAGGCCTTCTAGAAAGCGTTTTAAAGATGCTCTGTACAACTTGCGAACATCCACCTAAAAAACATAAAATCCTATGTAAAATGACATAATGTCATAACAATAAAAAATGTAGAACGTCAAATAAAAGCTACGTCATTTTTTTTTCGCTAGATGACACAAAATATCGTCATTTTGCAGAGTAAAATGGTGAGTCGAGATTTAGAGATAGTTAACTACTACTACTAGCGAGAAAAATGTTGCCAATTCAGCAAGGAAACTTTTTTACTTTAACTTTTTTTTTCATACGACACTTAGTTTGGGTTGTGTACTTTTTTAAAACCGAAGGAAATTGAATCGCATCTCTTGGCTTTACCACTGTGGATGCGAATAAAGCGATCAGGCATTTACCATGTTACCACAGTTAAATAATTTAACATTTGCAAAATGGAGTAATTTTTAAAAATATTATTTTGAGAAAATGAAACAAATCTGAATTCTTAAGAGAAATTCAAGAAGTACCTGTTGAGCTTTCCTGCAGACCAATAGAAGAAAGCGACACTTTTAACACAGCTTATATAAAAAATATGATGTCTTTACTATTAAAGTTAAAGCCTTAGATCTATGGTACATTGGTGGTCGTTACGATTTTGAAGAAAGCTTAAAGGTAAGACCGCACTAGGCGGAATTGCACTTGAGCTCAGCTTAGCGTCGATGCAGAATAATTATAGGGGTACCGCACTATTAACTGCACTTCAGCGGAACGGAGCGAAATATTGTTTATATTTTAGGTTAGTTTTGTTTACATTTGACATAGAGAGAATAGTGTTGGTACTAGAAATCAGTTAGTCAAAATCATACTTGATACATTTTAAAGTAAATTATTAATGTATTTTTTTTCGGTTAATATTCATATAGTGTTCGTTTTGGAGATCGTATATTTCAGGATATTCACTAATTAAATGAATTAATTTTTCTTCATCCAGCACCATCTTAACAGCAACAAATCTTAACAACAAATAAGTTTTCCCCCAAACATGAATGACAAATGAAGTATTGTGTCGCGCTGCTGCCGTTTGCTATACCGTCAGGGTTGCCAATAAAAAAATCATGTTTTACCCAACTTCACAGCTGAAAATACCCGATTTTACCCGCTTGAGGTTTTAAAGCGCGCCACATTTGAAAGCAGGTAATCTTCAGTTCGAAAATGATGAAAATGAGTGGGCACAATATGTATATGGTATAATTTATTACATAAAAAAACGAAACATAAAATAATTCGGAACAAACACAAACAAAATATCATATTCAGTTACAAATTATAATGAAAAACAAATCTAATCCGGTATTCTCCAAATTTCCGATCCAATCATAGCATCAGCGACAGCGCTTCACATCACAGAATATTAGTCAATCGCATCAAAATACCCGATTTTCACCCGAAATTTGTTTTTACCGGAAAAATACCCGCCAGAGTACAAAATACCCGCTTTTCGGGTAAAATACCCCCATGTTGGCAACCCTGTATACCGTACTAGCACCAGCGTATCAGAACTGAGATGGTCAGCGATGCAGAGTTGGTAGAAAAGTCAACTTTGCATCGCAGGTGTCGTGATGCGAGTCTAGTGCGGGTTAGGTCCACCGACATAACCTTAAACTAGACGGCTAATATCCATATTCCCACCACACAAGAAACTCATCCAATTGAACATTCCGAAAACGTCTCTGCGCAATGCGCAATGGACACCAGTACGTCTAATATGTGGGTTTCGGTTCTCGAGCTTTGCCGATTCGAGGAGACGAGACATATTGTTTTCTGTTCATAGGCGTCCACTGCTCTGTTTGGTGTTTAACCGATATTCGATAGAGAAATAGTGAATTTATTGTAAAAATGAACTGTTTTGTACTTTGGTGTAAGAACCGTTCAACAAACCATCCCAAAGGTGTTATGTTTCATAGGTAAGTCAATATAAGAAACACAATAAAATTGTTATATACCATGCATCTATTCAACAACTTTGATTCACACACATTTATTATACCAAAAAGTAATTATTTTACGCGAACAAATGTATATTTGCTTCACAATGATATTTTAGAATACCTGAGGACCAACGTAATGAATGGTTGAAAGCAATCGGAAGACCTTTAGAACCGCTTCCGCACTCGTCAACAAGAATATGTTCAGAGCATTTTGCTTCAGAAAGTTATTTCAATGATATAAATTGAGGATACTATATGTCTTACTCGAAGGATACAGCTATTTATACCTATACTATACTATTGTATAAAAAACATCCTGTTCTCACAAATAATAATATTTCCAATCAGTAAATGAAAACTCCAACCTAAATCCTAAATTGTTTTCATCATTCCACTTATTTTCATTCTAGACCCAATCATTTTCCCTAAGGTACGCCAATGTCGGAACATAGACTTTAAGGTTATGTCGGTGAATATGACAAACACAATGCGCATGCATTATGGACACCAGTCATCCTCGTAATTGATCAATTTTTATCATATGGCATTAGCCGTCTAGTTTAAGGTTATGTCGGTGGTTAGGTCATATAGATTTCATTAAAGAATATTTTGCATCGACGCTCCGCTCTGCTCCGCTCAGCCTAGTGCGGTCTTACCTTTAAGCAAACAGAAAGATATAGAAAGTCGAAAAATTGATCACCCCCCTTATTTACGCCACTGTGTGTGAGTTCTGCCAAAGCATATTGATCCCATTAAAAATTTCAATCACCCTCGTAATTCCCAAAATAATTTCCAATTTTTATACTTCCTTGAAAACGTGAAAAATTATTGTTGTCCCTGTTTTTCAAGAATTTATACTAATATAAACAGTTATTACAATTTTATTGTGTTTATAACTGATAACTGAAGATTTCTGGACGTACGGTAAAAAGTCGGACGATATTTTGCCGTACATTCCTTTAGTGGCGTGAAGAAATGCATGGGACCTTTCACACAGCACGGCACGATATTTTGCCGTGGACGGCAAAATATCGTTTGTGTACGACTTTTTACCGTACGTCAAAAATCCGTTGGGTGTGTCTGAGACGTTAAGAGACCGATCGGTTTGAATTTAAAATACATTGAATTCGTTTTTACGCAGCGGAATTTCGCCGACGGACTGTCCTAACAAACCGTAGCTTAACAAAACTATTCTATCTTAAAAGCGTATGCTGCTCAAATACATTTCTTCATATGCTGACTTCGCATCATTGTCAAGTTTACAACTTTTTGGGTCACCAACAGCTGATCAGTGATCCAGTGGCATTAAAGTCAGAAAAATTGCCATAATGACGGGTTTTTACTGAAGAAAAGATGGAGGAAACACGAGGAAAATCTTAAGAGAGTTGCAAGATGGAGTTAGACCCACTTGGTCAAATATCTCCAAGTATAGTGCATTGAGAAAGGATTATTGGACTTAATAAGATTCCCTATGTATTTGTGATGTGGAAAGTGCAAGAGACCCGTTGGAGAATCCACTGATGCAAGGCGAAGGTTGTTCACATCAAGAGGTTGGCAATGTTGGCATTACAAAGAGATCGACCCAATTGAAGGGGAACAGAACCATCGATGATCAATCGATGTCTAAATCGTCCAATTGTCGAATTTATTCTTCGTCACATCCTCTATATAAATAAAAATTAATTGCCACACGTATGTATCCAGGTAACACGGTCACGTAATATTGACGTGATTTTTTCGTCATGAGTTACGTGATTTTGACCAAAAGGATCACGTGAAATGAACCCAAATATAACGTGATTATGTCACAGCCCATCGACGTCATAAAAATGACGTTTATGGATGTCCACCAAACGACGTTTATGGACGTCCCCCAAACGACGTTAGTGGACGTCTTCCAAACGACCTTAAAAGAAATAAAACTAAAGACTTCATATCATAATGTTTATTAAAATATAAAAACAAAGATATAGAGGAACACTTAAACTATATGTAACCAGAGTTTTTATTTATAGATGGTTGAATTTTTCGCAGAGATGGTCGTGGTAGCTCATCAAACATGCCACTCCCCTCACTGTCATCACTTTCATAAAGCCTCCTGGGAGCCAAATTTCTCCTCTTGTTTTGAGAATCTTCGAAATCGCTTTGAATATCGGATGTAACCTCTGCTTTCTTCAATTTCTCTTTTGCTTTTTCCAAGTTATCTATAAAAATTCAAAAAACATTTTATGAAATGTTCAGAGTCACACTTAGAGAATATATATATTTTTGCAGTATACATATACCTACCACCCGAACATGAGTCGAAAGTAATTAACACGATTCCTCAAGAATTTCCTCAGAAGATCGAGGTAGGTTTCAGGAGAAAATCAGCGAATTTCAACTGTAATTACATCGGGTATTCCTTCAAACTGTAGATTGGAGGCTAGAGGCGGTTAGTGAGGTTAGGTTAATTTACTCGTACTTGCAATGAACATTTCTTCAACTCAAATAAAAGAACCAATTAAAATAATTCACTCACCACATTCGAAGAAAATCCTTTCCAGTTCAACATTCATCCGGAGACGCAGCACTCCTTAAGACATTGGGGCACATCCGCTGGTTTTTTATAGCTGGCCAAAAACCAAAAACATACCACTTTCTTTGGAGTTAACTATATTTTTTTTATAGCTGGCCAAAAACCAAAAACATACCACTTTCTTTGGAGTTAACTATATTTTATGGACAATGGCCAGGCGCCAGGTCAGTCACCCTCCATCAGCACTGCTTTTAAACTCAACTCCAACATATATTTTGTTGGACCACATAATAATAATAATACCTAGTTAACACACAACTATCACTCACAACACTATTTTCAAAAACTTGCAAGTTGTAAGGCGCTACTACTGCTCTGCTACTAACGGAAAACGGATGACTCGCTCAAAGACAAAGACGCAATCAATAGCGATAGCGAATCAAGGATCACCTACATATCGACCTATATAGGACTGGTTTCATCTAGTAACGTCTTGGCGCGAAATATGAACTTGCTAACCGAACTGATGAAAGTAAAAATCTAAATGTCTGGTCACTTATATCACGTTATTTTGACGTCAGTGAAACGACGTCTTAATTTGGTAGAAAATATGACGTCTGCTATACGTCGATCTAAAGTCATTGACGTCATTTACCAATAATGACCTTAGAAAGACGTCGATATAACGTGACCTTGTTAGCTGGGTAAGCGCATTACTTCAGAACGGCTGTTAAAAAATCTCCATATAAAAAATTGAGTAAGACAGAAGAGAGTAGAGGAAGATCTTCAAAAACATTGACAGAATTAACAGATTGGCGTTTAGTTGTTCAGTTTCTTACGATGTTTTATCTGAGACATCCGAAAAAAAAAATAATTTGTTATACAATGATAAGTGTTTTACGAAATCCTCCAGTTAATGTTAAGATATGAATTATTATATTTTAACGATATTATAACTATACAAAAGATAAATAAATACTTTATTTATCGATAAAGGAAAAGTAAAACGCAAAATACATTTGTAAATTATTATATTTTAAATAGATAAGTGATCCAAAATACTTCATTTAAGAGTCAATGTTCGAAAATTAAATTTATAAATAAAGATTTTTATTACAGTTTATCCCGATATTATTTTATTATTTTCGTAAAATAATCTAATCCCATTAAGAAAATACCAATATAATTTTGTTTTACAATTTATAAGATTCTATCAAATAAAATAGAAAAAGAAATAAAATACAGGAAGTAAATATCAAGAAGAGGAAAAATAAGATTATATAAAACGATCTTAAGACCAACCTTATTATACGGAGCTAAGACTTTGGTGATGAACAAAAAAATCAGGAGAAGATGGGAAAGGAAAATAATACGAAGACTTTTCGGTGGAGAAAATGTAGAAAGAAGAATAAACAAGAAGGTATATGAGTTACTTGAAGAACAAAACATTGTGGTTGAGATAGAGAGTGTTAGAAGATCGCGTGACCAAACAAATAACCTGAAAAGAGGTAGAAGGGAAAAGAAGAAAAGGAAGGCCAAAGAAGCGGTGGAAACAAAAAGTCCAAGAAGACATTGAAGAAAGAAGAAAGAGAAATCAAGAACTGGAATCCAATGACCAAGGACAAAGAACTCTGGAAAAAATCATTAAGCTCAGGACCTAAAAGGCCTGTGACAATATAATATAATAATAATTCAAAAATTCAAGCATAATAATAATTAAGTTGAAAACTATCGTCGACCACTCAACCAAAACACAATTTTAACACACTCTACGCGCGTTTCGCCAACTATGTTGGCATCATCAGGAGTTGATGATGCCAATATAGTTGGCGAAACGCGCGTAGAGTGTGTTAAAATTGTGTTTTGGTTGAGTGGTCGACGATAGTTTTCAACTTAGTTGATAAACCAAAGGTTCCAATTTCCCAATTTAATCATAATAATAATACATTATGTAAATAAACATTTGCAAATCCACAGAAGCAACAGCTGTTGCCTTTACGTGGTAAAAAAACATGTGAATACATTTATTAAAATCTAATTAAAAATACAAATATTAATCATTTTAAAATATAAATCTACATACAAAATTAAACATTTAAAAGTAAACGATTCAAAGTGTAAAATAAATATATACAGAACAATAAAGAAAACATTGGAGACGTGTAAATGGATAATACAGGGTGTCCCAACTAAAATGTGCATCCAAATATTTCGAGTTTTGTTAAAATTTTGAAAAAATGCCGAAACAGGTCAATTTTAACCTAGAGGTGGCTCAATTTTTATCGTATCTTTTTTCATCCCTCTAGAGCCCAGAACCACCCCTTGAAAAATCTTAAATGGTAAGGGGTGTTAAGTGATACATCATTTTGAAGCTGCTTTCATTATCTAATGCAACTCCGTTCTTTTTTTTATTTTGAATGACTCTTTGAAAAAACCGCTTAGATTACACAGCCCCACAAAAAATGTTTTGTCTGCGCCAAGAACTTTACTACTGTAACTACGGGTTTTTGGGGTCGCTAAATCCGAATACCAGGTCCGTTTGACCTCATCAGGTCAGGGTCTAGGTCATTTGAAGGTCAAATTGAGAAAACCTTCTGGGAAAAATCAGAAAAAATTCATACAAAGGTATTTAAATTTAAAAACAGAACATTCGTTAAAATGAAATTGTTTTTTTAGAACTACTATTGTTTTCTTTCACAATAATCTAAGCAGTTTTCTCAAAAAGGAATCATTCAAAATAAAAATAAGAACGGGGTTGCATTAGATAATGAAAGCAGCATCAAAATGATGTGTCACTTAATACCCCTTGCCATTTAAGATTTTTCAAGGGGTGGTTCTGGGCGCTAGAGAGATGGAAAAAGAAATTTGAAACTCTAGGTTAAAATTGACCTGTTTCGGCATTTTTTCAAAATTTGAACAAAACTCGAAATATTTGGGTGCAAATTTTAGTTGGGACACCCTGTATAATTAACCATATCTAGTATAAATAAAATAAATCTGTAGTTAAACAATCACAAGAACTTCTTAAAATTGGGCATATGAAATATGTTAAGACCAATTAAAAAAAAAGAAAAACTAAATGCTTTTATATATTATAAGATTCTTGTATCGATTATTTATGGTCAGGCCCGTGCGCAAAATTTGCTCTAGGGGGGGTTTTATTTAAAAAAACGAAGGAACTATAGTTTATCCATAATAAAGAAAATTGATGTAAACAGACTTTTGACAACGTTTGCCGATTTGAATTATACAGGGTGGCGCAAATTTAATTGAAGACTATTGGGATTTTATAGATATAAAGTTGATTAAATGGGGAAAAAGATGTGTATTTTCAAGACGAATTTATTGGTTTTTTCAAATTTAAAATATCTTATGCGATTTCCGAGATATTTGGGAAAAACCGAAATTGACGAGTTTTGTTTTATTTAATTAAAACCTTATTTTTTTAAGATAGAAAAAAGTTTATAAATCTCTTTTATTGAAGGCCAACTATCGCTTAACATAGCGTATCCAATTTTATAAAACAACGTTTCGTCTTTGAAGGACTACCCTCAACTATTTTTTTTTAAATACCGACCTGTACTTTTTATTTGATTTCATTTATTTAGCAAATTTTGAAAGTAAATTTTCAAGAAATGTGCACATAGGAAAGACCACAATTTAATCATAAAAATGCATATCAAGATGGCTTTGAAACAAAAATTATTCATTATTTTGACGTTTCTTAATTTTGTTGATTTTTGACGCAGTGCAATTTATTAGTTATACCTTATTTATTTTAGACGAGGTTATATTTTAAGATTTTTCTGTTTCATTTTTTGTGTATTCAGTTTTTCTCATGGGATACAAGTGGCACTTATCTCTACACTACTCCGATCATTGTAGACATTCAATTGTATTTATTATAAATATAAATAAATAAAACGAAAATCGTCAATTTCGCTTTTCCCCAAATATCTCTGAAACCAGGCGCGGATCCAGGGGGGTCATGCAAAAATTTATTTTTCTGTACAGAAATTTAATTTTGACTTACTAATACCACCACAGCTCGTGCTTTATTTTTAATAATACGATCGTTTTAGTTAATATCTAGAATCGACTTTCAAAAGGTACAATACTGTTTTGAATAATACTAAAACATCGCCCTGTATAAAGTGATTCATCGGTATCGTTATTTTATCGAATAATCATAATTTTACTTTACTTTAATTAATTAATTAATTATTTTAGAGTTAATGAAAAATAAAATTGAACTTTAAAACAACCTGCAAACTTTTAAATTTGAGAAATTGCAAAAAGGGGCCAAACATAAACTATAAAAATAAACAGGAAATATTATTAACGCAATTTGTTGAAAATTTAAGTGTATGTATCTTAGGAGGCTGTGATAATTTGACATTTTCATTGTTTGGAATTGTTTAGGCAGAAAATTTGACTTTTAGTTTCCCGTAGTTATTATTTGTTTGTGTTTAGTACACTATTTTGACCTGACAAGTGCTGTGTAGGTACTTAGATTTTTTACAAAATATTTTGTCGAATCTACTAGCCAATGTAGCCATTCGAGGTATACAGGGTGTCCCAAGATTTTTTTTTACAGGCTATAACTCAGGAACTAACGAATAGATTTTTTTGAAAATTGAGTAATCTTTTTGGGACCTACAGTAATTTCATCTGAGGTATACAGAGTATCTGTGACGTCATCGCAATGAAAAAAATTAAATGGAAAGGGGGAATCAAACTTAGCTCAAATGAAAGAGTTTTTTATTTCAAATTCAACGGTGTATCACAATGAGGGTACCAAAGTAATAATTTTACCAAATTTTCAATTTTTTTTTCTTTCAATTTTTCAATTTTTTTTCAATTTTTCAACTGTTTTCTTCAGCTTACAAAAAAATAGTTAAAAGTAAAAATAGGCCAATCAGAAGTAAATTTGGACATGATAATTGCGGCATTTTAAATATCAGTGGTTATTGTTGCAAATAAACATTAAATTGAAAATTTGGTAAAATTATTACTTTGGTACCCTCATTGTGATGCACCGTTGAATTTGAAATAAAAAACCCTTTCATTTGAGCTAAGTTTGATTCCCCCTTTCCATTTAATTTTTTTTCATTGAGATGCCGTCCCTGCTTCTGTAATGACGTCACAGATACTCTGTATACCTCAGATGAAATTACTGTAGGTCCCAAAAAGATTACCCAATTTTCAAAAAAATCTATTCGTTAGTTCCTGAGTTATAGCCTGTAAAAAAATCTTGGGACACCCTGTATAGGTACTTTATTCACGACGGAGCTTCACCACATTTGTTAGTTGCTCTTCGTCAACATCTTCATGCCACTTACGAAAATAGGTATGACAACGATTTTCTTTTTGGTTTTAGTTATGTCGTTTTAATTTTTTTGAGCATTATAATTATTATTAATATATAATATTCTTGTTTATTTTTAAATTTTCTTAAAAATGTAAATAAATTCGTTTATTATGAATGTTATAATTTCTGTTCTTTAATTTTAAAAAGATCAAAGTGTATTTTTCTTTGGAAACAAAATTTTGAGAATTCGATAAAATGATAATACCGAAATAAATATTATACATGGCGATGTTTTAGTATTATTCAAAACAGCTTGTAACTTTTGAAAGCCTATTTAGTGGAATGAAATTAGAATTTTATATGGATGTAAGAGCTAAGTCATTGTTTTTAAATTTTTTCGAATTTATACATAAAAAATTTGGAGAAAATATGTATTTTTATGTCGGGAAGACAGGTAAAAATTAAAAAAAAAATGTCCAGCCAAAATCGGCATTTTTCGAAAAGAATTGAATAGGCCGCCATTTTTGGAAAAACAATAGTAGAGAAAAATTTATTAAAAAGAAGGATTTTGTGTGTACTTTTGTCTAAGAAAATCCAAGATTTTATTTCTTTATTTAAAGTGTCCAATTTAGGGAAGTGTTCAATTAAATTTGTGCCACCCAGTATATAAAGAAAACTATCTAAAACAAAGTAAAGTATCATCATATGTATCATATTCAAATTTATAGAATATCAGTTTTATACATTTCTGGAATAATTTTTTTTCTAATATTTCAAGTAAAGATACAGAGGTTTTCATCTTGAGGGGGGGTTCCAAATCCCAACCACTAACCCCCTCCTTGAGCCCGGGCCTGTTTATGGTCATCTCACTCTGTTTATAGACAATCTCAAATGGCACAGGTTCCAATTAAATTATTTGCAAGCCGCTCATTAAAAATTCTTTGTTTTAAATCATGTAGAAACTAAGGTTTTGTTCACCCTCAAAAATAATTAAAGTTTTTTGTGCCAAAAACGTACTTTTCTTAAAATATAATTATCCACTTTGGCATTTGAAACTAAACCATCATATTGCAACTTTACATTTTAATGAATGAAATCCGAATAAAATAATTTTCTTTAGAAATGTAATAGAGTTTGTAAAAAAAATGAAATATTAATTATTTTAAAATAAAACTTCTGTTCTGTTCAATTAAATCGTGTGAGGAAAGTTTTATTTTGGCTACAATCCAGTTTTTTCTTGAGACGGCGTTTTCTCGGACTTTGCATCAGATACAAAGTTAAAAAAAATACGTCTTAAAATGTTTAGAGAAAGATATTCCGCGTAATAACAATGTCAAATAAATAAAAATATTTTAGTGTTTTTAAATTATTATCTCTAGTGGTCGGTATACGTCTTGATGTTGTAACTTAATAAATTTCAGAATATTTAAAAAAAAATGACGTAAAAAAGTAGATACTATACGTTCTCCGTATCCTGTGTTGTTTTAATTTGGAGAAACATAATATTTGATTTCTTACTGACGCTTACATAATATATTATTTCGAGTTGTGCTAACAATATAGTGCCAAAACCCGAGAATGTTAAACTTTTTACTTGATTTAACACGGTTAAACACCTTTTTGATTCTGTTTGTAGTGGAGACAAGAAGTCGGAATTTGAGGTGATTTTCCCTTTTTTTCCGGACTGTGCCAATTTAGTCTCTCCCCCCCCGTTTTCGAGGTCGCTGAAACCGAATCTGAGGGTAAAAAAAGTTTTTACCCTCGACGTCCCCTTCAAAACGGCCAGAAACCACCCCTAATAGGGGTTTTTCAGCTTATCGAGTTTTCTACCACTTTTTTAAGAGTAATAGTCTCTTCCTTGAGAAAAATATAAAGTTCCTCGAGGGAGATGACCCTTAACCTCCCAACCCTACCGCAGGTGGTTGAAAAAATATATTTTTTTAATAAAATAAATTAATTGTTTGAAGAAAATAAATATATAAACTCCTCCTGACGGTTCCTCGCCCACAATGGGTTGTATTTCCGACGCGTTAGTGCATCGCACTCAAAAATAATATGAAAAACTCTTTCTTACTTATTTGTATAGATGCCCAGTGACTGGTTAGTGGTGCTATCGCTTGTCTAATTTATAGATGGGTATGTAGGGATGCTTTTTGGCCGTTTTGAAGGGGACGCCGACGGTAAAAACTGTTTTTAACCTTAGATTCGGTTTCAGCGACCTCGAAAAAGGGGGGAAGAGACTAAATTGGCCCAGTCCGGAATAAAGGGCGTCACTTATAAAAATTGACCCCTTTCGAGGAAGAGTATTGGCCGGTGGAGGGGTTGATGGTAGTCGGAAGCGATATCCAACATCACCTCCGTGCTCAGCATCCTCGAAAATGGGGGGACCGTGTGTTTTTCTACAGGGAAACCTTGTAAAACGCGTTTAACCCCTCCGGGGGGTGGTTTTTGCCCGTTTTGAAAGGGACGCCTCAGATTCGGTTTCAGCGACCTCGAAAATGCGGGGGAGAGACTAAATTGTCCCAGTCCGGAAAAAAAAGGTGTCACTCCGACTCCTTGCCTCCACTATTGAGAAGAACCACAGATCTAGAGTGGGAGATAGGCAAAGCAATAAACCATAAAAATTTATTATATTATTGTTTGGTTGGAATTAGTGAGCATGCGCAGATAGGACCAAACAGGTCCGTACTTAAAATATCTGACATTTTTGTTTAATATTAAGATTTTATCTAAGGATTTTCAAGTCCTTTCTTTACCTAAAAATCAATACTTTATAGTAAGAAGGAAAATAAAAAACAATGAAAACTAGTAAGCGTGTTTATATTTATTAAAAGTGCAAAAATAATTATTTATTTCATACATCACGTAAAAAATCTTTAAAAGCAAGTCAAAATGAATCATGAAAAGATAATCCTGAAATAACAAAACTCCTAACATTATTGCAACCTCTTACAAAACAGCTTATATTTAACAATGTCTAATGTGTATTGCAAATGATCGTAAATAACAAAATTATCAAAATGCACTAAAAACCAAAAGTATGATTAATCAAAATATCAAACAATATTACAGCTAAGATAAAATTGTACATTATTGTTAAAGAACACTGTATTTATCTTAGAATATACCCAATAATAAATAAATGGAATGCACCAATTAAAAATATTACAATAAATTACTTCAGAGAAATAAACAGGTGCATTTTAAATTCAATAGTTCGACTCTGTTAATATCAATGAATTTTACCTGTGAAATATAATTCCGGGCATGTTATCTCTACTACCACAATTCCACACTAAACACGTTTTGGTCATATTAAAATAATCAGATTAACACAATTTTTTAATATAAAGTTAAAAATAACGCCGAATAAGCAAAAAAACGATAAATAATTGTGACAGCTGACACAAGAAATTGAATTCTTTTACTGCGCAAACTCCCCAATTCCAAGTTTGACCAACATGGCGGGTCCCTATTATAAATATATTTGAAATATAATTCAGATGACTATTTCACGCACTTGTAAAATGAACCAATCAGGAGCTCCAGTCAAGTTTGGCTTATCGATAATACTGAACTTGACTCTTGACTCTGATTGGCCTATCAAGTTCGGTGTTTTCATATTTACGTATCTGACAGTTAAACGTCAAATATAAATAACCACGCTAAAAATGAGCTACGCCTGTCGAGACACTAGCTCTTATATTGAAGGACTGGGGCTTCAACATGATAAAAATGAATGGCTCTGATTACAAGGAAATGTGTCGTAAAGACAACTATTGCAAGTACAAGCGGGTGTTTAAATAATCAAGCTCAAAGCATTGTATATAATAACTGCACCATTTATAATTATAATTGAGAAATATTTAAGTACGTTATGTCAATACTGATTTAATTCAGTATGTATTATCATGTCAATGGTTCCTGTTTATTAAACTTTATTAATGTTTCCGATCAACTTCTTGCCTTTTCTGCTAATTTCCTCTAATTCTACCGAATTTCAGATTTTTTACCTTTTACTTTGTTTGTGAAATAGTCTAATAAAATTCCACTCGTGATTGAATTTATCTCATAAGTCTTGTCTCTTATTTCATAACTCAACAGAGTTGCTTGAAGAAAACACCACTCGTCCTGCGGACTCGTGGTGTTTTCAAGCAACTCAGTTTCGTTATGGAATGAATCGACAGACTTATCAACAGTAATACCACAAGTGATTGAATTTTCGCGATAAGTCTGTCGATTCATTTCATAACGAAACTGAGTTGCTTGAAAACACCACGAGTCCGCAGGACGAGTGGTGTTTTCTTCAAGCAACTCTGTTGAGTTATGAAATAAGAGACAGACTTATGAGATAAATTCAATCACGAATTTTATTAGACTATTTCACAAACAAAGTAAAAGGTAAAAATCTGAAATTCGGCAGAATTAGAGGAAATTAGCAGAAAAGGCAAGAAGTTGATCGAAAACATTAATAAAGTTTAATAAACAGGAATCATTGACATCGATGAAAAATCATATTGAATTAAATCAGTATTAACATAACTTACTTAAATATATGAGCTTCCGAAATGAATTACTTAAATATTTCTCAATTGTAATTATAAATGGTGCAGTTATTATATACAATGCTTTGAGCTTGATTATTTGAACACCCGCTTGTACTTGCAATAGTTGTCTTTACGACACATTCCTTGTAATCAGAACTATTCATTTTTATCATGTTGATGACCAAGTTCTTTAATATAACAGCTAGTGTCTCGACAGGCGTAGCTCATTTTTAGCGTGGTTATTTATATTTGACGTTTAACTGTCACATATGTAAATCTGAAAACACCGAACTTGATCGGCCAATCAGAGTCAAGAGTCAAGTTCAGAATTATCGATAAGCCAAACTTGACTGGAGCTCCTGATTGGTTCATTTTACAATTGCGTGAAATAGTCAGTAGTAATATCACAAGAGCTTCGAAAATAATCGATTATACTTCCGAGTCACGAGACGTATTTGGCGAAACACCACGAGAGCGGAGCTCGAGTGGTGTTTTAAAAGAAATACGTCGAGCGAGGAGGAAGTATAATCGATTATTTTCGTATGCTCGCGTGATATTCGATACGATTATATAATGAATTATATAATTATTTTTGGTGACGTTTGCTCATTATAAACGTCAAACGTATTGTTACTATGACAAACTTTTCAAGATGGAAGGATGCGAAAATCAAAACCGGTTATACAACGTCGTCAAGGGTATATTCGCTTATCAATACATGGTAACTAAGTAAAAATTGCAACTGCTATTGGTTAAATTTATGATGAGTTGTATAATCGCGAAAATTCAATTACTTGTGGTATTACTGTTGATCATCGCCTATCTTCCACTCTAGATCTGTGAGAAGAACTGACATCGGGCGTTTCCACACTATACGACACGCCAAGATACGTATTCACACTACCCGTCATGTGTGGCGATACGACACCGACGAAAGATTTTTATATCCGTTTTTTGATCGTTTTTAATCGAAAAAAGGTTTTTTTTATTAAGGGTACACACAATTTTAAAAGCGAGATATGTTGAGGGTAGTTATTACACTCTATTTAAAAAATTGTGTTGCCATAAAATAATAGTATATTATTCAATGAGTTTGGGTGGGTTATTTTATGTTGTGGTCTATATTACCTTTTGACTCTTGTTCACTCAACAAAAAAACATAAATGTTTTTGTTAATACACTCTTTATTAATAACTTGCAGAATACTTCTTTTCAAAATGAAAATGCTATCAAAATGATGTAACAAAATACAATTAAAAAATATCAACAAGAAATCACTTGTTTCTATAAATACAAAGTCATAGAAACTACAGACCCATACCAACTATAAAAAAGGAAATAAACATTTATACCAAAATACCAACTATAAAAATAATTAACTTTAACACTCCTCCTTAATTATTATTCCTTTCAAACGATCAAAAAAAATATTTTTAAAAAGAAAAGCCCCGTCAGTATGTCAGCGAGCTGTCCTGTGATAGTGTCTCCTCCACAATCTGAGTCAGTGTACGCCACAAGACCACCACCTCCATCAAAGATAATCCCACACAGTACAGTCCCCCCTATATACTGGAAGACACGCTTTATCATCCTCCAATGACTTATCAAAATTATTTCAAATTCTTTATTGATTTCTTCCAGTACACAAATCATACCATATTTCTCTATTGCAATAATAAGACCGTCATCGACATATAGGGCAATAATTATACTTGGATCCCCATTATAGTAAATACAGGGGTCGTCATCAGTATTTTCAAATTTGAGTGTCTTGAGAAACGTTGAGAAACGCTCATTCCAATTCTTTGGAGCTTGCTTCAAACCATATAAACTTTTTTGCAATTTGCAAACTCGGTTCGTGCCATCACCAAATCCTTCAGGTTGGTGCATATAGATGTCTTCTTCTAAGTTTCCATACAAAAAAGCTGTTTTTACATCAAAAGAATTTATATACATTCCCCTTGATGCTGCAAGACTAAGAAGTAATCTAATCGATGCATGACGCGCCACAGGACTAAATGTAGCGTCATAATCGATTCCCTCAATTTGCTCAAAACCACGGATTACCAATCTTGCTTTTAATCTTCCGTCTTGTTTTTCTCTTAGTACCCAACGACAAGTCATTATTCTGGTGTCTTTCGGTGGTATTACAAGTTTCCAAGTTTTCATATTCGTGAGAGAGTCAAATTCATCTTGTAATGCCTGTCGCCATCCTGAGTCTTTCAGCGCTTCTTTTACCGTAATATATTGAATATCACCTACAATCATGGCGAGTTTGTGATCATCATCTCTAGAAGAAAATCGATCTGATATACCATACCGCCTTGGTGCCATTAGCGTTTGGCGATCCCGAAGAATTCGTCGTGGCTGTTCAACCAATTCCTGTTCATCAGACTTGGCTAGCTCTTCTGAGCTTGGGATTGTTTCATAGCTTTCCTCTATGCCACTACTGTCATTTTCTGATGATCCAATTGTTTCGAGTTCTCCTTCTGGATCTTGATTTGATGTGCTTGCAGTATTAGTCACGATCTCCATCGATGAGACATGCTTTTCGTTGAAAATTACATTTTCAGAGTTGACAATATCTCGTTCACCCTGTATGTAAATCCTGTAACTCGACGAGTCTACATTGTACCCTACAAAAATTCCTTTCCGCGACTTCTTCCCAGTTTTTGTTCGTTTATAATTCGGAGTCAGAACATAACATTCACATCCAAAACTGTGTAGTTTATTTATATCTATTTGTCGTCCAAACCATAAATCTGCAGGACTCATGTCCTGTACTGTAGTCGTTCCAGTCTGATTTAGTGTAAATACAGCATAGTTAACTGCTTCACCCCATAAATTCTCTTCCAGACCTCGTGCATGAATTACAGAACGAGCAGATTCTACGACTGTCCTCATCTCTCTTTCAATCCTGCCATTTTGTTCTGGAGAGTATGCCACTGACATTTCGTGACGTATACCAAGTTCTTGCAATAGTTCTTCGACGTTAGCATTTTTTATTTCTGTTCCATTGTCTGACTTCAAACATTTAATTCTTCTACCAAATTGATTTTCTATCATCTGTAAATAAGCTTTCAATTTAAAAAATGTTTCGTCCTTTGTCTTCAGAAAATATACAGTCCGAAAATGAGAGAAATCATCCTTGAATAAAAGAAAGTATTTAGCTCCTCCCAATGACAATAAGTTCATTTCGCACAAATCGACGTGGACTAAATCAAGAATGTTGTCAGCGATCTTCAGATTTCTCGGATGAGAAATTTGATGCTGTTTACCGTACACACGTCCTTCGCATACGTGATTGTTCCAGTCATCTATGTAATCAATTTTGTTTCTGTTCAGGATGTCTCTTACATACTTGACATTCTGGTGAGCTAGTTTCTCGTGCCAGGTCTTGATGGAAGTAGATAGTAGACACACATTCGGGTCTTCCATGCGAAACCTCATTTTAAATAATCGTCCAACACGTTCAGCAACTGCTATAGTTTCATTTCCATCTGAGGTTTTGAACTCGGACGAGTTCGCGTTTGCGACCTGAACATAACCCTTGTCTAAGAGTTGTGTAACCGAGAATAGATTGAAGTTCATTTTCGGGACAAGCAAGACATCTTTCAATACTACCTGGTTCCACTCCTTGCAATTTAGTAGCATCACCAATAATAATAGTGTCGGGATCCTCAAATTCGACAAAGTTGATCATCCACTCTTTGCGAAAAGTTATATGCTGACTTGCTCCGCAGTCTTGATACCACATATTACTGTCATTTTCCATGCAAATTCCATTCAAGTCTATGCTTGACAGACCGACAGTTATCAAGACTCGACGATTTTCCATGTTTCCATTAATTCTTTCATTTTTATTTCCGCTCGGACATTCCTTGGCGAAGTGCCCTTTCTGCTTACAAGTATTACAAGAATACTTTTCCTTGCAATATTGTATGTATCTAGCACACGATTTGCCTCTGCAAATTTTTTTTGTATGCCCTTGCTTTCCACATTTAAAACATTCCATGTTTGACCTACCTGACTGATTTGACTTGGATTCTTGAGTGGTCACCATTGCATTTTAGATACCTTTCGATAATTTGTTCTCACTCAGCCGATCTTCCTCCAAACGCAATCTTTCAATCAGAATCTCGACCTTCTTATCTGTTTCACTGACATTATCCCAGGCTGTACGTAAATGGTGTAATTTTTCAGGAAGAATTCCTAAAATCCTTGTAAGTATCCATTCTTTTTTAATTTCTTCTCCTTCTGCATCCAGTGCTTCCGCAATCTGAACAAGTTCCAGACAATTCTCAACTGCTGACAAACTGACATTGTAAGAATACCCGAAAAAACGACGTCTCAAACCTTCAATTGTTAAATCGGATTTCTTACCATACAAACTTTCTAGTTTGTCCAACATTTTTCTAGCAGACCTACAATTTGAAATCTTATTAGCGATATTACTATTTACATTTAAACCAATTAATGCTTGCGATTCAAGATCTTTTTCAATCCAACTTGCATAAACAGAATCAGTGACTTCTGGCTTTACTGTAATACCAGTAGCAATATCAAAGAGTTTCTTAGATTTTAAAATTAAATTTAATTTAAAACGCCAGGAACTATACTTTACAACACCCTGAGCATTTTCTGATAGCATTTCCATTTGTGATTTTATGTCCGACATATTGACAAAAAACTTACAGACAAAGAGAAATACAAAATTCACAAAATATGAAATAAAATAATTCTTATCTTCAAAAAATGTGCAGACTTGACAATATTTACTTGAAGTGGACAAACGGTTGCTTATTAAAGAATGACTGACACTGGCTGAAGTTGACGGACAGACGACGATAACGTAACCACACTTTTCTGACATAACCCGACTTCTCTGACGTAACCTCACTTTTCTGACGTAACCTCACTTTTCTGACGTAACCTCACTTTTCTGACAGATCCGACTTTGACACTGACTTGACTAACGCAAATTTCACTTTCCTACAAATATCTGACCTGCAATCCTGGTTACTAAACGTTGATGACTAGGATTCTATTGACTGGGCTTCTCGTGACTGGACAGGGGTTTCTCGTGACTGGGCCCATAACCTGTTGTGGTCTATATTACCTTTTGACTCTTGTTCACTCAACAAAAAAACAAATGTTTTTGTTAATACACTCTTTATTAATAACTTGCAGAATACTTCTTTTCAAAATGAAAATGCAATCAAAATGATGTAACAAAATACAATTAAAAAATATCAACAAGAAATCACTTGTTTCTATAAATACAAAGTCATAGAAACTACAGACCCATACCAACTATAAAAAAGGAAATAAACATTTATACTGAAATACCAACTATAAAAATAATTAACTTTAACATTTTATTACACGCGGATGAAGTTTGCAGCACGAGCGAGCTTGCGAGCGAGTGCTGTAAAATAACCACACAACGAGTTGAATATAATACTTTATCTACTAATGTCGACAAATAATAGAGTATTTATACCATAAAAGTATCTATTAAATCAAATCAAGAACAAAACACTTTTAAATGCTGAAGAAACTATTATACGATTATTGTTACAATTTATATATTTCATATTTTAATAGTGAGCTGTTTTGTTTTTGAAGTTGTCATAGTTGTATAAAAATAATAAATAGTCTTGTCAAAAACGTTTGTCTACTTTGGTATTAAAAACCGTAGGTACTGTTTAATTTACAAACCAATAATTACATTATTTTCGTCTGTCCTCTCAGCAATCTCCACGTTCCTTCAATAATTATAAATACTTATTTATATTAAATTAATTCTTACTTGTTGTTAAAATTTAAAGTTATGTTGCTGCAATTCGATAAATTAATTGTTGTACCTGCAACACCAAAATTCATATTGTTACAGGTCACAAATTCATATTGTGACCTGTATTTGATATGAAATTACTAGAACTAGCATATGTTGTTGGATTATTAGTATTTTATTTACTGATTTGATGTAAAATTCTATTAATAAAATATCCATTTCAACAAATTTGATAAAGTTTTTATTGAATGACTTTTACTGGCATTAATTTAATTTGAAATTGACGTATAAATTAAAGGTCGTGCTACATAGTAAATGTAAATGCGTTCTTGATCTTGATTGGTTAAATTTAGTTGCCTTATGATTATTTGTTATTAAAAGTGTTGAATTTTCATTATTCAACGCTTTTTAACCAATCAAATCAATTTTACAAACACACTATTGAATAATGAAGGTCAAATTCCGGTTTGATTTTTGGTTTATTATTTGACTTTAGTAGATAAAATTTTTTAATTCAGCAGCTTCGAGGATGATGTAAAGCAAACCGAAACTACATTTCGATTTTAATTAAACTAATCAGTTTTTTTTCTCTTTTTTCGTCTGGAATAAAACCACTTATTTCGGAAGTCGTTTTCAAAATGACATAACAAAATAAATAAATTTACTATAGAAACAGAACACTTGTTAATCTTGCAAAAATATGACATCAACATAGTACACTTAGAAAAAGATTTTGAGATTGAAGATGTCAAAATCTGTTTCTATCATATTTTTGTGTTTCTGGCAACGAATTTTGAAAGGATAGTGCATTTGCATATTATAAGAGAATTTATATTTCGTCATAAATGAAGTTTTCTTATTAATATTATCATAAGAAAAAAACCAGATAAAAACTTATGATACTATCCCGATATAGAGGGTATCCTTTTTGCAATTAACTCTTTTTGTAAAATAGGCATCAAAATTTTTGAAATATCGACCGAACAATTAAAAACACCTTCGTTATTATTTAAGCATATCAATGCTCAGGGACATATTGGAGCTTCATAAGTTTGGGGGGGGGTGAGTAATGTTGAAAATGCCGACTCGTCAAGGAAAATTTGCCGACTACAGCATGAAAATGCCGACTCGGTACAAAAGTTTGGGGGGGGGGGGTGTCACACCCCCGCCTCGGTACGCCCCTGTCAATGCTGCTTCTTTAACTACGCGGTTATAATTATTCGGTTCTTTTAATAATCTAGTTGAAGAATTCCATTGTATTTTACGACCAAAATCCCAGCAATTCTAGAATTATTGGAATTATGTATTAAAACTACATATTTTCAATTAAATAGTGATATTTATCAGCAAATTTTTGTCATGGCAATGGGTTCTCCTTTATCACCAAAATTGTGTGATATTTTCATGGAGGATTTTAAAATGGAAATTGTAAACAAACAAAATTTAAGATCTTCTGTCTGGTTTAGATATGTAGATGATATCTTTGCAATTTGGCAACACGATAGGGTAAATATTGATACATTTTTATATACTATTAATAATTCGGAACCTACTATTAAATTTACAATTGAAATTGAAAATAATAAAAAATTACCGTTTCTTGATGTACTAATACACAACAACAATTGTATTGAAACATCAGTTTTTAGAAAAGAAACACATACAAATAGATATCTAAATTTTAATTCAAACCACTCAATATATCCTTCTGCTACCGTACTCGATTTCCAACCTCCATGTCTTTTAACACAAGTGAGGTCACCGCCACCATCAATAAGAAGTGTAGCAGATGTTCTTCTTAGCGAATGACCAGTATACTCCTTCCAATTTTCTAAATTCAAAAATTTTGCAATTTCTTGCGGCACGGCACTAATTTTGTGAATCCCAACAACCATTCTTTGACACTTCCCATTAACATACTTCAAAAATAAACGACGTTCCTGTATATTTGATGGCCATTGTGCAACATATTTTCGAAATAAACGCAAATAATTATCGCCTATAATGGTAAACAAACGAGGTTTCTTGTTTTTTGTCTGCAAAATTTTTACGACCATACGACCACATATCTTCAATGTCATCAATTTTCAAATGAACTAGTTCGTCACAACGCATAGCACCTCCAATTCCTAATACTAGAACAACCTTTATCATCAAATATACATTATCAGGTGCCATATCCAGGAACCGATCCACTTCCTCCTTTGTAAAAACCCTAGACTTTTTAGGTGTATATCCATCACTTTGCCTTTTTAACAATGCTCGTAATTTTGAATATTTACTAATATCCACACCATTTTTGATATCCAGTGTGGATCGCAACATTGAATACTGTGACCAAAGAGTGGATGGCTTGACGGTCTTCGTTAAATTTGAGAAATACACCATAAGAACACTCTCCGCATAGTTTTGCATTTTTTTCTTTACACCAATCCATGAACCGCTGATATGCAAGTTCATAAACTTGGCGAGATTTGGGTGGCAAAAGATTTAGATATACTGCTTCGGCACTTTCCAATATATCCGCAGGTATATTTTCATCGTGTTCGGGATTCATTTTGAAAGCAGCGTAAAAACTACTACAAAAATTATATGATTAGTACGTCTACTGACGTCTACTTGACAATCAATATTTACCAACAATACCAGACTACCGACTTGCTATCGCTGTTATAATTAATAGGTGTTCAAATTTATTACCAAATTATTAACGATTTTTGAATAAAACTAAATTTATTTTAATTTTGACTTGGTTGGAGAAAAAAGTAGTATGTATCATACGGACTAAATATGCACTTTTAATCCTTATAATATAATATACGATTATTCCAAAAAATTAGGATTGGCAATAAATTTAATTTAAAAACAGTTTTTCAAACTAATAATACATTAAAATCTTTAATAGTAAATACAAAACCTTTTAATGAAATTCAAAATACAAAAAATTGTATTTACAAAATTCCATGCGAATGCAATACATATATAGGAGAAACATCTAGACCTTTTCATATTAGACTTAATGAACACCAATCATACATTAAAAATAAACAATTCGAAAAATCCAAAATATGTGAACATGCATGGGATTTTGGTCATAAAATACAATGGAATTCTTCAACTAGATTATTAAAAGAACAGAATAATTATAACCACAAAGTTAAAGAAGCAGCATTGATATGCTTAAATAATAACGAATGTGTTTCTAATTGTTCAGTCGATTTTTCAAAAATTTGGATGCCTAGTTTACAAAAAGAGTTAATTGCAATATCGGGATAGTATCGTAAGTTTTTATCTGGTTTTTTCTTATGATAATATTAATAAGAAAACTTCATTTAGGACGAAGTATAAATTCTCTTATAATATGCAAATGCGCTATCCTTTCAAAATATGTTCCCAGAAACGTCACAAAAATATGATTGAAACAGATTTTGACATCTTCAATCTCAAAATCTTTTTCTAAGTGTACTATGTTGATGTCATATTTTTGCAAGATTATCAAGTGTTCTGTTTCTATAGTAAATTTATTTATTTTGTTATATCATTTTTGAAAACGACTTCCGATTAGGGAAGTCGAAACGTCAAATTAAAACTTTTTCCAAGAAAATAAGTGGTTTTATTCCAGACGAAAAAAGAGAAATTGAACTAGCAAACCACTATGAGCTTCCGAAATGAATTAATCAGTTTTTATTTATTTATTGTTTTTACTAAATATTTTGTTTAAAAAATCGGGACGATACGAGTGGGACGATTGCTCCTAGCCGGCAGCCGGCGACGACACCAGCACAACCCCGGCATGTCGTCTAGTGTGAAGTCACTGTATTTCAATACGGTACTTCATTTTTGTTTTTCGACGGCTCTTTAATCAATGTTTTCCCGTGGTGCATGAGAGGGGCTCCATTCCACCTCTCTTTGTTTTCGTTTCACCCAGTCCCGTATGCATCCTCGAATGTCAGATTTAGAAGCTAATCAGATGAAAATGACAAGGAACGCTCAATGGTAAAAATTTAAGAAAACCAAGGCTCCTCATAAGACAAACTAGAGTGAGACGAGGTATACTGCCTAATAGGTCGTCTGGGTACTTGCAGGCTGTCGTCACATCGACCTGACAATATCCTTTGTGAATATCTAGATCTATTCGGTATACGGTTCTTGGATATCTCTGTGGAATCTGAGGATTTTTTTGGTGGTTCCTTGGTCGTTAGTGTACCTCCTGTTCTTTGACTGTTGTAGAATATGTTACATAGAACATATGATGTGTTTCGATGTTTCGTCTGAATTTGAGAAGACTCAATCCAGTTTCTACCTTACCCATCGTGTACTCACATCTCAGAGATTGGTTGGGTATCCTCTGATTTGAGTGTGGTTATCTGTCGTGAATAGACTTGTTTTGTGCCGTGGGTGTTTCTCTCAAAACAAAGGAACATCACATCTATGTAGTATATTTGAAATCGAATACTGCCAGACTGTCCGAAGGCGACTTGACATTAGATTTTTTTTTAATTGCGGTATTTAACTTTGGACAGTGTTGGGGTCGATTATAGTTTCTGATATACAGATAGTTTCAGCTCTTGTCTTGGATAGGGCAAACGACCGTAAAAGAGGAGGGCTTTGAGTTATTCGCGATATGAAAAATGGGAAGGCACCTGGTCTGGACGGTATCCCATCTGAAGCAATCAAAGAAGTAGCAAAGTTAGCTATAAACGATCTAGTAAAAACTCTGAATGATCTGCTGATAAAAAAATATTTTCCAAATGCTTGGAACGTAGACTCATCGAAGAATTAGAGGGAAAAAATGGTCTATCAGATAAACAATTTGGCTCCAGGAAAGGGCGATCAACTGTACAGGCCGTATAGACAAACTCCTAGAAGAAGTACATGGATCAGGCAAATGGGCAATAATTGTAATGTTAGACGTCAAAAATGCGTTCAATACAGCAGGATGGAGCAATATAATACGCGAATTGTAAACATAATAAGCAAATACTTCTAGGACTGACCTTGTGGAACGTATTCTACGATGGAGTCCTTAGACTGCAACTAAATGAGGGAGTTACATCTTATGGCTTTGCAGATGACCTGGCTATCTTGGTAAAAGCAAGCGATATAGAGGAACTAAGACACAGAGTTGAGACTTCGCTGATAAGAATTGATGAATGGATGAGAGTCAATGAGCTGGAATTAGCGGCCCAAAAAACAGAAGCCATGGTCATCAAGGGATATAGATGGAAAGCCCAAAAACAAAGGACGAATTTTGAGTTCAAGGGAAACCTGATAACACCAACGGCAATAGTAACATACTTACGTATAACGCTAGGATTTAATGCACATTTTGGCGAACACATTAAAAGAACAGCAAAAAAAGCTGAAAGTATGGGAATTATGGGAAATCCTGGCAGTGGACAAATATAAAAAGATCATGGTAGGTGTCCAGAGAAAGGCTGCATTGCGTATTGGCTCTGCCTATCGGACTGTCTCCATAGAAGCCATACAGGTGATTACGGGCACAATACCTGTTTATCTCCTCGCCCAGGAAAGGAAAACCCCTTTATGGTACCGACAGAGCAAACATAGAGCTAAAGCGGAAAGAACTCAGGGAGGAAAAAATGGCAAAATGGCAGAGGGAATGGACGGCTAACGAAAGAACAGCTCAGTGGACGAAAACGCTTATAGCAGATGTAGAAAAATGGATACGATGTAGGCATGTAAATTATTACACCACACAAATATTGTCAGGACATGGCTGCTTCGCTACCTATCTGTATCGAATAGGAAAAAGAAGTAGCGACGAATGCACATACTGTGGTATGCCAGATAGCCCAGAGCACACAATAATAGAGTGTAGCAGATGGGACAGTCTGAGAACTGAGATGAGGAAGACACTTGGGAAAGTCCAGACAACGAGCGCCATTATAAAAAAAATGTTGAAGGACCCAACATACTGGTTGGCCGACAAGGAATATATAGTGGCAGTCATGAAGAAAAAAGGTGAGGAGGAAAGACAACAGACAGAGGAAGGAGAGATAGCCGTTTAGCCGCTGTATGCATCTGAGGCAGGTCGGAGACATGATTCCGTGTGCATATGAGCTTAGGTGGAGTTTTTAGTGAGTAGACCGGCAAAGGGAAGTCTCACACTACCTTGGTGCAAGCCGAGCTGTCCATAAAGGATTTTCTCCACTGAAAAAAAAAAAGATAGTTTCAGCTCGTCGTAACACACCCTGAATATGAAGTAATGTGGGCATATTTTGTGTTGAATTTCTTGTTTGTAGGCGAATTTAAAGATTTTGGTGGTGATGGGATTGAGAATTTTTTGAGAATTTTAAATAAGCCGGCTGTATAACTTTTATTTAAAATAAATTCATTAAACTTCAAATGCGTTGGAGTATACCAGAATTACAAATATCACAATTTTTCAGTTAATCAGTTCGTGACATCATATAAACTGGTACATTTTTATTTCATTTCAATTTATTTCTTATTATTAATGCTTTATGCATTTTCAATATAAACTGAATGCTTTCATTCACAAATTTTATCAGCTGATGAGTTACGATATTTACATTACAATAAACATGTATTGGAGTCGACCGGTGCGGAGCGAACTGATTTGTTAAAATTTGTGTAGACAGGAGCTGGCAGGAAAATCGTTTAATTATTTTGAATTTTTTTAATGGGTTAATCCGGATGTTGTAGAAATTAAAACGAGACGGAATGTTTATAGTGGGGTCAAACTAGCATTATACCTGTAACTTTTTTCGGAGAAATCGGATCGACATGCGGTTTTTTTTTTAAATTTTCGAAAAATTATCAGTAACAAAATCTACAACTAACCTCTTTACGATCGGACATTTATAATTATTTATTTAACAAATTGGACATTTTTTAGGAGCAGACAACAATTGAACAATAAACAATTATGTGCTACAACTTTGTGGGCATGCTACTCCCTGTGGAACCGGGACCTTTAACCCTTTCACTGCCACCTAAAATATTAGACGAATCCCCATGTGCCTATATAGTAATTGTTTATATTTAGCCTATTAGAATACAAATTTTGTAACAAAAGTAAAAAAAAAATATAAATAAAAACCAACGCTCAAGATGCGTTGCCGGAACACAGCTAGTGCATTCAGGGCCGGTTTAAGGCATACGCGAAGAATGCGGCCGCCGCGGCCAGGGGGCGCCGCAGCTGGAAAATTACTTTTTCTGAATGTAATGTAATAAAAAGTAGTCCAAACCAGCATTTTAGGCTACTCAAATTTTAAAAATTTCCCCAGGCCCAGTGGCGGTTCTAGAAATTAAGGACGGGGGGGGGGGGACACAGACATCGCTAGGCGCCGAGTATTCGGTAAAAGGGGCATCTGTATTTAAAGTAATACTGTATTTATCATAAAAAATAATAATAAATAATAGAGTATATATGTTATTATTTACAGTAGTAAACGCCTTGTTTTAATATTTTTAAACTCGTCCAGTACGACAGAAAAATCAACGCAATGAGAGGATATTTCTCATATCTGCGTAAACCAAATTTTAATTTTTTTGAATTTTTTTTTGTTGATTCTAGGTCCATTTATATCCTAAAAAACTCACTTTTTCCTTCAAAAATGGCCCAAACATTTTTTTCGGTAATTTTGACATTGCCAATCGTTTCTTATACAAAATTCATTCTGCGTAAACCAAATTATAATTTTTTTGAATTTTTTTTGTAGATTCTAGGTCCATTTATATCCTAAAAATCTCCTTTTCCCCCCAAAAATGGCCCAAACATTTTTTTTCGGTAATTTTGGCATTGTCAATCGTTTCTTATACAAAATTCATTCTGCGTAAACCAAATTATAATTTTTTTGATTTTTTTTGTAGATTCTAGGTCCATTTATATCCTGTAAAACTCACTTTTTCCCTCAAAAATGGCCCAAACATTTTTTTTCGGTAATTTTGACATTGTCAATCGTTTCTTATACAAAATTTATTCTGCGTAAACCAAATTTTAATTTTTTTGAATTTTTTTTGTAGATTCTAGGTGCATTTATATCCCAAAAAAATCATTTTTTCCTCGAAAAATGGCACAAACATTTTTTTGCGGTAATTTTGACATTGCCAATCGTTTCTTATGCAAAATTCATTCTGCATAAACCAAATTTTAATTTTTTTGAATTTTTCTGTAGATTTTAGGTCCATTTATATCCTAAAAAACTCACTCAAAAATGGCCCAAACATTTTTTTTTCGGTAATTTTGATATTGCCTTTCGTTTCTTATACAATGTGTAGATTCTAGGTCCATTTATATCTACAAACGTTTAATATTTTAAACTTTCATATATATAACTATAACACCCGACGACGTTGCCCCCGCCCCCAATTCTCTGGGCTGTGCCCTTGTTTTTCTTATTGTATATATTGTATGAAGAAGTTAAGTGGAGTGGAATGGAGGCTTCGTCTCTTTAAATTGTTTACTGTATTGTATATCACAATACTAAATAAAGGCATTTTATTATTATTATTATTATTATTATTATTATTATTATTATTATTATTATTATTATTATTATTATTATTATTATTATTATTATTATTATTATTATTATTATTATTATAATTATTATTATTATTATTATTATTATTATTATTATTATTATTATTATTATTATTATTATTATTATTATTATTATTATCTTTAAGTTCTCTAAATAATAAACTAAAAGACTGGTATTCAGCAATTACATCACTAGTTATAAAATCGAAGGGGGCTCTAAAAACGACAATTTGCGGGGGGGGGGGGCATACTGCCCCACTTTTCCCGCCGTGGCGCCGCCACTGCCCAGGCCCCCTTGTATTACGTCTCCCAAGCTAAGCCAGTGGTGAGGGGCGCCAGTGAATTGTTCGCATCCACTAGAAAAATGTCTAGGACCGGCTCTGAGTGCGTTCCTCCTGATATGCCACCAACGCGGTACCAACGTTCCATAATTTAAATGTTTACTATAGAACAACTTACAAAAAATGAAAAACAACTTACATACACAAATAAAAAACAACTTATACAGTGTCATCCCCAAAGTACGCACCATAAGGGAAACTTTTTTTATTAAGAGTTTTTCGACAAAAAGTTATTCTTGATAAAAGTTTGTGCATCCTCTAAACCTAAACATGCAACAACAAAAAATAGTAAAACACTCGTACTATATAAAGTACTCTTATTTTAAAAAATCTCGGGAAATGTTATTTAGAAAAGTTGTTCAGCAATAAAAAATACATCTAGATTTGAAGTCATGGCCATCTAAGTCAAGGGCGGATTTACGGGGGGTACAGGGGGTAATTACGCCCACCCCATGATTATAATTTATAAAAAAAATTATAAAACATAATACACACAAAACTGTTTTACATAATAAAGAAAGTGGTACTTCTTATAACGCGATAAAAAAAATGTATGCATCTTCCTTATTTTACTAGACTTTTTAGTAGCAGTCTAAAAGTGTTTTTTTTGTTTTAACCATTTCTAAATACTTTCCTAGTCTCTTTGTGATTATAAGTTAGTATTAATAAAGTTTTTTTTTAAACCTGTTGTCTTTAATCCAAGAAATGAAGTAAAATCATTGAGTAGAAACAGATCGACTTGAAATTTTTTGCAAATTGTTAGGAAAGGTGTTTAGTTCAGAAGTAAAAAACTTTCGATTATGGCGTTTTTTTCATCAAAAAGTGAAGTAAAAAAGAAAATAAACTGGCGCAATCGATAAATTATCCTTTGTTAATGAATTAATGTTAAATACAATTTTTCATGAAAATAAACCCCTCCCGAGTTATAGGGCGTAGAAAATTACGATTTTTACCATAAAAATTGTACATTTCTAAAAGTTTTTTAAATATAACCGAAAATCTGATATTATTACGTAAAAATTGAACTAATTTTATGGCCTTGAGCTAACAATTAAAATTATTTTTTTTATTTTTCTACGATTAATACGAAGGAAGATCTGGCAATTGAAAAATGGGTGTTTAAAGAAACTATATCGTTCTAGCGTAGGGGTTCTCAAACTGTGGTATATGTACCACTGATAGTACATTACAATGTTTTAGTGGTACAATTTAATATTTAACATTTTGTTTTCAGAAAGACATATATTTTTCTTCAAGTTTTTGACTTTAACGGCTCCAGCTTTCATATTGAAATGACGACCTTTCCAAAAACTTCCAATAATTTCGCGACACATTGATTTTTAACGGCGAAATGCTTTTATGGTGGTACATATATTTTTGTTTCATATTTATGTGGTACAAAATTTGAAAAGCTAGCTTAAATATCTGAAGAAATATAACTTCCACAAAAAAATGTATATAACATCTTAATAGAGAACAACATAGGGAACATTTTAAGAGCATCCAGAATCATTTAACTTAAGCAGAAAAACAGTATTTGAAAAAAAAATCCTTTTGCAAAAAAACTTAACATATGTTTCTACAATTGTCCAGTAATTTTTAGTCCTGTGGGATAATTATTTTTTAAGTTTTGGTCTGTTAAAGTTGAGCAAAATTTTTGTTTTTTATAAGACATTTTCAATTTTTGGTCACTAGCGTGAAAAGTATTGTTTTTTGAAAAAAATTAAACAGACAAGACTTTGAGCAAATGTTCTTCCGAATAATTTCCATTTTTTCCCCTGTGATTTGACCTGGCTCAGAAAATTGCGTAGTCAAACCGAGTTTTTCCTGACCATCCAGAACCGTTTAACATAAGCAGAAAAAAAGTTATGGACAAAATAAATTTTTTTAGCGCCATCTAGACTGTGGTATTTTACAAAAAAATCCTTTTGCATAAAGTCGTAACATATGTTTTTACAATTGTCTAGTAATTTTTAGCCCTATGGATAATTATTTTTTAAGTTTTGGTCTGTTAAAGTTGAGCTAAATTTTTGTTTTTTATTCAATTTTTGGTCAATACCGTGAAAAGTATTGATTTTTGAAAAAAGATTAAAGAGACAAGACTTTGAGCAAATGTTCTTCCGAATAATTCCCATTTTTTTTTATCTTTGCATTTATAACCGTCAATGTCATTTTTTCGGGTCAAATATTGACAAAACGATCATTCCAATGAAAAAGTTTGTCATAACATGATATTTCGGCTTTAAAATGGATTATTGTACATTATTTAATATTATCAGCCAAAAAAAAGTTACGGGCAAAAATACATTTTTTTTAGAAATATACGATTGTTGTGGTGAAAATCGTAATTTTCTGCGCACTATAACTCGGGAAGGAACATTAATTCATTAAAAAAGGTAATTTATCAATTGCGAATTTTTTTTCTTCTTTTTTTCACCCCCCCCTGCCCCCACTCAAAACGCAACTAACGAAAGTTTCCTATTTCTGGACACCTTTCCTAGCAATTTGCAAAAAAACTTAAGTCGATCTGATCAGTCACTAGTTTCTGCTCGATATTAAAAAAAAATTTACTAGCTTACTCGGACTACTTAGTAAGTTTTACCCCTCCCATAAAAAAAGCTAAATCCGCCCTTGATCTAAGTGAAGTTTTATTTTTTTTACCCATTTTTTTAAAATTGGGACTACGAAAAAAAATTGCTAAAACAATAAATATACATCCATGAGTAATAATACATAAAACATTTATATTATTTAAACATTTTCTATACGTAACTATACATTTTGAAGTAAAATAATTATTTCAATACTCCTCTGCGCCACCACTTTTTTAAATAATTAATTCACCCTGCTATAATCAAAATTTTCATAAACCTCAACTTATATCTTTCATTACTCACTGTTTACTGTGTCCCTTCAGAGTTACCAATTTGTTAATTAGCCAGTTTACAACAAATAAACAATAAACAATTATGTGCTACAAATTTGTGGGAACGCTACTCCACGGGGACCTAGAGTTTTATTTGGAAAAAATTCGAGTTCTCTAAGTATTTGGGGGGCAGTGTTATTAATTAACCAGTTTACAACAATTGAACAATAAACAATAGCTTCGACATCTACAAGATAATGCGCGACATCGAAAACCCGCACGGGAAAATTTTCCAGACCTTTTGTTGAACAGGCAGTCATGTTTTCCATACCCAATTTGTTAAATAAATAATTATAAATGTCCTAGCGTAAAGAGGTTAGTTGTAGATTTTGTTACTGATAATTTTTCGAAAATTTAAAAAAAACCGCATGTCGATCGGATTTCTCCGAAAAAAGTTACAGGTTTTCAGTTTTTTCATGCTATTACCTTAAAGTTAAAACTAATTTTCAACGTTTACATTTCACTAATTACTTTTTTTAAAACTATACTTTTATTAATTTCAATTATAAATTTTACAAAATTACTATTTCAAAAATTATATTTATATCAAACTAAAAATTATTAATTTACGACAGTTCTTTTATATTGTTTTATTTGCTGACTACGCAGTGTCGTCGAACGTGCTGAGTAAGGAGGTCAGCGTTCTATAACTCACTAAAGAAAATGAAAACGTATTTACGTTGCCAGGAGCACTTTTAAACAGGGTCTCACTACAAATATTTAGAAATATATTCAATACGAATAATTTTATGCTTTATTAAACATACCTCATTTTAAGTGTATTGTACGTGCAATTATCCATAAAATGTATTTTCAAAATACACTTGAAGAATAGGGAAGAGTGGGGTAAAACCGGGTGGCTAAGCTTTGGCGACGTCTACGCACTAAGCCTTTATGCAAAATGCTTTAATTATAGGTGCAGTGTTTGAGGGGGCTATTTGTGTTTCATATCCCATTAACTAAAAGTGAATAAGACTTTTAGTTTTATTTTTATGAATTGTTTTCTGAAAAAAGTGCAAGTACCCGGTTTTGCCCCACTAGTGGGGTAAAATCTGGTACACATGTTAATTATATGGGAAAAAATAAAAACCTGAAATTCGAACACAATTTTATTGTTAAAATAACAAATTTAAGTTTACAAGTACCAAAGATATCCCGAAATTATATTTAGAGTAGCGGACGTTCGGGTTTGCACAATTCGCTTTTAGGTATCCTATAGCATGAAAGTACCTCTCTCACCTCCATACTTTCCTGCTGCCATGACAGTCTCTGTGTCTTTCTTACGTATGTACGACCCATCCCTTACAGTGTTGTATTCTGAAACACAAAAATTAAATACCGCAGGTGGTACCTGATTTTGCCCCACGCGTCATACCCGGTTTTACCCCACTGGTGGGAACACAGTAAAAGTACCAGGTCTAGAGTGTATCAAATGCATTTTGAAAACTAGTTATGCCAATCTAAACCTTAAGACATTGATGGCTACACACAAGTGTACTTACCTTCATCAAAAGGCATGGAATACTTCTGTAATAAGCGATTAAAGTCCTGTCAACATTGAAAAGCAAACCCAACAAAACAGTTTAACACATATCACGACTTGAGAACTGCGCTGGGGGTAATGGCTTGATGTCCACGATTTGGCTCCTCTCTCTCTACTCCTTAGTTTCGGTGTCCACCGCTAGTCACCAGCACTTAGAAGCTTGAAACCAGACTACCCGGTTTTACCCCACTCTCCCCTACACAGGTTGTGTGAATAGCGCCAGATCAGTATACAATTGGAACCACAAAATTGGTTTCAGATTTAGAAAAAAAAATCTTTCTGGAGGTGGTAACAGGATGTGAGGGAAATTTTAAGGTAGTGTTTGGGATGATATGTAAGATGATGAGACAGAAAGAGGCGGAGGAAAAACTGGCTCAAGGACGAAATGCGTGGAACATGTGTGGTGGTCGAGAAGCGTACTTGCGGAAATTCTGGTCTGGTAGTGAATGATGATGTGCGTTGAAGTGAGAGAATGACTGCGTTCGTCCTGTGGATTTGATGTAACGCCGACAAGACATATTCGAGCTTTCGGGTGTGCTGGGTGGATGTTTTAGTGATTATACCCTAATACCTCTCAGGGAGAGTCTCACAGTATCGATGACCCGGCGTAGGCAGTCTACGGAGGGTTATCGTTCCCTATAAAAGTAGGCTTGCCACATTTTTGGTGATTGAAACCGAGACACATTAATACGAGAATTAGAAGCAAAATGATGAGTTTTAAGCCTTGCGAGTGACGGAAGGGGAGAAACTGGAACCCTGTTTCTTCTACACCCCTTTTAAAAATAAAAAAGGAATTTTTGCTACTTAAAAATATATATTTTTTCCTTTTTAATGATAATTTTTTCTGGTCTACGATCTAAAAAGAATGTTAATAAAAAAAATCAGGATTGTATGAAAAAATCGGGATTGAATGAAAAAAATCAGGATTGTATGGAAAAAATCAGGATGGTATGAAAAGAAAATCGGAATTGTATGAAAAAAATCAGGATTGTATGGATCAGGATGGCATGAAAAAAAATCAGGATTGTATGGAAAAAATCAGGAATCTATTGAAAAAATCGGGATTGTATTGAAAAAAAAATCAGAATTGTATGGGAAAAATCAGGATTGAATGGAGAAAAGAATCAAAATTGTATGGAAAAAAACAGGATTGTATGGAAAAAATTCAGGATTGTACGAAACAAAATCAGGATTATATAGAACGTTTTCCGGGACATTTATAAAACCGGGCGGGACACCGGGACAAGAGCAAAATACCGGGACGTATGGCAAGCCTATATAAAAGGTTTCGGTCACCCAACAAAAAAAAGATTTAAAGTAGGGTTAGCCATATGTGAGTAGTAGGTATTGAGGTTAGGAAGAAAACAAGGGCATTTATTTCTCACAAGTTATTTTTATTAAGCGACCGGTTTCGTCGATTAAAACATCGTCATCATCGGGCCCTATGTGGAAAAATTATGGAGTTAAAAAAGGACAGTTTAGTTAAGTTATAAAGTTTAAGGAATTTATTTTAATTTTAAGTAAACACTCACCATAACTTTTCCACGTAGGAAAAACTGCAAGAAAACACCAAGAACATGTCAAGACAGTAGATTAAAATACAATTCTGTTTGTAGAAACAAGGAAGATCTTATAGATCCTAATTTTTATTATTTAAAATTTAATTTATATTTTATTTTATAAAAACGTAGTTATAAAATTTAAAATTTTACTAAAAATTAACCAGCAGTCAAAGGACATTTACAAACAAATTAAGACATTAAAACTAACGAAAAGAGACAATTTTTGAACGATAGCTGGTTAAAACAATGGAAGAATTTTATCAACAAGTGTTTTTTTATACAATTTTTTTTTTTTAATTTAACTTTATTGCAAATTTACAATCTACTCGTTACAATAAAATATTGAAAACTGAAGAGTAATAAGTAAATGTGATATATACTGTCTTGAAGGGGAAACTGTCCACTGACCATCTATCTAATGAGATCTTCTGGCCAATTTCTCTTCAACCTTCTGTTTTCTATCTGATGGATTGATGTTAGGTCTCTAATTTGATGATTTCCGTGATGGATAATTCGATTTCTGTATTTTATTGCTGTAGTATGGATTACTTCTGCAATAAATGGAATTTGTAGATCTTCATGAAGGGTCTTGTTTGACACGTACCATGGAGCGCTTGCGATCTGGCGAAGAGTTTTAGATTGATATGTTTGGAGGATTTTTGTATTTGATGGTTTGGAACAACCCCATAGTTCCACACCATATGTCCATATTGGCTTTAGTATGTCCTTGCTTTCTAGTGATAGCTGGGAACGTCTTCCAATCAACCAGTTCATTTGTCTGGTTTTTAGTGTTAGCTGCTGTTTTTTGGCGTTTATATGGGCTCTCCAGGTGAGTTTTTCATCAAGGTGTAGACCTAAGTATTTAACTTCTGGTTTCACTGGGACAGGAGAGTTGTTAAAAGTAATTTGGGGACATCTACCGTGTCTGGTGGTGAATGTGATCTAAGAAGATTTATTTTCATTTATTTTGATTCGCCATTGGTTAAACCAGTTTTGCAGGGCATTTAGGTGATGTTGTAGATTGTGGGAAGCTGTGATTGGGTCATTATTTGCTGAGATGATTGCAGTATCATCTGCGAAGGTGGCAGTGATAACGTCGTCCGATGTTGGTATATCAGCTGTAAAGATGAGGTACAAGAACGGCCCCAGGACGCTGCCTTGTGGTACCCCGGATTTGATTAATTGGTAATTTGACGTTGATTGACCTAGTTTGACTTGGAAGTACCTGTCATTCATGTGAGACTTCAGAAGCAGATATATTTCACTTGGAAAATTCTTTTTTATTTTGTAGAGAAGGTCCTCGTGCCATACTTTGTCGAAGGCCTGTTGTACGTCTAGAAACACACTAGCACAATATTGTTTTTTTTTTTCATGCATTCCATGATATAATGGACGAGCCTATGGCACTGCTGGATCGTAGAGTGGTTTTCTCTAAAGCCGAACTGATGATCAGGAATCTGTCTTTCGATATCATTTATTTCTTTTATTCTTTTGAGTAGAAGTTTTTCAAATTCTTTAGAGAGTGAGGGTAGTAGGCTTATTGGGCGGTACGACGCCGCTTCTGTAGGGGGTTTTCCGGGTTTAAGAATCATAATAATCTGAGCGAACTTCCACTGTATAGGAAAATGGCAAAGGCGGAGCATGCTGTTATAGATAATTGTTAGCAGAACCAGTGCCTTTCTTGGAATATGCTTTAGAATGTCTCCCGTTAGCAAATCGTAACCTGGAGCTGAAAAGGGTCTAATTGGTGTGTCTAATTGGCACGGACTGGTCAGGTATGATTTTACTTCGTCATCAGCTGCATTTCCTTGTGCTTGGTACGGTGTAAAAACGTTAGTTAAATGCTCTTCAAACACTCTAGTTTTTTCATTATCTGTTCGGGCACAGCTATCGTCAGATTTTTTAATCGGAGGGATGGGTACTATAGGCCTTTTGATTTTTTTGGTGGCTTTCCAAATTGAGTAGTCGTCTGGAGACAGGTTTCTAATATAGTGTTGGAAGGATTCGTTTCTATCTTCTTGTAGTATCCAACGCATTTCTACTTCGTTGCCATCTTTTCCGTGCTCTTCTTTTTTCCGCTACTAGTTCTTTTATATATAGCGGTACGTTATATTGTTGTCTTGTTTTGTTAATATGAGGGGTAGCTTGCCAGGCCCCATTTTGAAGTAACGTTGTGAATGTTTGAATTGCTTCTTCGATTTCTCTGGGTTCTTTCAGCCTCTGGTTCAGCCTGGTATTATTACTGACAATGGTTTGGAAGTCGTCCCATTTTGTATATTTTGTAGATAGTCTTAGTGGAAGCTCTTTTAGTATAGTTCCTGTGCTTAGCGTCATGATAATGGCGCTATGATCCGAGGACAGATCAAAACTGGATTCTATTTTGCAGTTGATGTCGGATATTCCTTTAGTTACAGCAAAATCTAGTAGGTCAGGAATTTTGTTTCGATCTGTCGGCCAGTAGGTTGGCTCACCTGTTGAAAGATAATTCATGTTATGTTGTAGAATGATATGAAGAAGGTTTCGCCCTTTGGTAGTAGTGAGTCTTGATCCCCATGCAGTGTTCTTCGAATTCCAATCCCCGGCTACTAGAAAATGAGACCCAAGTGAGAGAAGAAACTCTTCGTATTTGTCAGAGATGTTGTGGCGCGGTGGAGAGTAAATAGCTGCAACTGTTATTTGACGGCAGCTAAGCTGAATTTTTAATATTGTGCTTTGTATTTTGTGTGTAGCAAACTGTTCGAGCGGGTAATAAGTTAGGGCACTTCGGATTATTATTGCTGTCCCCGCATGGGCACCTAGGTCGGGATGATGTGTGTAATGTATTGTATAGTACGGGATCTTTACTACTGTTCTTTCCGTTGAATGTCTTTCAGAGATTAATAGAATGTCGATTTTATTCATTATTAGAAATAGTTGGATTTCGTTTGTGTGATTTGACAGCCCGTTCGCATTCCAGGCGGCGATTCTCAGTGAACAAGCCATTAAACTAATTTATTGATGACTGTCGTGAGCATGGTAAGTATCGTACTATTTTGATTTGATAATTGCGAGAACCCTTTTTTTTTATTCTGTAAGGAAGTTGGTGAGCTGACTTTCAAGTGAGTTTTCGTTGTTATAATTATTATTGTTGCTTACATTTCCGTGGCTAGAACTTGCTGCTTGAGCGTAATTGTACTTTTGGTTAGGCCTTTGTTGTGAAGTCTGTTGAGTTGTATTAGGATTTATAACAGTTTGTTGTTGCGGTAAGTGTTTGGTTACATGTCTTATATTGTTGTTTCTATTTATAAGGTCTCTATATGTTGTACATCCTTTTTAGTTGGACGGGTGATTTCCGTTACAAAGGGCACATGTGGCTGGAGTATTTTTAGGTTTAGTACACTCTTTCGAGTCATGTGATTTACCGCATTTCACACAATTATGTGGTTTCCTACAGTAAGTCTTACTATGTCCATAGTCTTGACATCGTGTGCATTGAATGATGTCATGTTTTCTTCTTGGAGCTTCCACCTTTATCTTGGTGTAGTTTAGAAACTGTAGGTCAAAAATTGTTTTGTTATTGCTATCTGGTTCTAGGTCGACGAAAAATAGAGGAAGTGGTTCCTTGCTTACCCTGTGCTTAACATTAACGATATTTCTTGCGTTGTGACCTTTTTTCTTTAGCTCATCTTTTATTTCTGAAATTTGTTTGATGTTTGGATTTCGGTTTTATACAAATGAAGTGAAAAAAAAGTTTAAATTAAAAGAAAAAGACCAGTTGTTTCTTTTGTAAATTCTACCACACTTCAAAATGGCTTAATGAAATTCTCAAAGAACATTACAAAGATCATTTCATCTACACAGTAAAGAATAGAATTCAATTGGTAGACAGGATCTAGGATGTCCAAGTCAGAGACACAGGTTATCTAATTTCATTAGATGTATCTAATCTTTTTACAAATGTATAGTAGAACTTCTATTGGCGGTATCCTTTGCTGTTTTTATAGCGTTTTTTCTTTCTCATAAAGCGGTGGGTTCTACTATACCAATACCAGAAGTATTGGATTTCATTAAGTCACATTTATCCAATTCTAATATGTCAGACAGCGAACTTATCGAACTTATTAGTTTACTAACAGTTTGCCTCGAACAAAGTTTTTTCTCTTTTAATAACGAAATTTTCACACAAAAGACTGGCCTAGCTATTGGTTCTCCCTTATCCCCCGTATTGGCTGATATATTTATGCATAACTTTGAGAATATTAACATTTTACAGAATAACGTTTTTGTTCAGATATTAAATTTTACTACAGATACGTAGACGACATTTTAATACTATGGACTGGTAACTTGGATAAGTTGAATAATTTTCTAAACTTTATCAATGACATACATAACAATATCAAATTTACTTTACAGATCGAGAACAACAAGTCTATTAACTTCCTTGACCTGACTATTTCTCATCTTCACAGCCCGAAGTTTGAATTTAATATTTCTAGAAAACCAACACATGTTATAGACAACTTATTTAACCACCCAATTTCACATAAATTAGCATCATTTAATTGTTACCTAGAACGTCTATTAAAAGTCCCACTTTCCTTACAAAATTTCAACAAAGAGCTTGATATTATCAAACAAATAGCTAGTTTCCACAACTATGATTGCAATCTAATAGATAAAATGCTTAATAAAAAGCAAAATAAAATCAATCAGAATATTGTTTATATAACTAACCCCCCATTGGCCGAGTTAGACAATCGTAAGTATTTTTCACTTGCCTTTATAAGTAGTTTCTCCTATCGCATAGCAAGCTTGTTCAAGAATTCTTTTAGAGTTTCATTCAAATCTTCTAATTCCATTGGTAAACTTTTTATCAGAAACAAAGATAAAGTTGACATCATGAACCAATCCGGAATTTATAAATTAACATGTTCCACTTGCCCTTGTTCCTACATCGGAAGGACTTTCCGTAATTTTAAGTGCGTCTGAGGGAACATACACGATGCCTTAATAACAACACCACGGGCTTCTCCCATTTCGCTAACCACCTTTTAGACTCTGGACATGATTTCGACTCTATTACTGGTTTCAGAGTCCTACATTCAGTGAGTAATAGATTTCTTCTTGATAACTTCGAAAACCTAGAAATTTCAAAAAACTTTAAACTTAATCCCACGTGTTCTCTCAATGCTCAACTCAACTTCACGAGTACCCCTGCTTTTTCAGCACTCATTTAATATTTTCTCATTCGGTAAATTGAATTTTCTTTAAAATTTTTATCAATCACATCTTACTTACCCTTTAAAATTTCCTATTTTTTATAACTGACTTTCTTCTTACGTTAAATAACTTCTGTCCTCCATTGTATCGTACTTTGAAAAGGAACAGCATTTCTTCTTTTCATGCTATTTATTAGTGAATCCCCACTTGTTTCATATTTCCAATTCTTGTTATAGTATCGAAATTGTTTATCAATATTAAATTTCAAAAGCCGCGCCGCCTCGCTCATCGAAGCTGCAGAATATGCAGATTCGGTTTTGGGGAATCATTAAAAAAAAGTAAGAGAGAGTGATACGTGTAATATTCTCCCTTTACTGCTAATCAAATTCATAATTAAAGAGTAGTTTTATTTATAAAAAATTAAATTATATTAAAACGTTCTAACCGGAACATTCTTTTCAGATTGATACTTGGTTTTTGTTTCTTTCCTTCTCTTCTGTCTTTTTCTTTTTCTTATCCTAAAATTGTTTTTTCTTTTTATTGTCTAACCCTTGACCAAACACAATATTTTTTAGTATAAATTTTCCTATTCAGTGTTTCCAATTTAATTTGTTAACATATACTTACTTATTTTTAATTTGAAAAATCGAATATTTAAATAATTTTTGTTTGTTTCTACAAACCATACATGGACCAATATAATTCTCATTACAGATAACTTTATTCTTAGTTTCAGTCTTACCAAAATAAAACCAACACTTTCAATTTAAACTTTGTTTTCACTTCATTTGTATAAAAAACACTTGTTGATAAAATTCTTCCATTGTTTTAACCAGCTATCGTTCAAAAATTGTCTCTTTTCGTTAGTTTTAATGTTTTAATTTGTTTGTAAATGTCCTTTGACTGCTGGTTAATTTTTAGTAAAATTTTAAATTTTATAACTACGTTTTTATAAAATAAAATATAAATTAAATTTTAAATAATAAAAATTAGGATCTATAAGATCTTCCTTGTTTTTACTAACATAGAATTGTAATTTAATCTACTGTGTTGACATGTTCTTGATGTTTTCCTGCTGTTTTTCCTACGTGGAAAAGTTATGGTGAGTTTTTACTTAAAAATAAAATATTAAATTAAAATAAATTCCTTAAACTTTATAACTTAACTAAACTGTCATTGTAACTTTTTTAACTCCATAATTTTTCCACATAGGGCCTGATGATGACGATGTTTTAATCCTGGAAACCGGTCGCTTAATAAAAATAAGTTGTGAGAAATAAAGGACCTTGTTTTCTTCCTAACCTCAAAAAAAAGATTTAGAAAATTCAAAATTCTTAATGCAATTGCCTCCGATCAGCTAAGGGTTCAAGTTTTTTGAAAGAATACTTGGACGGGAAGACCATGAACATTTTTTAGCCAAAATTTTATTTTCTTAAAAAACAAATTGTCTAGGAAATTTGAATAAATTTTTATTTTTCATTTTAAATTTTTAATACCGTATATATCAGAAAATTAAAGCACTTAAAGGGGGTCATGTAATTTTCATTTAAATAATCTTATTGTATATAAATAATATGATCTCATTTGAGTAAACAGTCACATTTAAATAGTCGCGCTAATATTATTTATATAGGTTAGCATTGTGCGATTATAAATAGATTTTTTAGAAAAAGAAAGGCTGCATTAAGAGTTGCATTAGATTAGATTCAGACTTGTACAACATCTCCTCTAAACTATTTCAAATCGCTATTTGATAATAAATTTTTTTTAATAGAAAACAACCTTTTTAAAGTTTACATTTTTTATTTATACGCATTTTTTGTATTATTTATTAAGTCATATCTAAATTAAAGGTAAAAGCGAGAATGGAAAAACACTGATTGGAAGATTGAAATGAGAGAATTCAGGCTTTTAAATTTCTATTCATTCAGTTATACTTAGTGAATAGTTTTTTTCAAAAAAAAAGGCGTATAGACCAGCGGTTCTCAATCTGTGGTACATGTACCACTGGTGGTACAATACAATATTTTTATTGGTACAATTTTTACGGAAAAAAATTAAATGAATGTAAAATTGCGCCCCTTTTTACATTTTGTTTTAATCTTTATTATTCAGAAACACATATTTTTCAAGTTTTTGACTTGTAAGAGCTTCGAACAATTTCGCGACATATTGATTTTTAATGGCAATATCCTTTTATGGTGGTACATATATTTTTGTTTCATATTTATGTGGTAAAAAATTTGAAAAGTTTGAGAACCGCTGACATAGACGATAAAAGCAGGTAAGTTTAAAAAGGTTCAGACAGTCAATATAATTTCTTTCAATATATTGAAAAATATTGTCAGTGTCCCTCACACCCCTTAAAATTTACTGCGAGATACAATCTGTGCCCTCTTAGCCATATCATAAACTTAATATTTAGTAATGGAGAATTTCTCAAACAATTTAAAAATTCTGTGGTAACCCCTATTTACAAAGCGGGTGACAAAAATAAAATTTCAAATTTTCGACCAATTAGTTTAATCAACAACTTTGGTAAAATGGCTGAAAAATTTTTAAAAACGCGTTTAATACATTTTTTAAATAGTAACAAAATATTAAGTGAATATCAGTACGGTTTTCGAGAAGATAAAAGCACATCAGATGCCATTAGTCTGGTTCACAAGTGCCATTTCCCTTTCTATCAAAATTCCAAAAGGGACTGACAAAAAATGCAAAAGTTATAAACAATTAAGTAAAATAAAAAATAAGGGTTTGGTTTTTTTGAAATATTTCAAAAACTATTTGAGATAATCGAAATTTGAAACAAGATCCTTAAAGAGCAGAAAATTTCCTAAAAAAAAGTCCTACCTCCCGGAACTGTACCAACAACCCTTATAATTTTAATTAAGCGGCGAAAATAACGGTAAAAACGCGCAGTTCGGCTGCCGCGTGCATCGCCCCAATCTGACACGTGAACTAAAAAAATTATTTTACCTGATTAAATATTAATATTAAGGAATAAGAAAATTTGGGTACTAAGTAGACACATCAATAAACAATAATCCGTCAACAAAAAATTTTTATCACAATTTTTTTATTAGTTATGCTTTTGTTAATTAGTTAATTTTCACCATTTTAATGTTAACATAAAAACGCTGTTTATTTCAAAACAAAAAATCTAGAATTTTTTTTGATTTTTTTGAGCTAATCTTAAAAGAGTTTAGAAGAGATCCCCGTTGAAAAAATTCAAAAATTTTGATTTTTCGTTTTTTTATTAACAATCAAAGGCATGAGTAAAAATAGAAAGAAAACTACAGTGCAAAAGTACAATATTTTTAAAAGTTAAATAAAAAATAATAAAAATTTTTTTTCAATAAAACAATATGGCTGGAGTACCACAAGGAAGTGTCCTAGGACCTGTCCTATACTTACTGTACACATGTGATATTCCAGAGTTAGAAAACAATACCATAGCCACCTTCGCCGACGACACTGCCATTCTAGCGGTAGGAAAGAGCAATGAAGAAGCAACCCACAAGCTGCAACAAAGCACTGAGGAACATAGTAAATGCCCCTTGGTACATTCGCAATAGTGACCTCCACAGGGATCTGGAAATGGACACTGTTGATCAGACCATCAAGAAATTAGCCAAGAGTCATGAAGAAAGACTTCATCATCATGTCAATGTCGAGGCTATCCAGCTCCTTGAGAATACTGGGTTAGAAAGAAGACTTAAGAGGATCAAGCCCTTTGAGTTAGTTTAGTGTTTTTAGTGCAAAAGCAGAGCTTATGTGTGCACGTTAAAGTTTAGTGCAATCCTTTCTACAGAACCTAAGGAACGCTGATGAGTGTACCTTAGTTTTAGATTTCAAACTCTATTAGATTAAGTTAGAATTAAGTTGCTCATTGGTCACTGATGACCAGATTGTAATGTACTAAATGCCTTTATGGGTGTTTAATAATAAAAAAAAAAAAAAAAAAAAAAAAAAATAAAACAATATATATGGTTGTTTTTGTAATATTTTTTAGTATTTAAAAAAAAAATATTGCGTAAAATTGCATTTGTTTATAACAAATTGTTTTTTTAATAAACAAATGAAAAGTTAATAAAAAAATTATTTTTTTTATAATACGAAAGAACATAATAAATAATGATTTTTAAAAACAAAATGGTTCCTTAATATTAATATTTAGTAACAAAAAAAATTGTTAATATTAAGTGCGATTTTTACTAATAAAAAAATTTTTTTAAGGAACGATTTTTTTTTAAATCATTATTTTCATCAAGGATGAAATTCCAAAGAAAAAGTTTTCAAAAATATTATAAACAATGCATTTGTTTATAACAATTATTTAAATAATGTTAGTTAAAAATAAAAAAAAATTATTATTATATGGCTTTTATCAATAAGAAAACAAAATATTAACAATGATTGGAAAAAAAAAATTTCCTAATGGCTTTATTTACATAAATAATTTTTTTAATGCCTTCCTTGAATTTTTCCAACGGGATCTCTTCTAAACTCTTTTAAGATTAGCTCAAAAAAATCAAAAAAAATTCTAGATTTTTTGTTTTGAAATAATCAGCGTTTTTATGTTAACATTAAAATGGTGAAAATTAACTAATTACCAAAAGCATAACTAATAAAAAAATTGTGATACAAATTTTTTGTTGACGGATTATTGTTTATTGATATATAATATAATAATAATAATGTTTATTTACTAAAATACAAAAATATACATAAATATTACACAATGTAAATAAACTAGGAATGCCACTGAATCTGTTCACTGTACTATGTACAATGACAGATTGTGCATGACATACATAAATATATATATATAGAAAAAACATAATGTAAAAATATACTATATACATAAAACTAATAATATACATAATTAATTTTTTTTTTTTTTTTTTTTTTTTTTTTTAAATTTTTTTTTTAAATTTTAGCGAAAGAAAGTGACCCATTTATTTTTAATTTTAAATAATTACCTTTACACATGAATTTGATTAAACTTTATACTTTATTATTATTATTATAATTTTAGTATTTTTAAAGCTTACAGTTTAATTTTTTTTTGAATACTTTATTTTATTATATTGTGGAAGAAGTTACGCGGCATTTTTTTTATAAATTCTTTTGTAGATTTTTTAAAATTTTTTATTGATTTTATTTCTCTAATCTCTGGTGGAATACTATTAAAGATTTTTGGTCCTAGATAGCTGTAACTGTTTTGTCCAACTGATTTATTCATACGTGGCGGCAAGAAATTTTCTCTATTCCTTGTGCCATATTGATGTAAAGCTGTGTGAAGTTCATTTTGATTTTGGAATTGATGGGTGAGTATTGCTTGATAGAATAATTGCCTTAAATCAAATATTTGAGTTTCATGATAAACATTTTCAGTAGGATATCTTCGGTTTTTGTTAAGCATTATTTTTAAAAAACTTTTTTGAATAATTTCTATTGGTTTTAATTGAGTTTTAGTGACTCCACCCCATCCGATTATTCCATAGCTGAGATGAGATTCAAACAGACTGTGATACAAAATTTTTCTCTCTGGTAACTTTAGGATTGGTGATATTTGTATGAATTTAAATAATACACTACGCAATTTGTTTAGTAAGTATTGAATATGCTTATCCCAACGCAAGTGATTGTCTACTACTATACCTAAATATTTTATTTTGTTTTCAGATAATATACATGTACCGTCCCCGATAGCGATATTTTGAAATTGGGGAAGACCTGAAGCTAGACTGCAGAAGGGTAAGTATACTGTTTTCTTAAAATTAATAGATAGTAATTTGTAGTCAAACCATATTTTTATTTTGGGTAAATCTTCTTCAATCAACTGTTTCAAGTTATTCCAGTCAGAAGCTTCATAGTACATTACTGTGTCATCAGCAAAGCTAATAATATTTGCCTTACTTTCAACTAAAAAGAGATTGTTTAAGTATACAATAAATAGCAGGGGTCCCAAAACTGTTCCCTGTGGTACACCACATATAACTGTTTGATCTTTGCTAATGACATTTTGTATTTTAGTTTTCTGTGTTCTGTTACTTAAATACGATTTCATTAAGTTATAGGCTATACCCCTTATACCCATATCTTCAAGAGCATTTAGTAAATGCCAGTGGTCCACAGTGTCGAAAGCTTTAGCCAGGTCTAAAAATATTCCTATTGATGGCTTTTTCTTGTCAATTGATTGGTAAATTTTATTAGTCAGTTCCCTAATCGCATCTTGAGTAGATATTCCCTCCCTGAAACCATATTGGGCTGTCGATAGCAATTTATTTTTGTCTAAAAAACCATTTAGTCGTTTTTTTATTACTTTTTCTAGAATCTTCCCTAGTGCAGATATCAGAGCTATCGGTCTATAGTTTGATATTTCGTTTTTTTCGCCATTTTTATATATGGGAATAATCAAAGACTGCTTAAAACGTTGAGGAAAGATACCCGTAGAGAGACTTGTATTAATAATATTAGTGAGTGGGGCAGCTATAAAGTCTGAAATGTGCTGCAGTGTTTCTGCAGTTACGTTGTCCAATCCTGGAGCTTTCTTCTTTTTTAAACTGGTTATTATATTTTTTACTTCGGTATTAGTTGTGGGAGTTAAAAATATGGAATTATTACATACATTCTTTCTTTCTTGATAATTTTTTGTTTTTTTAATTTTTTTTGCTAAGTTTATTCCTATATTTGTAAAGAAGTTATTAAAATCATCTGCTATGAGATTTGGGTCACTAATTAAATTCCCCTTTTCAGATTTTATACGTGTTATACACTGTTTTTCTTTGTTTTTTGTTAATTCATTTATTACGGACCAAAGTTGTTTGGAGTCATTCTTCTTTTTATCAATAATGTTTCTATAATAGTTCATTTTTGCTTCTTTAATTTGGGTTTTTATATTTTTTTTATAATTATTGTATTCATTGCACAGAATTACATTTTGTGGATCATTTTTATATTTCTTGTAAATTTCATTTTTTTTGTTAATGAGTTTAATCAATGACCCAGATATCCAAGCCTTTCGTTTTCGTTCATTACTTTTTATTTTAATTTTAATTTCAGATTTTTCGACAGCATCTTGAATGCAGTCTACAAGTTTTCCAACTGCGAAATCTAGATTTTTTATTATTGTAAATTCATGCCAATTGGTATTTTGCATGTGTTGTAATAATTTTTTTTTATTAATTTGTTTGTAATAATTTTTATGTTCGTTCATAATAGGATTTACTTTGCAATTCTTAAGCATAATTTGTAATAATATTACAAAATGATCTGTAATGAATGTTTCTACAGTTGTTGATATTATATTATCCAAGTTGTTATTATCTGTTTTTATGAAAATGTGGTCTACGCAGGATCCAGAATCAGGTCTAGTAATAGTATTTATGGCCGAGAGGTAACCATATTCAGTAAGCAAAGTTAAATAATTCTGAGTATCATCTGTATTTTTAGCTAATAAGTTAATGTTAATATCACCAATAAGAATGCTGTAAGAGAACTGTTTAGGGTGACTTTCTAGTAAATCTCTTAAACCTTCTAGAAACATATTAACTTGTTTATCTGAAGGTGATCTGTAAAAAGAATTTATGTAGATAATTTTTTTGTCATATTCTAATTTTACTCGCAGTACAAAAGAATCGCCTAGCTTGACATTTGTATGATTTAAATATAGATTTGTCTTTATGAAAACCAATACACCATCGTTTTGATTTCGAGAGCCATGATTATAAAGTGTCTTATAACCCTCCATTGAATATATCTCAACATTTGGTATAATTCTAGTCTCTGTAAATACAATTTATCCGTATATGTCTACTTAGTTTAATTAAAATTATAACGGTTGTTGGTACGGTTCCGTGAGGTAGGACTTTTTTTTAGGAAATTTCCTGCTCTTTAAGGATCTTTTTTCAAATTTCGATTATCTCAAATAGTTTTTGAAATATTTCAAAAAAACCAAACCCTTATTTTTTATTTTACTTAATTGTTTATAACTTTTGCATTTTTTTTCAGCCCCTTTTGGAATTTTGATAGAACGTTCTAGATGCCATTCCGAATCGAATGAGCCCAAAATCATAATTTTCGGTGGTGGCGATCACGTTTCGAGGGAAATGGCACTTGTGAACCTGACTAATATGACGTTATTAATGAAGTTTCAATCAACCTTGATAATAATAAAAAATGTATCGCAGTATTTCTAGATTTAGCGAAGTCTTTTGACCCAGTACATCATGCAAAATTACTACAAGTGTTAGAGCGTAATGGGATCCGTGGTACTATGTTAAATCTTTTTAAAAATTATTTAAATGACCGTTCACAATATGTTAAAGTCAATAAATGTCTAAGTGAACCGCAACTCGTGAGAGTGGGAGTGCCACAAGGGACAGTCCGAGGACTACTCTCCACCATTTATATAAATTCACTATTAACACTTGACATAGGTAGCAAAGTGGACATGATTGGGAAATTACTAAGGAAAGCGTTCAAGAAGGTATGAATGTCATAAAGATGTGGTTAGATGGGTATCAGCTGTCTTTAAATGCAGATAAGATCAATTATATAGCATTTACCATTACAGATACAAACACACCTAATTTTCATAACATTAATATTAATGGCATTGGAGACATAAAAGAAGTTGAATATACTAAATATCTAGGAATTATTATAGATAAAAATATAAAATGGAATCAACATGCAGCATATTTAACAAACCGAGTTAGAAAACTAATATACAAATTTTATCAGTTAAGAGATTTATTGAGTAAAAATATTTTTATTTTGGTATACAAATCCTTAGTGGAATCACTATTAAGATACGGAATTCTGGTTTGGGGAGCGTTGCATAATAATTCATTAAAAACCTGTCTACAATTCAAAATTATGTGCTGAAAATTATTTATAAAAAAAATAGACAATACTCAACCAGACTACTTTATGAAAGTGATAGATGCAATATAAGGTCGCTGTACTTTCACATATTAGTAACATTTTTGCATAAAAAAGAACATTTTAAAAATCATATCTCGCATAATATTAAAACCCTTAGTATAACAAACAAATTACTGGAAATACCTAACTCAAATAAAAATGTACACTCTAGATTTGCATACCATCTATCCTCAAAGGCTTACAATTTATTACCTTTAAATATTAGAAATATGAAAAACTTCAAAAAATTTTCATTGCAAACTAAGATGATTTATTATAACTATTATTTATTTATACAAATAATTGTTTAATCTATTTTCTTTTGTGTTTAGAACTATAAAATTATAATTATATAGTATAGGAGAGGTATCAAACGTCGAATTATTAAAAAATATATATCGAATACATTCTGCATAAAACAAGCGTTAAATCACTTAGGTGCAAATTTAAAAAATAAATAAATAAACAATAAACATAGATTATAAGAATAAAATAGAAATTTAAATTAAATATTCAGATAAATTAAATATTCAGCTTTTGTAGGTACTGTAACTTAACTGCCTAAGGATGCGAAATAAAATCACACATGTTCCCAAGAACAAGGACATTAAAAATGTCCTACACTGCATCAGCGTCTGGACTTCAACAACTACTCCTTGGGCTATATCCCCACCAGGTATTGAATTAGGAAAGTCCAGACGTGGTTTGGTGTCCGACCAAGTCGGGGTTTTAAACCAAAAACTTCGATTTTGTTATTAAAGGAGCTTGCCATTCTTAGACCGGTTTCGGAATTATTGTTCCTCATCAATAAGAAGCAGGCTAGCTCGACATCCTATCTCTAAAGGATGTCAGAAAATGAATTCGACTCGCCTCGTTCTTGATAAAAGTGTTTGCGCTAGAGCAAGTGTATCACGAACGAGGAGAGCCCAACGCCATCTAACAAAACTGCCTAAGGATGTGAAATAAAATCACACATGTTCCCAAGAACAAAGACACTTGCTCTAGCGCAAACACTTTTATCAAGAACGAGGCGAGTCGAATTCATTTTCTGACATCCTTTAGAGATAGGATGTCGAGCTAGTCTGCTTCTTATTGATGAGGAACAATAATGGCAAGCTCCTTTAATAACAAAATCGAAGTTTTTGGTTTAAAGCCCCGACTTGGTCGGGCACCAAACCACGTCTGGACTTTCGTAATTCAATACCTGGTGGGGCATATAGCCCAAGGAGTAGTTGTTGAAGTCCAGACGCTGGTGCAGTGTAAGACATTTTTAATGTCTTTGTTCTTGGGAACATGTGTGATTTTATTTCACATCCTTAGGCAGCTTTGTTACGCTCATGGTCCTTTTTTTGGAATTTTTATGGTTCAAAAAATTCCACCTTCGTACTGTAACTTAAATTTAAATTTGTAAAGTAAATTAAATAAATTAAAATAAAATAAAAATTAAATACACGTATAGTACTGCAATTTGCTACTGGAAATTTTTTAAATATTGTTCGTAGTCATAAAAAATGAGAAAATGTGATCTATTATGATAAAAAAAACAAATATTTTTCTTGTCTTATAATTAGGGTTTGAATGGAAAACATAAAATGTGAAAGATTATATCGGACCAAATATTTTTTTGTATCATAAGTAGCAGGGCCGGCCTAAGAGCAAAATGCTGTGTCTGCAAGAATGAGTTTTGGCGCCCCTTAGAATGAAAATGGGTGTACATAACAATATAAAACGAACTTGTCAGAGCTTAATAATTATTGAATTTGGCACAATCATTGTGCTCTGTAAAAACAATGAAGCGGAGCGTTTAGAACCAGTTGAACAGAAGTTATGAACATATTCAAATGGCTAATTTGCCTTAAAAATAGTAGTCCAATAAACGAAGGTGCCAACCCGGGCATCAGGTCTGTCCGGCACCATTTTTTTTTAATTTACAGGTATTCATGGGTACATTCACCCCCGAAAATCTCAGCTGTCTGAAATTTGTGGAAGGGCGGGAAAATGGCCCATTGGTCTCAAAAATGTGTTTTTTTTTCGCCGATATTTCCGAAAATATGACACTTAGGGAATTTTTGCTTGGACGAAAATTACCTACAAAAATGGCTGCATTTAGAGAGCACGCTCTAAAGGAATGACACTCCCAAGCGGATTACAAATTTTTTAATAAATCTCGTAAAAATTAATATTTTTTCATGATTCAATGAAGGAACCTGTAGCTATAATATCACGTTACTTTTTCCTTTTATCTATTTCACTGAATTATTGAAAAACCGGACAAAAGTTTGTTTTTGCTCGATATTTTGACCCTCCTATAAATTTATTCATATTTTTTTATCAAGACTAATTTCACCGAATCCTTTTGGATAATGGGGCTTTGCAAGGTGTTAAATATATTCAGAAAGATTCAATAAATTATTTTTGTATATTTTCATAAACATGTTTTTTAGGGCGTTTTTTTTGGATTTCCGGAGTTTTCGAAAATGCTCGGGTCTATCGGGAATTAATAGATAATCAAGGACCAACGCACATCATTAGAAAGCTTAGCTTGTTCCCTTTGTCGATGGCATTTTTTTCTTCATATTTTTGGTTTTCCGGAAAATTGAGAAAATTCTCACCCATATGAAAAATCGACATTTTTTTTTGAGGATTATTTTCTTTTCGTGCTAAAATTTTTTGGGGTTAGGAATTATACTAAATAAAAGATCACATTCTGACCTTTTCATCAATATATATATCAAGTATTTCATTAAGTACACGAAAAAAAAAACTCTGCCTTCAAACTTTCTCTAATTGGATTTTTTTACAATCATTTATTAACTAAGTGCAAAAAGTGAAAAAAAATTGGTTATTATTATTGTTTTGGGAGGATATTCAAATTTTCCATTTTCACTACAATAATTTTGCTAATTATGGCAAGGAAGCGCCGTATTTTCAGATTCTCAAAATTGCGAATTTTTGAAACGGCGTTTTTGCAAAAAATGTTGGTGTAGCAAAAAAAAAATCATAGGGACAACTTTTGTAGGTAATTAACTGCTCTTCATTTTTTGTCTAAACAAAAATGCTCTAAGGGTCATATTTCGGCAGATATCGTCGAAAAACGGATTTTCAAGAACTCGAGGGCCATTTTCCCACCCTTCCACAAATTCCACGTAGCTGAGATTTTCGGAGGTAAATGTACCTACGAATACCTGCAAATTAAAAAAAAATTGACGGACAGACTTGATGCCCAGATTTGGGGATTTTCTGGCGTTAATTTACTGGACTATAAAAAATTTTACCGAATTATTTTTTCATGTTTTCTCATTTCGGCGCCCCTTCCCAAATCGCACACGTCGCATACGCCTTAGGCCGGTTAGGATATATTTTTTTTGTAACAGTCATATTTTATCAGATTTTGTTAAAGATTTTATATAGGATTTTTGATTGTATATACATATTTGGATTAATTATCGCGTGTATTTTATTATTATATAAAATTTTATTTGTTTTATAAATTGCGGGGATATGGTATTTATTTTTATTTTTTCTTTTCTGCTAGTATCTATGTTTCATTTTAAATTGTAATTTCTATTACTAATTTGTATATGTAACAATTTTTGTAATGTACTAAATAATTAAATAAATAAATAAATAAATATATTGAATCAATATTATGTCAGTTACTTGGCGCACCTCTGTGCGTAAATTTTTTCAAGGTTGAGTTGACCCAATAAACAATAGCAGAATGTGGGTGGTCGGAAAATTTATGATAAATTATAAGTAAATTAAGAAAAATCAAGTGGACTGAGTAAAAGTTCCGGAAGGGTTGGATATTGGTTTTTACGATTTACGAAAAAGTAAATAATTAAAAAATCTAAAACTTTTGTATTAATCATTTTTCAACATAACATCAAAATTATCGAGAAAAACGCTAAAAATCGTTTATGATTTTTATCTCAAAAAAGAACGTTTAAAAAAAACATAATTTTTGCAAGAGATAAAAATTAAAAACGAAAAAAACGGTTTTGAGCAATTTTCTCGATAATTTTGAGGTTGTATTTATTATAAACTAATAAAAATCAATCAAAAAAGTTTAAAATCAAATAATGTTAAAACAGTTACTAACTTTAAGATAAAGTTAAAACAAAAAATCAGTAGCAAAGTACTAGTTATGGCCCCGACTATACTATGGCCCATCATAATTTGTTAGTTATCCACAAGAGGCTCATTAATAAAATCATTACAATTATATTAAAATCATGTATTCTGGGTTGCCTATAGAGTAGTGATTAACTCGTTGTTTTGTCTCTACAGAAACCTTTATAGATTACTAACATATTTGAGATACTCTTCCATAGATGTCACTGACTACCTTCCCAGCTATGTTTTTATTAAGTTGTATTAACAACATGAAATAATAATTATAACTTGTTTTTCTTCATTATTTCTATTTTAAATTTAAGTCCTAATCATAATTATTATAGATAACAAGCGCGTCACGCGTAATTTTGAAACGTATTTTAATGTTTGTAAATTTATACAAATCAAATTGAAAAGATAAAATTTGCATATCGAATATTTTATCTTCAAAACTCACATTTTGTCATAATTAAGACTTCTTATATGTTGTATATTCTTCCATGTCCACGATGATGGACAGTGTGTTCGATAAAATCACAGTACAAACTTAGGTATCATCTTGTGTCTGTCCCCAAAAGGGCGCCGTTACATAAGGGCAAGTGGGGCAGACGCCCCCCCCCCCCGGGTTTTAGATTTATTAGTCGAGACACCGCGTGAGATTCGATAAACTTAAATTTGCTGGAGTATCAAACAACAGTTTAATAGATTTCGCTGTCGCTCGTCTGCCGTCGAGACCATGTGACTAGCAACAAACAAGATCTTCATTTCAATGTAATGAATACTTTGATTTAAAAAATGTGCCCCCCTCCCGGACATTTTTGGTAACGGCGCCCATGTCTGTCCCTCATTCTCTTTAGTTTTTCGTTTTCCGTTAACACCTGTATCAGGTGGTAGATTGATCTATATTTTAACTATGTTCGTCTTGAGCTATTTCGTCCATTGATACTTTGTATAGTTACTCCTACACTCCCACCCAGTTAGTAGTTCTATAGATGCTGTTTCTGAAATGAATTGCTTAGACGGGACTTCTGTATTTTTTATTTTTACCATGGCTGTCGTGCTCTTTTACCCTTCATTATGATTATATAACTCATTCTGGACACACAAAGTCAAAACTAGCTCTAAATTTACTTGCGTAAATAAAAATCTGGTCATAAGCTGATATAATATGAGTGGTAAGACATAGACAATGATATTTTATCGTAAAATTGGAATAGGTACTTCATAATTTAAGAAAAAAGTTAAAATCTGTAAATTTTTCATCATGGAAATTAAATACTTAGATGCTTGAAACTGTGTTTTTTATCAATCTTTGTTATTAAAATCATTAATTATGTATGGAAATGTAGTTTTGAAGCTGTATTGACGAAAAAAAGTTTATTAAATAGCGCGTTTATTTTTCTCATCATGGCGATTTAAAACTTTAAAGTGATTTTTTTGTGGCAAAAACGTGGCGAGAATTACTGCAATCATATAATCAAGTGCCGCCACTTTAAAGGTATATTAATGGTATCCAAAACGACACTAAAACTACACTTTAAGATCATTGCCACTTGTAAGTGGTATTTAAGTGAGATGTGTTGGTGGCCGTAACTATTATTTTCCACTTTAATGTTTCTGCAACTTTGAGGTACTCTCGCTTAGTTGTTATAACATTTCAAACACCTTTAGTGACACGAAAATATTATAAAACTATTAAGTGGCCCCCAGAGGTGAACTTTACGTGACAACAACTAGGCATAAATAAAATGAAGTTATTCTTACTGTATACTACTAAAGAAATAAGTTATTTTTTTTCATTTGGGGGGATCTATCCTCCTTGATCCCCCCTGGCTACGAGGCTACGGCCTTGAATGGTATTATGGCACTATGGCAGTAATACACAACGACAAGTTAGGGATGTATTCCAATGTAACTTACACTGGTAGAAATCACGTGAATGAATGCGTTTTTCCTGGAAAAAATAAAAGCAAAAGCAAGATGAAGTTAGCAATGAAGAAAAGCATGTTGTGATTCGTTCAATAGTATAAAAAAGAAACAAACAGTCCTCCCTATTTTGAAGTAATATGGGTAGGTACCAAGCTTACAAAAATAAAAAGTTAATAAGGTTTTCCCCGACGATCCAATATGACGGATGCAATTTAGTGATACCGTAATGGATAAGGCTAGAACGGAAAACGGTTTTCTTGAAAATATACTTTTTATCGATGTTGATTTTTCCATTACAAGGAAACCATGTTGGTACATTTTTATACATAGAAATCTTTCTGTCGCGAACTTGTTATCAGTTTAGAAGCGAAGTCCTGGACAGCTGTTTAGTAGACTTTTGGACATTACTTGACCAGCTAATTCGCCTGATTTAGCTACAAATATTTTTTTTGGGACTATAAAATTCCAAAATTGCTGTTTTCAGGAGGAACAAGCTTCCAAGTAAAGAAATATTTTGATGATATGTTGCGTTACCGTTTTGGTTCAAAATTTGAATCTTTTTGAGAATTTTTAAATGCAAAAGCTTAAATGTTACATTTTTAAAGTATTGTTTTAATTTTTTTGTTTATTCTTGGAACAAAACTTTGTTTTACTGCTAAAGAGAACATTTTTTTTGTGAAATAAAACTTCTCAAAGTCAGTACCATAAAACAATAAAAATTATTATATCACAACAATTGCATCGCGTACAAATCGCAACAACTACTCCTGGGACAAAAGCCCCCACTGACGTTGAATTACAACGATTCAGACGCGAGTTGGATGATTGTTTAGCTAAACCATCACTTTGGTAGCAGGTACTTATAGCCACTGAATATGACGTAGCCCGTGAGTCGATTTTTTCTTATTTTTGAAAATATAAGATGTATTTTTATGAGAAATAAAATTACCACCTTCATCAACATGACCCGCAGACAAAATATTACAGAATATAAGCCAGCGTTGCCGAGTGGGAGTCATTGTTGGCAATGTAAAAATACAAACATTTTGTTTCAATAATTGTTGAAGTTGTGTAGTATATTGCTAATAGTATAACTCACAGAAAAATTTTACTTTATTTGGTTTTTAGTGTCAAACCATTATTCACAACAGTAGTCTCCCCTCCCCATTTTCGAGGTCGCTGAAACAGAATCTGAGGTTAAAAAAAGATTTATCCTCGGCATCCCCTTCAAAACGGCAAAAAAACACCCCTTGGAGGGGTTAAACGCGCTTTACAAGGTTTCCCTGTAAAAAAACACTTTCCCGCCATTTTAGAGGATGCTGAGCACGGTGATGATGTTGGATATCGCTACCGACGTCAACCAACTCCTCCACCGGCAAATACGCTCTCCCGGAAGGGATCATTTTTTATAAGTGACACCCTATTTTCCGGACAGGGCACCCCCATTTTCGAGGTCGCTGAAACCGATTCTGAGGATAAAAAAGTTTTTACCCTCGGCGTCCCCTTCAAAACGGCCAAAACCAACCCCCATTTTAGAGGATGCTGAGCACGGTGGTGGTGGTGTTGAGCACCACCAACTCCTCCACCAGCCAATACTATATATTTACCGCTGATATTAAAAAAAAAATTGACCCCTTTCGGGGAAGAGTATTGGCCGGTGGAGGGATTGGTGGAGGTCGGAAGCGATATCCAACACCACCATCGTGCTCAGCATCCTCTAAAATGTAGAGAAAGTGTGTTTTTCTACAGGGAAACCTTGTAAAACGCTTTTAACCCCTCCAGGGGTGGTTCTTGGCCGTTTTGAAGGAGACGCCGAGGATAAACACTCTTTTACCCTCAGATTCGGTTTCAGCGACCTCGAAAAAGGGGGTGGATAGACTAAATTGGCCCTATCAGAAAAAAAATGGAAAAATCAGCTCAAATCGACTCCTGGCATGGACTAAGAGTTAATTTTTAAATTGTGATGACATAACAAGGTATTCTAAAATGTAATGACGATACGCTGATTTAAACTGATCATCATCGCAGTTCTCTATATATTGCTCATAAGCACATGAATATACGTTTGGGAACCAGACGTTTTTCTCTTCTTTACTTATATTTCCAGTTTTTGAAAGGTGTATAGCTGTTTCGATCACTTCTGCCATCTCTGAGACTTTCGTAGACCAGATGTATTCTGCCTTTATTGGTGAAACCTTTAAGGCTAGTACTGTCTCGTTGACAAAATCGCGCAACTCCTGTCTATAGACAAAGTTCTGCGATTGCCTATAGACCAGTGTTTCCCAACCTTTCTCAGCTTGTTGTCCCCCCTTTCCTTATCGGAATTCCTCCACGGTCTATCGGTCCATGGTGGAGTAAAAAATCTTATTTGTATGGTATCCCTTCTTTATGTATATATAATTTACCATCAAATATTGCAAATATATATATATATATATATATATATATATATATATATATATATATATATATATATATATATTTAAAGCGGCGTTGCGAGAGTGTGCTCTCCCGTGTGAGTTATGTTGGAGGGATGTAGAGGTTCTGTTGTTGATTTGCTTCGATTTTTTTATCTTTTCAGATAGTTTCTGATCGTTTTAGGATCAAGACCCATCTGAAACCCTTCCGCGACATACCGTTTGGGAAACACTGCTATAGACAAATCGGGAACAAATCGCTTGTACTGCAACTACCTGTAGAACAGAAACGCAAGTTTATGGTTTTCCGCCTCGGATGGAAAACTTGAGACATATTACGGAACATTTCGTACGGTGGGCGTGTTTGAAACAGCATACCGTACTTAAACTTACTAAAAATGAAGAAGTAGTTAGACCGAAAACTCCCAAAAAAATTGTAATATTTTAACAAATACAAAAACAAGTATCTCATATTTTCTGCCACCTCAATAAGGGTAGAAATAAGGGGTGGGGTGACTTCCGAGAACTTTTACACTTGACTTACGTAAAGGGATTTGTTCCGCAACAATCTACAGACAAAATCTATAGACGATTTTGCCTACGAGTTAGTAGATACTAGCCTTTAGAAGGCTTTTCACAGCAACTGTAACATTCTCCTTGTCATTACAAACAAATGAGTAAGTTTAATTAGCTTTCCTTCTATAGTTTGAGGTAATAATGGTTAATGAATACAAAATACTGTATACATACATAAACTCCTCTGTAGTTCATAGTGGTTTCTTGTAATTCAATTACTCTTCTATTTGGAAATAAAACCACTTATTCAAATCAAAAAAAGGCTTTAATTTAACGTTTCGACTTTACTTCGAAAGTCCTTGTCAAAAATTGATTTGAATAAGTGGTTTTATTTCCAAATAGAAGAGTAATTAGAATTTGAGTAATTTCCAACTAGATTGACTCTGAAAGTTAGGACGATTTTGTCGCAATTTGTAAATCGCCCTATATCTACCTTACTAGTAGTGTGTTTCGTCCCTAATTAAAAAAAAAATTAGCTTTTAATCAGTGGCGTAGCCAGGAATTTTTTTCGGAGGGGGCCCACTATTTCTCTTAGATAATACTTACTATAAATACTTTTTTCAGCAGGGATGGGGTAAATATACAGGGTGACCCAGGGTTAAACCGTCAAACGTTCAGGATCGGTTTTTCAGGAAAAAATAAGATTTTCCCATAATCCTGGGTCCTAACTTGTTTTGATTTTAGAACAAAAGAGTTTTTTATGAATTGCTCAAAAAACAATTTGGTTGATTTTGATAAAACTTGGCACGCTTATTTGCGGCAATAATTTAAATATTATTAGAATTAAATTATTAATTACCGTGACGTTCTACAAGGTAATTTAATTGATATTGGGACCAATCATTGTACGCCACTGTTTTTTGTATGTTCGTTACTTTTCTTGGATTATACAGTTGAACACACAAATTTTTTGCTACTTCAATTTTATTCGTATCTCGCTTAGTTTCTGAGAAAAAAATTAAAATATTATTTTTTTCCTGAAAACCCGATCCTGAACGTTTAACGTTTAACTCTGGGCCACCTTGCATACAATGTAGGCTATTTAAATACATTATTTTATTTAACAACAATTTGTTAATTATTAAGATAAGATTAAAAGACAACTAATTATTAATATAAGATTGAACTTTGAATGAGCATTATTCAAAGGCAATTCTGCGAGTTTGTCTGACATCAAAGCTAGGCCTGTTAATCAATTGGTAGATGTATTATTCCGAAAATATGATTTCAGTCTTTTCATCGTTGAGAAACTTCGTTCAGTTCGTTCTACAGAGGCAGTGGTAACGGGTAAAACGGCTAAAATTTGGAACAGCGTAAAAATGTTCGGAAACAAACAAGGATCTGCTACATTTAAAGTATCGACTGCACTTTGAGGAAGACAGGAATCTACTTTTTGGCATTTCACTGTCCAAATATCCCATTCGCTGCGTAGAATAATCGTGTATATTGCTTGTAAATCATCTGAATATAACTTAATCGCTGGCTCAAAAACGTAAAATAATTATGATTTATATAGTTACCACATTTTCTTACAAACTTCTTACAAACAGCCCCCCCCCTTTGGCTACGCCACTGCTCTTAATCCGTTAGCAAGAACTCATGGGAAATTTGCAAAAAAAAATAGTTTAATTTATTAAACTTCCTGGACCTATTTCTATATCACTGGTTTAAACATTCATCGTTTTCTTCACTGGCCAATTCTTGTATCGACGTTAGCGTTTTAAAACAACATGGCGGATGGAAACATAACTGTGACTGTAGAAAATTTATAATAATAAAAAGATGAAAGCTAAGAAAATTAATTAAAAAATTGAAATTAATCAACGACTTCCTGCTTTAAGTTAAGTCAAGCATCAACTTCCACGACTATAATTAATGGACCACGAGAATATGTTCACTTGGATTTATATTCCATTTTCTATAAAAAACAATTATTATAGAAACCATTTTACTCCATAGGGTTTTAATTTTACTATCTTTTTTGAGAAAAAAGGTAGGACTTCGTGAGGAAAACATGTAAACAAATTATTTCAACCTTCAGCATCGACACAACAAATTATAAGACAAATACCTACTCCATTTTCAAAGGAGGTGTTAGAAAATGGTACATTGTGTATGTAGTAGTAAAAGCAATCCAAGGCCAACAAGCCTTGACTCGTCCTGGAAAGTTCCTACTCATCCCGTAAAATATCACTTTCGGAACTTGTTACGTAAATTACTATTTCCGTTCCATGTTTTTTCATTTTTCCAATGCTTTCATTTCGTTACTATGGTAACAACGTTGCAATTTATTGTCAAGTGACAGTTCGTTGATTTTTAATTTGTTGTTTATGTCAAACTTGTTTTGTGAGTTCGCAAATTTGAAAATATGAATTGTCCGACACAGAAAACGAAATTCTAGAAGAAATTTTGAAATCAGCAAAGAAGGCGACTTACGATGTATTGCCAGTAACATCAAAAGCCCGGTATGAGAAGTCATACGACGCATTTAAAAACTGGTGTCGGGAAAAAAAAGTCCTTTTGGTATATTTTGCTGAAAAAATATCAAAAACTGGCTTCTTCAACATTTTGGTGTAGTAGGATTACATTTTGTGGGAGAAGCCCCTAGCTTTTCGTCGAAGCTCAGCGACTCTGCTAGTAGATGGAGGTGGTAATATAAGGCTACCTTGAAGATTCAATAAAAACCAAAGTTGATATAGCAAACAAAATCCATGCGCAATGTTCCAAAAACAGGAAACTAATTTTGTTAGTACCACTACAAAAAATGTAACAATTCCCCAGCATTTAAGACACATCTTCAACATAAATATTAAAAAATAATGGATTTGGTCAGTTTATGCAGTTGTATCCATTATCTAGTTTTAGTATTTGTTAATCACTTTATTATGTAAAATAAAATAAATAATTAAGTTTGCCTAAAGTGTCGGTTTTAACAAAAATATTTTACGTCACGCGACCGAAAATTAGTGTTTAGCAGGTCTCTCCTGGAATCTGCTCTCTCGATCTACAAAACACTACTTTCCGTTCTTGTAACGTAAATTACTATTTCGATATAAAGAAGAAAAAATCCCTATCCCTATGTATTAACTAGACAAACCCCGATCAAGCATAGAATTGTGGTTGATGCTCTTTTTGTTTGGAATAATATATTATTGAGTGTTGTATAAGATAGATTGAACAAAAATAGCTGAACGGCCATTAAGTTCGCCGGATTTATCGCCTGTGAACCTTTTGTGGGACTATTTGATGATTGTCGTTCACAACATACAACTGTAGTCTCTAGAACATTTAGAACAGAGTATTGTGGAAGCCTATAGAATGGATAATTATCATCGTCTAGTTTAGTTTAGACGTTATTGGTTCACTTTCTTTTGATATGATGTTTGATCCCTTTCTCGACGTTATCTCTCTTAACTTAACCAGAATTTTCGACTTATTACCACACGGACTTTTCAAGTATTTTTCATCAGTTCTCGGAAAATTGAGAAAAAAAGTTCGGGGTGACTCATTGTTTTAATCACCCGAAAGGTCGGAATTGATCTCTAAACATGTTAAATAATTAGTTCTATTTTTGTTTTATCGCCACACGTCAGTTTTTTGTTTTTTGAATAGATGGAAGTAAATGTGTTGAGAAAAAATTGAGAACGGACATTTTAAGTCACATGCCAGGTTCTAATGGATTAAAATTGGAAAATTACCAACAGGTTGAAACTCATGTCAGTTCTGTTGATTATCGGTCATTTTATATGATTTTAGACTAAAAAGTTCAGGGTGACGGATTTTTTTAGTCACCCGAAAGGTCGGAATTGATCTTTAAACATGTAAAAAAAAGTGGTCTATTTTTTTTATCGCTACATGTCTGTTTGTTAGCCCCCATAAAATGCTTATAGGCGCAGGTACTTTTATTTACAATTCAGCTAGCTCAGAATATTATTATTTAAATAAAATCTCCCGTAGAGTAGGGGGGGTTCAAATATTTGTTAGGAAGAAGAGAACTTATTATGTTCACCCTAATAAATTTAATCAATTTAAAAGCGATAATTTAGTTGAGATCTCTGAGTGGTACCAATCAGCTCACATAATAACTGTAGGTACATTAAACAAAATATAGTTAAATATTACAGTGGTATCTTGAAGGTTCTAAGTGCTAGAGTATATGTTTTATTGCCGTCACTGTGATGGGTAGGTAAAAATAAGGAAATCTCTTACTTGTGTTCATCCAGGTGCTAAAGGCAGGCAAATATGAGCAAAGCCCAAGGTTATAGAAGCCAAACCGAAGGAGCAACTACCTCAAATGAGCGCTTAAGCGATAGCATACGCAAGCGAAAAGTGTGCAGGAAGGTGTGGAAGTAAGCAGTCCCAAATTAGTTAAGCAGGTGCCAATGCCAGAGGTGGAAGATTCAAATAATGCCGAAAAACAGATTAAAGAAAAATAATAGAAGAAATTAGAAAGCAGGTAGCTAGTTTTGGCCTAAAAAGAAATTAGCAAATTTAATATTTTTATTTAGAATTTGGGCTTAAACCCTTGGCAGTTGATGGACTTACCGGAGGTGTAGTGTGACCAATAAGTGGAAAAGACTGGATCCAGATCTACAATGAAGTGTGTAAATAGAAGTTAATGAGTCTTATATTAACTTTTTATTTTTGGCTTAAAAATCCGAAATAAAATTCGAAATTCGAAGAAACCATGTGCGTCAGAACAATGCCAAGAACAAAAGAGGTCAAAGCGCCAAAGTACGAAAGTTAAGCCTGGTAATGTGGTGATTTTTATTAAAATCCCGTGGTTAAATTGGCAATACTGATTTGACTGAAGACTAGAAGAAGAGGTTTCCTATTAACCTAGTGAACTTTGACATACCTGTTTAATCTAAATAAACAATGTTTTTATTTTTATTAATATTTAATAAATTATTTTGGTTGTGTTAAATTATTTTATTTGTATTAAAGTTCTGTTTCTAATTTTAAAAGAGAATGGTAAGAAATATTTCATAAATTATTACTTTTAAATTATTAATTAGATTGATAAACAATAGTAATTTATGTATCAAGATAATTATAAGGGCCTTAATTACCGAAGTACATAGATTATTTTATTTCTGATCGATTTTAATAAATTAGTAGCAATTACATTCACTAAATATAATGAAACACTGACAGCAATATTCGACAAACGTCAATATATCCTAACAACGGCAAGCCGGACAACGTGAAATTAAGGCATCTAATATCCCAAGGGAGTTATGACCCTGTTTATTGATAGCGTAACTATGATAATATAAGCTTATAATAAACCTGTCAGGAATAAAAGCTTTAAATGGAAATATATTCAATATAATAGTAATTAAAGTTATTTTTAATAACGAACCGTAACAAGTTCTCTACTTGAGGTATTAGTTTTATTATGAAAAAGTTGGAAGCAATTGGAACTGACATTTATAACCACCCTGGTGCGAGCAAACTGGTTTTCCGTCGTTTGTATTGATGCTCTTAGTGCATTCTGCGTGTTGGAAAAAACTACAAAAAACACAAATAATTTTTAACACGAGAAAAGAAAACGGGTGGGGGGACGTACTTTGGGGGCATCAAAAAATATTTGTATGTTCGTCCGAGTCATTGACTGCAAAGATGCGACTCTATAGGTAATTTCGTGTAGCTGCGTGCGGTAGAAAATGTACGTTCGATATTTTTAATTAATATTTATGATATTCATTATAATTTGAAAATGTTTCAATCATGTGGCTGTAACTTTTTTAGACACTTTTTTCCTTTTACTTTCCCGGCCCCTCGCCAAGGGAAAGTATTGTAAACGCGCTAAAAACAAATTTGAGATAACGACGGATATATCCATTTTGAGGTCCCCTGAGACGATTAAAACGATTTCCAGATGGAAGTCTGTCCGTCTGCCTGTGTGTCTGTATGTATTCTTCCACGATAGCGTCCGCACGCTTAATCCGATTGAGCTGAAATTTGATATATGGGTTTCGGGTGATCGGGGATTGAACCCATTAGTTTTTATACATGTCGAAGAATTTGTTAGGTGTTGGGCCAATTCGAAATAAGATTAAGTTTACTTTATTTCCCGCTTCTTCTTTCTTTCATATTGTTCCCTGCGGTTCCACCTTGAGTTTAAGTTTTAAATTTTACTTTTAGAATTCTAGTTATGGATATGGTAACATTAAGAAATTTCTTTTTAATTTCATTGGAACAAAAAAAGTTGTTCAGAAATTCTTTTCTTCTATTCACATCTTCGTGCGCTCTTAGGTATCAACCCTTCTTACGTATTCTTTATTTTCGTTATAAGTCATTCAAGTTAAAAGAACTAATAACTGTAACTAGCTAATCAGTTTTAGATATTTAGTCTTCTTGTATAGAAACGTTGATTTTTATCTCAAAGCAAACTAATTATTGTGTGCTTCAACTTTTTAATTTTGGTGTTTTATTGAATCATCAATTTTCTATTGCAAACACTCTTTTATAATTATTTTTTTAATCGCCGCTTTGCGTATTTACTCATATTGTTCTCCATCTGAATAGACTACTATTTTATACTCATTTGTGTTTATCGTATACCTACGGAACACCCTATAAATCCCTTCTCATAAACAAACATACATGAAAAATATTGCAGGTGCGTTCAAATTGGTAACTATGATTTACAATCGCGCGCGCCAGATTTTCTCTCACAGTTAAATGGTCTTGAACTAAATGGGTAAAAAAATGTGAAATAGTCACCGCATACCTATCCAACACACTACGGCTACGCTACAAGTCATGAAGATAACCAAACAAAATAATAAAAGAAAAGCACAAACGCATGTTAATGTTAAGATTGATAAGAAGTGAGTTGTCTGATAAAGAACAAGAAAGCGGCGGCAAGAGAGCGCTTGCGTAGCCGGAGCAACAATCGGCATGAGGCATGACTCACACAAACCGTCAGTCGCTGTTTAACCGTTGAGAGGGGGTATTACACCGCTTTGCTAACCTAAAACACACACGTGAACTGACAGCTATCAAAACAATCTTGCAGATTGTTTTGCCACATTTGACTGATAAATTGTATTCGTTTATTTGTTGTTTTGTTTTGTGTTGTTAGTGCCTGTGTGTCTTTTGTGCCTTGTTTCGTACGTTATCATGTGACTATTTGTTGTTTTTGTCGGAAAAATTTTAGGGTTTTTCGAGAGGAGTATCTACGATGTCCAGACGAAAGCAGAGCAACCCTAAACCTTTAAAAAGTAGGTGCCTATTTGTTTATGTTGCTTTCTACTTAGTTCGTAGTTCCTTATCTATAAATTATCTCTAAAGTGTTTTTGTATAATATTACCTGTAATGTATCATCGTCCTTGAATTGAACGGTGAATCCGAACTAGTAAAAATAATTATATTTAAATTATTTACAACTATATATACAACTAATTATAAAAACAAATTTTTTTTTTAATAGAAGATTAACTTTCAGTTGATGCATTCTATTTATTAACATTTTTTGGCAGTAAATCTTGTTCCAAAATAAAGTGTAACTAAATAAATTACCAAGAGACAATATTATTAGTTATATTAACATGTAATTTTTAAAATACATTTTTTTATAGGATTTAAAATTTTACCTTTTGAAATATAATTATACTTTAAAGAAAAGCTCCTCTATGAACAATTGTTCGACCTGATTTAGAGACTTTATGATATAAATGACAAGAAAGAAATATTTAGTAGTTTTTCGTATATACGTTTTTGATTTCGTTGAAAGCTTTTAAGGCCCTACCGAGTTTCTGTAGCGCTTAATTACGATCAGTTTAGATAAACAAGATTAAAAGCAACTTAGCAACTTTAAGTCCCAAAACTCATTAATTATAATAATACTTTTAGGATTTGTAGTATTTTTACTAAACTTATAATACTCGAAGAGAACAGTTTATTCAAGTCCAGCGTACGTAATTTTCTATAAAATGTTAAAGATTATAGTTTAGTTGAAAATGCATGATTCTACAGTTTTTATGGCAGTTGTTTTACAGGATTCTTCAAATCAGAAAAATATAACTAAGTGTTGATACGTTCTTATCTCAGTCTCTACAAGACTTTCAGTTTGAACTTGAACATCCAGACAAACCCTGAATGCAATAGGTCATGAACTGTAGTTGAATTTTTTTTAACCTGTGGATATTGTTTTAAAAAAATTATACATTTAATTTATTTTTATAGAAATACTATTTAAAAAAATTTTACTTGGGATATTTTGTCAAATAATGTAGAATATATTTTGGGTTCTAGCCCCTCTTAAACTTAATGTAATTAAGGCTTTCTCTTTTGATAAAGATGCAACATCATCCAATTCATCAATTTTCATATAAATTATAATTGGCTCTATTATATCTTCTATTAACACATCGAATTTCCAGAATTTTTCTGGTTCTGACATGTTTTATATCTCTGTGCCAAGTGTCAGATGAAATTTGTAATATTGAGTCATGTAATAATTGACGAATATCCTGAAGTTTACATGTTGTCTTGTTTCTCTCTACATATTCCTTCTTTTTATTCTACATTAATCCAATGGATTGATTAAGTTCACAGTGATATAGTAGTCTTTACGTTCTTTTGCCATTTTATATAGGGTGGTTCATAACTATTGGGACCAAAATATTGCGATAGGACCAAATATACCTGTAGAATAAGATACAGGGCGTTAAAGTTGGAATTTTTTTTTCGTCCCTGTATATTTATCAATTGTTATCAAAATCGGCACAGAGGCATAACTTTGGACAAGGAATATTATGTTATGTATTATTTCACATTTTGTTATAGGGGCGCCACGTGAGTGATTCCTGATGATGAAATTAAGTGGTATCTTTTTTTGACGAAACTTTTTAGTGATTTTGATTAGAAAATATGACGTAAACATCATTTCTACATAATATTAGTACTCTTGTTTATACACGATAATTGCACCCGTTGTCGAGAAAAACGCAATTGAACAGGTAACTTTATAATGTTTTCTTTTGTATCCTTTATTACAAGAATTAGAAAAGGTCGAAGGTCGAAGTTTGCTCTTTTTATGTTAAATTATTTTTAATTCTGCTTTATAAACCGTTGAAATAGAAGCCTTATGTCACAAGTTTTTTATTGTCTGTTGTTTGAAATCCCCTTCTCAGAACTGTTCAATCGCGTTTTTCTCGAAAACGGGTAAAATTATCATGTTTAAACAAGAGTATCAATATTACGTCATATTTTCTAATCAAAATCACTAAAAAGTTTCGTAAAAAAATGCCACTTAATTTCATCATCAGGGATCATTCATGTGGCGCCCCCTATAACTAAATGTGAAATAATACATAAAATAATATTCCTTGTCCAAAGTTATGCCTCTGTGCCGATTTTGATAACAATTGATAAATATACAGGGACATCATCAGAAAAAAACGAAAAAAAAATTCCAACTTTAACGCCCTGTATCTTATTCCACAGCAATATTTTATTAAGGTATATTTGGTCCTATCACAATATTTTGGTCCCAATAACTTGCCCTTAGCCTACGTCCCAATAGTTATGAACCACCCTGTATACTGCATACTTCTTATACATATACAGGGTGTTCCGATACTCGACCGACAACGCTTTACAGGCGATAGCCCTTGACAAATGAGTTAGGTACATAAGCCCCTAAGATTCAAAGATTCTTAGTTTACGAGATACAGGGTGTTAAAGTTGAGAAATTAAAATTATATTTTTGCGATATTTTACCTACCGTTTTAAATTTTTTGTTCAAACTTGGCAGTCGATTTAATTTTTAGAAGCTTGAAAATTTAACAAAAAATATGCTTGGCGTACTTCATCCAGTGGCGCACAATAATGGGTAGTGGTAACTTCGGCCCCGCTATTTTTTACGACACTATAAATCGATTTTTTTTCATTTTATTTAAATCTTTGGTTATTTATGTTACAAAAAGTTATTAACTTTTATTTCGCTAAAATCAACAATTTTGGAGATATTTGACTTTGAAGTCTATAATTCGTCTTTTCTATCGTCCATGTTAAATCTGGATTTTTTCATTTACAATAAACAGATGTCTGGACCTAAATACACAATACAAATATTTAGAAAATAGTTCATCATTGACCATATCTTAAATATACAGGACCGTATTCTATTATTTGCCAAGTTTAAACAAAAATTAAAACGGTATGTGAAATATCGCAAAAAAATAATTTTAATTTCTCAACTTTAACGCATCGTAAACTAAGAATCTTAGGGGCTTATGTATCTAAATCATTTTTATCATCTGTCAAGGGCTATCATCTGTAAAGCGTTGTCGGTCGAATATCTGTATAGGCGAATGAAGTTTAGTTAAATGAAAAACTCATTTTTCTATCTCTAGTTATTAACATAGTTTGATTTTTCTATTTATTACTAGTTAACGGCTCTTCTAATCTATCTGGAATGGTAACTGGCATTGTCCTTAATTACTCGGTATTAAATCTATCATTTATTTGTCATAATCTTTTGATAGATTTTGAAACATTCTAACAAGCCTCCAATATGGGTGATAATCAAGCGACTATCCTTACCAACTGAACTTTTGAAACCCAGAAGAGAAACCTTCTGTAAACGCTTAACGATAATTTTTAACTCTTGCCAAACTTTTGTTACAAAATGCCCTTTATTTAGCCAAGTGTCATCGAAATAAAAAATATTTTTGTCCCTTCGTCTCAGTTTTCGAATGTCCCTTCTGCAACAAAAAATTTCGTCTTTCTCTATCAGCGCAGATTTACAATTGTGTTTCTCCCAAATGGATTCTACTTCATGTAAAATTTTCCATAATTTGTCTTTATTTACGTTTGGCAAAGTTTCGTCTGCTTTAATGTCCATCAAAAATTTGTGCAACGTTGGTAATTTTTTTAAAAATAATCGTTTATTTGTATCTATGCGTTTTTTCGGTAGTGCTGTATGACTTCTATTTTTTCGTTTTATTAAAAGTCTATAAATGGTTATTTCTAGAACCCCAGTGAATATTTAGAAATTTTTAATGGATAATTGAGACTTGCCGTCGCAGTTGGCGATACTTATCTTTGAATGTAAATGAAAACACTTTTATATTTTTTGCGGGAATGATTATAGAACGGCAGCACTAAAATTGTAGTTTCTGGATATTTTGTAGAACATACTAAATAAAAATGATACCAAATTTTTGGCCAGGCATTAAGGTTCTTTTCTAAACCAATTGAAACTTTTTTGCCGCTAATTATTTGCTGAGAAAAAAATTCGCTCTTTTTTTAAATATAAGATGTTTCGCTAACTTCACATGAAGCGTAATTTCTATCTTTTCTCAGTTCTGAAGTATTCAGAATCTGCCGCTTTTTTCTCGCTAATGAGTTGCGGAGAGAAAAAAATTGTCTCTTTTCTTAAAAAAACTAACTACATATAGATGAATACAAAACCTATACAATGCTCTATACACGTTAGAAGAACACCCCCTAAATATTTGTCAATTGGTTAAAACATATTCAAACATAGCGAAACAAGCTAATCTATGTTTTTCGATAAGGAAACAAGTACTACTTAATTTTTCAATCACGTAACTGGCATGATTTTCCCACGTTTTTTCTTTCATATCAACTGCATTATTAAAAATAAGTTCGGTTGTATTCGAAGCCACGATTCTTGGATCATGAAGGCTCTACCACTCAGCCATCTACCCTCCACGTTAGCTTATTATCTACCACTAAACCTTATTTCCAAATATGGTTACGGGTACCTTGTGTGGGGGAGATGATAATAATAATAATAATAGATGATAATAATAATAACAACAATTAGGTCTTTATTTGCACTTGCACAAAGATGTGCCTGATTAGGGCGAGATTTAGCCTAAATATAAAATATTCATGTATAAAAAGCTTAATATAAATATATACAGAAATAATAAAATATTAGAAATCACAGTGTAATAGGTACATTCTACAATTAGAAATTAAGGGGAAGAAACAGATGGAAATAACAAGGAACTTTAAAAATTAATATAAATAAAAAATAGAAAATAAAACGGTTCAAAATTACCATAGTCTAAAATTATTGATTGTTCAGGAGGTGTTTTTTTAATTTGAATTTAATAGTATTTAAAGATGAAGCATTTTTCATATCGACAGGTAGAGTATTATAAAGACTGACCGCATTATAGGTAAAACTTCTGGTATAACCGGCACCATAATAACGTGGTAAAGATAACGTTTTAGAGTCTCTTATGACATTATGTGTTGTATTTCTATAAATCAATCTATATCTGAGATAGGAAGGGGTTGAATTTTCAATAGTTTTAAATACCAAAGTTAGTAGAAGATATTTAAATAAATTGAAAATATTCAACCACCTTTTATCTAGTAAAATGTAAACTTATGTGATCATATTTCCGCAGATTATTAACAAACCGACAGCACATATTCTGCATTATTTGTAAACGCCTACGAGTCGCATAGGTTAAACAAGGAAAGTAGATTTGTATGCCATACAGTATTTTAGATATGACCAGATATTGACATAATTTAGCTCTGGTAGATTTACTCGTTAGTATATGCTTATTAAGGTATAGTAGGCGAAGTGCACCATAACTTATCTTGAACAAATGGTTGACATGCTTCTCAAATATAAGATTTTCATCAAAAATTAGACCCAAATTCCGTGAATGATCAATAATGGGAATGATTTCATTTTGAGCTGTCAAATTCATATTGGACTTGACAAATTCTCTGTAAATATTGTTAATAAATATGATACATTTTGACTTAGATGGGTTCAAGTGGAGATTATGTTTAATACAATATTCATTAATTCGGCTTAGGTTCAGGTTAATTTGGTCACAGGCTTGATCACAATTTTCAATATTGAATTCATGTAATACTTGGGTATCATCAGCAAAGAATTGTACTGCACTTTCCATTATCCTATTAGAAATATCAGAGGTGTAAATTAAAAAGAGTAAGGGGCCGAGAACTGACCCTTGTGGTACACCTGATTTAATGATAGAAGATGTTGAAAATTGGTTATCTATTACTATCATCTGTGATCGACCAGTTAGATAAGTTTTAATAAAGTTTAGTGAAATTGAATCAAAACCGAAATAAGAGCACTTGGCTATTAGAAGAAGGTGATTCAACGTATCAAAGGCCTTGCTAAAGTCCAAAAGTACTAAGGCACTTGCTTTTTTATGATTCAAACTACTCAAGATATTATCAGTTAAGTTAGCCAGTGCAGTCGTCGTGCTAAAACCTTTTTGAAAACCAGATTGATTAGAGGAAATAATTTTGTTTTCAACAACATATTCATAAATCTGTAAGTAAGCTGCTCTTTCTAAGATTTTAGACTCTTCCCTCCACGTTGGCTTATTATCTACCACTAAACCTGTATTTCCAAATATGGTTTACGGGTACCTTGTGGGGGGGGGGGGGGAGATGATCTAGGGGGTACGCGACGAGCTTGTGTCGCTACCATTATACGCAACTGAATTATCGTGTAAAAAGAATTTGAAAAGCTTGTATGGTCAAAAGATATTGATAACGAGGGAAAAAAGTATCCAGTTTTATAAAGTATTGCAGTTTACATTTGCTTATTTCCATGAAAGAGATTTAAAAACAATATATAGAAACAGACCAGATGTTGAAGATGACGACTGTACCCCAGCAATACAAACATTCAAGAAATATGTAAACAAGAGCACCTCTCACATTAAAGAAATTGGTTACATTAAATGTAAAATAATAGTTATGTTCCGTTTGTAAATAAATAAATTGGATTTATTTGTGGTAGCCATCAAAGGGAAGCCCCTTTGGTTATCCGTGACTTATAGTTAAAAAAAATGGAGGGGTACGGTAGGTACATGCAATTCTTCAACTAGCTCGTTTAAGCCCTAAAAGTTTGAGAACCACTAGTCTAAACGATCAAGGTAGCTTAAGTTTTGTGGCTATTTAAATTACATAGCGCGGATATTTAATGTTAACTAAGACCCCTAAGATCTCACTGTTGGGAAGGCCATCGTGTTACTAATGGTATTGTGAGGTTTTCCTAAGTGTAAATCAAATAGACCATCATTAATTAGCAAGTTGTCCACCGAGCGCCACGGTAATTATAGTAGCCATTACTCGTAAGGAGGAGAATTGTAGGCTGTTTATAATTTTTTTTTTACTTCTGTGTCAATGGCCATTAGCCTCGTGTTCTGTGTAGGCTTTGTTACTGTTTCCCAGCGCCACTTTAGGAACAGCACTGTTAATTAGAACCCAACAGTGAATGGTCGAGTGAGGAATCACACCTGGTATATGAAAATCAATTTCTAAATTTTTAATTAATTAAAAATCAGAAAAAGATTTCTGCCTTTGGTGTGATTCGAACCCACAACCCTTGGATTATGAGTCCAGTGCCACCGCTGAGCCACCCACTCCCCTGGCTGTTTATAATTATTATTATAAATGAAAATTTCTCAAATTGTTTGTTGATTAAATTTTTTTGGATGCTTATTGTAATTGTGCTATATGAGGATCGAACTTAACGTAAAAAGGATACTGTTTTTTTTTATTTCGTGACCGTTTTGTTACCAAAGACAATTCTTGGATTCATCACTATAATCAAATCAAATATTCAAAGCAAATAATAGAAACATAGCGTCGCAAAAATTCAAGGTGACACCGTAAGCCAGGAAGAATGTCAATGAATTATTCTCACTAATTACCTACCGCTAAAAAGGTACGATTACAGGCAACTATTATGCAGTTATTGCCAAATTGAGAGACAATACAAAAGAAAGACGTTTTGGGACAACACGTTCAGTCACACCTCTGTATGACAATGGAGAAATTCATCGACCGGCTTTTATATTCTTCGGAATTGGTCCCCAGCGACAACGGCCAAAAAAAATTTATTTGTGTAGGATCAAATCGTCAAGTAAAAATAAATTATTATCTACTGAGATTGCACAATCTGTTAAAATATTAGAGCATTTAGACTAGTGCAGATGCCTTTAAAAATAGTAAAAAGTGAAATAAAATAATAGTAGGATGAAACCCATTGGAAAAGGAAGAGAATATAACAAACATGAAAGAAAAAATAATTTACGGGCGATCTGGGGTCGGAAAGTGGAAGGGGGAGTTAAGGGTAGAAAACTGTTTATCTCGATTTCCGGCAAAACTACAAGTCCTATGGAAAAAAAGTTAAATGGCAAAAGTTGTAGGTAATAAAAAGATCTACAACTTTTGTATTTACACTTTTTTCACATAATCTCAAAATGTAGGTATGTAAAAAATTAAAATAACCAAGTTTTTGGTTTTTTAATTTTATCTTTTACAAATAATTTTTTTTTTTCACGAAATTTGGTGAAAACTTACCTTTTATGTTCCAAACACACTATAATTTTTTTGTTTTAAAATATTTATTTTTTTAACCTTATTTTGACTTAATATCGAAAAAGCAGTCTAATTTTCAATCGAAAATTCTCACGTCAAAATATCTGCTTTTTTAAAAAACTCGGTTTGCTTTTTGTTCGTTGAAATCTCTACTTTTTGATGGTGTAATAAAAAATATACATTACTACGGTAAATGTTCTCAAAAAATGCAAAGAAACAAATGAAAAATACTAGAATCCGATTTTTTTTTTAAATTATGTACAATTTTGAGCTATTTTTTAAAATATATACTTTAATTACTCGAAAAAACGTAAGATTCCATGTTATATCCAAGTTTTTCGAGTAATTAAAGTATAAATTTTAATAAATAGCTCAAAATTGTAGATGATGATTTAAAAAAAATTTCGGATTCGAGTTTTTTCGTTTCTTTGTATTTTTTGAGAACATTTGCCATAGTAATGTATTTTTTTACATCATCAAAAAATAGAGATTTGAACGAACAAAAAGCCCACGGAGTTTTTTTAAAAAAGCAGATATTTTGACGTGAGAATTTTCGATTGAAAATTAGACTGCTTTTTCGATATTAAGTCAAAATAAGGTTAAAAAATAAATATTTTAAAACAAAAAAATTACAGAGTGTTTGGGACATAAAAAGGTAAGTTTACACCAAATTTCGTAATTCGTAATTTTTTGTAAAAGATAAAAATAAAAAACCAAAAACTTGGTTATTTGAATCTTTCACATAAATTTTGAGGTTATGTGAAAAAAGTGTAAATACAAGAGTTGTAGATCATTTTATTACCTACAACTTTGCCATTTAACTTTTTTCCATAGGACTTGTAGTTTTGCCGGAAATCGAGATAAACAGTTTTCTACCCTTAAAAACTCCCCCTCTTCCACTTCCCGACCCCAGAGCGCCTGTAAATTATTTTTCCTATCATTTTTGTCATATTCTCTTCCTTTTCCAATGAGTTTCATCCTACTATTATTTTATTTGGTTTCAAAAATTATCGGCACTGGTCTAATTACTGAGATGTATATTAGAGTTAAGGCAGGTTGTATAAAAAAAATAATTTTTGAGAGGCGTTACCCATGGATGATCAGGTCCATGAAGCTGGCAGAACAAAGTCAGCACAGCAAAATATGACAAGATTAATAATTAAGTGCTAATATAATGCTAATTAAATGCCCTAATGAAAAATTTATTGTATATTGTATACAGCAGAGCAGACTATTTCAATGTTGTTAAAAATTAATGAAACACCAAGTAAATAACTTAACTAATTAAATGCTAATTTAATGCCCTAATTAGAATTGAATCGGTAATTTGAGAAAGCACATAAGTCAAGGAAAGTAAATTTTTCAGGAGACACAAAAAACTGGACACTGTCTTATGGGGTTTCTTAATTAACTGGCATTTTCGGCCAATCATATCTTGGCTTTGGGAAGGCTGATTGATATGATTTCTCTCCAGTGCGTACAAATACCTGTTAGGAATGCATTGCAATAAAAAAGTCATTTTCAGTAGTAATACCCCTAGGGCCTTGATAATACCGAGATAATTTTGTCATAGAGAATGCTGAAAGCGTGTTGCTTGATAATGGCCCGAGGCCGAAGGCCGAGGGCTATTATCCTTAAGCAACACGCTTGAAGGATTCTCTATGACAAAATTTTGAGGATTTATCAAGGCCCGAGGGGTATTCGATAAGATAATTTTTTACTTTGTAGATTTAAACATTTTTAAACTAGTTGTCAGTTTGACGTTTAATTAATTTTTAATCAAAAACTTGACTTGCTGAAAACACCAAACTGAAAACACCACATGTAGGGTGTTATCGCTGTAATCCATAGCTGATTGGATGAAATTTGACACATGACTCTAAATTAAGTAATTTGATTGGTTACAATAGTTAGTAAAAAATTATCATGAAAACACTGACTTAAGGGGTTTCTCAAATTACCGATTCAATTTAATTGCTGCGTTTTTTCGTAAAATATAGCATGTTCTGCTAGCTCAGGTCAGTGTTATTGGTGCTCTACTAAAGATCTTTTTTTTCAATATTTCATGTTCTGCTAGCTGCCGAAGAACTCAGGAAAGCAGACTACTAAAAAAATGTGCTAGGCTCGATTGTATTCATTATTATCATTTCTTTACATTTTTTTGGTGGTCCGCTCTGCCAGCAGAACATAAAATATTATTAAAAAAAATTTTGTATGGTAAATACCACAAGGCTGAAGTGAAACTCCACAAGTTCCATAAATCGAATATAAGAATAACAACCATCGAAGGCCTTCAGCCTTGTGTTCTTTAATACATAAATTTTTTAACATTTGCATGCATAATTTCTTCGAATGCGAATTATAAAAGTAGAGAATTCTAAATTCGAATCTTTTTATTCTTGAAATAAAAATATCCTCTATAACGTTCTTTAAATTACAATTGTGTAAAATGAAAGTTTAAAGTTTGAATTATGATTTCATTCAATAATTAGAATTAATTAAACACTAACTTTTTCCAAATAAGGGTTTTCCTAAACTTTTTAACAATTAAAAATTTGCACTAAAAAATTATATGTTCAAAATCATAATTGAAATTACTCCAAACTTTTAGAAATTCGTAATTTATCATTACGGAACTCGAAATTTATATACTACAGAATATTATTTTAATGAAAATTCATCTTTTCAGTAACCGTCTGAGTTCATCTGAAGCTAGCACAACATGTTATATTTTTCGTAAAAACGCAGCAGTTTAATTAATTTTTAACAACATCGAAATAGTCTGCTCTGCTGAGTTCATCTGAAGCTAGCAGAGTTTTTTATTTAAAAAAAAAGGAGCAATACATTTTTCATTAGGACATTTAATTGGCATTATATGAGCACTTAATTATTGGTCTAGTCATGTTTTGTTTTGCTGTGCTCTGCCAGCTTCATGGACACTGGATGACCTACATTTTGTTTGTATGATGATATTGTATTGATGTTACAAAAATGCCTTTTTTTGAATCTACGATTTTTTTTGTCTACTGAGACATTGAGCAGTTCTGTGTTCAATCCTTCAAAATATTTTTAGCCATACTAGAGTATTCAAATATCTACATAAAGTACAAAATTTAATAAGCAATAACAAACAAGTTCTTAGATCTAAGTATAGTCTCTGCTGATGGTAATTAGACAATAGAGAATAACTGTGTACCCAAGCTGGTTCAATAATCTTCTTAGGATGTTAAATAAGTTGACTGTATTAAATAGATTTTATGTTTTTATTAACACAGAAAAACAGGAACAGTACATCAATTTTTCGTTACTTACATCTTATTTATTACCTTCTTGGTATGCGAAAACTTTTATTCACTTATTTATTTTTATGCTGTGCCGTCTATTTTACGTACTCTGGTGTCGAATTTGCCTATTGGTCAAGTGCTGGCTTTTGCCGAGAATATAACGGTACTAGGCGGCGCGATAATTAGACTTATAAAGGGCTAGTAATTATTTATTTAATGAAATTTTAACACTAAGTGATACTTATCTGTATTAATTTTGGACTGTCATATAAAAATCCAGTACATGTAGCGAATTTTTAGGCCAAGCTGTTTTCGTTTGATCCAAATGTTTTCGCGAGGTAAATTTTCGATAATATGAATACCAAATTATTTAACGTCTTCTGCTTGATGTATCGCCTGGTTATTCAGTGTTACGTGAGTGGATTTTGTTTTATTTTCAATGATACGTCATCTTTTAAGCTGAGGTCATGTTGGGATCAATGTGGGAGTCTAGTAGAGTTGTCAAATTAATAATAAAACCAAACATATCAAGCTACAAACAACCAAAATAAAATAATCTTTATTCTTATTTATTTTACTTACATTTCGTATAATTGGGTTTGGGCAAAAATATATGCGTTAAATATTAAAAACGTAATTTTTTTTGTAAATAAGTAGTGTGAACAACCTCATTGTATTTATAGAATGTTTTCTATTAAGAGATATTAAAATTATAATAATTATCAAGTCATAAAATACGATATTTATGTTTTGTTTGTTGTCAACGTAGTAATTTAAATCGCTACTTTTTTCTTTAAAATAAGGGTTCCTAAATATTTTATAGTTTAACAATGATTGAAAAATAGTTATTTGTATCACTAGGCCGGAAAATGACGTTTTTCTAACACCTCCTTTGAAAATGGACTTTTCCTCCATATTTTTAGGGTTGAAAGTGGCACTTTTCCTTCCTAAAAATTAAATAAGGTTTCACATAAATACATGCATTTTTCCGGTAATAAAGACATTCAGTAATTTTGATTTTTATTTTATTTAATAAACATCTTGGTACAGTTTTATAATAGCCCACTTGCCAGAGCCACATTTAGACAAAATCTCTCATAAAATGTGATATCGCTGAAACTAGGTACTTTAAAGTGTGTAGAAAATGATAAAAAAATCTTTGTTGATCTAAAGTGTATGCTAAGTTCACAATTTCGAAAACAAAATCGAAAATTTGGTTTTTGCGTTATATCTCGAAAAATAAAAAAAATCCAAAAACTAATAGCACCACGTGAAAGAGCGAAAAATTTTACTAAAATTTATATTATAATTTATTTAAAAAAAATTGTATTAATATAAAAAATTATTAAAAATATTAAAGCGAATTCGCCAAACCTGTGAATACAAATATTCAAGCAAGGCGGGAAAAAATTAAAGTATCTTTATATTTTTTATTATTTATTTATTTAAATAGGAATCCTAATATAAACAGATTAAGGAAATAATAGAGTAATTATTACAATACAATACATATAAATATAATTTAAAATAGACTAAATTTAAAATAAATTGTATAGAAAAATAATAATTTACAATAAATACAAAAGGAATCAATATAGGATAAAGTATTGTTTGGTGTCAATATCATGAATTTTATTAAATGATTTTTGAACTGTTGAACACTTCTAACATTCTTAATATCACATGGAAGATCATTAAATTTTACCAAAACATTATGAAACAGCGATTTTTTAGCATCTGCATAATTGGTTCTTTGGACATGAAGATCATTAATTCTTCTTGTGTGATAATTGTGAATTTCATAATTAAATGTTATAAATTGTTCAAAGTACTTAGGTTGTGCATTTCCTGATAAAATTTTATAGATGAATATCATGGAAAACAGAAATAGTCTATTTTTAACCAATGTAGAAAGCATTGGAGTTAATCTTTGCCTAAAATGTACGCAAAAAAACAAAAAAATGCATATTAAAGAGGAGACCCAAAACTTTCTCAGGAAGCCATTAGTTTTTAATTTCTTTTTATTTTCTCTTTTTACTTTTTTACTTTTGATGTAAAAATAATTAAAAAGATGAACATGATCTCTGTTTAATAAAATAATCTTTTTTTACGGCATTTTTATTTTCAAAATAGTGTTTATTTATTTATATAAATCAATTTCTAAAGTATTATAAAGTGTATTCTTAACTTTGTTTTAAAAAAATAATTTTTTTCTAATTTATACATTGCTCCCTTTGTCCAAGCCCTTGAGGTGACAAAAACACGTTTCGGTCTAAACAACAAAGTCCAACTTCCTTTTCTTCATTTTAGCAAACCTATCAACGACTTTTTTGCATCAACTTTGTCCGCAATTCCTGTGGTGAATGTTTAGCAGTGCGAATGTTGTTCTCATCCAGTCCTTCAACCTTCGAAGGGTGGAAAAGGACCTCTCAGATTCTTGTAATCTTTCTTTAAATTAAAAAACTTGAACTAAAGTGGAGGGCTGCAGCCCCCCTGGATCCACCCATGCGTCAGATATTGGATAGAATATGATCTGTTTATGAAGTGGTGTACTGTGGAAAATAACTATAGTGAGAATGTCTTTGATATGAAAACAAAAAGCTTAAAATCCTTAAGAATATGTAAGTTATTAAAATCAAACTTACGTTTAATAAAAGTTACTAATTTATTATGTATGCAGTTTTCAAATAAATTTAATTGAAATTTACTAAAAATCGAAAGACTTAACATTGAACAAAAATGCAGTGTTAATAAATGGGGCTGTTTCCGGACGATTTTAAAATACCTATGCAATATTATTGTTTCTGGACAGATGTTACATATCCAATTAGGCATTCAAATGTGGGTGAAAAGTGATAAAAATGATGACAAACAATTGGGCGTGAAAGGTGTTAAAGCAGAAGATCTTTTTTTTGTAAAAAATTGTAAATTTAACAAAAATATTCTAAAATAAGAAATCTGCACGTTGAAATACACAACCAGGTCTTTTTATAAATAATTATATACCTTTTAAATAAATACATATTTATTTATTTATTATTATTTATATCGTCATACTCATAAATTATTTTATATATCATGAATTATTTTTTTGCACCTAGGTGATGCACCTGTATGTGAATATTTACAAAATTTTCAAAAGATTTTTAACACATTTTTTAGGAAATTTCAATACAATTACAATATTAGTAAATAAATAAAAATTAATAGTTAAAAATAAAAGACAGGTTAACAAGTTCCCATGACAATTAGATAAAAAAAACAAGAAAAAACAAACATTATACATTGCTAAGATTTTAAGTTAGATGTAGCTGTTATTTAAAGGGTTTTGGTAGAGTTGAAAGATTCCAGCAACTTTATTTAAATTTCTTATATCTATTCTATTATATATATTATATCTTATATTAATGTTTCAAATTGAGATTTGAGTGAGAGTGAGCCCATAATATTTTAATCTTTTTGTGGTCTATATATATACGATAATTTATATTTTTATGTCAGATATAAAATGCAACTCCATACGTGATACACCATAAGTGATCAGAAATAATCCCGTTAAACCTAACCCTAATTATAACATAAATTAGTTGAAACCACATACCCGGATACGAAAGATCACGAATAAACTGATTCAATCAGTTTCAGTCATTAATCTCATGTTTATTAATTTAGAAAAGGTCGGACATGCTTGAACGTATTTAAGAAGTAAATAAATTTGTGACAACTGTGGATAGGTGTCATTCGAGAACATTTCAAGAAAGGTTGTTGAAGGAACGCATATTTAAATATTCATATGAGTCATATTTGCGATCAGTAAACTTAAGGTCAGTACTCCAAAAAAGTTGCCTACTTTCAAATACGTAATAGAAAATAATTTTTATAGTTATAATATGAGAGTAATAATAATAAAAAATTTATTAGTCGTGGCCAGAATGCTCAGATGGGGCCTACTATCGATGGTCTTCCGCAGGGTTCGGTGCTAGAACCTCTTCTTTACTTTATGTATACAACATACTTAAAGAACAACTTTGTAATCTATAATATTCTGCTGCCGATTCACAGCAAATGTCAAGTTCAAAAACAATTATTAACGACTAGCTGTCCGTCCCGATTTCGCATAGGTGTACTAATGAAGAAAATGAGATGACCAAGTAATGAAATAGAATGACAGTTATATGTTTTATAATTTACATGGTGGCCAACTAAGAATGCGAGGTATTGTATCTGTGAAACTATCCATCGTACAGGCTTGCGAAAAAGTTATTACTAAAACGGCCAAGAGAAAAACCTGGAAAATATTTTCAAGTTTCTCAAATGGACGCTAGGGGCCGTACCTGCAATCTTGAATCTAAAAAAGTGATGTTTCTGTGAATTCCGCTATATTAACCTAACAAAAAATACCTTATGTTTAAAGTCGAGGATAATCTGAACCTTTTTTTTTGACAATTTCTGCTGTATCTCTAAAAATAAAGTGGTGGGGGTATTCGAAGGTTTCAGTAAAAAACACCCTGTATATTCAAAACGGTTGAGCCGATTTGAACAAACTTGGGCTAGTTGAAAAGAGCTATTCTTCGGCTACAAATGTTATAATATTTGAAGTTTTGTTACTTTGACATGTCGCCGCTAGAGAGCTTTTTTCGACATTCGACGATTTTTTTTCATGAAAAAGTAGCTAAATGATGCCTAAACAAGCTCGCGAAAACCGGATCTCGATATCTTCTTCCTAACCTAAAATTTAGGCCAAAGAAAATTTTATATGGAAATCCCTTAAATTTTTATTTTTTTAAACTAATTAATTCTTTTTATTGTTGTTGTGGCCTTAAAAAGGACCGATTTAAAAAAAGAAAGGTTTTTAATGCCCCCGTAAATGCTCGAAATGCTGACTATCACGCTCTGTGCATTGCTGAAGCCTCTCATAGGTAGACAAAACTGCAGCTTCAATTTCGGCTCTCGGTATGTTACGTAATATATTACGAACTCGGTTGTTCATATCTTCTTTGGTCGTAGGTTGAGTCTGAAACACGATGTCCTTTAACCGTCCCCATAAATAATAATCAAGACAGGTTAAGTCTGGTGATCGCGCAGGCCATGGAAACAGACTTCCTCTTCCAATCCACCGCTGTTATAATACCGCATTAATATGCTCACGCGCAACCATCCAACTGCAAAACCAAGTTTTGCCGTGTTTCCAGTGGCACATCTTCCAACAACAACGGTAATTTATTGGCCAAAATGTCAAGAAAGTTATTGCCATTTAGGGATTGCTCGAAAAAATGTGGCCCAATAATTCTGCCTCCCAGTATGCCACACCATACATTTAACTCCAGCGTCCTGAACTCCACGCAACCAATGCGGATTTTCTGCAGACCAATAATGCTTATTGTGCAGATTGACTCTCCCGACACTTTTAAACAGAAAAGTCATGTTACGTCAAAGGGAGAAGGAAAAATATATTTTTTTAAGAATTATAGTCTATTAATGTTGGGATTAAGCTCAACTTATTGCTCAAGTATTGCGTGATGTGGTTAAGTGAAATGGTCGTTTGGCTAGACATCGCCACATTATAAATTTTATGTTTATATTGTAGAATTACATTTGTATTAAAATCTTGATAAATCTCATACATTAAATGTTTTCATAAAATTAAAAAATCCCTGTATATGATCTTAGCGATACATATAAAACACACCTTACAAGGATTTGCGTGTCAAGATACCAATTATAACAAATTCTATAATATAAACTTTTTAGTTCATATATTTACTTTTACTAAAAACAGATACTTATACAATATTATTGAAGGTTTGCTTCCAACTCGGTTCTCATGCAATCCTACCTATTGTTTAATTGTTCATGATATTATCTAAACTAGGATATTTATAAATGCTTTATTATTGTTGTTTGCAAATTATTACGAGGCATCCATCCTAACTCTTTATTATCTTCCTTGTTAAGAGCAGATAAATTTTCGCATTACTTATTGCATGACCCAGATCCGAGACGAGATATTTGCATTTTATGGTGCACTTAACTAAAAAGAGATTAAATTATTATTTATAAGTGAATACATCCAATAATAATTTCGTAAAACGGATTAGAGGAACTAAATAATATTAGGTGTGATTTGACTGTGAAGGGTAGTGATGGATCCATGTTTGATCTACAATCACACACCGCATGTAATAGTAATTTTTGTACCGCCACTTTAGAAAATGCGTTTTTCCGATTATTTTTTAGCTCGGAAAGTGCGTCGTTGCCGGTCTAGATCGGAAAATTGACATAACTGCTCGGCAAAGTGACATAACTGCTCGGCAAAGTACCTACTTTCCCGAGCTCTTATGAAATGGGTATGTTAAATATCACAGTTGCCATGACAATACCGTAGCCATCTGTCAGTAGATGTTTTTGACCTTTTGATGCACTTTGTGTATTATTACAAGTTTCTAAACCGTTTAAAGATATTATTGTCAAATTATTGGTGGTGGCTGCACAAAAAATATTGTACGCGCCACACTTAGAAAGTGTATTATCACTTTCCGAGCTTGACACGTAAATAACCATTACGTTACAAGACCGGAAAGTAGTGTTTTGCAGGTTGAGACAAGCGGTTCTGAAAACCTGGAAAGACCTGCTAAACACAATTTTCGGTCGCGTGACGTACAATATATTTTTTAAGACCGACACTTTGATGTAAACTTTTTTATTTTATTTTATATAATAAAGTGATTAACAAATACTAAAACTAGATAATGGATACAACTGCATAAACTTGGTATTGTTTTTGGAACATCTCGCATGGATTGTTTACTATATCAACTTTGTTTTTTATTGAATCTTCAAGATAACCATCCGCTACGGTGGAGGGTTTCCATCCTCCGTGCCGTTTAAAATTTATAATATCACCCCCTCCATCTACTAGCAGCGTCGCTGAGCTTTGACGAAAGCAGTGAGCCTGGAATTTTCTAATTTAAGATAGGAGGCGATTTTGCTAGGGGCTTTTCCCACAGAATGCAATCCTACTATTCCATCATGTTGAAGAAGCCAGTTTTTGGGAGTTTTCAGCAAAATATGCCAAAAGGAATTCTTCACTTACATTGTTTACTTTTTTTTCCTATAACAATTTTTAAATGCGTCATATGATTTCTCGTACCAGGTTTTTGATTTTACAGGAAATATATCATAAGTCAACTTCTTTAATGCTTCCAAAATTTCTTCTGGAATTTCATATTCTATGTCAGACAATTCAAAATTTGCGAACTAATAAAACAAGTTTGACATAAACAAATTAAAAATAAAGAAGAGGGGGATGAAAATTCCTTTATATCTCACAAAGTTATTTATTGGCTACCGGTTTCGACAATATTATGTCATCATCAGGCACACCTAAATGGGAAAGTTATGGGGTTAAAAAATTTAATTGTCAAAACAGCAATTAAGTTTGAAAAAATAAAATAAAATAGTAGTTAATGAAGTTAGACACGATTTTATTTTATTTTTTTCAAACTTAATTGCTGTTTTTGACAATTAAATTTTTTAACCCCACAACTTTCCCATTTAGGTGTGTCTGATGACATAATATTGTCGAAACCGGTCGCCAATAAATAACTTTGTGAGATATAAAGGACTTTTCATCCCCCTCTTCTTCATTACCTTCCACTCACATATGGCTAACCCTAACTTAAAACAAATTAAAAATTAAAGAACTGTCATTTGACACTAAATCGCAACGTTGTTACCGTACCAATGAAATCAAGGAAGACTCTATTATCAAATAGTGATCGGAAAAAGGAAGAGTCTCAGTAATTGGGGTCCACAATTTGCGGACCCGAGACTCTTCCTTGGAGAAATGAAAAAACAGGGACCTACGAAGATGACTTATTTGGAGCTAAAACAGCAATGGAATTGCCGGGAAAAATAATTATGTCTTATCAATTTTTACATTATGTTTTGAATACACCAAACTTTTAAAATAGCGCCAGAAAAAGAAGGCCATAAGATCAACATTTGGTAAACGAGTTCATCAAAACTATCTATCAGGAAAAATTGTCTAAATGGTTGCGCACAACTAAACTGAAAAGAGGGTGGGGGATTTTTTCTAAGCCCACTTGTATACATTTACAAACAAGTTGAGAATGCTCTTCTAGCATTGCCATAAACCGAACAAATTGTAATGACATTAATAAAATTTTAGATTGACAGTTCCCAGTTCTCATTCTAATCAACACAGCCACAGTCTACTCGATTTAACCAATTCAATGTCATTTTAAACTTCAAAATTTTCGTATTTTGCTTACTATAGGCCTCGTGCAGACCACTAAGTGGGGGTAACACTGTGGAACACCAGCGAAACAGGTGGCGTATTTTGAAAACTTTTTGAGGCCGCTCTCCATTAACTTAACATAAGGATTTATGTGAAATTTGTAATTAAACGGATTTAGAATAACGATTGACTGTTACAATATCTATACCAATAGTAAATTTAATATTGTTCTATTCACATATTTTTTTTAAATAATACTACGTGAATATTATATTATTTCTCTAAAAATACTACTGAAATGAGGTTATGTTATTAAAAATCTCAACATTGGAGGCCTACAACTCGGAAACAAGGGCTCACTATCTTTTTTCATTAGTATCGGGATACCCTGTATAAAATACATTTATATCATCAAAACTATAAAATCGTGTAAGAGCAATAGTATTACTTTATTAAAATTATTAATATAATTTTTTTTAATATTTAGTACATAAATCTAAAAAAAATTAATTTAAAAAATATGTGTTTATAAAATAAGATATAACTTATGGACAGTTTTCGAAGAGAATAGCTATAAACAATACGCTTCTAAGTAATGAAATTTAATTTATTTTTTTTGTAAAATAAGTATTTTAAATATCTGGTCACCGAGCTTCGCTCTTAATATTCAAATCTACATTTTTAAGCAGTCCAATGAGTATATAATTTAAGTATATTTATAACCTGACAAATTATTAATTAATTCGTGAAAATCACGGAGTGGGCGACATCTACTTGAACTACAGAAAGGTAGATAAATAGAAAGTTGATTGGCGATTGGCTTGAAAGTAGGCGGGAAAATTAAAAACGCTGTCAGTGTTAATTTTCAATTTGCTGCAGGTGTTGTTGACGTTTATCAACTGCTTGTCACAGAGGTTAGTTAAATGCATTAAAAGTTGCCTAGTTTCTGGAGATTTCACCCTTTTAGGGCAACATCTACTGACGCTTGATCTTCGCGAATAGTCACGGCGGACAGGCCCCGTTTCCGGGACGGGCAACAGCAGCGTGTAGGGCATAGTGGTTTCAGTGGGGTGGTTTTAGTGAGTAACCGTAAGGGGTAGTCTCACACTATCGGGGAAGGGAAGAACCTTTACCCGATGTGCATAAAGCATTTCCACCCGCAAAAAAAAAAGATTAGCTTTAGGTTAGGTTAGATCTGTGTAATAAATAAAGAAAAGTACGATACGTGTGACATTTTGACATTTGTTACATTCTGACAGGTGTCATATTTTGACATTTGTTCATTTTGACAGTTGTAATATTCTGACACGTATCACATTTTAACAGTTGTCACGTTTTGACAGGTGTCACATTTTGACAAGTGTCCATTTTAACAGTGTTACTCAACGTTCCTATAAATATTTACCTAAACCCATGATTTCTGAAATTGAATTGGCAACGTTGTATTTTCAACTTAGAATTTATGAGATGGCTGTCATTTGACAAGCAAATTATTTATGTCCGTCAAATGAACCTTTTCTTTTTTATACTTTTCAGGTTTATTCTTGTTATAAATTGCTACTTGGGCATTTGCAGAATAAAAAAATGTGAAAAATATTTTTCCGCGCAAAAATTTCTATTGCTAAGTATATTGATTTTATCATGTTTTATAGCATCTGCGAAAATTTCATGAAAATCCCAGCCGGTCCCATTTTCTTAACGTTTAACCAGAGATGTGCGTGTCAGTAGTTGTCAAAATTTGTAGGTCATTATGGATAAAAAGCGGCAAATTTAAAATTGAATTCTTTCAGATTTAAACACCAGAAATTAAATAAAATCAAACCTTTTTACTACTATACTATACAGAAGAAAGGAGTGCAGTATTTAATTTGCAGAACGTAGTACAGGTTCAAGAGGTAGAAATTTTATTTTTACCTCATCCTTCAATGCTTATTTGTAGTTAAAATTTAAATTTTAATACATCTGATCGGCCTAATATAGTTTTTGTCTAGATTTAATCTTGTTTCCATGGTTTTTACTGTAATAAACCTGTTATTTTGACAGATAAGTCAGACTTTATTTATTCATAGCCGTATCGTATGTATTTTAATTGATTCGGAATTTTGTAATAAAATATATATTTCAAAATGGCTTCATTCTAAAAATATTATCAGTCCTCCTAAATCCTTGAAGGCAGAATTATTAGTAATTCAAATTCAAAATTCAAAAAATATATTATAGATGAGATGGCCAGAGAAAAAGGAATTAAAATTCTCAGATTGCCTCCGTACCACGCAGAGTTAAATCCCATTGAACTGATCTGGTCACAATTATTAAAAGGTTATGTTTCTCAAAACAATAAAACATTTAAATTTCCTGATGTGCGAAATTTGTTTTTGAAGGCATTTTCAGATGTAAATAGAGAACATTGGGGAAAATGCATTGATTATGTTAAAAAGGTGGAAAATTCATTTAGGAAAGTATATCCACTATCAATGGATAATTTAATAGAACCTATAATAATAAACCTCAGAAAAGACAATTATAGTGATACCAGTAGTTTTAGTGAAGACAGTGACTTTTAAAGATAGTTCTTGAACTAACTTTTTTTTTAATCTTTGAGTTTAGGTAAGTACTGAAGCGTTACTTTTAATGCCAAGAGATTAAAAACAGTTTAATCCCAACATATAATCCTCCTTGTTATTTATTGGTTAAATTTAATTCGTTCAATGTTAAAGTGTCAGATGCATAAGGTTTATTTTTATTTTTTGTAAATAATATAACTTCAAAATTTAATCTACGAAGTGGGTATATATATTTTATATGCTGTGATTTATATTATAGAAACTTATTTTGCAAAGTACGCCTATGGAATGTGACGTTATATCCTCTCTCCTTTATAGTATATTACTATAGAAACAAGTTGCCGTTGCTAGGAAATAAAACTAAAAGCTTAACTTTTCTTGTAAATATCTCGGAAGATCGAATTTTCACAGACATAAGACCTACATTTTTTGCCGATTTAGATAGGAATTAGTCTACCCTGAAAGTTTCATTGAATTCTGACGAGTGGATTTCGAGATCCTCTGGACACACACACACACATACAAACCTTGCTCGTTTAATAGTATTTGATTAGAGTACTTAAGCCAATTTGTCCTTACGTTAAACAACTACATTGTTTTCTATGTATATGATTAGTCGGGTCCGCCTATGACAAACTCAGCTATAGTGGTTTAAAACTTACTTAGAAAATAGAAATCAGCAGGTGCGTGCTAATGGTGAGGATTCTTCAAATGTGCCAATTAGCAGTGGAGTACCTCAAGGTTCAGTATTAGGTCCAATTTTATTTTTATTATTCATCAACGATATCACAGACTTAAAAATAAGTGGAAGAATTACTTTATTTGCCGATGACACGAGTGTAACCTGGAGTAGTTCTGATATACATACATTACAATCTAGCATAAACAAAGATCTAGTAACTATCAAGTTCTGGTCTGACTCGAATAGGCTTTGTTTAAACACCAGTAAAAACGTAGCCTATAACTCTAAGCAATAATCCGATTCTAACGGTGAACTCAATTAAGTTTTTAGGTCTTTATATAGACAAATTCCTGAAATTGTCCACTAATATTGATACTTTGGCAAAAAAATTATCTTGTGCATGTTTTGCCATTACAACTGTTTCTAACCCCTACTACTGCATTAATGACCTAATTTTCCTTATTCGAATCTCACCTTCGCTATGGTTTGCCGTTCTGGGGTTCTTGTAGCGTATACCACTTCGAATCTATTTTCAAATTACAAAAAAGAGCAATTCGTTATGTATTTGGTTTAAGTAGTAGGACACACTGTGAAAATTACTTTAAAAATTTCAAAATTCTAACCCTTCCTGCTCTATTTATCTTTGAATCCGTCTGCTTAGTTCGCAAGCACATTCAAAAGTTATCGGAAAGACCAACTCGTAGATATCCTACAAGAAATTTAGATACTGATGTTTACTTAACTATTCCAGCCCCTGACCTAATAAAAAATTATATTACCTACAATGCAAAAAAATTGTATAATAACCTCCCAATACAGTTAAAATCTATAAATTCATATGATAAGTTCAGAAGATCGACTAGTTTTACACAGTGGCAGAATTCTATAACGTGCCTTAGACTTTTGGGTAGCAAAATATAGGAGCAATAATGAAATTAAGTTAATTTGAACAGAAAGTTATAGTGATGGATATTGCATATGCAATTGTTATTCATATTTTGTTTGCGTTTTGTTTTGTCTAGTAATTTATTTTTATTATTAGTTTTAAATTCGCTTTGTCTAAAAAACTATATAAAATTTTTGTAATTTTTCTTTGACAATAAAACATATTCTCTCTCTTTCTCTCTCTCTTTTTTTATTGTTAATTATAGTAGAAACAGGAGATGTAGTATCCCCAATAATCAGCTTTAAAACGAGGCTCTTTTGGTAGTTTTGGTACCACCAAAACATGACCCTTTAATCGTAAGCGGCATTCTTTGTGTCTTCGAAAACAGCTTTACTGAAATCTAAAAGTGTGAGTCCACGTGGATCCGACTCATCCTATTGGTTGGATACTCAAATGAAGCGCTTTGATAAGACAATGTGGCGTACGCAGTCTGTGGCCGATTATTCGATTACCACTTAGCGATTGCATGCTTTTTCTTTCCAATCTGGCTCCCGAACTATAAACTAAAGAAGAACACTTCTTTGCGGCCGGATAGACCCTGCACTATACCCAACCCGACAGGTTGCGATCTTCTCTAAAATGCGTAATGAGATATCCATGAAGGTTTTTGATTGACGCAGCATAATATTTATTTATATATAATTACGATTGAAATTCCTTACAGGTGTTTTTTTTTACTTCTGTGTCAACGGCATCGACTACTATGGCCATTAGCCTCGTGTTCTGTGTAAGCTTTGTTACTGTTTCCCAGCGCCACTTTAGGAACAGCACTGTTAATTAGAACCCAACAGTGAATGGTCGAGTGAGAAATCACACCTGGTATATGAAAATCAATTTCTAAATTTTTAATTAATTAAAAATCAGAAAATGATTTCTGCCTTTGGTGTGATTCGAACCCACAACCCTTGGATTATGAGTCCAGTGCTCTACCGCTGAGCCACTCACCCCCCCTCCTTACAGGTGTTATTTCAAATATTGCTCGTATGCAATTTTCTACCAATAAAAAGTTGATATATTAACATTTAGCTTTATCTTAATTCCACCCTTAAAAATCACTTCAGTTTTTTTTTACTTCTGCCTCAACGGCATCAACTACTATGGTCATTAGCCTCGTGTTCTGTGTAAGCTTTGTGTACTGTTTCCCAGCGCCACTTTAGGAACAGCACTGTTAATTAGAACCCAACAGTGGATGGATCATACTTGGTATATGAAAATCAATTTCTAAATTTTTAATTACCTCAGTTATCTTATAATTTCTAATATCTAAATTAACCACTATAACCGTTCTAAATAATTTTTTTTTGGATAATATATTTGCTTATTTATCACATTCAAGTAATCTACATCTATCTTCGGTAAGGTTATCTTTTCTTTTGCCCGGAGATAAACGGTATGGTTGTTAATAAGAAACATTTAGACTTTGAATGTAATAAAAAAAGGTGAAGTATTATCTGAGCAACCACAAAATCTTTCCATTTAAAGATTAATTTTGGAATATTATCACGAATTTCGGTATGATATAATTTTGTGGGTAGGTTCTGAAAAAAGCTAGTCACTCGAAAAACAGTTTTGACTTAAAATTTATCTAATGATATGGTTTTTTATAATGCTTTTGTTAGTAAACGTTTTATATTAAAAAAACTGTATCTAATTGTTGAGGTGTCCGGAGATGCAGATCAAATCAGATTTGCTAAAGATAAGGTATTAATACCACCCAGGACCACTTGTGAGGTGATCGTGAATTATGCCAAGGCGTTTAAAGCTGCCTGGAAATCAGTGCATATATATATATATATATATATATATATATATATATATATATATATATATATATATATATGTGTATATATGTATCAATAATTTCCAAATTATTTAGATGTTAACTGTTAGATGTAAAGGTAAGAGTTTCTCAGTCTCAACGGGGTGAGTGGGCGAGCATCTTCAGCGGTACTGAAGGGATCTGGAGATTAGATCTGAGAGGATGGGTGCGGAAAGAATGGTGGTAGGTATCTGAAGAGATGTTACTGATCCAGCATTTGCTTATTGAAGGACAAGGCATCGAACCCACGAATGCAAGGCAGATGTGTGGTCACAGAGTCACCTCGCTCGGTTCTAGCCACTGCCCCCAAAAATGTCAGTTATAAAAAGCACGTCTGCTCTTACTAACTGTACAAACTAGTGCAGGGTACAAAAATACTGGTCTAGGTAGAGTAACAAAATGGGCAGTAAACGCAATAAGCCAGTAGGCTTCAGCGATATCGGGCCCAGAAAGAGAAAAAAAACTTGGACCAAAATATGAGGATTGGACGAAATATGCCTTAATAAAATGTTGCTGTTAAAAAAAGATACACGGTTTCAAGTTTTGGCGTCCTCTGTAATAAAATATAAAATAATATTCCTTGCCTAAAGTTATGGTTTGAACTCGAACACCGTGTATCTTTTTCCATAGCATGTTTTTGGTCTAAATAACCCACTACCACTCGACGTCTTAATAGTGCCTATAACATGGGCGGATCCAGCCGATTTTCAAGGGGGGCCTTCCGCCCATCAGGTGGAGTTGATGGTCGAAAGGCTATGGAATATATTAAAAAACGTAACCTAAAGGGGGATGCAGCAATATTTTCCTTCTGCAGTTATTGTTTTATGAAATTCTCCATTTTGAGTGAAGATTTTTAAACCTTTGAAAGTTTCTAAATGACCTGAGTACTATTTTATGTCTGAGTATTGGTAAATAAATATTGAGTTATTAAAAAAAATATATTGCTAGGGCATTACAATCATAACAAATCATGGAACGTAGACACCAACTCCATTTTTTAAAAGGTCTAGATAAAAACCTATTAAACAGATTGTTCTGTTTTTGAATAATTGGAATTTTAAAGATACCACCTCCTTTCTCCATACCAAGTTATTTACGATGATTACGAAATATCTCATTCGATTTAGATATCTAAGAAATCCGGTTTATGTACGAAACCATATTGAAATAAGTTTAAAACAAAATATGTTACATATCTAGATGATATATTAAACAACGACGAACGATATATCTCTTATTTACTAGTTAGTATAAAAATATAACGTTATCTTATCGAATACAGATAATAAACTCGGTGATAAAGTCAAAATGGACTTGTTAGTTACAAGTCTGCATTTTACAGAAGATTTGTTCGTAGTTGAAAATAAATGATTTTACAGTTATAGTCCAGTTAATGAAGTTGTTTTAATCGACTATATCTGGGTGTTATTTATACATTTGGAATAACGGTTTAGCATAGGTAAATGATGAGTTTTTATATACCAAATAAAGCTTTCGTTAGTGGTTCTCGATTAAATGGCTTATCAAAGAGTTGTTATGTGAATTAAAGGCAGTAAAATGTTTTCATATAGAATAAATAATTTCTACATTTCTTATTCTTTGCGATTTATAGCTTCACGATTATAATCGGGACAGACAAGAAAATTCTGATTAACAATAAAATGTTTTTTTAAGTGTATCAAAATATGAATATTATATGTATATCATACCGGGTGTATCAACGATGCCTGGGTGGAAGAGCTGTAGTTGTAGAGAGAGCAATGAAAGCTATGTTCCAAAAATAACTACCAACATACGGTAAATGTGTGACCTATCAAAGTTATGATTTTTTAAATGAAACACCCTATATATTTCCATTCGACTGAATTCCTTCGTCTAGATAATTTGATTTCCAATCCAAAAAAAATACATCTGACGCCATATTTGCTTTTCTAGAGAAACTATATTTAGATCTAAATGAAAAGTCAGTTGCTGCAGCGATTTTCTGTGATTTATCTAAGGCATTTGACTGTAAATCATACAAGTGTAAATCATAGAATATTGTTGAGTAAATTGGAAAAATATGGTTTCAGGGGTATGGTTTTGGAATGGTTGAAATCTTATTTGTCAAGATTTGTCAAGATATGTCAACGGGTAGTTGTTAAAAATGATAACTCAGATTGTCGTTTTCTTGACAGTGGTGTAAGGCTCTGTTTTGGGGCCACTACTTTTTTTTATTATATATTAATGACTTACCCGATATTAATATTAATGGATCATTTACTAGCAACAAACATGAAGACATTTTAGCTAGCAAAATCAGTAATGATATTATTTTGATAAAACAGTGGTGTGATTCTAACCTATTAAGCTTCAATGTGTCTAAAACTAGTTTGATAACTTTCAAATGTAACATTTCAGATATTGTTTTTGGTCAACAAAACATACAGAATCTAATAAATACTAAATTTCTTGGAATTTGCATTGATGAAAATCTAAAATTCGATTCACTCATAAACCTATTATGTAATAAGTTAACTTCTGGATGTTTTGCACGGCGGGCGTAATTTCGGCCGGTAATCCCTTGGCCTACCTGCATAAATCAAGGGGTACCATTTATGACAGGGGTAATTTCGGCCGAGGCATCTACTGTATCAATTCCTTCGTCAATCATTGGGGAGTAACTAGGACTTGGGCCCTCAATGCCGTCAGCTTCAACGCCGGACTGCGTAGCCCGCTGAGGTATAATTTTTTTATCAATAGCCGCAGGCTGTTGTTGTTGTGATGTCTGAGGCGGAGCCTCCGTATTATCTTCGTTTTCACTTTCTACGTCACTTTGATTTTGATTTGCGGCCGAAAATACCTATGAGATAAGGAAGCAACTTAAAACCTCCGGCCGAATTTACCTACCGGCTTTTAGTACCTGCCCTTTTTCCGGCCGAAATTACATCCGCCCGTTTTGCAATAAGAACAGTTTCTAAGAGTCTAAACTTTGAAATAGCTAAAAGTGTTCAATTTTCACTAGTACAATCACATCTAAGGTATGGAATATCTTTTTGGGGATCCTGTAATCAGGAACTATTTACAAGAGTTTTTGTGTTACAAAAAAGCTCTGTGCAAAGTGAACTTGAATTTCTCTCTCTCTCTCTCTCTCTCTCTCTCTCTCTTCACTGGATTAAAACCACTTATTTTTTGAAAAAGTTTCTAATTGACGTTTCGGTAATGTAATTACATTTTCATTATTCTATTGACCTTGAATGTTTCATGTAAGCCTTTATTTCTAGATCATAAAATTTTAACCTTATCAGCATTTACATTTTGAAAACGTTAGTGATCATGCACAAAAAATATAAAAATCAAATCAGCGCAAACTCTTATCATAATACACGACGTACTTATTGTGCTGCACCAGTCTGTTTTTTTGTCCAATTAGTGCAGCACTAACGTGTTTCTTTGAATATTTGGTGCTGCACCGATGCTTACATCGGTGCTCCTTTTCTCCACCCTCTTCAGACTGTGTGCTTCCTACACCAGACATGCGCACTGCGAAGTTGTCTAGTTTTGACACTATCATATCTTTTCTCGACATTATTTTCACAAAATTTTTAGACAACACCTCTTTTTTAACAAATTTTTATCCACAAAATTTCTCCAGATAATATTTTTAACGTCTCTCTCTTTCCACTGGATTAAAACCACTTAGTTGTTAAAAAAGTTTTTTATTGACGTTTCGGCTTTCTATATCGAAAGCCGTTATCAAAATGACATAAAATAAATAAATTTACTAGAAACAGAACACTTGACATCAACATAGTATACATAGAATAAGATTTTGAGATTGAAGATGTCAAAATCTGTTTCAATCATATTTTTGTGACGTTTCTGGGAACGAATTTTTTAAAGGATAGCGCATTTGCATATTATAAGAGAATTTATACTTCGTCATAAATGAAGTTTTCTTATTAATATTATCATAAGAAAAAACCAGATAAAAACTTATGATACTATCCCGATATAGAGGGTATCCTTTTTGCAATTAACTCTCAAACGTCACAAAAATATGATTGAAACAGATTTTGACATCCTCAATCTCAAAATCTTATTCTATGTATACTATGTTGATGTCATATTTTTGCAAGATTATCAAGTGTTCTGTTTCTAGTAAATTTATTTATTTTATGTCATTTTGATAACGGCTTTCGATATAGAAAGCCGAAACGTCAATAAAAAAACTTTTTTAACAACTAAGTGGTTTTAATCCAGTGGAAAGAGAGAGAGAAATTAAAATACAAACCACTATGAGCTTCGGAAATGAATATTTTTAACGATTTTTGATAAATTCTATTTAAAAAAAAAATAAAATCTGTAACAAAAATGTTAGATTGTTGAAAGTTGTCACAGAGGGTTAATTGAGGTAGAAAAAAGATACGCGGTGTCAAAATTAAAGAAAAATAATTTTTTGGTGCGAAAAATCGAGCATTTTGGGTAATAGTAAACAAACCTTTCTACACTTCCACGTTTCATTCATTTTGCAACATTCAACTATACCGGTGTTGGTGCTGCACCTGTGGGGTGTATGGTGATATACCAAATATTAAAAGAAACCTATTGTATCCCACTTCCCATTCCTAATACCACCCTAATCAAACAGTCCATTTTTTATAACAGTAAGAAGATTTTCTACCATTAAATATAAAAAGAATTGAAAATACATGTAAAAGAAGGGAACTAAAAAATCTTGTTAGGAAAAGCGTATTATTTGCATGGAGAGTTTTTTGAGGATAGTCTTGAGTGAAATTAATTTATAAAATATGAATGAGTCATTGTTTTGACTAGTGTTTATTATTATTATTATTAGTATTATTAATTAATCATTGTTGTTACTTACTAGTATTTTGAACAGATCTATTTTATCATTTTTTTCCCTGTTTTATCGTTATTTTTTTGTTCTTCATTTTTTGATGTTACAAATATTATTCACATTTAGTGAACATACCCATCCGCAACCCGAGAGAGTCTTATATATATTTTTTTTATTTATCCCATGTAAATGGTAAGTGTCCTAAATAATAAAATTGGTTTTGCTATTATAGATATGTAGATAATATAGGACAAATAGTATCCCAATGTAAACTCACCAGGTAAGGATCGCAAAATCCAAAAAGTCTAAAAAACGAGAAAATTCATTCAAAGGATTAAATCGACCATATAAAGTCGAAGTTGTTTGGCTTGGTTTGCGAAGAGTCGAAATAACAAAAACCTCTAATCTAATCACCATGCTCGAATACGGCAATCTAAAATTTGCCAATAACTTATCTCCGAGTAATAATCGTTTTCTGATATTAGCATATAAATTACATCATTTTTATAATTGTTATTCTGAAAAGTAGGTACCCGGCCTTATCTCTGATTTATCTCGACAACAAAAAATAAAAAAGAAATTAAGTAGAAACACGTACTTGTGTTATTTCGTGCTTTTAAAAAGAGAAAGAAGCAAAAGAAATGGGTGCATTTTATCGCAGAAATCAAAGTTCTCGGAGTTCTACTTAGATATTTTTCTCGACTGGGTAGCCAACACTGTAGCCTCTCTGTTTGTTTCTTATCAGACCTTCGGGATTTCAATGAACAGAAACTACGAATTCAGAGGCGTACCACAGCATTTAGAATTTAAGCCTTATAGTGTTTTTACTATAAGTCATATTAATGCTGATAGAAAAAATATCATATTTTTCTGTTAGTTGTATTAAAAATAATAGCCCAACTTGCAAAATAGAACTCTAGACGAAATAAATTATCCTATAGTTATCGTTTAGCGCCATTTAAAGAATTGTTTTATTTCTTAGTGTGTTTCATTACGACAATTGTGTTTTGTAAGAAAATGTTTCTATAATATTACGGACAGGCATCAACTCAGCACTTTATTACCCTCAGGTAAACTATTGCACCCCTCGTAGATGCATCAATTCAGCACTTAATGACTTAATACTTATCCCTTTAATTCTTGTTAATTTGAATCCGAGAATCATTTTATCATTTTATGTCCGAAATTCCCAACTCTTCGGCATATATCAAATTAGCTGATTATCAGATTGACAATTATATCTCGGAAGATTCCTTATTTCCACCAACAGTATGGGCTTCTAAAAGTAGCTCTCTAGATTATACAACAAAGCTTTGTGAATCCTTTCATTGGCACTTTTCTAAAAACTTTTACCATGCCCATCCGAATATTCATATCTTTGTAAAAACACTTGTTGAATTTCAGTGTTTAGTATATATTAAAATACAAAGTATTAATACGCCTGTCAGGATAATAACAAAAAAGTTAGAGAGGAAGAAACATTCACAAATAACAAAAATTTAGAATTAAATAATGGAGAAATTTGAATGTGAAATTAATCGCAAATAGATACAAATTATAATCAATCTATTTTAAGTTTATATTTTTATATAGATATTTCTTTTGTATATAAGTTTAATATATGTAAATCAAAATTTTATTTTATTTAATTTCCTTCAAAATATTTATAAAAAAACATTAGTTGCAAATGCACTCTTACAAATAAAATCAATTTTAACTAACGTATCATCATTAGGATTAAAGGATTAAGAAGATTTATTAAACCAGGTAAAAGTGCTCAGTTGAAGTATCTACTTTTATTGCCTTGAAGGGAAGGTGCTCAGTTGAAGTCTACCCAATATTACTCTATAAATGTTCTTAGAATAGAATAAACTCTTTTTTAAACTTAAACTTTTTATAACAAGTCTTTAAAGGTATATACAATCTTTATAAAAATATTTTAAAATAAATGTATAAAGATCATATTACAGTTGTAAACACATTCTTCTAACCTTTAATATCTGCGTTATGCAATATTCCTATAAAGATTATATAACTAGTTGCATTAAAGTTTATATCATAAGTAATAGTATCATTCTGTTCGGCAGCATTATACAAGTATAAAAACCTTTTATAATTATTAATCTGTAACCGCATCCCTATTATAAATTGTTTATAGAACAAAAATATAGTTCACAAAGATAAAAGTCTCCCAAATTCTGCGTTATAAAATCTGATTATACATAATCTCATTGGATCAATTTGCAAAAATGGATTCAGCATCCCAATGGAAAAAAATTAAATTTTTGGAAAGAAAATATACGGAAGGCTTCACAAAAGCGATAGTCCTCTAGAAGAACTGCCTATATATGGTAGAAGATATCCCTGTTGGGGATTCTTTGCACCTTATTAATCTAGAGGTAATGAGTAGATTACTCACTGGTTGGAAGGATGGAAATTTTGAAAACTACCTATCAAAATTTTGTGCTAAATATTAATCTAGTATCTGAATTTTTAAGAAGCTGGTAAAATGTCTTAAGAAGTACTCCTCAGCCACTTCGTACGAAGGCAAATACGTTCTTGTTAATTTACATGGAAACAAAGCGTTTTTTTGCCATTTTCTATTGTTTCTATAATTTTAAATATATTTTCGTAATAGCCATTATTGTGCGAGGCTGCCGTTTACAATCACTATACAATGATTGTATAGCAATTCCGAAGTGTACACGTAAATTTGTTGTATAAGGGTTGTATACGAAAGTATACTTACTATAGGTATATTAATATTAAAAGAGTTGTATAGCCAGCTAATAGAACGTCTATAATAGCAACTTGATTTATAAAAGTGGGCTCTTTTTGGTTGAATAGACATTGTATAATTGTTTTAAGCTGTGTTATAAGATTTTCATGTTTCAATATCAATAGTATAGCAGTTCTCACAACCATTATAAAAGTTAAATTGGTAACTGGGAGGTGTATGGATTAATAATAAAGATTCACGAGTTTGATTTGATTCTAAGATTTTGATTTGTTTGTAGCAGTGGTGTTAATCAAATCAAATCAAATATTTTGATCAAACTAGTTTGAAAGATTGAATAATTAAATCGTTAGTTGGTTCACAATTATTTTATTAGTATATACCTAAGTATAAAAAAATCTGCTTAATACATGAACATGAAAAAAACCCGAAACGTTTACTCAATAAAAAGCCAACAAAAAAAATATTTATAAAATGAGAGAGAGAGTTGTAAATCATTTAAATCATTTTTCTGTGACGTACAATTCTTTTCATTTTTTTCTTTACATTTTAATGTTAAACAACTGATTCATCATTTAGTCGATTCCTATGTTTGTTAATTATTAGAGAGGTCCTGAAAAAATTAATGTAGCAGGGCATCGCTAGAAAATCTCTAGCCATTTTAGATAGTATTGGAAATGCAGTCTCATGCCTCTTCCACCATTTTAATAATTAATAACCTTCTTTTATTTGAAGAAAATGGCTGCTGAAAGTTATTCATTGTTGGTTGAAGCTTATTGTAAACATGCTCTAACTCAAAAAATCTTTAAGAGTGGTAATTTTGATGTAAAAGATAGATTTATTAACGGACAAAATATTTAAGGGTCATTTGTGGTGTTCTATTCGTGTAGGTACCGTACAAAGACTAACGAAAATAGTTCAGAAAAAAATAAAAAAAGCGGATATTTTAAAAAATATGGTAAGACAGGGTAAGAGGATTGACACCTAACGATAGAAAGCCATAAGGGTAAATGAGATAAATATGTTTTACAAAACGAGCTCTTGCAAAATCGAGAATCTCTAATGATGAAGATTAAACACTAGATTGTTGTCGATTAGAGGATTGACCATTAAACATGTAGCACAAAATTACATCTGTGTATTTGGCAAGATACTTATAGACAGTACATAACATTACAAATTGTCAACAAATATTATCAAACAAGATAAAAAGTATTTAGTTTTGGTAAGAGGAACGAAAATACGATATTTGAAACACTTGTTTTACCGAATGTAGGGCATGTCATATTTGAAAATTTTACAATTTTACAATTGTGATATTACTACCGAAAATATCTTCTACATGTCAAATTTGATATTATTTATCACCGAACAAATTTGTTCGGTATCTGAATTCGTTCTGTGTTTGTGTGTGTATGTATATTGATTTTTTGTGTTTATAAAATTCTGACTTCAGATTTTGATAGCGCATCAAAAAGTAAGCTTAGGGTTTTATGCGACCCGCCGTACCTCTTCACCTTCAAAATGGAGTGCAAAATATGAAATATGAAAATTCAGAATTTTAAAATGTCATTTTGGTAAAAGTGAGTAGGCCGTGACTGTGTTGATTAGAAGAACTGTCAATCTAAAATTTTATTAGTACTTTCATTACAATTTGTTCGGTCTATGGCAATGCTAGAAGAGCATTCTCAACTGGTTTTATTACTATTTATTATTTACTTATTGCCTACAGATTGTAAATTTCATGGAGCAATAAAAAACTTTAGATGATTATACTAGAGTTTTCGGAGGTAAACGAAGGGAAGGGTATTTTCGAAAATATAATGCGCTGAGTTACGCGATGAAATCCAGATTATTTAAAGGGCATAGACGAGTTGACCCGATTATAATTATTATTTATAATCATATAGGCCGGTGCCTAGGCAAGTACCTGAAAGGATGTATAGAGTTGCCCCGATTGTTTGGAATATTTACACCGGATGCTCTTTAAGGCGGTATTCAATGGCAGGTGGAGTGGCACTCCTTACCCCAAACTTGCCAGTTCACGAGTGGCGCGCCGGCGTCCGTGGTCCTTTGAACCGTGTTGATTTACCAACAAACGACGGGACTCAACGCGCCTACCGAAAATCGCCAATCTTGCTCTATCTAAGGGCGCGTAAACTGGCAAGTTTGGCGCGAGGAGTGCCACTCCACGTGCCATTGAATCCCGCCTTTACACAAGCCATTGCATTTCGTCACATAAAATAAATTCTACAATTTCTTGGTTTTCATTAGTTAGAAGTGTCACTAAAAATTTAATTTAAATAAAGGTATTTGTGGGGAAGGATCAGAGGGTATACTCAATAATTTAATACAAGATGAGGTCAAATATGAAAGTGAATTATGGATGATGCTTGGATATTTAAAAGTGCAAACACAAATAACCGTCAATATCTAAATAGTTTACTATTTAAATTTAAAATAAATGGAACACCAGTTTAACATTTATATGGTTTACGTTACTGTTTTAGTTGTAAACATTTATGACTCTATAAAATATAAAATATGTATATGTGTGGTTATTGTTTGATTGGCAAAGATAAGAGTATTGATAGGGATTTATTCACAAAGTTAAATTAGTTTTAAACTACAACGGCGAGAATGCATACATACGCCGCTAAGCAAAATTATAATTAGCTATGAATTTTGAAAGAAAGGAAATATGCTTTTCTATTTATATTTTTTGCTTTTTCTTCCTACTCTCTTCTTGAGTCTCATTGACTCGACGATTATAAACTCGGTTACGTTACGCCGATATTTTGACGAATTTTCTTAACATTGAAATAAACCAAGACTGACGGCAATTGAATGATATATAATACAACGATATCACACTGAGTTATGTAAACTACTATTGCTAGTATTTTTAAAAATAGCAGGTATAATATTACGTTCTACAACTTTTTTACTACTTTTTTCATAAAAAAACAAACCAACAAATTATTTTTTTCCTCCACTTTTAGGCCCTGCCCCCTTTTGACACCTTGCTGTCAACTTCGATTGGGTGGGTCACTAACAACTGTCAACAGGGTCGCTAATATTAATTGAGGACACTAACACAAAGAGAGACGTTTTAATTGTTAATTTGGTGGGCGAGGCGCAATGGAATTATGACGCAGTAAAGCTTATACAGGGTGCGCCAATTATTTCCACTCGATCTCTAGCACCGAAACTAAAAGAGATATCAACAAGATTTTTTGTAGGGGTAGACAGTGTCACTCGGACTACAATTTTAAAATATTTTGATGTATACAGGGTGGCTGATTTTTGTGGAATGAAAATTATTTTGGTTTTTTTAAATTGAACACCTTGTATACGATTATGTCTTCTGATTCTACTTAATAGTAGATTTACGGTAGTTTTTTGTATTTGTAAATCCGACACGGCGTTGACAAGTTATTCCTATTTTAAGCAGATTTAATGAAAAAACAGCACTTCAGAAATATTAGCACAAAAACCACATTTTTTAAAAAATTCCTCAAAAAAGCTACTATGATGTAAATGAAACATGCACCTATCACAATAATCACACAACATCTTCACCTGTTGCACAGGGTGTTTGCCGATGGCGTGCCAATAGTCTAATTTTCAAATGGCAATAACTTAATTTTTTCAAATGGGACACCCTGTATATTTTTCTTCAGTTAGAAGCTCTCCCTAATACGCATTAAAAAAATATAGTGTTTTGCACATCTAACTTTACTATTTACTTTAATAATTGACGTTAAGTGACAAACAACATATTTTACACAATTTTTAATAAGAAATCAAGTTACCTATGAAAATGACAGTAGGTATATTTTGTTATGGCATTAATTGTCAACATAAAATTTTGTATTGTATCACGTCTACTATATTTAATCGGTATTGTGTATGAAAAATGGATTTTAATAAGAATTATAGTGTTCAAGAAAATATTGATATGATATGGATACTGGGTGAATCTCAAAAAAATGATACCCTGAAAGACGTCATCCACAAAGGGATACTTTTGAGAATTTAAAGAATAGATTTGATAGAACAGGAACCGTCAAGTATGAAAAACATTCAAGTGAAACGATTGACAACGAATATAAGGTAATGATCAGTATAGTTGAAGATCCCAATATAAGCACAAGGGAATTAAGCAATCAGTTAGATATTTCCAATACCACAATTAGATGCATAATAAAAAAGAATAAATATCACCCCTATCATATCGAGCTTCACCAAGAATTGTTACCACGTAATTTCACGCGTAGAGTGGAATACTGTAGATGGTTAATAAACAAGATAAATACAGAGCGTAACTTTTTAAACAAAGTTTTATTCAACGACGAAGCCACGTTTCATAAGAACGGTTATGTAAATAGACACAACTTCCATTATTATTCGGACCACAATGAACATTTATTTAGAACCACATCACAGTATCGATGGTCTTTGAATGTGTGGGCGGGAATAATAGGTGATTATGTAATTGGTCCCTATTTCTTTGATGGGACTGTAAATGGAGCTATATTTTTAGATTTTTTAGAACATGATTTTCGCAACTTATTGCAAAATGTGCCTCAAAATTATCGCAACGGAATGTGGTTTCAATTAGATGGTGCCACACCACATTACCTATTAGATGTTCGCAATTGGTTAAATAGGGAATTTCAGGATCGTTGGATAGGAAGGGGAGGACCTATAAATTGGCCTACTAGAACGCCTTGCCTTACACCTTGCGATTTTTTCTTGTGGGGTTTTATTAAAAATATTGTTTACAAAGAAGAGGTTACCACAAAAGAAAATATGAAAGAAAGAATTACTGCAGCATTTAGACAGGTGACCCCTGCAATGCTAAGAGATGTGCGTAAATCAATGAAAAAAAGGGCGAGAAAATGTATAAATGAAAATGGAAGACATTTTGAAAACCTACTATAAATTTTAAGTTTCACTATTGTAGTTTTCTTACGATTAAACTTTGTAAAATTTTGTACTTATTAAAAATTGTGTAAAATATGTTGTTTGTCACTTAACGTCAATTATTAAAGTAAATAGTAAAGTTAGATGTGCAAAACCCTATATTTTTTTAATGCGTATTAGGGAGAGCTTCTAACTGAAGAAAAATATACAGGGTGTCCCATTTGAAAAAATTAAGTTATTGCCATTTGAAAATTAGACTATTGGCACGCCATCGGCAAACACCCTGTGCAACAGGTGAAGATGTTGTGTGATTATTGTGATAGGTGCATGTTTCATTTACATCATAGTAGCTTTTTTGAGGAATTTTTTAAAAAATGTGGTTTTTGTGCTAATATTTCTGAAGTGCTGTTTTTTCATTAAATCTGCTTAAAATAGGAATAACTTGTCAACGCCGCGTCGGATTTACAAATACAAGAAACTACCGTAAATCTACTATTAAGTAGAATCAGAAGACATAATCGTATACAGGGTGTTCAATTTAAAAAAACCAAATTAATTTTCATTCCACAAAAATTAGCCACCCTGTATACATCAAAATATTTTAAAATTGTAGTCCCAGTGACACTGTCTACCCCTACAAAAAATCTTGTTGATATCTCTTTTAGTTTCGGTGCTAGAGATCGAGTGGAAATAATTGGCGCACCTTGTATAATTTTATTTTATTTTAAATAGTAGTGAAAAAAAAGCTGCCTGCTCGAGAATTGAACCGCCGTCTCGCTCGGCGTGCTAACCATATTTGCAACGCTCCTAGCTCATACTCAATAGCGACTTTTTTATATGGAGATATTTTAATCGAAATTTTTTACTTTTCCGTTCAACATTTTCTTCCATACACATTTTCTATTTGGTGATTTATTAATTAATTGTGGTTTTTATATCATTTTCTATCTTTTTCTTGCTTTGTTCGTTCCACGCATCTTGGTTAGGATTGCGTCGATCTCACATCAGATTATTTCCGATAACAATTACTCTTGGTGATAACACAGTAAAAAAAGAAAGCAAGCCGTCGTTAACTAACAAGTGGACCAATCGGGATTACTTCCGCCGGCACCGATTAGAGCTTAATATCCCACTACGATTGATTGTGCACATTCAACAACAATCAGCTTGATACCTTACACTACATTCTAAGAATCTTGAAGATAAAAATAATCGCAACAACCTAAACAAGAAATACAAAAACTAAAAAGTAAGTCCGTTAATTCATATCTATAAATTTAACAGATAATAGAAATACCAAGTAAGTAAACGAGGTAGGAATTTAATTCCCAAAATACCAAACTTTTATATATGTAACCCCCTAACAGCCGACGACGTAACCCCCCCCAATCTCTGGGCTGGAGCTGCCCTTGTAAGGAACGATTGGCAATGTCAAAATTATCGAAAAAAATGTTTGGGCCATTTTTGAGAGAAAAAGAAGTTTTTTAGGGTGTAAATGGGCCAATAATCTACAAAAAAAATTGAAAAAAATTCAAATTTGGTTTACGCAGAATGAATTTTGTATAAGAAACCAACCCAAATCTCTGGGCTGGAGCCGCCCTAGGCCTGGCTGCCTCTTTACCCTTACTAAACAAGTAACAAGGCAGTGAAGAAGTGGTAGAAGTGGTAAAAATGTGTCTTGGAACTAATGAATTTGTTTTCACATAGCAGTTTGAGTTTATTTTGTTAAAAAATTCATTATCACTTTCTTTTTATTTCTGTTTGTTTATTTTAATGTTGAAATGACGACTTTTTCAAGAGCTTCGAACAATTTCGTGACGCATTGATATTTAATGGTGAAATGCTTTTATGGTGGTATATACAATATTGTTTTATATTTATGTGGTATAAAATTTGAAAAGTTTGAGAACCCTGCCCTATCGATAATACGACATTGCCCGGTTAACGATGTGTGTTTGTTATTTATTGTGTGACGTCAGTTTAAATTTATCGAATTGTCTTACCAAATTCCAGCTCGAGCTCAGATTTTGGGCAGGATATTTTTTGTAAGTTTGATTTCTCGTATTTACTTTCATATAGGCAATTTAACGAGAACTGTGAAAAAATAACGAGACATCAAACTTTTGAAAAATATCCGGCCAAATCAGAGCTCTTTCTAGTGGTACTACCCTCGATAATTTAATAGGTCAGTTCGAAAACCAAAAAGGTAGAAACACTCCCTCTACCAGTTTTTGGTAAAATTAAAATTCCATTCTAATACAAACTTAAATATAAATTATCAAATCACTTTGTTATTTACTGGATATTTTTCTGTACTAATTATTTTTCGAGAACTCCATTAAACGTTCCGAATATCAAAATAAAAATAATTTATTTTTGTGTCGTTACTTAAAATTCCAATTTAAAGATAGATATTCTGATACGGTTTTACCAGAACTACACTAATAATCACGAACCGATTTATATTTAGTATTAAGAGTTGTTAAATTGTTTCATGTGAACGATTTTCGTAAATTCCATTAAGATAAAAATAATATTTTAATCTTTTCGAGAGATTACGGTGCCTTCAGAATTGACGTTTCTGGGCGACTTTTTAACTTTTATATATTTTATTATCGATGTCTAGTCACGTAGGAGGAGCTAAATAGAAAAACTATCGTGAAAACACTATTTAGATTACTAGAGCACTGCAATTAGTTGACGCAGATAAAATATAGAAAATCATAAAACAGTGCTGTATCTATAGGTAGGTTTTATCGTCATTGTTATTTTATTTAAATTTTACAGAGATCCGTTAAATGCAAAATATCGTCATATCGACAGCGAGGCTGTTAATAATATATGTGAGGAGCCATATAATAAGTATGTTACTGAGATCAGCACTAGGAATGACGCCATCGGCGGCGAATAGCCGAACTGAGCAAGATGGCCGGCAAGTCCCACCACTTAGCATTGTAGACATAGGGAAGAAGAGAGTTTTATAATGATACAATAATATAAAAGTTCGTTTAGTGATCAAATTTGCACGAGATTAGTAAAATAAAATGTTGACGTTTGTTTTCGGTAGGAGAAAATATTAAATTCCAACCGAAAGTCCGTGCAATTCCTCGAGTAACATTGAAGTGTTGTGGTATTACTGTTGGAAATTTAAGCCATATGGTAGAGCTGTCAATGTCACAATTTCAGCAGCATTAGCGGACGCGTGGTATTTTCAAATATTCAAACTTGTGTAAAGGTGATCGATATGTGAATAGGCATAAATAAACTGAATAGTTGCCACATCTTTTGCTACACCGGCGACCTCCCACCCATCTTCAACCTGCCTTCTATATGCCGACGACACTGCTCTGATTTCGGTAGCCCAAACCTCTAACCAACTTAGCATCCGAACCCAAAACCTACTGAATCAGTTCACTAGCTGAAGCAATAGGTGGAGGGTCTCATTGAATCCTCAAAAAACACATCATCTTTAAACATCCGAATTCAAAAAGACCCACCCAGCTCACCCAAGACATCAATGTAAATCTCCAGGGAGTCAGGCTCGCTCAACAAAGGGAAGTAGACTATTTGGGTGTTCGATTCTCTCAAACACTTAAATGGTCTCCGGACCTTGACAACGGCCTCCTTGGTTCTTTATGTGGCCGGTTTGGACGGTGCAACACCAAAACCCTTATACACACTTACAACTCCTTCATCCGCCCCGTTGCCGAGTACAGAGCAGTCCCATACGGCGTACTACCACCCCCATCTAGCCCGAAAAATCTCCTCACTCGAGAGACGTATCCTACGACGAGTAGTTTACAACAACGTCTGCAGCGCCCCAATTCTCCCTCGTTTCCAACTCCTACGGAAAAAATACGTCTCTCGCACTCTGAATGGATCAAACACCCACGCCCAAAACACCCTCCTCACCCCCTGGCGACCTCATTGTCTCCCCCTCTTCAGGAAACCCAAAGCAAAACTCCCACAGCCGAACCTCAGACTTCTGGCCGACGCCCAAGACCCCCCCCCCCGAACACCAGGGTCTATTGGACTCCGCCCCCCTCACCATAAGGTAAACCCCCACAAACCCCAACCCCCTCAACATACAATACCATAATAAACATAACATAAGAACCACCTGTACAGAATCGTGATTTAGGTTTTCGTGGTTTTCCTAAATCATATTTTCCCCCTTAGATTGGGCACCGTTTTCCCCAAACATAAGGGTGGAAATAGCAAAATTGGCGATTCTTAGATAAAAACTGGGAAACAGCTCCTGCCCACACAGGTCCCAACCAACAGACACAAAACAAAACACACCATCGCGCACAGTCTTAGGAAATTAGCTAGCTAGGTTACTTAATATTGTAATCAGGGCCTCTACCCTGAAAAGGAGGAAAACTCCTATAGCAGGGAATTAGGAAAATGAAATGTCCTAGAAAAATGAATTATACACCAAAAGATAATAAATAATAAACTAAAAAAAAAGCCACATCTTTTACGCTACTACTTGATTTACCTCATAGATTGCATGTCAGTAGTAGAGATATGGGGCTATCAAATCAAAGTGGTAGTTTTTCATCAAGGGTTGCGATCTGAATGGGACAAACGGCATTGTAATATAGATGGTGTGCGGATTAGATACGTGAAGAAAAATCATGCAGAGACGTTGCCAGAAGGACCGGAGCGTCTAACTTCGTTGTTATTGGTCCGATTTCAATGTGACAAACGGCATTGAAGAAAAATCATGCAGAGACGTTGCCAGAAGGACCGGAGCGTCTAACTTCGTTGTTATTGGTCCGATTTGAATGAGTCAAAAAGTCATGGGTAGAGACGTGGCCAGAAGGACCCCGAAGGACTTCGTTGACTCGATTTGAATGGGCTAAACAGAGGCATTGCGGGGAGTGGGGGCAGTGGGTGTGTAGATTGGGTGTTATAAATTGTAACGCTAAAAGTAGATAATTTTTTATTCATATAATACAATAATTTTTGATAACATGTTTCGTAATTGATTTATCAGGACAAGATACACCAAATAAATTCCAATTGAATTGTCCATCCTCAATAATTGTGTTTGTGTATTCGTTGAATTTGTAAAACGTTGTATTTTGAAAGAAATAAATGTGTCCATCCGTATATCGGAATGCTGAAGTTATTTGTAGAGGTAGACCGGAAAAAACATATTTAATTGTTCCTCGATCTGATACAAAATTTCCGGATAATTCAATAAAGGGGGTCCCATCATAAAACACAAAAGTTTTTCCACTATTTGTTTGGAAAATTGTATCTATTTGACTGTTTATAGTCGAACGCGAATTATTGTATTTGAGAAAGTTTAAATTAGGAATGGTAGCTTTTATAGATTGTATTTTTTTGGTAAGTGCCACCAGATGTCCCACTGAATTTTGGTATATGTGAGAAATCTCTTATTTCGTGGGGAATATAATCAGAGAACAATTCTGCTCTTGGTATACGCATATCGTTTAAATCCAGCTTCCTCAATAGTCGTTTATGTCTATTATATAAAATATTATTCAACACTGCAATAAGTACCACATAACTTGCGTTTAAAAGCGCATATTCGTATCAGAGGATACTGTGATTTGGGAACTCGTTGAGGATTTTCAAACATTTTATGCCATAAACATTTTGCCAAGTCTTTTAAAACTTTATTCTTTTGTTCATAAAAATCGATATTTTTATTTAGCTCCCGCACTTTCTCTATAAATTCTTCGAGTTTACGACTGTGCCCCTCTATTATACAATGCAGTTTGTCCCATTCAGATCGCACTCCTAACAACGAAGATTACCTTTGATGAAAAACTACCACTTTGATTTGGTAACCCCATATCTCTACTACTCATGTTTCTTTTGGTATGGTCATAAATAAAATAATGTGAAGGGATTTTGCGCAAAATCAGAAAAAATATATAAATCAGTATTTTAATGAGACCATGGAGAAAATTTTTGATGTAAAATTCGTAAATTTAAAGTAGATTTCTATAACAATGTGAATGCTTCCAAAAACTTTTTTATTTCTTCTGTTTGGTTATTACTAAATTGGTTAATAGTTCCAAAAATTTAGGATTTGAATGGATACAATAAAACATTGCTCGATTTTTGTTATTTTAAGTCCCACAGTAGAAAGTCCGTGTGCTTCATGTGTGTTCTAATATAAATGAAATATTATTGAATCATTAAATTTGTTACCATATTTGTTTTATTAAATATTTGGTTGATAACACTCCTATTCTGACATACGACGCAGCAAGCTAACGACATTATAATCAAAAGGAATATTTTCATTATCTATTCTATTATCGGTGTTATCAATATTATTAATTATAATCAGTTCAATGAACTAAATATATTATGTCCAGATCACTGTCGCATCATGTGATAAAACCGATTAGTTAGTGATTTCTATTTATTTTGTTGGCCTCTCGTTGCTAGGTCTCTTAATCCTAAATAAGTATCAAAATTTATCGTAGTTATCGTTATAATTATCAGTTTCAACGTTCAAATATCAGCTAAATATATATACTTATAATCTGTGTTAGGTAACAAAATACAGATTTATTGAAAAAATATGTTTATTTTAATCAAATTGAAAAATTATACGGAATGTTATTATCAGTATTTTACTTTCATAAACATAATCGCAAATAGAAATCGAATAAGGCAATGCAAATGTCTGCTGGTATAGTAGAAAGAGGAGATATAGAATCCCCAATTATCAGCTATCACACGAGTAACGTTCAGAAATCACCACTCCCCCTTCAACACTTGTCAACATTGGCCAGGCACGGCCAATTCCACACGACCACTTTTTGTCAACACCTGCCGCATTTCCCAGTTAACCATCATGGAAGAAACGTCGATTCCAGCGCTGGCAACTTTGGTACTAAAGAAAAAGTGATGAAACAAAGAGAAAAAGGGGATTTGGATTCATTCATTGCAGGCATCATTAAAACTTGCATACATGGATTTGCACATTGTAATCCACGCATTTTGCTTTTTTATTTTATTTGGATATTCATTACAAGAAATATTCCAAAAATCTTTCAGTATCGAAATATTCCATTTTGAGCAAGTGTTCAGTTGAGAGAAACAAGTATTGAAAGCAACAAACAAGACACGTGTGAACTGTACAATGCACCTGCCTGTACTTGGTGGTCGTCTCTTTGCCTAGGCTAGCGTTCCGAGTAGTAGTTGGAGAGTGGGACAACAGTAGGCACAAGTCTGAGCTCTCCTATTGCAAACAATGGACCTAGTGGTATGGTGTGGCGTGGCCACGTGTTGATCTTCTAAACAAGGTCTTAAGCGTAAGCGGCATCCTTTATGTCCTCGAAAACAATTTCACTGAAATCTAAATGTCTGAGTCCACGTGGTTCCCACTTACCCTATAGGTTGAGCGCTGTGATAAAACAATGTGACTAGGGCTTGATTTCAAAAAGTTGGCTTTGCATTGAAAGTTGTTACGCGATGAAGTTACGCCGCGTTGTCGATAAAATTTAATCCCATCAAAAGATGTTGCAAAGTTAATAAGAAAAGATAAAACTACTAAAATGTCTGATTCTGAGATCGAATTGAGAAGTTGCACTCCACCAGAACTAAAAGAAAATGCAAAATTTGCTTCCGGAGAAAAGCAAAACCTCAATTACTTCAAACAAAGAGTTCAACATCTCTAGTGTTGGTTTGAAAGATAAATTGTTCCTTCAGATCACTGCTTGGTAACTGATGGAACGTCTACAAGTCTGTACTCGCCTTAAGGTCATCAATATACTCTCGTACAATTTCCCTAAAAAGGATGTAAAAATGAATTATTCAAAGAAACTCCTGATGATACATTGGGCTTAGTTGATCTGTTATAATCAGGATTAGAGTTTCCTTTTCTTTCAATATGCATTGTTAAGCTTTCCACAATGCTATTTCGGTGTAAATTAAACTGCAGTTGGATAATATAAATCATGTGCCTTAGAAATTTAATAGCACTCCTTGATTGCGTCGATGATTAAGAGGGGCATCGCGACAGGTATGCCAAACTACAAACACCAAAAATCCCCATTTTTATCTTTATCTTTTATCACTGTCTTTCTGCAATAATGAAGAGAGATAGATATCTTAAGACTTCAGTGAATCTCCTGTATCCTAGGTGGCGCTGCTAGTATTAAAATATAATATATTATTTGGGATATCTAAGGAATCTGAGAGAATAAATTTTCTTTATTTTCACGATTGGTCTTGTCGCAGAGAGCGCTAATAATCCATTTGTCATGAGTTCGATACCTGCTTCAGCCTCGACAGAAATTTTATTTTTTATTTTTAGGAAATTTCATTTTTTTTGTTTACTATTTTTTTTCTAGCATCAAAATAGAGTTTATATTTTATTAATTTAATTAATTTTCAATTATTTTCGTATAAATCCGTTTATTTTAATATGAATAGCGCTGCCACGCGACTAATCTCATTAAATACATCAGATAGGAATGGAGCTCGGAAAATAATATTTCTAACATAAAAAAAATATTTAAACATCAATGGATTCATACGAAAATTGAGAATTATATAAATGTATAATCTTTAAGGTGAAGCAAGAATTTTTTTAAAAAATGAATTAATAAATAATTGGCGGCCCCAAACGCAAAATGTTTTTATCAATATCTATTTGTTTAAACAATTGCAGAATACATGAGTTATCGACACAAAAAACTGCGTTCTATGAACAAAATGCAACATTGTAACCACAATAAATTATCTGCAAGTCCTTTTATAAAAAAAAATTGTTAATGTTGGAGCATTAATTTGTATATAACAATTGAACGGTTACAGATAAAAAATCGCTGCAAGTCTTAAACCATGGGTTATGATAAATTGTTCATGTTTCATCCCTTGAAATTTTTTTTTGTCCGTGTCACCATTTTCGTTAAAAAGTCCAAAAAATAGGGTTGAAAAATTAAAATGCTCACAAACGATCGCTTTTAACAATGAAGACGGCTATTTATAAATTTTTTAATGTCACCATTGTATTCGCCTCCACGTGGTGCACCCTGGGTAACGCTAAAGAGCTAACAAACTTGGCAGCCGGACAATCTTTTGATCTCCCGGCTAAAGCACATGATGCCTGACGCGACATTTAATCCAATCATCCAACCATATGCAGTGATACGATAAATAAATAAATAAGTGCTAGTACTTGCATTTATTAATCATAAATTTATTTCAGATTCTTAGTTCTAATATACTTGCATGTATTAATCGTAAACTCATTTCTTTAATGTTAACTTTATTGTAAATCATTAAATATTATAAAATCATTTTTGTAAGAAAATAAATTGAATAATTAATAATTATTTCTCTATTTAAAAGTACCTAATTACAGTTATTCACTAAAACAAAAACAAAACAATACACTATGAAAAAACTGCATTGCTTTTTAGCAATGGACAAAAGACATAATAGCAAATAAAATGTGTAACAAACCTACATCAAGAGTCCCATGGACGGGTTAATATGTGAGACATACTGTAAATATTAATTTCTGCAAATGTCTGTGATTCCCAACTATGCAGACACTATTTTGAATGCACGAATAAAAATCACAAAAAACTGTTATAGTTGAATTGCACATTCTCCATATTACTAATCACTAATTTTTAACACTGACGACTTCCTTCGAATATGCATAAAAATTGAAGATTTTTTGAACAGCCTCTCGAGAATGGAATTTTTGTTCGTGGAAATATTTTTACCCGTTATAGCTTACACCTTGGAATAGGACATCTCCATTTTTCAACAAATTTTAAAGAATAATAAACATATTAATCATTTAGTGGAAGGTGTGCTTTTGACAATTTGTGATCACCAATTTTAAAGTGAAACATGCCCTACATGAGGTATACGGCATTAATTGAAATACTTTAAACTGAAGAACTGGTTTTAGTTAATACTAATTTACTCATTAAAAAAAATTGCAAAACACACGAATAAATAACTAACCTAAAATGTCAGTTCTAAACATCTAAACTTTCTTTATTCGTATTCGTAAAACTGGTTGCATACATCGTTCAAAATAAAACCAAAAAGCGCCACTGTCTCAAAGTGTGAGGCGGAAAACGCCTGAACTATGGAAAGAGAAAATCTTACTGGGATATAGGCAACTTACATAAATTTTTTTTTTCTGGAGAGTTAATCTCAAAAATTATAAAGTTTTGCGAATTGGTATTCTCGGAAATTAATTCTGCATCCTTCATTTAGGACATCTCATTTTCACGTTAAAATTGGTGCTCACAAATTGTCAAAACTGTCAAAAACACACCTCCACTAAATGGCTGATATCTTTTTTATTAATCCTTAAAATTGACTCAAAAAAGGAGATGTCCTATTCCAAGGTATAAGCTATAACGGGTATAAATATTTCCACAAACAAAAATTCCGTTCTCGAGATTAACTCTCCAAAAAATCGTGAAATTTTTATGCATATTCAGTATTGCCAACTGAAAACGAGGTCGGCAGTGGCAAGGCCCCTCTTAAGTAATTTGGTCCTTTTTGTTTACCCCAATTTATGAATCTTATGACGATGAACGTTTGGTCTATCATCCAGTGAGGAGGATTGAACTCGAAATACAAAATTTTATCAAACCTAAACAGGTTGTGAGTCGTTGGTAAAATGGTACATCCGTATGTTCCTGCTTCTAAAACTACTTGAAAAAAAAACATTTTTAAACGAAAAATTATCCATTTCTCAAAAGTGGTGTAATGTTCAAAGAGAATAAATTTTTTTCTCAAAGTCAGGCTGCTTGCATCGTTCTCGTTGTTTGCTTAATTATGTTATAGAAATTCTAACTTTTCTGCCAAGCATACTAAACCATTTATGGGGATACAAATAGCGGCCCTAATTGTGGCTTAAAATAATCTTTTACTGAATATTTTCCTGCTGAGCCAATCACTCTAAAAATGGTAGAGCCTTACCTCAATATCCAGCAAAGTTTGAAAAGAAAATCAGTACCGCTAAATTCGAAAAACCAACAGTATCACAACGGTTTTTATATTAAAATTAGATACCAACACAATAGTTATTTATGTGCCAATAACGAAAAACTGTCTATTATAGTCGAGTCTGCAAATTTATAGCCGAGGATAGCGAGACAATAGACAGTTTTTCGCCGAGGCGCATATTACACTTTTTCGTCGGCCTCTAAAAAATTTCCGAAAGAAAAATCGACCATTTTTGAAGGCAAGCATTTTTCGTCCGCAAACACTTTTCGTCCGCTGTGGTCTTATTTGAGGTAGGAATTTTTAACAATAAAAAATTATTAAAAATTAAAAGTGTCTTGTGGTCTTTTAAGTAAAGAAGTCCCTTGAAATGGTTCGCATCAGCCTCTTTTCGATTTAATTTCTTGTACATATGTCAAATAAAACATCGATATTTCTTCTATTTGCATTAGTAATGCTATAAGTACTTCAAAATAATCAGGTTATACATCGATAACTTGTTGTATAATTACAAAGAGTGTCAGTTTGACAGTTTAAATAATCCGACCGCGATATATAAACTAAACTAAATACACAAATAAAACACATTTCACAATATTTGGTAAAATTATCACGTGGTCATAGGAAAAATAGTGTACATTACTTGTGCGAAAGTGATTTTTCACACTCGTGGGATTGTCTCACTCGGCGACAATATTTCCCACTCGTGTGACATCTGTGACATGTGACATATAAAAGGGCTGGCAGGATCGCCATGTGACATGTACTGATGTCGTAGGGAAGTAAAACTCTTGGTAAAACAATAACAATTATAATTTTTACTTTATTTATTAATTTCACGTCGTGATTTCCCGCGTTAAACTTTTCCCTCGCTAAGCCAAATCGCGTTTCTATTTCTTCTAGCTTCCCTATCGAGTTATTAGTTTTTTCTAAGTTACCCCGTCTATCTAAAGATCTTTATTGAGATTCCTTAAGAATATCGTTAGTTCCTCGTGTAGTCGGTCAAAATATGTTTCTGGCATTTATCAATACACAAAAATATGGTAAACAAAAAAAATCTACTTACATATACTCTATTCTAATTTAAATGTCTTTGCACTATCTCTTCACCATATCCTGGCAGGTACAAGTCGATGTCTTGATAACAAATACAATAGCAATAACCTAACATTAACATAACAATAATAATTATACACTCGTGTGAAAAGTGTCACTTTCCGCACTCATTATGTAATATACTATTATGTACGATTGAACAACAACATCAACGTCATTGACAAATTGCAAGACAACTAATCTGACATGTTTAAAAAATAAACATCTAGTTGTCATCGCAACTGATCCTGTGAGCTAAAAACGTATTATAATCAAATTTTTATTTTTTCAAGTTATTTTTTTTAATTGCAATCGTACATAAAACCATGTATATAACGCGTACATAAACAGACTCGATCATTTTATAGGCTATCTCGCAAGCTCGCTCGGCCATAAAACGATTCGTTCAATAAAGCCCTTGTTTACGTACTTGTAATATAAATAGCTATTTTTATCATTCTAATTTTCTTTTAAATACATGTGTATACATTATGCAATACTGCGATAAAATTTAAATCGATATTCACATTTAAAATGTATATCGATAGCTATTTACGTTATCGCTTAACCCTCATATTTTTCCATTTGGATAAAAACGGAATAGAACACCTGTATTAAAATAAGCCAAACCAAGTCGAACCGACCAACTAGTAAACACAATATTTCATGCAATGACACAGAGTAAATACAATTCACTTCACTTGTATCCATTGTTTTGAATGATGCTTATTATGCACCGTGTTTGGTATGGTTATCGTCAGGAAGGTTGATATCTGGGGTTTACAGAGTGGCCGCATATTAAATATTTTGGATTGGACCTTAAGGGGAAAATACGAACGTTGCGTTGGTTCAAATGTACTAGTACTTATGTATTAATAATTGTTCTAGAGATGTCCAAAGTAGGAAAATATTCTTTAATATATTGGGTGTTTCAGTCACAAATGGATTAATAATTTGTTCTTCCCACAACTAGCATAAGTACCATTACCATTTTTTAATTAATAAAGATAGTTGTAATTCACATGAATGATTATGTCTGTCAAAAATGCAAAGGAAATCTGTTTTGGACATAGAAAAATGCATAAATCCAAAAACACCAAAAGTTCAAGGAGGATTGTTGTCAACGATGTATAAAATTGCAAATACGAAGGCTAATTCTTATCGAATTTAACTTTATTTGTAAACAAAAGTTTCGTCTGCGCATTGGCGATCTAAGCAGCGAAAGCTAAATGGTGGCTAAACAACTGCTTCTTATTGGCGCACTGAATATCAATGGTTGTTATTTCTAGAAGCTTCGGTGTACATGTTTAAATGTTTATTATCATTACTCCAAGGCTCCATATATTTAACTTTAAGTATAATGAATTAACTTAAATAGTATGTTTAACCAAAAGAAGGCCATAAATATGCTGGGATAAATGAAGTAAAATATCCAGAAATGATTATAACAATTCCTACCTTATCAATCACACTCATACTTGATCCAGATTCAAACAAATAGAACAGCCCTATTACAACTTTAAATCCTGCATCACCAAACTATATCACATTTGTCCAAATACGTCCAGGCTACATATGTTATACTTGAGGGGAAACGCCAAAACAAAAGTTTGTTCGGAGGAAGGATTGCTACGATTATTATTTGCAGTAGCGCTCCGGAGACTTACTCATGACGGATTCAAAAATTTAGAAGTGGACAATGATCATTTTACAAATATCATTGGGTTCAAGCTAGGAGTGGATAATCCGAATGTAGACTACATACTGAAAAGCAGCGTCTTTGGCATATGGAGGTGAACCAATAAAAAATTATTGACGAGATACTTTGAAAGGATTTTTATAAATTGGACTCAATGACCATGTTAAATATGAACGTAAAGTGTGATAGGACAAGCATTTGGAAAATGGAGCTTAGATTAATGCAATCTAATTCTTTATGATCTGGATTATGGTGACAAAATTACAGATATCAGTACTTATTTATCAAACCTCATTCAAACTATTCAATATTATGTTTGCTACACAGCAAGAGCAATTATAATATATATTTGGGTATTTGCGTGGGTTGCTTAAAAATGTAAATTGTCTACCTCATTTATTTCATATTAATGTTTTGAATCTACCAGGTCTGTAAATATAAAACGGGAATTATATGAAAATGGTAAAACATCTTCTATTCAAAGTATCCCATCGTTATACATTTTTTCCATATCTCTGACCATTTGTGGATGCCACACTAAAAAACTGTTGCTCTTTTGAGACAAACCAATTTTCGTATGAAGTGAAACGTTGCTCAGTAAGTACATGTCCCATAGAAGTAAATCATTAGCAATCGGATGAAGCCAAGTCTGGTGAGAAAGCCGCATGCGGAAGTATTTACCAACTAAACGCCCCAATCGTTTCCTTGGCCAGTTTTGCTGTGCGATTCACTATCATGTAGCGAAACCACGTGATACTATGGTGGTTTTTCTTGTAATGCTTGATTGAAACCGATCATTTGTTGTAGGTAAGTTTCGCCAGATTTCCTCCTGATCCCACAAAACACAGAGCACTGTTTTCCGTCTATAGCGATTTGTCCTTCCAACAATTCTTGAAATTGGGCGTCTTCAAACTTTTCGGATGGTCTTCCACGTTCTTCGTTTTTCACTTCACAATCGCTACTAAATTTTTTGAACCCGTCAAAATATTGCGATATACCACCGTAAGTATTCTATGTAAAATCAATGCTGTCCACAAATCGTAGTTTTCAGACACTATGAAAACCTATCTAACAGGCTGAGAAATCCCTTATTATATCAATATGATTTTACGGCCGTGTTGTCTATACCATTTTTTTTCAAGCGTAAACAATTTCATTAGAAAGAATATTTTAGGTTAATTTCTTTAATAAGCGAACTTTTGACCTCCGCCATCCGCTCAAGCGAGATGGCTGTGTTGTCCGTTTGAATATGAAATCTTAAAACATCTAAGACATCTTACTACATTTTCAATAAATAAATTAGTGCAAAAGTGAATCAACATCGAGCAAACGAATGAATAAATAAATCTCAATAAATTATTCATATACAAGTGCATTTTTAAAGTGAAGACAAATCCAGGAAGAAGTGATGTCCCACAGGTAGATGCATGAAAGTGCAGCTTTTTCCTATTTAAGTTAAAGAGCTATATGGTACTGGGTAGATAATTCGTTAGAGTTAAGCCCAATAAAGGAAAAAAGAAGAAAAAGAAGCGAAATTTTTCAATTCAATTTATTTGCTAATACAGTTAGGTTAAACTGTCAAACAATGAAGTCACCGGCATAAGACGACTCGATCGGTAAGTCCACTGGAATGCGATAGACATTTTCACAATGTAATTCAATGGAAATTCAGAAATTTTTATGCGTAACTCTTCAATAAATGTATATGATATATAACATTCATAATTTGATACGCTTGAAAAAAAAGTCGTTGACAAATGTAAAAGAAGGAAAGGGCGCCAATGACTCGTTTGACAGTAACTACATTGACAATCAGAGAAATCTATTAGCAAATTCTTGTTTTATATTACAGACCTGGTAAAATATAATATAAAAGAAATTTGTGGTTTGTTTAGATAGGCATACTGTGGATATTATTATGTAATCATGAAAACGTTGAGTTTGGGTAAATTGTCTCAATGACATAGCCTAGTAAAAGAAGAAGAATAAAAGAGTTTGTTTTATTTAAATTGGTACCTTTTTAAGATGCCTAAACCCAATAGAGAAAAAAGCTACTTTGACTATATTGATATAGTATTTACTTCGCAAGACGATGTGATCTAATAATAATATGCCGTATCCTAGTGACCACAGCGGACGAGAAATGCTTGCCTTCAAAAATGGTCGATTTTTCTTTCGGAAATTAGTACGTTTTTGTAGAGGTCGACGAAAAAATGTAATATGCACCTCGGCGAAAAACTGTCTATTGTCTCGCCTGCTTGCTAGCCTCGGCTATCGATTTGCAGACTCGACTATGATAGACAGTTTTTCGTCCTTGGCACATAAATAACTATTTGTTACAAACTAGAAGGGGTTTACTTGTTTTTCGCACTGTTATAGCAACAATATATTTAGTTTGAAAACATAAGGCTTTTCTTGGTTACCTATGAATCTGTATTAAATATCATATGTCAAAAAAGCGTTAATCGCAAAAATAATGCGGAAGAGTAAAACATTTTATCCACATACCATCTCTTAACACATCCATTAGGTGCAGTTCCCTTTTTGGGGCGATAGAAGTTTTACTAGGGCCGATGGCCACTTATTCCTAATTACCTAAATGAGTTTTTATCATGGTTTGGTCTCTTTTTATTTCTTCTTTGCCTTCCTAACTACTATTTCTATTTATGTCCATTTCATTATCCTTATTTCTTCATCCACTTTTTTTGGTCACTCTTTTTCCTTTCTCCAAAAGCGATTATAGTCCATCCGATGAGTATTCCTCACTTGACTCAATCTTTTATTCTCTTATGAAAGTATACTTTTTCAATATTTTCCTCTCCCATCTTGTTCATGTTCGCCTCTTCTTGACAGGTCTCGTGTTTCGGTTACATACATCAGTTTTATTATGTAAATGTATTTTTATTGGTGAAGAGCGTATTTGACTTAAATGTATCCCGCAAAGCATAAAACCATTTGTATAGTATAGTACAAGAGATATAGTATCTCCAATTATCAGTTTTAAAACGAGCCTCCTTTGATACTACCAAAACATGACCCTTTAAGCGTAAGCGGAATCCTTTGTGACTTCGAAAACAACTACACTGAAATTTAAAAGTCTGAGTCCACATGGAACCGACTTCCTATTGGTTGGATATTCAAATGAACCGCTGTGCTAAGACAATACGGCGTGCGCAGACTGTGGCTAATAGCGAATAGGATCCCGAGCTAGAAACTAGATTGTAGATTGCAAAGGGCCCATCTATGTTTTAGTCCAAAAGATCTAGGCTTCTGAAACAGCCTATTATCCGTTGTGGAGCTAGGTTTGTAACCTGATGAGGTTCTAGGAAGACCTGGTATTTAAGGCGTTGGCAAACAATTACCCTGCAATTGCAGATAGTGTGTTCCACCGTCTCATCTGCATATTCCACTGTCCATCTTACAGAGATGATATCTGAGTGAGCAGAGAATTCCTGTGATTTGGCCTGGAATATTTTTCCTGTATGCTGTACTAAGTTCTTCCAAGATGCGGCTTTTTGGGATACCATAAAATGGTTCGGGTCCGATAAAAGGAGTACAAATACTCCTTCTTTTGCGAGACCATCAGCAATCTCATTTACGATAATTCCTTTATGCCTTGGCACCGATAACAAAGTTACTTTGTTGGGACTAGCCAGTTGCTTTGCAGTTCCAGACTGTCATAAGTTGTGGACTCAGAGGCTTTAAAGAAGCCTGACTATCAGAGCTATAAACTAAAGGAGAATACTTCTTTGCGGTCGGATGGACCCTGCACTATTTCGTTTAGGTTCACTGTACCCGATTGTATTATAGCATTTTTACGGACATTAGTTTCGTTTTCTTCTGTAATGTTTTTACTAATATGATATAGATTTTTACGTATCAGAATTTGCTGAATATATTAACATTTAACAGAGATATTCTTTACATTATTAAATAACTTTGTAATTATATTTAAGTATTTTAAAGATTTTTAGATTTCTCTTTTTATTAAGACCCCAATAGGATCAATTTTTACTCCACTTCTATAATATTTCGCCAAAGGGAGCGAGGGAGACTTTTTACAATTTCTTTAATAAGACTTTAAATGGCTATCTTGGGGTTAGATTTGAACATATATTTATTTTTTTCGTTATTAAGAACCTTAACGTTATCTAGAAGTGGCCTGGTTTTTGGACACACACACACATGCATTCAATTTTATATACGTATAGATAAATATTATTTTCAATGGACCATCCTATACATAAAACGATATCAGCGATACGAAATGCACACGTCGCTCTGTAGAAATGGGACACTATTTACCTCTTTGATTCGATTCCTATAGCATTGCTCTAAAACACACAAATATCCAACCAACTGCGCTTTGAGGCACTTTCAAAGAATAGAACCGTTGAAAGATAACATATAACTTGCTACATAGTAATAGTTCAACGTGCAACAATGAAGCTGATGGAACACCTATTCATTTTGGAAATAATATTTGGCTTGATACTCATCTATATTCATTTTAGCTGTTTTCTGATTTGAAACAAAACCTTTCATGGATTCTTTTGTGGGGAAAACTATATGTGTAAAACCAAAAAAATACAATTAGTAGCAAAAAAAAGTAAAAGTATAGAATGAAATCAAAGAAAGGGAATAAATAAACGGTTCTGGATGGTCTTAAACTGTTCTCTCATTAGGATGTTATATATATTTTTTTGTGGAATTCATATTTTTCCAGATATTTACGCTAGAACGATCCAGTTTCTTTAAACACCCATTTTTGGATTGCCATATCTTCGTATTAATGGTAGAAAAATAAAAAAAAAATATCTGGTCACCGAGCTTCGCTCTTAATATTCAAATCTACATTTTTAAGCAGCCCAATGAGTATATAATTTAAATATATTTATAACATGACAAATTATTAATTAATTCGCGAAAATCACGGAGTGGGCGACATCTACTTGAACTACTGATAGGGAGATAAATAAAAGGTTGATTGGCGATTGGCTTGAAAGTAGGCGGGAAAATTAAAAAAGCTGTCAGTGTTAATTTTCAATTGGCTGCTGCTGTTGTTGACGTTTATCAACTGCTTGTCACAGAGGTTAGTTAAATGCATTAAAGTTGCCTAGTTTCTGGGGATTTTACCCCTTTAGGGCAACATCTACTGACGCTTGATCTTCGCGAATGGTCACGGTGGACAGGCTCCATTTCCGGGACGGGCAACAGCAGCGTGTAGGGCACACGTCCCGCCAACAGAAGATCGCTCAGCTGACTCTATTTATCACTATATAAGAAAAACTTTATGTTCAATTGATTTTACTATTTATTGATCTGCAGTGAAGGAAAATTATAGGTCTGATATTCATACTTGGGTAAAAACCTCCACAAAAACCTGTGACCAGACTCTCGACGTGTGGCAGATATTGAAATCATATTTTTTCAAAAATTTTCACTTACAAAAATAGTTCATTCGTACATTAGATTACAATTTGTTCTTGGAAAATACAAAGTCACAATCAACCTTAAAATGTACTATGAAAATAGAGAATTTTAAATGTCTCTTTAAAGTTTCTTGTAAAATAAAAAATTGAAATCTATGTTAATAGTACACGTGTACAAGCATTCATTCTTTTCTCTCTCTCTCTCTCTCTCTCTCTCTCTCTCTCTCTCTCTCTCTCTCTCTCTCTCTCTCTCTCTCTCTTTCTCTTTTCTCTCTCTCTCTCTTTCTCTTTTCTCTCTCTCTCTCTTTCTCTTTTCTCTCTCTCTCTCTTTTCTCTCTCTCTCTTTTCTCTCTCTCTCTCTCTCTCTCTCTCTCTCTCTTTTGACAGTTGTTACATTCTGACACGTATCACATTTTAACAGTTGTCACGTTTTTACAGGTGTCACATTTTGACAAGTGTCCATTTTAACAGTGTTACTCAACGTTCCTATAAATATTTACCTAAACCCATGATTTCTGAAATTGAATTGGCAACGTTGTATTTTCAACTTTGAATTTATGAGATGGCTGTCATTTGACAAGCAAATTATTTATGTCCGTCAAATGAACCTTTCCTTTTTTATATAAAGCGACAAATTTAAAATTGAATTCTTTCAGATTAAAACGCCAGAAATTAAATAAAGTCAAACCTTTTTACTACTATACTATATAGAAGAAAGGAGTAGTGCAGTATTTAATTTGCAAAACGTAGTACAGGTTCAAGAGGTAGAAATTTTATTTTTACCTCATCCTTCAATGCTTATTTGTAGTTAAAATTTAAATTTGAATACATCTGATCGGCCTAATATAGTTTTTGTCTAGATTCTTGTTTCCATGGTTTTTACTGTAATAAATTTGTTCTTTTGACAGATAAGTCAGACTTTATTTATTCATAGCCGTATCGTATGTATTTTAATTGATTCAGAATTTTGTATTAATATATATTTCAAAATGGCTTCATTATAAAAATATTATCAGTCCTCCTAAATCCTTGAAGGCAGAATTATTAGTAATAGCAAGGCAACATAAAAACAAATTCAAAAAGTATATTATGGATGAGATGGCCAGAGAAAAAGGAATTAAAATTCTCAGATTGCCTCCGAACCACGCAGAGTTAAATTCCATTGAACTGATCTGGTCTCAATTATTAAAAGGTTATGTTTCTTAAAACAATAAAACATTTAAATTTCCTGATCTGCGAAATTTGTTTTTGAAGGCAGTTTCAGATATAAATAGAGAACATTGGGGAAAATGCATTGGTCATGTTAAAAATGTGGAAAATTCATTTAGGAAAGTGGATATATCAATGGATAATTTAATAGAACCGATAATAATAAACCTCAGAAAAGACAATTATAGTGATACCAGTAGTTTTAGTGAAGACAGTGACTTTTAAAGATAGTTCTTAAACTAACTTTTTTTTTAATCTTTGAGTTTAGGTAAGTACAGAAGCGTTACTTTTAATGCCAAGAGATTAAAAAAAGTTTAATCCCAACATATAATCCTCCTTGTTATTTATTGGTTAAATTTAATTCGTTCAATGTTAAAGTGTCGGATGCATAAAGTTTATTTTTATTTTTTGTAAATAATATAACTTCAAAATTTAATCTACGAAGTGCGTATATATATTTTATATGCTGTGACCTTATTTATATTATAGAAACTTATTTTGCAAAGTACGCCTATGGAATGTGACGTTATATCCCCACTTTTACTGTACTCATCTATCCTTTATAGTATATATTACTATAGAAACAAGTAATTATTATGTGCCGTTGCTAGGAAATAAAACTAAAAGCTTAACTTTTCTTGTAAATATCTCGGAAGATCGAATTTTCACAGACATGAGACCTACATTTTCTGTCGATTTAGATAGGAATTAGTCTACCCTGAAAGTTTCATTGAATTCTGACGAGTGGATTTCGAGATCCTCTGGACACACACACATACACACACACATACAAACCTTGCTCGTTTAATAGTATTTGATAATTTTAATTGTTAGCTCAAGGTCATAAAATTAGTTGATATCAGTTTTTACGTAATACTAACAGATTTTCGGTTATATTTTAAAACTTTTAGAAGTGTACGATTTTTGTGGTGAAAATCGTAATTTTCTACGCCCTATAACTCGGGAGGGGTTTATTTTCATGAAAAATTGTATTTAACATTAAATCATTAAAAAAGGATAATTTATCGTAAGTTTTTTTTCTGTTCAGACTGCGGCATTACTGTCTTCTTCTGAACTAGGCTTTATTCAAAAGCCTATTCGAGAAAACTATATAGGGTGTCTCCGTACAAATGGTTCTAATTTCCGAACGGTCCAATTGATCTTTATGAAATTGTAAGTCTTCTTTGTACGTTTGTTTTAGAAGTATAAATAGATCTACAGTATTGCCATGAAGCGTGGGAGGGGCTATCTATCTATCTATCTATCTATCTGTGATGGGGGTGTCGATACACTGCGACCTATAAGATCTATTGTGCCCCCTACTGCTGCCCAATCGTTGAGGATGTCTTAACGATTAGAGCAGTTCCTCCAGCCCTATTGCTTTCAAAAAGTTCAGGATGTCGGCAGGCTTCAGGTTAGGTAGATCTTCCTCTTCTATTTGATATTCTCCGAGGTATCGTACCCTTGGATTTTGCAGGGTAATGCATTCTGAGAGAATGTGGATAGAGGTTTCCTCCTCTTCCTCGCAGAATCTGCATTCTTCTTTGTCTACTAATCCGAGTTTCTTTAGGTGGCCTTTCAGCCGGCAGTGCCTGTTAGGATACCCGTTAGTATTCTGAGCTTATTTTTACTTTTACTGACGCAGTCGTCAGATCTCTTCTGGTTATAGTTTCCCAGTAGTGTCTTGGCCTGCCTCATTCCTTGTAGTCCTATCCAGTATTGGGATCTTTTGTTATTTACTTCTTTTCCAAGTTCATCAAGTATTGTACTGGTGCTTATTCCGCAGAAGGGTTCAGGTCCCAGAAATGGTGTTTCAGCCGTGGGAGGGGCTATCCTAATGGTTTAGAATCCCAAATTTCTGCAGGGATGACAAATTGAACCCGGTTGTATCTATCTACCCTTAACGTATTCGCAATTCCTAATTATACACCCTGTATAAATGAATAGTTATATATTGCGATTTTTTCAATAAGAAATTAAGTTCCATTGGTTATTTATTGATCGATTGAGGTACCCGATTGGTCTATATGGAAGTTTTTATTTCACAAAAGTAAATCCTAATAATAATAGCTAGAGTATCTAAACAACATTATTGTAGAACATTTTTTGTTTTATTTTTAACAATTTAAACAATTTTAAAACTGAGGCTAGTTAAATAGGTATTGCCTGTAAACTTTTGTTTTTTCTTTATGCCTAATTTCTCGTATTTTCCCTAAAGTCCCTAATTATGAAAACTTATGTCTTATGTTCTGAGAAACCAGCAGCTATTTCAGCAGCTGTGGTTAACTATACGCTAGTGAAATAGTTTTTGTTTTAAATAACAATTCGTTAAAAGTTATTTTTAGCCTAGCCTCGTTTTCCAATAAAGTAGATTGAATACGTATAAACATGAAAATTCATATTTTCCGCCTTTAGTTAATCTGAATATTTTGTCACAAATCTCTCCCGCGATCTTCCACACGTAGACCATTTTTCTTAAATTTTTGTAGAAGCGCTTGCCAATTTGAGTAATATCTCTTATCCTACATGGTATTAGATCTAATTTTGACAAAATTTACTCATACAAAAAGTTATTTTTCTTATTTTTTGATTATTTGATTTATTCTCAACTTAATTTTAGTAAACGCTTACATATAATTTTTATGAAAAGGTAGTGTTAAAAATGTTATTTTATCTGAAAAATACAAGCTAGTAAATTAAATCAATCAATCAATTTCTTTAATCACAAGTACACATTTGATAAAATCCAATAAATGCACTACTGTACAATGAATTGTAGTCAAAATGTAAATAGTTAAAATGTAAAATGTAAAAATGTTTAAAATGTGATAGCAACATATAAAATAAAGATTAAAAGTACACATAACAAAATAAATAAACATAAGACTGGGTAGTTCAGGAACTCTGAGACGCAAAAGGATCGATCTCTAACAGACCACTTCTGTAAATTTTAAGATTATTTTCCTTTTTTAGATTCATTGGAAGTTTGTTGCAAAAAGTGTGTTCGTGTGTCATACTCATGTTGTGAAATAAAATTATAAAATTTGTATTTATTTTTAAATAATAAGCACATTCAAAAATATATGTTCCGTACACTGTCAATATTGTTAATCTTTTTAATTTGCCTTTACAACATTCACAAAATTTTAACCCTAGCAATTGCCTAAGAGCCCTCTTTTATGAAATAAATATATTTTCACTCCTACTAAATCCCCCCCAAACAATATTTTTGGAGGAGTAAAAAATGAGGGTTCATCGAGAACGATGACAAATCAAATACTTATCTAGTCCAAGAATAACGATAAAAAGGGAATACTTAATTGGAAAGAAGATCGGTTCATACAGACGTCTGGTCTTTGGGTATAATTGTATAATTCTATTTATAATGTTGATGCGAAACAAGTGCAGTAGCACTTATCGTTAATCATTCATTGTATTTATTGAATAAAGTAATAATAATAATAATAATAAAGTAATAAGAACCCAAAGAGATGGTTGCTGCACGTTTATAGAAAACCCCAAGAAAAGCATGTAACGAAAAATATTTGACGAAGAAAGATCTAAGAAAGCACGGAATAGAAAATTTGAAGCAAATAACTGAGAATACGAAGCAGTGAAGAAGAATAGTGAAGGTATAGGTTGGCACACTTTATTTGTTATATATTGCTCAAAAATCATAAAAAAGTGACCTGGTTATGCAAGTGCAATATTTTAGTCGTATTCCGGAAAGGAAAAATATTAAAGAAAAATGTTAATCTGCAATTTTCTACATATGTTATTATCTGGCCTGTTATTGTATGTCATCACTACAGGTGTATTTAAATTATGAATGATTGTGGGTATATGAGGTCATACCTACATTTATGGATTTATATTACTTTGTTTATACGTATTTAAATGAGCTTTACATGAATTTCTATAATATACCCATAACTGTGCAAATGAAAATATTCGTTGTTGTTAATATAAATACACAAGCAGTTGGAATGCTATTAACAGATGTAAGAACAAATTAAATATTTTAAAGAACGAAAGAAATGGTAGTCTTAAATATTGTTCATTAATATCATAGCTTTGCGAATGATAATTCAAATTTTTTCAAATTCATTTATTGGTCCATAATATAACATTTAGAGCCAAATGGCCATTGGACAGCTCAACAATTTACATATTCAATACAACAATAGACAATAATAAAAACTATTCAATGAGAAGACATAGTTCTAGTTTTTAAAATGATCATAAAACTCCTCTAAAGTATAAGGAGTTATGTCAAGCAGTATTCGATTTACCTTCCTCTTAAAAAAATTAAGGGAAGTAATGTTTTTCAAATCAGTGGGTAAAGCATTATAAAGATGGGATCCTTGATAACTAAATGACTTTGCTAAAAGTGTAAGTCTTACAGTTTGAATATAGATTTCACCTTTATTTCTCGTATTATAATTATGTATATCTGATTTTGTCATTAAGTTTTCTTTATTTTTGTGAATATGTATCAGCAATTGCTAAATATATAATCCCACAACTGTAAGTATATTGAATTGCTTAAATAAATCTCTACACGAAAATGTTGGTGTTTTATTTGCAAGAGCCCTTAATATTCGTTTTTGACTAAAATAGAAGGTTAGAAGCCTCTCTTCATTAAGAACCTCTCTTAGTATTCTAATCTGATAACACATAGAGTTCAGTGATTTTGTCATTTTAATACATTGCGAGTTGTAAGTCATATTACTGTCCTAAAAATGTTCAATAGATTCATTATTTATTATTACATCATACGAAGGTAAGTTTGACTTCCACTGAGTGTGGAAGGTCATGTAATTAGTTTTACTGGGGTTTATATATAATGAGTTGTAGCTAAACCAACTTAGTAGTGTGTTGCATACTGAATTTAAATTGGATTGAATATTTAACTGAGAGTTGCATCATCTGCATATAAACAAGTAAGAGATTGTGAAAGGTTTTTAGGTAAATCATTTAGGTAGAGAGTGAATAATAATGGCCTCAGGATTGAACCCTGTGGAACTCCAGTATTATTCAGTATCCATGATGAATAATTCTTCATTGAGTGTTAGCCATTTGTTGAGCTTATTTTTACAGCCTGTGGACGATCAGATAGATATGACTGAAACCACTTTTGTGGATAACACTGTACATGCAAGTATCTAGCTAATTTGACATCAGAGAACAAATAATAACTGCAACTCTTAATAATAATAATATAAATTAGTTCATCACTATTTTATTTATTGTCGACAATTTTTCTCCTTCCATCCTTATCCTATATCATATTGTATATTGTATTGTCAACTGACTTTCATGTGATGTGTGTGAGCTCGGATTGTCGTGATGCAAAATGATTCGTCGTCTTGGATTGGTTTCTTTCAATTTACTGAAAACTTCTGGAAAACAAACGGTCTTTTGATTTTCAGGAGCCACAGTTGCCACATGACCGGTTTTCCTGAAGAAACAAGCCACAATTTGCTTCTTAGCTTCGAGAACGAGTAACTTTTGTTGGCCATTCTTCACATTGAAACACCCAAACTGCCGATTGGCCTTTTCTTTCTGGCTCATTTGCATAAATCCACGACTGGTCACCTGTGACAATGCTGTGTATGGCTTTGGGTGCACCACAGTTGTATTTTTTAATTATTTTACGGCCCCAAATGACACCAGCAATTTTCTGAGCATCTGTCAACAAATGTGGAATCCAACGCGCACATAACTTCCGAACACCCAAATTTTCGTGCAAAATCTTATGGATGCTGGTCATACTAATGCTTAAACATGTGTCGATTTGACGATGTGTCACATAACGATTTTCTTCAATTAGTTTTCCGCACAGCATCGATGTTTTTCGGCACAACGACCGAATTTGGACGACCTGCTTTAACTTCGTCCGTGAGAGAACTACCGTCAAATTTGAATTCGGTGTACCAGCTTTGGATGGTGCTTCATCGCCAAAAGTTGAATTCAGTTGATTGATGCACTGTTCTTGAGGTATACCACGTCGAAAGTCATAGTAAATGATAGCTCGAAAATTTTCCCGAGTTAATTCCATTTCTTCTGAGATGAAATTTTCAAGTTACAGTAAACAACACAAATATTGCTCGCACGTCCAAACGTTCTCAATACTTATACTTTGAAAAATCTCATACTTTAAGATGGCCATGACAGATTTCACCTGGCAACGCCAGTATTGCCAGTTCTCAATATATAAATAGCAACCCTCGTATTACTCCTATCCGAACATTCATTGAAAATATATACTGCGAACGAGATTTTCGTCTGCCCGAATGTACATCTTACTATACAATAAGCGATCATTATTCGCAATCCATCTAGCAAATTGTAACCGTGGTATTTCATCTCCTAGATGCAATCGTTGGACTTGTTGGATGTGATAAAGGTGTAAATTATTATTTCTTAAAATTCTGTCAACGGCTAAATTTTAATTTTATTTTTCATTAACTCCAAACTAAAAGACAATTCTGAGAATTCTATAAAATAACAATACCAATGAATAACTAAAGAAATATTATACAGTGCGATATTTTAGTATTATAGTTCCTCACGACTCACCCTCTATACTCATGAATTACCATCATACGTTTAACATAGCTTTTGTAAATTCGTATCGTATTGTTTATTTCTTCTATTTTATGGGAGTTATACAGCACAGGCGGCTCAAACAAAATCTGTGATTTTAAATAGCAGGTAGTTAAAAGGTGTGTTAAAATTAAGAATTTTGTCTGTGCCGCCTTATTTTAATCCTTTTTAAGACTCTGATGAGCGCACGGTTGGGTAAATTAGGGTGTATTTGTATGTATTATTACTTTTTTTTTGAGTTTAATTCTATTAATATTGAAAACCCCAAATTTGTTAAATGGATAATATTTTCTACTTACACATTGGGTGTATAAATTAGTTCGATCCGTTTTCGAAAGATGGCCCTGGTTATAAACGGTTTATAGTGTTGAAAATGTCGAATTTTTAGGAAACACTTGCCGGAGGTTTTAATTTTCTGCTTTAATTGGAAGAAGAGTGTAACTGAAGCCCATTGAATGCTTGTTAAAGTTTATGGTGACGCTACTCCAACTTATAAATCATGTAGGGAATGTTTTCGACGTTTTAAGGATGGAAATTTCAACGTCAAAGACAAGACTCGATCTGGACAGCCAAAAACAGTCGAGGACCAAAGTATTAGATGCATTCCTCGAAGATGATCAGAGTCAAACGTAAGAGGACCTTGCAGAATCATTGAGAGTGACTCAACAAGCTGTTTCCGTACGATTGAGAGACATGGAAATGATTAAAAAAACAAGGAAATTGGGTGCCGATGCCATATAAACTGAAACCATAAGACGTTGAAAGCCCATTTTTCACTTGCGCGCAGCTGATTTATAGGGAACCAAGAAAAGCTTTTTTTTTCATCGGATTGAGAACGGAGATGAGAAGTGGATATTCTACGACAACCTGAAGAATAAAAAGTACTACTAAACCCGGTCAATTGTTCCCATTGACCATCAAGGCCGAACATACATGGTTCGAAAATCATGCTCTGCATTTGGTGTCGTTTACTATGAGCTGCTGAAATCTGGCGAATCCATTACGGGCGATCAATATTGGTTACAATTGATTAGTTTAAGCCGTGCACAGAAAAGAAGAATCTCTTAAATCAAATATACATATATTCTTGAATTAAATAATCTTCCCCCAAGAATAATAATTTTAGATTTACCAATATACTTCTATTTTCAACTAATTTCTTTGTTTGCTTGTTTACATGAATTTTCTTGAAATGAATTTGGTTGAACCGAAACATTCGTTCTCTTCACCTTAGAAAACAATTTCAGTCAATCATAGTCCTCTCAGTTCAAGAATAACATTTCTTATCAAATGTGTTCTGATGACGAAAGCACGTACACATGACTCCCTCGACCCATAAGCAGAATTAAGTATTAGCGCAGACACATGTGGATATTTGGATATGAAACAATGCCATAGCCGCCATAGTAAATAGTGAACAAGTGCGTTTGCGTTTTTGATGGTGCATAGGACCGCGCTCTGTTGTGTTTGAAATTATTTAAAACGAGTCAGCATGGAAGTTCAAAGTTTTTTGGATACGAACCTATTTAGAATACCTGTGGACGACTTGTGTAGACATATGGGCTCTTTTCCATCAACCGTATACATGGCGTCTTGTCACTCAATGATTTTCATTGAGTATCATTTGCAATGATCTTTGTTTTGTGTTGTCAATCACTTATTACGATTTTTCATAAGTCAGGTTAAGTTCATGTTCGTATCCATACCTCAGCCTTAATCAAATTACTCTTGAATCAAGAGGATCATTGTTCTTATGGGCTGAGAAATCAGCTTCATGCAAGAAAATTCTCAACAAAATTGAAATATTCTTGCCTCAACCAAACCACACTATTTAACAAGAAAGTGTACATTTGACACAAAACTTTCTGTTACCGAGTAGTCAAGAATATTTTGTCAAAAGCTAATATTTGGTTGGACCTATTCAAGAGTACCATTCTCTTGATTCTCTTAAATTAATGCGGTTACAATTTGATTTAAGAGATTCTTTTTTTCTGTGCGTATTTCGAGAAAAACGGCCGGAACACGAACAAAGACGTGATACAGTTATTCTTTTTCATGACAACGCTAGAACTCAAGTCGCGAAAATCGTAAAAAAATATTTGGAAACTCTTAAATGGGATTTTTAGATGTGCTGCCATCTATGATCAGAAGAGAGTATTGGCAATTACTAAAAGCAAAAAATTCCCGGTGTATTGGGGTTGCATACACAATTTGCATTGTGCGTTGCAAAGCTTTTATTTGACTGATTCTAGTCAAAATGTCACTCTCTTCTTTCGTATCCCTTTCAGAGATTAATACAAAGTTAGAAAACGAGTAAGGAATTTAATTTATTAGATTCGACATCCTAAGACCGGTTTCTGCCTTTCGGCTTCGTCAGTTAGGCTTTTCGAATCCAATAAATAAAATTCCAAACTCGTACAAGTCAATAGCTATATCCGCTATAAGATAAAATTTTTAGATGTGCTGCCATCTGTGATTAGAAGAGAGTATTGACAATTACTAAATGGGATGTTTTACTGCACCCAGCAAACATCTTTTGGAAATACCTTTTTTTCAAAATGTCCAATAAATTACTTCCATGGGAATTTCCTTGGAATAAACACCACGTGCGAATTCCATTTTATCTCTAAATTGGTTCAAAACATGACAATTAAAATAGCATCCGTCGTTTAATTTGTTCATATTTATCAAGATTTGAAGTAACAAAGATTCACAAAATGTAGATTACATCTATTTGTTCATAATAAGGGGCTACGTTATTAATTAGGATCCTCTATCCATTGGCGGATCTGAGGGGGGTGGCCAAGGAGGCCATGACCCCCCCCCCCCCCCAGGGTTCTGAATAGTTGATATTGGTTCAACAACTAGTAGTCCAATAAACGAAGGTGCCTACCCGGGCATCAGGTCTGTCCGGCACCATTTTTTTTTAATTTGCAGGTATTCATGGGTACATTCACCCCCGAAAATCTCAGCTGTCTGAAATTTGTGGAAGGGAAAATGGCCCATTGGTTTCAAAAATGTGTTTTTTTTTCGCCTATTTTCGCCGATATTTCCGAAAATATGACACTTAGAGAATTTTCTTTTAGACGAAAATGAAGATGAGTTCATTACCTACAAAAATGATCATCAGCTCCAAAGCACCCTCTAAAGGAATGACACTCCCAAGCGGAATACAAATTTTTCAATAAATCACGTAAAAATTAATATTTTTTCATGATTCAAAGTTCAGTTGAAAGAAGGAACCTATAGCTATAATATCATGTTACTTCTCCTTTTATCTATTTCTCTGAATTATTGAAAAACCGGGCCAATGTTTGTTTTTGCTCGATATTTTGACCCTCCTATAAATTTATTCATAATTTTTTTATCAAGACTAATTTCACCGAATCCTTTTGGATAATGGGGCTTTGCAAGGTCTTAAATGTATTCAGAAAGATTCAATAAATTATTTTTGCGTATTTTCATAAACAACATGTTTTTTTATGGATTTCCGGAGTTTTCGAAAATGCTCGGGTCTATCGGGAATTAATAGATAATCATGGACCATATCGGTTTTGAACGTACATCATTAGAAAGCTCAGCTTGTCCCTTTGGTTTTCCGGAAAATTGAGAAAATTCTCACCCCTCGACATTTTTTTTTGAGGATTATTTTCTTTTCGTGTTAAAATTTTTTGGGGTTAGGAATTGTACTAAATAAAAGATCACATTCTGACCTTTTCATCAATATATAAGATATCGCGTATTTTATTAAGTGTACGAGAAAAAACTCTGCCTTGAAACTTTCTCAAATTGGATTTTTTTTACAATAAATTTATTAATCAAGTGCAAAAAGTGAAAAAAAGTTGGTTATTATTGCTTTATCTTTTGTCTTCAGACAAAAACGGGAGGATATTCAAGTTTTGGGACGATATTCAAATTTTCCGTTTTCACCACAATAATTTTGAGAATTATTAAATTGTTTAATTTTCAGACAATTAAACAGATAAACTCATTCAACCGGCAACGCCGCACCAAAATACATTTGCGAACAGCGTTCAAACCAGGAAGCGGCATCGTCAAAAATAAGTTTTTTTTTACTCTATTTCACAATAAAATATCACGCCATAATCTAAGACGCAATTCTAACAGTTTCGTCTAGACAATATAAAAAAACCCACGCTAACGAACTTTCTAGAACAATTGTGCGAGCCGGGGAAGGGATAAAAATTTGAAGCGACTGAGCTTCAAGATTTAAACCAGTGTCTATTCATCACTCATGCAGAACACACGCAAGAAATATTTTCTGACTGATGCGGTCTTTTTAGTTTTTTACCTATGTGCTAGTTTTTGTTAAGCACATAAGGTACTTAATACTTTGTTCATTGATTACCAGTTTAATGTAATCCTTTGTTACGTTGTTGTTTTATTCATTTATTTATTTAACAGTTTAATAAATAGTTAAATAAAAGTGTTCATTGTTTTTGTTGAATGGAGTTGAGAAGATAAACATACTACAGTACACACATAACCAATATAAAAACTACAGTCCACTTTACGAATACAACGATGCAGTTTAAAAAGGCGATAACACATTGTTGGTTGTCCTGGGAAACTGGCACAACATAGGGTTTAGAACCCTCAACATAAATGAATTTTTGAAACGCCGTTTTTGCAAAAAATATTAGTATAGTGAAAAAAATCATAGAGACAACTTTTGTGTAATGAACTGCTCTTCATTTTTTGTCTAAACAAAAATGCTCTAAGGGTCATATTTCGGCAGATATCGTCGAAAACGGATTTTCGAGAATTCTAGAGCCATTTTCCGACCCTTCCACAAATTCCACGTAGCTGAGATTTTCGGAAGTAAATGTACCTATGAATAACTGCTAATTAAAAAAAAATTGACGGACAGGCTTGTTGCTCAGGTTTGGGATTTTTCTAGCGTTAATTTACTGGACTATAAAGTCTGGATATACAAGTAAACCTTTTGATTGGTTTTCAACAAGAAGAAAACACACAAACCAAAATTATTCGTTGTATTGAATATTTTCTCAAAGACATCCCAAATTTTTATAACTTAATCACTTTGGTTACAAATTTCCATTAACTGATGCCCCCCCCCCCTGGAAAACTCCCTAGATCCGCCAATGCCTCTATCCATTTAAAGAAGTTTCCAAAACACCTGGTATTAAATCGAACATGTGCGACCCACCAACCATCGACCATCAGCAAGAATGTGTGATGCGAAACAATTAGTTTTGCGTTGACAAGAGAGACCGAGGAGGAATAAGTTAGTTTTGTCTCGAGATTAACAGCCTATAGAATTTGTAACGTAGCAAGCAGTAAAAAGGCAAGAAATACGCGAGACCGTGTCCTTTGCGGACGTTTCATTAGCCGCCGCTAATCGGCTGTTGGTTAACTGCCAACGACTCCAATGCAACATTCATTTTCCTTCAATTAATTACGTCTGAAATATTTAACGTAAATTGGGTAAACATGGGAAATGGTCGTCGCACGTGAATCTGCACACTCTGTGCAATTTATTACGGTTATTAAATACAACTGTTCTAAAGCGAGTAAAAATGTGTTCCAGCAAACCTAAATAAAAATAACCACGCTAATTTCGGATATCTAACAAAGTTAAAGAAAAATACATCGAATATGATATATTCATATAACTCATTAGTAGTTGTTTTTAAAGTTTTTTATTTTATATAATTAAGCCAAAGGGAAAAGAAAGAGTCTCGGGGTCCGCAAATACAAATTAAAGGGTCAATTTAGTAATAGAGGTCCGCATTTTTCAGATCCGTATTTGCTAAAAATCGGTGTGGTTAGCTGGCGGGGGGCAGGGTAGCCAATTTGTGAGTAATTACTTACATTTGTGAGTATTTTACTACTCTATAAGTAATTTTGTTAGTAAAGGGCAATTGTGAGTAAAATTGCGAGTAATCAAGAGGTCAGTAGTATACTATCGGTAATGGAAATTATGAAAAATCTGATAACTTATTAAACCCCTTGAAATTTTTTAAAATCTTTAAGTTTACGCGCTCTAGCAGTCATCAAATTTGAACGCTCTGTCTGGGTTTAGGGAATTTCTATTTTGTGCACAGAAAAAACAACTGTTGGTTTGAAGAAGAGAAAGAAAGGAAGAAAAAAAAAGAAAGAAAGAAAACATTGTTATTGAGAATCAAGAGAATTTACATTCTATAGATTCATCCTCCTATAGAACATATTTTGAATTTACATGCATTATCATAAAAAAATAAATATAATAAAATAAAAAATAGTATAGGAAAGTAGAAGGTACATTTACATATTGCATATGTTACTTTACACAATATTAAATTATCTGAACATCTTTTTAGTTATAATTTTGAACCTCTTTGTGTCCAATGCTCTGATCTCTAAAGGTATATTATTGTATATGAAGGGCCAACTTTTCGAGTTCAAAAAATAAAATTATTTTATTTAGTAACTCCTTAATGAAACAATATATTCATTTAAAATTTTGGCAAGATGTTTGTGCACTGAAAAGTGCGTTTTTTGACAAAAAAACATTCTCTATACTTGATTCCGTGACGAGTTTTATGAAGAACATCACCTTTCGCCCATTTTTTACGTCACTGACCTATAATGCTATTTTTTGTATTGCCCAATGATTTCTAACTTCCTCTTAGTTGCCTTGAACGTCTCTCCCCACAACGTAAAATTTGCCCGTTTCCCTAACTATACGTCACGCGTAATTAGATATTCATTTCCTTTTGAGTAGCCGGAAGAGCGACTTCATGCCTCGGGCTGCTAAAGCTCATTTTCTGCCCTTGTGACACAATATACTATTGAATGCCATAAGCGATTATACTAGGGCAAGATTTGTTTTATATGATGCCGATATTATATGCGTTGAATCCAACCGCTTGCATACATAAAACCACCCCAAAACATTGACCTAATTTTTATAGCATGATTTGTAATTGCATTAATATTATATGTATAACAAAGCAATTTTTTTTTATTTTTTTTACTTCTGTGTCAACGACATTAATTACTATGGTTCGTGTTCTGTGTAGGCTTTGTGACTGTTTCCCAGCGCCACTTTAGGAACAACACTGTTAATTAGAATCCAACGGTGCAATGGTCGAGTGAGGAATCACACCTAATTTTTTTTATTATTAGACATTATAAAATAACAGAATCATTAAAATCGATTCTAGTAGTATTGCATTTATAAAATTTCTGCGTCATTCGAAACCAATTTGTTGCGATTTCCTACAATTTCATAAAATGTATTTGTCGGTTTTTCATATTCAAGAACTCAAATAGTCTGAGCATGGGATGAAAAACGAGTTCGTGATCTTCTATTTTCTTTAAATTGTAATGAATTTGGTATGATTCATATTAAAATAGCCGCGAGAGGTCAAATTTTATCATTTGTGAAAATAAATTCTCGGAAATGGTTCATTTAATATCGTTTAGAGGAGAGGATACGGAGGATGTGCAGATAGCATACTAATAATTGCTGGGTAAATATTTTTGCTGCAACAATGCATGCCTGTATCTGTTTGGAATCGAAAGAGAGCCCAGGCTATCATACCATATGATGCCAGCTGGGCGGGAACCGGACAATTCGTGCTCCGGAGGCGGGGCTCGCACTTCATGAACTCAGATTGAATGTTCGTCTTGTTAACTTTCAGATTTATAGTCAGATTGATACCACGCCAACGGCGAGCAGTCTAATTTAGTAATGGCAGGATAAAAGATATGATAATATGATACCTTAATAGTTTTGACTTCATCTACCTGAGAGAGTCCCACTTCTGGATAGTTTAATTATAAGATTTTATCCAAATGAACTTCGTGGTACTGCCCAACTAGCAGAAATGGTTTTATAAAATCTGTAAAATTGTTTATATAGTAAATGAGAAAGAGGAAAAGCTACCTAATTAAGTCCATATACCTACTCTTCTATTAACCAACTCAGTTTATATACGTATAGGTACATATAAACTAGTCAGTGCCGGATTAAGAATAGATTAGATAAAAATAACTTATACTTATTATATAATGAACTTATGAGATTACTTGAAATATTTTTTTCGTACTTTATTTTCTACGAATTCTCGAATTAATTCGTGACAATCCAATGCAATAAATAAATCAGATTCGATGCTCAAAAGACTTAAACTATTCAACCGCTCTTCCGTCTGCGTCTAATGTATTAAAATCCAAGAGATGGCGTGCATGACTATCGTGTTGTAATTTATACACATGCGGGATAAATAAGGACGTATAACTTGAAAAACCATCGTAAAAAAAATTTAAAATAAAAAGCGTCAATGAAAGTGGAGTAGACCCCAAACGGCCAAAAACCACCCCCAAAATGGGGGGATCGCGTATTCCGCATTTTCCATCGGTAAAATATTCCCTACCCAAGGATTTCGAGGATGCTGAACACGATGGCGGTATTCAAAATTATTTTCATCTTAATCCCACCCCCCAAATGGCCAAAAATCACCCTTTACATGGTGATTTTTTTTTGCTGTAAACAAGAAAACCTGCGTCTTTTTCCGTTTTTGAGGATGCTGATAACAATGGTGATGTTACATTTGTACACTGACTTGGCCACATCCCCAAATGGTCAATAACCACCCTCTACAGCAAACGGCAAACATGAAAACCCGCAATCCCGCCCGGAAATAATTTTGAATACCGCCATCGTGTTCGGCATCCTCGGAAATGGGGGGTAGGGAATATTTTACCGATGGAAGACGCGGAATACGCGATTTCCCCATTTTGGGGATGGTTTTTGGCCGTTTGGGGGTGGGGTCAACTCGAATAGAATTTTAACCCCCTCCATCGTGTTCAGCATCCTCGAAAACGGAAGGGGGGAGTGGTGGTTTGGTTGCTGTTTAAAATATTTGTATATTTTTCCGACTCACAGAATGCACTATTAATAGTTTAAGCTTTCGGAAAATTTATTTCTATTATCAGGGAAACTACAATGAATTTGAAAATTTGATCTTACGTAAAGAAGTTATGCACATGCGATAAAATTCACTGCAATTTTTCTGTAGGAATTAAATTTTCCGAAAGCTCCTTCAACAGTGATACATTCACTCCAACGCCAACGCACAGTGGGCTGACAAATACATCTAGGCAGCTTAAATAGGAAGATTCGATTTTTTGTTGACACAAAAATTTACTCGGGGGTTTTCGGGGTCGCTGAATACAAACTTGAAGCCAGGTTTTTAAAAAACAAAATGGCGGATATTTTATCAAAGCATTTATTAGTTTTGCATCAAACTCGAACATATTTTTTTCATTTTCGCATAACTTTTGAATAGCCGCACAAAGGCAGATGAATTTTTGTAAAATTGTAAATAAAGATTTATATTTTCGAATCCGCTCGGTGGTTTTGAGAAAGTGACAGGAAAATTTTATTTGCATTCCATTTATGATTTGAAATTAAACAAAGTTGAGAATTTTTAGGTTACGAAACGCTATATCTTCGACAAATAATCCAAAAAATACAATTTTAAATACTTTTTTTCCATAGTACATATTTTTGGCATAAACTACAACAATTAAATTCACGGAACACTTGCTTTAAGACGGAAATGCCATGACGAGAATAATAACAAAAAAAGACAATTCTTTCATGTCTTTGGTGTGACAACGCAACGCATGCGCAGTAATTTCTACTATGCAGTTCAAAATCTCACTAATATGTCAAGAACAATAGAGAAGCACCAAAAAGGGTTTTTAATGTGTTTCAAAAATTGACTTTTTGCCGCCTAAATTTATTTCTCAGACCACTGGGCAACATTTCGATGCCTTTTTTATGGAACGATTTATCATTGGGCTTAAAATATGCTTCATTTTCAGCAATTATTTCTTCATTAGAGCCAAATATCTTTCCTTGGAGCATCCTTTTTAGGTATGCAGCAGCTAGTAGTCGCCTGGGAGCTAGATCCGGAGAATACGGTGGTTGAGGAATCAATTCAAAGTGCAATCTGTGTAATTGTGATACGGTATATTGTGTTGATGAAAGAGCACTTTCTTTTTCTTCATTTGAGATCGTGTTTTCTTAATTTCTTCCTTAAAACGTACCAATTACGCCATATAATATTTACAATTGATCGTTTTTCCTAGATCGAGGTAATCGATAAATAAAATACAGTGGGTCTTATATGTCGCATATACCGCATGTAAAAATTCTTTTTATTGCACTTACACAGGTTCAAACATTGCTCGGAAGCGTCGACACGTTGCACAGTGGGCTGAATGCCAAAAAAAAACGGCAATACCCAAAAAATGAACTCTTTCATTTTTAACTTTTATGAATTGTATTGCATACAATAGATGTCCCTGCACTCCATGCCACACTAAAACCAGTTTATAGCACTTAGTTATTCATCTGACGGGGGTCTGAACTTAACCTTTCTTGAGGGAGGTTCGAAATCATTTCGTGCTCCAAAATATTCGACTCGGGTCAAGTGACAAATTGAGCGTTCCACGCTGCCCATTTCAAAACGGTTTAATGGATGGTAATGTTGAAGATATGTAGATCACTTCCATATAAAGAAATTGTTCGAATTGTTCTATATTGTCTGATTAAAAGAGTGTTGAGTGTGTACACTCCAAAGACGCGTATGGATGTCATGACCTAAAATAAAGTATGAAAATAGTTATGATCCCAGAATTTTGTATAGTGTAGATTGTTACAAATGTTATTAAGATTCAAAATCAATAAAAACTTCCTGCGCAAAGTTGCGAATTTGGTTTTGGGAACTAAAAGTTGCATGTCGTGTCACACCTAGAACATGTTTTTCTGCGCATAGTCCCGAGCAGGTGTTACACTAGTCCGATTTGCGCTCTGCGATTTTCATAATAGATATTATACCTGCCTCTCTTGAAATATAATTTTAAATTCACATCATAACATTTTACAATTAATGAGAAAAGAAATATTTGTTAAAAAAAAATGGGACTATAAGAAAAATAATAAACCATCTTCCCATCACACTTTTAACCAGACTTAGGTCTGGCAAAGTTTATATATTGTATATTTTATTTCTAAATTTTCTTTATTTTTTTTATTTTGTATAAAATAATTCACAAAATTTATACATTAAAAATAAGTAATAAAGATGGCGTATTTAACTAATTCAAAATAAATTAACGGAATTAGAGATGTCCTGTCAAAATGCAATTAAGGTACCTCCTTATTGCATCTACTTTTCTACCTATATATAATTTGTTGTTGCTGTTTATTTATTTTTTTCCCTGAAAAAGGAGGAAAACTCCTATAGCAGGGAATTAGGAAAATGAAATGTCCTAGAAAAATGTAATATATACCAAAAGAAAATAAATAATAAACTAAAAAAAAAAAATGTTTATTTATTTACATTCTGTTCTTTGAGCCAGTATAGTGTTAAGAATTGTGGATAGTAATTATTTTTAGTTTTTGGGTGAATATTTAAAAAAATTATATTTCAAGAGAGCGCAAATCAAATTGTTATAAAATCCGAATCTTTTCCATTTTCTACAGTAATTAAATTCGTATCAAATTTTGATAATAGAAGTTGCTTGTGAGTAGTGTAAAGGAATACTTCCGGTCCGCCATTTTATTTTTTCGCAAATTAAATTCCAAATTTGAAATCAGCGAGTTCAAAATATAAGTATACCGATTCCCACCAAAATCGTATGCCTTTTACTCGAACAACTGGTCACATCCGGTCCGCCATTTTGTTTTTTCGCAAATTAAATTCCAAATTTGAAATCAATGAGTTTAAAAACATAAAGTAACCGATTCCCACCAAAATCGTATGTATTTACTGAAACAACTAGTCACTTCCGGTCCGCCATTTTGTGTTTTCGCAAATTAAATTCCAAATTTGAAATCAGTGAGTTTAAAAACATAAAGTAACCGATTCCCACCAAAATCGTATGTATTTACTGAAACAACTCGTCACTTCCGGTCCGCCATTTTGTTTTTTCGGAAATTAAATTCCAAATTTGAAATCAGCGAGTTCAAAAACATAAATTAACCGATTCTTACCAAAATCGTATGTATTTTACTGAAACAACTAGTCACTTCCGGTCCGCCATTTTGTTTTTTCGAAAATATTAAATTCTAAATTTGAGATCAGCGAGTTCAAAAACATAAGAAACGCTTCCTAATTTTTGCGTACAGGCCCTGGTTTAATTTTGCCGTTTTTTATCGGCATCCAGCCCACTGTGCGTCGTCGTTTTTGATCGACTATGAGCAAACGCAGTACCTACTTTGAACAGAGCTTTCTATTGGACAATCCAAATTTTTTTCGGATATTTATGTTGCTATCTTTCGCAACTTCAATGTATGGTCGGCCAAAACTATTTTGCGGACTCTTTTATGTTTTATCAGTCAGATAAATTGTTTCAAATATTCACCCATATAACAGAGCATTTACAGCAACAAAACGTAAACATATCAAAAACTTTATAAAAATTATTCGCCTAATAATGTGTTAGGCAGAGATATCTCCAACACTCCAACGTGAGATGGAGACATATGTTGAATAACAAATAACTAAAACGTATAAAACCTTATAAAACTAGTCAACTCCAATTTGTTAAAAAAAGAAGTCTTGCAAAAGAATCAGAAAACAAAGTACAGACGCCTCAAAATAAAGGTAACATTCATTGGTCAAATCAAACATACACGGGACGTAAGATTGATCCGGTATGACAGCACTCTTTGAAACGGGAGAATCTTCGAGACGTGCTCAAAAAGCATAAAATAAAACAGTAGTTAACTATCATTCAGATAAGCCTACGATTTGCCAGTCAGGGCTGTGTAGTAATTAATTTATTTCACATTTTAAGGTACAATCAAATTGCCTTCCAAAATGTACAAAAGTTACATTTAATCAACAATTTTCTGAGCGGTTTGCCATTAGCCTACAGGTAAAAACTTGTAAAATTAGTGTGTTAAAAGTGTTACTAATTTTATTCTTCGTTAATATAAAAAATTTAAGGAAGTGTGCTTTTACTTCACAATGAATACAACTTGGAGATTTAAGAGATTTGCTTCCAGTACTACAAAAAAATACAGTCCACTTTAGTTTCTAGTACTACGGGTACTACCAAGCGACTGGTATCTCATATCCCGCTACAATTAACAGTACACGAAATTCAGATTTTTTTTCATTTTATTGAAAATTACAAAGGTAGCCTCGTGAAAACTACTGTAACTTTTGAATTAAACGCCAGATTGCCATGAAACTTTGAAGGTTTAATACTTCTTAAAAATCATATGGATTTGTCAATTGTGGCACATCTATATGTTATGTTACGACCTTATTGAGTGACCAGGTATTGACATGAACACAAAAAATAAACGTTAGGCGTTTCGGGAACAGCTGATCGGCGAATGTGGCGCCACCATCGGTAATTATTTGTCCCAATAATTTTTTTTATTGCAAATTATGATGTCTCCGATAGTGTAACTTTTTAACCCACATATTCTCTATCAGTTCCAGTAATTATATCAATTATAAAAAAATAAATAAAATGAAACTCGGCAGCCAGCTAAATAGTACCTTACAACTATTTAGCTGGCTTCTGAGACATCCTGTACTCATTGTACGAAATGTTGTCTACCAATAACGTAAGTCCGGTTCACGGTGCAGAGATTTTTCCCCCGTGACGTCAGTTTCGCTGATGAGGACCGATACCGCTTAAGAATTATTGAAGAGTCCTCCGCGTGGAGAGAGAGAATAGCGACAGCCGGTTCGTGTCAGATAACAAGTTTCCTTGGCAGAAACAACACGAAACAAGAATCCAGACATGCCCGTTTACACGACGTACTACAACATCACTATATAAGTGATTTCGATTCATTTATACTTTAACCGGAAAAAAATTGCCGTATTACTGAGAGGAATGTGACGAACGTGACAGGAAATGGATGCTGGTGTGGACAGTTAAATATTTCAATAAATCAGAGTTGTTAATCTTATATTCAGAGGTTTGTGTCACAGTGATCATAAACTGTTGTAATTGTATTATGGCTGGGTAAGGAATTTGGGGTAGACACAAAAAAAAAGAATCTCTTAAATCAAATTTTAAGAAAATGGTATTCTTAAGTAGGCCCAACCAAATATTAGTTTGATTTTTTGACACAATATTCTTGACTACTTGGTAACAAAGTTTTGTGTCAAATGTACACTTTCTTCTTAAAAAAATGGGGTTTGGTTTCAATTTTGTTGAGAAACAATTTTCTTGGATGAAGCTGATTTCTCATCCTATGTGATCATTGATTCAAGAGGAATTTGATTGAGGCTGAGGTATGGATACAGCAATGAATCATTATTTTACGAACATGAACTTAACCTGACTTATGAAAAATCGTAATAAGTGATCGATAACACAAAACAAAGCATTCTCAACATACATATAGTTATGATTGAACACAGTTTTAAGATCATTGCAAATGATACTCAATGAAAATCATTGAATGACACATGCCTACACAAGTCGCCCACAGAACAGAGCGCGGGCCTATGCACCATCAAAAATACAAACGCACTTTTTCACTATTTACTATGGCGGCTACGGCGTTGTTTCATATCCAAATATCTACATGTGTCTGCGATTCTACATTATATACGCATCTTTGACGCAAGCCCTAATACTTCATTTTGCTTATTGGTCGAGGGAGTCATGTGTACTTTAATTGGAGAAATGTGAATTATTGAAATCATCTCAATTGGCGCTGATTAAAATAAAGCCACCAAAGTGGATCTTAGAAATGGGAAAAGAATAGAAGAATCTATGGAGAAAATGTTTATTTTTATGCAGAAAATGAATAAAAATACAGAAGATTTGGCAAGAAAGATGGAAGACGAAATGGGAAAGATGGAAGATAAAATGGGAAAGATGATGGAAGACAAAATGGGAAAGATGGAAGACAAAATGGCAAAGATGTAAGACAAATTGGGAAAAATGATGAAAGAGGAAATAAAACTAGAAGTAGCGAATGTTTTAAAAAGAATAGAAGAGTCAACTTTATACACTGAAATTAAAATAGAAGAGACGAAAAAGGAAATAAGAGTGGAGATGATAGCTAGAACAGATGAAGTAGAGGTGTCACAAGAGATAAAATTAAAAGAAACTGAAAACAAGTTAAAGAAAGAGATACAAGAAAACAAAAGTAAGTAACATCAATTCAAGAATAGAAAAAATTGAAACTAAAATAGAAACAAATAAAGAAGAGGTTAAAAAAATTGAAAGAAAAACAATAAAAGAAATACAAGAAAAAGAAGAGATTTTCAAAGAAAAAATTGAAAAACATGTAAAAGAAGTCAAGCAAGACATTAAAGAAGAAATGAAGGCAATTAAATTGGGGGTACAAGAAACCAAAGAAAGGATGGAAGATCTAGAAAGAAAATGGTATGAAACTTTAATAGAATTTCATCAAGAAGTAGAAGAAAGTGTGAAGGAGACAGGAACAAAATTGAGAGAAGAACAAAAACAAGATGAGTATAAAGCAGAAGAGAGAATTAAGGAAATACAGAAGGAAATAGACAATTTGAAAAGAAATTATCATAGATGGAAGATGAAATAATAACAAAAATAATTTTGGATATTGGAAGAAAATTTAAAAGAAGAATTAAAAATGAATATAGCAGAGGAAGAGAATTTAAGTATACGAAAAGAAATAAAAAAAATACAAGATTTTAGTGGGAAAAATAGAAATTAAAATTTGATTTTATTAATTTTTTTTATGATAAAAATAAATTAAGAAAACAAATTTTGGGAGAATGTTGTAATGGTGTAAAAAATGGGGCAAAATTATTGGAAGTGTATTTTTAAAAAAATTATAAAAAAACTATGTAAAAAGGACTTAAAAAAATAGTTGTGATGGTGATGACATGTTTGTTTTGGATGATAGTAATTTTAATTGGAGAAATGTCAATAGGTTAATTTGTTGAAAAATAAAAACTAAAAAAATTAAAAATGAGAATTATTAAAATCATCTCAATACATATTTATTTGATTTAAGAGATTCTTTTTTTCTGTGCATATTAGACGAAATTTACAATTATGTTATGTTAAGATTCAAAATGATCGGATTCTTGTTTGATCAGAAACGAGACCAAATTTAAATTTTTAAATGATGTTTTTCCATATTTAGATTCTACGAGTCAAAATAGATTGAGTCCAACGATCAAATGCCAATTTTGTTTCAACATTTAGAATGATTCTGGAATAGTTTTCGGATTGCACAGTCTTAATTAGCTGATAGTTTAGTAACCATTGTCTAAAATATTTAAATATAATAGATAATTATGTGAAAGGGGGTATTAATAACATTTTTTTCTATCCAAAATAATCCATATTAGTTGGGAATCTGAGGCCTTCTATACAACTCGCGAACATCCACCTAAAAAACATGAAATCTTATGTAAAATGACCTGTCGGATTCGAATTTTTTGTTCGCCCTTTGATCCGGAATTGCGAAATGTGTCAAAACATGACATTTTTGAAAAAACTGAAAAATTTCAAATAATATTTATTGCAAACTAATGCGTTACTTTGTTAAATAATGTCCGATCGTTATGAATTTTTGATATGATATTTTTCAGTACTTTCTTGACCTAGTTTCATAACAATAAAAAATACAGGACGTCTCATATGAGCTACGTAATTTTTTTTTGGCTAGAATACACAAAGTTTCGTCATTTTGCAGAGTAAAATGGTTAAGAGAAAACTTTTTCATCTTTAGAGACTATTATAAGCGAGAAAAATGTTGCTTATAGAGCAAGGAAACTTTTTTATTTTAACTTTTTTTTCATACGACGTTTAGTTTGGGTTGTGTACTTTTTTAAAACCGAAGGAAATTGAATCGGCGCGTCGCATCTCTTGGTTAGGATGCAGTGGAGCGAATGAATAAAGCGATCAGTGTGTCAGAGAGAGTAAACACCACAGCCTTTTTCAAATGTGCAACAAAGATGACGCGCATTACATTTTTTGTAAGAAAAGCTATGAAAACTTGGCTTTATTTTTCAAAGACTTGGCTTGATTATTCAAGAGCTTGGCTTGAATTCGACGCATCCCATTTGCAGATGTTTTTCAATTGAAGGCAACTTATACATATTCGTGCACGATAAATTATATGACGCCAATAAAAGTTCACAAATCTAATGAGTTGTTGACAGATGTCTAACCTTAATATTTGAGGTTTTCGATCCGCCATTTTTACCCAAACAACATTTGTACTCCTGATATATTTTTGTTCTATTTATTTAAAGTTTATCGATTCAATATTGATTATTAAAACCAGTGCCAGAAGATTGCAAACTATTAGATAATGGACGAAAATTAGGTCGTGATAATATTATAGATACCAATATAGTAATTTGATTTTGCTTAACAATATAGCCTCCACTATCTTTATCATTTCAAAATATGAGTCATGACAGCCTTAGGATCAATCTAATCAGTCTGATCAACTGAAATATTATTAAAAAAGAGTATAATAAGATTCGTATGATAAAGAGGGGCCTTATTTCATTTTGTTAAACAGTTACCCGGGCCAAGACTTGTGGTGATACTGTAGATAAAGGGTAACGTTTTATGGATGACGGTTTTCAATTTTTTATCTTCTCGTATCTCACATTCGATAGTTGAGCGTCCGCCCACACGGTTTATCGCGTATATATCTCCATGTATTTATAGAGCGTCCGTGATGTTGAAGGTAAAGGGGGTCAGGTTCTGCAAACTGCAGATAGAACGAATATGATATATCTTGTCGTAACTCAAGGCGATTTATGAAAGAATTCAAGTGCTCAATAAGCTGGAACTAAATGGATTTATGGAAGTTATCAACTTTTATGTCAAATGTCTTATCATTTTCGCCTCAAATTTCTACTGTAGCTGTAAATATATATTTTAGGATATATTGTTTTATCTCGTGCAAGAGATACATGACTGGCAAATGTTGTCGAACAAATTCCATTCGGTTTTTTTATATCTCATTTGGGCGTGAATTAAGTTTATCAACTTGATTTTCTTGTCTATCATAGTCGGTACGTCGCATTTAACAAAACCAATGGTAATTATTTTATTGGTAGATTATTAATAAAATTCCGACAAATATTTAAAAACTATTTAAAAAAGCGTTTTGGGTATTTAAATCCATCAATTACCAAATGTATGTACAGGACAAGGTTTGTGTGAAAGAAACATATTGGGTTAAAAAATCTCCATATAAAAAAGTGAGTTCGAGGGAGACAAAAGTAGGGGCGGATCCAGACTTCCGTTTTGGGGAGGGGTTACGAAGTTATTTTTATGGCGGAGAGGAGCATATGTCTATAACTGAACATCGAAAAAAATTTTTTTGATTCAGATGGTAACCTCAAGCACAAAAAAATCAGGCCCGGGCTTTAAAAAAATGAGTCCGTTTGGTTCACATAAAAAATTTAACCCTGTAAGTATATGGTGTTTGGAAACTCTAATAAGGATTTTACAAAGTACACAAATAGACAACAAAATTGGCGTATTAAAAGTGTAGCAAAATGAACCATAGATTTCAAAAAATATATCTTTTCCTGCAAACACGACCAAATACGTAAACGCATATAAAGAATCACCGAGATCAGAGTTCCAGGACGAGCTGCTAAAAAGTTTAAAACTCAAAGTAGACGACGCGACGTATAATTTGAAAAAACAATTTGGTTCAGCACGACTAAAAAGAAAATATAAAGTATCACCAAGATCAGAGTTAGTGATATATCGTCTCAGAATTCCTGGACGAGCTATCCCCCCCCTGGGTCCGCGCCTGGCAAAAGACAGTAGGGAGATTTTCGTAAGTAATATCATAAGAGCATCTAATTTTTCCGAACGAAATCGAAAAAACACGTTGCTAAGTAATATTTTAACAAAAATATTACTTTGCATTGTGTTTTTTCGATTTTTTTCTCAGGAAAAATTAGATGGCCGAATGGTATTTGACAAGACTATTTCATGAGTAACAGATTATTGGGCATACACATAGCTTACAAAATATACTACCTATTATATATGCATACATAATAAATATGTAAGTATTAATTTGAAAACTGAAAAACAGGTAATTTATTTAATCACAAAATACTACAAACTTAATTATTTATGGTACAATTAAAATATAAATTGCAATTTTGGTACACAGTAGGAGTATTGTTTGAAATCTGTTAACTCATTGATAACGTTGGGTGTAGGTAAATTATTAATGTTGTTGATGGGTCCAGCTGTAGAGTGAGAAGCTCGAGGAGTGGCTGCAGGATCTTCTGTTTTCTGTTTTTTAGCTGGAGGTTCTGAGGCGTCACTTCTAAGGGTGTCTATGATGTTGGAATAATGCTCATTATTCATTTGCAGATAAGGCTTAATTGAGTTGGCTGAACTGTGGCCAGTAATTTTAATTAATTGTTGTTCACTGACCCCATCCTTAGCCAGGTTACTGACTGCTGCCGACCGCATAGAGTGGTTTATTATTTTTATTTCTTTTGTATTTAATCCTGCCTTCTCTGCTGCTTCTTTAGTCCATTTCGAAAGTTCGTTTTTTCCCACTGGAGTGTTTTTGTACCATCCACTTGATTATTCTTTGTTCCATGATGGGTTTACTGTTAAGAATAATTTGTTGTTATTCTAGATTAACGCTTAACCATTAGAATTTTAAAAAGACGGACTAGACAAAAGGTAGGGTTCTTCGTGTTGGGGACCAGCCATTTTTTTCTCCACCCTCGGCCGTTTTATTGAAGAGAGGATTATATTCTACTCTTCCTAAAAAGTAGGATTTTTGAAAATCAGTTATTTTAAAAAATATGTAACTATGTTATCTACCTGGTTTAATCCCAGAATTAAAAAATTGAAAATAATGAACTCTGAAATTGACTGCTTCTCCACCTCTCCAGGCGAGTTCTACTGAAGCGATATGGTAAAATTTTCGCTGGAGTGTCTTCGTCCCATAATAAAACCATTGCGTAGTATTCTTCCAATTTAAATGAAGCAGAGGAAGATTTCCTTTTATTGGCGCACATCTGCAAATTGCTTCGTTTCGCATTACGAGCTTCCCTACTAGACTTGAAGATAATATCTTTAAATAGATCAAAAATTATTTTCCACTTCATAAAATACATCTCTTGCATTTTTTTTGCAACAGTGTTCCACATTGTCTTCACAAGTAGTTCTTTGTAATTTTCACAGTTTTCTTTCTTCATATCCCATGCCCAATCTTTCAGGATTAGGTTTAGGTGCTCTAAATTTGTAGTTTCCAAAAGCTCGTATTTCTTTGCCTTGCAGAATTCCGTAAACTGTTTCCACATTGACGTATGGGTTTTAACGATATTGTACGGTACACTTTTCTTAATCGCCAGATCAATTAGTAACAGAATTCCTTCCAAAGCGACTCATTTTTACTACATAAGCTGACTAGCACTGTTTAAAAACAATATTACAAAATTTATTGACAATAAAATCAGAAAAATTGTTTAGCGTCGTTTTCTGGTTTCCTAGGAGACCATAATTACTTGTTATCAAGGGTATTGTAATTTTTGGTGACAACAGCTGTCAAGTTTTGCCGCGGGTAAACCATTTGTAATTCAAAATTGCGCGTTTGTGATTGGTGGAAATTAAGACGAGGGAAATAGTCAAAAATATTGACAGAATTGACAGATTGGCGTTTAGTAGTTCAGTTTCTTACATTGTTTTATCTGTTACATGCGAAAGTTGTAAAAAACTTGGAGAACGTTATATATTATTCCTGCTATTTTTAAATATACTAGCGTTAGTAGTTTATAGAACTCAGTGTGTTATCGCGGTGTTATCTATCACTCAATTGCCTTCTGCCTTGGTTTATGTAATTGTTAAGAAAATGCCACCACCAGTGAGGCGTCAAAATATCGGTTGACAATAAGACTGAAGAAGAGCGTAGGCAGCGTTTGGAGGCATTCTTCATTAATACATCCGTGTGAAGCCGGGACGGGCAGCTAGTGTCAATTTTAATTTTAAACTTCGCATTTTTGCTTTATTCTTTCTGTTTCTGACGTTACGGTCCTTCCGGATATGATATTTGTCCTTAATATATAGATTTATAGATTTCGGTACTTCTGAATGAGGTTAATTGAGCCCAAGCACTGCAGTCAAGGATATCTGTCAACCCTCGTTTCCGGTGAATCCAATGTTTTCTTCCTCACCCTGAAAAGGAGGAAAACTCCTATAGCAGGGAATTAGGAAAATAAAATAAAATAAATAATAAACTAAAAAAAAAAAATGTTTTCTTCAGACACTGCTTAGAGACGTTGTGTCGAGGATGTCTAGTTCTTACTGATGAGGCACAAAAATGCCGAAACTAGTCTAGGAATGACAAACTCCTCAAATAACAAAATCAAAGTGTTGGTTTGGTTAATAGCCTTCCAACTCGCAATATTTATTTTCCATAACCAAGAAACAGTAAATTTAACGTTGTCGAAAAAAAAAACGAATAAAGTTGAAGTAATTTAGTTTTGTATCGAATTTCTTTACAACACCGCTTACATCTGATAATAAATGTATTCAAATACAGAAACGATATAGGCGTGTCGACTTCACCTACAACCACGATCTTTATTATTATACACCTATTGCTCATTACTTTCATGTAACTATAGTTTCTAATTGCATTACAATTTCTATGGAGAACATGTTAAAAATATTTTCGTTTGTATCTGAGAAACCGTAATAAGTCTAAATTCATTTATCGCCTTCGGGGAAGCTTAAAATCATGAATTTGACACGATAAGGAGAAATCAGTAGAGACGATGACACAAAAACAGCAAAGTTCAAAGCATACATTCGATTAACTTATAACCTATTCGTAATGTTAATGCAGGCTATAAAACAATTGTATTTAAGTTTGGAAGAGCTAAAATTTGGCACATGTCAGAGTTAAGTTACACAGTTTACATACTTTTTCTTAAAAATTGCAAAAATTTTCTCCCATTTAAATGGCCATCCAAGAAATATGGGCCGTATAAGTTATATAATGTTCCACCGGTTCTGATGATCTACTGTGTGGAACAAATGCTGGTTTTGAGTATCATAATAATGAAAGTTATGACGGTTAACTAATCCATTATCATGAAAAGTGGATTCATCTGTAATTTTTTCGGATCATAGTCTAAGCTGATCAAATACGGGGTGTTATATTTAGGCATTACGGTGGAAAAATAATGTAAAATTTAACAAAAATAAAAATATCTCCAAAATTAATAGATTTAGGCATAGTAGACCTTTATAATTTTTAAAAGGTAATGGAATTTGCTACATAATAGGATTATAAAATACAGGGTGTCCTATTTAAAATAAGAACGATATTGTCGTTTGAATATGTCATTAGAGAATAGCCCCATTTTGGACGCACTGTATAATTTTAAACAACTCTAAATACATTATTGCTTTCAGTTATTAGCCTAATTTTTTTTAGTTAAAATTGGATTTGGCTGATTCAATAGGTTTCGAAGTTATTGGTTTCCTTGTAAGTGCTTCCATTTTTAGAAATATCAAAATATTTCGAAAACTAAAAAGCTTAGGTATAGGGAATACTTAAGAAAGTGTATCTTATTTTTAACGTATAATCTATAAATGCAATAAAATACAGGGTCTTCCATAAGAAATAATATAACTTTGATACGCCCATGTATAATTCAAAATAATTTTAAAATGTAGCCTTTATTAACCCACATATTCATGAATAAACAAAATTTTCAAAATATTAACCGATTAGCCACAATGAACCGTCGCGTCTACCTTAACTCACCCTGTATAATAAATATAGAGTGTACATTGGCCTGGAGGAAATAGAGAGCAGCTGTACAGAAAACTAAATATTGTTCAGTTGGTGAGAATACAAAGCGCTAGATGGATGGGACATAGCGAGGATGCCCGACGAAAGTTGGTTTAAACGAATATTAATGTGAGGAGAAGGAGGAAAAAAAGGAAGCGGTCGACCAAAGAAAAAATTACTGGTATACGTGTTTAGAGATCTGAGGGACGTACGAGTCAGGGACTAGAAGAACTAGGTTCTGTCTATACTATATCCAAATCGCAGAGGCCAGCGTTTGTTTATTTATCAGCGCGTGATCAAATTGGAAACATTCTTCCTATTGGTCAAAGTGGGAGGCAGGCCGTGTTTGTATTATAGAGTAGGGTCTGTCGTCTGCAGAACCGCATTAAGTAGATTGGCGCCAATAACTGACTTAAGATTGCACTTTGTGTTAGCAGATTTGGGAATACCGATTTAATTTGTTTTTGAGTATATCTTGTGAATATAATTACCCCCTAATGTTATATTTCTTAGTTAGTTATTTGCAAATGGTTGTAGATAATTGATTCTTTTGCTTTTTCTGTCGGCAATTGGATTGTTGTGTTTTGAAATATATCAAGTACTGATACCGATGATGAAACGCATGTTGACTTAAGTCCTCCAAAAAAAAGACGTCTGAAACGACACCTTAGTGCCGAGATAAAAGAAATGATTTTAAATGCATATAAACTTTAAATTATTCAAAATCCAGGTATGCGTTTAAACAATGTAGAACTGCGAGTTGCTGAGAGACTTGGAATTGGAAGTCGAAGTGTTCGAAGAATTATTTCCGAATATAAGAGTTCCGGGGTTCTATTAGAGCCGAAAACAAACCAAAATCAGACCACCAAATGGAAGTCCTTATCTGATTTTGATAAAAGCGGCGAAAAGTTCACGAGTTTTTCTTTAGAAATGAACATCCAATTATTGACAAAGTACTAAGAGTAGTAAACGAATACCCGGAGTTGCCAAATTTTAAGAAAAGTACCTTCCACAATATTAATAGGATGCATATTTCAGCCATAAATCGTAAAAAACCAACCTCAAAAACGTATATTTCGCTACCCCAACCTCCCTCGCGGAACTTTTACTCAGTCGTCTTGATTTTTCTTAATTTACTTATAATTTACCCTGAATTTCACGTTGTTTTCCCAGCCAGAAATAAAATATTATTAGTAACAACAATAACGACATAATGAAATAGTTAACGGGTAAAAATATATAATATTAAATTGAAAACTATGTAGCAAATTATTCATTACTGAGACTTGTTACCATAGATATTTTTATCAACACTTGAAATATAAAATTTATGAGTAGGTACGTCTCTGCGGCTTGGCGTGATCACTGCGTGTCTCCAATGTTTACGTTGGCCTCTCAGATTTGGATAGAGTATAGAATTAGGAGACAGTATAAGTAACAATATTAGTAATTCTGAAGTATTCAATAATAATAATTTACAATAACTTATTTTGAAAAATTATAATGAAAAAAAAAACAATAAATAGTTGATATATTTTGGAAAGTTTAAAACCACATTTTGAAGTAAGGATAACACAACAAAGGTATCTGAAAGTGGTGACTATGAGTCAGACTCCTTGACCAACGTAAATCTTGACAGTCTACAAGACCAGGCCTTTGACTGCTCTGGGTGGATAATCTCCGGATTAAGCCCATAACCGCAAAGAAGAAAAGTGGGATAAAGATATTAGAAAAAGGAATCAATAACTACATAATATGAGCTTAATAAATATAGCAGTCGATGCCGCTTGGATACCATAAATAAATCCAACCGACTTATCTGAAATTCTGTTCAAGTCACTTTTATCCACTTATTTCTTACTAATTTTGATTTTTTTTCTAATGATTCATGGAAAATTACGGCACAAGAGTTTTAAATCTAAATAGGAATTTAGTTTACATGACAGTATCGTATTGATCTACCTATTTTTATGATTACTCTAGAATCACTTTTATTGCCAATTGAATTGTTTTTAGCCAACATTAAATCATTTTAATGCCTATTTTATTAGTTTCTTTAGGATTCATTTTTTTTTGTTTTGACAAATCAAAATGGTTCTATTGTTTGATGTAATCAGAAAAATCTTATCAAATATTATGGCTATTTAAGTGTTTTGTATTTTTTCCTTATTCCCAAAATACAATTTTAATAATGAAGACAATCAAAGTAAGTGGGTGTAAAAGTCCATAAACAAATGAAAACCAAATACTAGAACTATTAATTTAAAATCGCAGCTTTTGGGAAAAATTTGACATTTCTCACTCTGATTCTCTACAGGGTGTTTTAATGGTAAATGCGCGTACGTTAAGGGCTGATAGTGGTTTTAGAGTGGTTATAAATAACCGATGTTTAATGGATCTCATATTATTTCAAAGTACAATCAATCAATCAATATTTATTCGTCCTTAAAATTTTAGATACAAAATATAATTGTATAAAATATATCAGACTTGTCAATACCTTACAAAGAACTTAAAAATAAACTTGTATAAGAAATAATAAAAACAAACATTAACAAATTAAAATTAAAATTAAAAAAGTACAAATAACTTTATACCTGTAAAAAGTCCTCCTATGTGTAGAATGCTTTAGTGGTCAGGCATGTAAAGAGTTTATCCCTAAATGAATTTAGATTATTAATAATTCCATGTAACTTATTAAGTTTGTTAAAACAAGCTATACCTCTATATTCGTGGTAATTTTGGCAAACTGACAATCTGGAGAAAGGTTGAAAAAGCGCACTCTGTAAACGAGTATTGTGGCTATGTATATCACTGTTTAGTTTGTACTGATCTTGGTTCTTTTTTATATTCATAATTAAAAAGAAAATATAAATGGAAGGTACCGTCCTTACAACTAGTTCTTGCAGACACACCTGCCAATAAAGGTTCGTATTTTGTTTTATTTAACTTCAATATTTTTGCATATCTGTTAGGTGTATAAACAATAAACATTAAGTAAAATTGTTGACTTGTTTTAGGAGGCACGTAAGCGTTCAGTCTAGAGAAAATGTTTATGTCCCAGAAGATAAACCCAATATAACATCATAAATCAGTGGCGGATAATTTCTAAAATAAAATGTTTAGCATTATTTGTTCCAAAATGAAATCTTGGGTTTTCTTCCTAAAATTTTTAAAAATACCAATTTATTTCAATTCTTGGTAAGTATGTAATATCTACAGGTAGAAAATATTTACAATTCAAGATCAAATCAAGTAGCCCTCAACTTTCGTAGAAAGGATTAAAATTTCTAATCGGCAGAAAGTGTTGTGCAGATTGTAAATTATTTTAGTTAAAATTTACATTTCTGTTTGTGTAGTCCTGTGATTGTAACACGCAGAATTGTTAGTTCTATAATAATAGGCGATAAAAAGCAATATTGATCAAGTGAATTTGTGCAATAAAAATGGCATAAACGTCTAATTATACTCCTGTGAAATTAACGTGCAATTTAACCGTGCATATGAAAACTTTAGTGTTAAATGTACATGAAGCTCTTGTACATGAACATTTCAATAGGACTATTCGGAGTTTCTAAGTGTTCACATATGACCGGAGTTGGAGAAGCAACCATTTATAGACTTTTGAAGCAACGAAAGGATGGAAGTATTACAGTAGCACCTAAAACGTCAACTGGGAGAAAACCCATTCAAATAGACGGTACTATGAAACAACTGATCCGAAGAAAAGTGCATTCGTTTTATTTACAAAAAAAGATACCTACTTTGGATAAACTTTTAGTAGATATTAATGGAGACGAAACTTTGCCAAATGTTAAAAGATACAATTTGTGGAAAACTTTACATAAATTAAACTTCGTTTGGGAGAAGAACGATAGAAAATCTGCGCTCATAGAGAAAGATGAAATTATTTGTTGGAGGAGGCAATATTTAAGGGAAATTAGAAAATTAAGAAGAGAAGACAAAAATATTTTTTATTTAGATGAAACATGGATAAATGAAGGACATTTTGTAAAAAAAGTTTGGCAAGATAAACAGGTTACAAATGCTCGTCAGGCATTTATAGGTTTGTCTACTGGCTTAAAATGTCCAAATGGTAAAGGTCCCCGTTTAATTATCACTCATATTGGAAGAGATAAGGGATTTGTTGATAGAGGCTTGTTAAAATTTGTTTCAAATTCTACGAAAGACTACCATGAGGGAATGACTGATGTTCTGTAATAGTTATGGACAATGCCAGTTATCATTCAAGATTAAAGGAACCGTTACATAACACTAAATGGAAACAGCAAGAACTCTCCGATTGGTTAATAACCAAAGAAATAGTGGCAGAAGAGGGATTACTCAAAAAAGAGCTGTTGCAGTTATGTAAACAACATTCACAAAAATTTAAGAAGTATAGTGTAGGTGAAATAGCAAAAGAACATGGAGTTACAGTGTTGAAGTTACCACCTTATCACTGTGAACTTAACCCCATTGAACTAATCTGGGCTCAAATGAAGGGATATGTCGCGAGAAACAATACAACATTTAAACTTCAAGATATTCGTCAACTGTTATGTGATTCCATATCAAAAATTTCACCGGACAATTGGCAAAATGCTATAAGACATGGTCATAGCAGAGGAAGAGAATTTCTGGAAACTTGATATGTTAATAGAGGAAACAATAGAACCAATTATTATTTCTGTGGGAAGTGAGGAAACTGACGATGATGACTCCTTATCGGGAGAAAACGACTTACTTATTTAGGTATGTAACTCTATATTTATATTAATTATAATAAGTTTATATGACGCTAGTACCCAAAATACAAACACATAAATTTATATGGAATCACTCCGTATTTCTAAAAACGGTGTGTTTTATGAGAAAATATTTTTTTGCAAAGATTTTTTTTAGTATCTATATCATATAAATTTGATTGTGTGTATATTTATTATTAAATTTTAAGTAAATGTCCTAACCTAATATCTAGTAGTAGGTATACTATTGTAAATGTCCTAACCTAATATCTAGTAGGTATAATATTTTTATAAAAATAAATGTGGGTACTTAATATTGACAGTTTACTATTTCTTATATTAAAGTAATTTCGTGTTCTCCGTCACTGAGGTATACAATTATTGGTTAATCCCTTAGGGTTTGCTTATTTACATTTTATGATGTATTGTATTCGAGCTTTTCGGGGTGGTCATACTAAAATCTAGTGAAAATTCAGATAAGAAGGTATCAACATTTACTTTTTTCTGCATTGAACAATCCGGTATAAAGAACTTTGCCATGAAAACTGTGCTATCATACATTTTCAAACGGAGTATAGTCCCTATGTTAAATTAGAGTAGCTAAATTGTTGGATAGTAAGGTAACTTAGCTTAATTCAACTAATTAATTGATTAGTCACTAATCAGGCTGGTATTTGGAACATAATTTTCAATTTATTTACTATATTTTAAACACCATCTACAACAGGGATTATTACTTTAAAATACCCTATCAAAAAGTGAATTGGAATCTTTTGTCACGGTACTGCTCTCCGCAAAGTTCAAATTTGCTCTATATATTCTTGTTTTTTTAATAACACTTTTCTCCGATCTGATCTTTCAATTCGATGGAGAATTTCAACTATACTGTTTATTTCGAAAGAATATATTTTTTATTATTTTTCTCTTGTGTTTCAGCTACTGCTTCATTTATTGAAAAAACAGAATCATCAATGCTTCTTTCTCCCTTTACTAAACTCAAAAATTTATTGGTTCATGATTTATGTCAGTCTTGTTTCTAATACTTTCTCGTAAACTTTAGATGCGACATACATTAAATATGGTTAGATTAAAAGCCGAAACGTTAAATTAAAAAACATTTTTAAATTAAAAAAATGGTTTTAATATCCATAGAGAAGAACATTTAAAATAACAAACCACTATGAACTACAGGAATGAATTATGTTTAGTATGATTCCGATTTCTGTCTTCTAGTATTTTTCCTAGTGACCCAACAAGCTCCATTATATATTTCTGTTAACCATTCGACATTCCATATTTTCTAAAAATTCAGCCCTCAGCCTTCGCATTTCTCTTCCTTCTTCTCTTCTAGTACCTGCTGTTCAGTTAATATTTCTTTAAAATATAGTTTCTGTTGTCAATATTTTTCCTTTTTGATATTTTTCCATTTTTATTCCAAATTCTTCTCAAAGTTTTTGCTTTTCTTTCATCACCATTTCTTTTACTTTCATTCTTTGATTTTGTATTATTTATACTTTTTAGTTTTGTTGTCGATTATTTCTTCCATTGTTGTTTTTTTAGTCCCTTCTTTTATCTTATTATTCCACCAATGTGTTATTTTTGTTTTTATTTAATTTACAGTACACTGTTTTTAAAAATTTGCTTAATTTCCTGTACCATAAATACTGGTCTTTGTTTTCTTTTTTCCAGTTTTTCCTTGATTACAAAACATCTTTATCCTTCAATTTGTATGTTCTGATAATAATTTGCATATCTTACAATTTTTTCTTTCTGTTAGAATTTGTTGCTAAGTAATGGTAAGAAAAACATACAGATTATAATTTCCTAACCTAACCATACAGTGGCTGAACAGTATGCATTTTTTTGCATTCAAAATATAAAATTTGTCTTTATTTATGAGCTAAAATTTAAATTTACTTTAAATAAAATAAATAAATACGCCCAATAAGGTAAAAATACCTTGATTTTCTTAACCCTTTGTTCGGTTGTGGCAACGGAACAAGTGGACAAGGAGCTGTCCTATGAACCTACCATACACGTAAAATATCCTGGCATCCTCATCGAGAGCATATCTCCCCATTCCGTCGGGTCCCATCAACACATGCCCACTTTGATTAATGAGCGATCGCTCGACAGTGTCTGGAATTAATTTTAGCAAACAAACAGCGATAGATAACAACCGAAGCCATAGAGTTATCGCGTATCCTCGCTAGGAAAACGTGAGACTTGGCGAATCTGATAAAAAATACCAGCAAATGCGTCGGTTCTGACGATTCTGGCCCCGGGCTGTTTGAACGAGATCGCGGGCCGATAGAGGAAAGGTGCGCCGTACCCAGACGCTCTCCACTCAGAAATAACAATCATATACTTCGTTCGAACAATACTCCGATCGGACTTTTATGGCAGCGATTGATAATCCCTCAAAAATTATGGCAAAACGATGGCTAATTACTTCCTAGGTAATCTTATCCGATTATATTGTGGCGTTGAGATTTTTTAGCTTCGGGGTTTCATGCTTTAATCGGAAAAGATAAATAGGAAATTACGCACAAAGCTATCGTGAGAAAGTTTTTTACATATAATTAAAAATTATTGGAATTTATTGAATTCTCAATCAACTTTTAAGGGATTCAAAGCCCCATTTCTAAACCCTCATTTAAAAGTTTACGTTAGTGCACATAAAATATAATCAATTTTCAATACAACTTTATGAAAAACTAGGCTCATTATCAAAAAGTCCTTTCTCCACGACTATATAATAATGCACAAATTATTTTTACATATTTAGCTGAATAATGACATAAATTCTTCACACCAGTGAAGAATGAAAAAGAATTCACTCTCGTTAACCAATCACATTCTATGATTATCAGAAATTACGCTAAAATGAATAAATCAAATCGTCTCTTTTAAAACGTCAAATACCTAACTACGGAAATCGCTTCTGACAGCGCGTCGTTTGAAACGTCAAAATAATCATATAATCATAATTTTACGTATATATAGAGAACAAAATGGACAACAGTAGCGATAGTGAAGAGTTAATATGTACGCCTCCCGAAATTAAACAAATTGCCCAATCATCCACAATGAATTTGCTACCGGAGAGATCAAAGCAAGACTATAATAAGATTTATGAAACATTTATGGTATAGAGAAATTTTGCAAAAGAATCTAAATTAAGTACCTATATTTATGTTATTTCTATTATTATTCCTGATAATGTTATAATTTCATTTAAAAATGTAAAGGTTTCTACTAAAAATTGAGTTACCTATATCTATGTTCTTTAAATTTTCATAAATAAATGTGGTCGAAAGCTGGTAGAGATACTTGACTCTTTCGCGGGCGATCGAAGTTCGATTCCCAATGAAAGATTTTTTTTATATATAGTCTTTTACTTGTGTACAATGGCTATGATGGATGATTGGATGATTCCAAAACTCACTCGCTGGACACTGTAGTGTAGCAGCTTACCTACGGATGGCAGGAGGAGCAATGTCGGCTAGGTGGTGGATCTTGTTCAGGGGCGTTGGCTTCAAGCATCCGGTGATGATTCTACATTAACTTGTTTTGTATGCGCTGAGCTATACCAGACCGGGCATGCATACTCGCTGGCGGAGTGACAGATGGCGAGTGCTGAGGCTTTGGGAACCCTGGGTTGGGCTCCCCAATTAGAGCTTGTCAGCTTGCGGACTATATTATTTCTTCCGCTGACTTATAGTTTGATGTTAAAGCAGTGACGCTTGAAGGCCTTGTCCAGTGTTACGCCTAGGTATTTAGGATTAGGGCAGTGCTCCAATGGTACTCCCTTCCATTCGATCTGTAGTTTTCTGCCGGCCTGCTTGTTCTTAAGATAGAAGGCACATACCTGCGTTGTTGGATTTGGCTTCATCTGGTTATTTCTATAGTACGAATTCAACACTCAGACGTTCTTCCACCTCTTCGAATCTTTTCCCTTGTGATGTGATTGTCCTATCGTCTGCATATATATAGCTCTTTGTAACTTCAGGAACGGGTTGGTCGTTGGTGTATATATTGAAGAGTAGTGGTGCCAGCACGCTTACCTGCGGCAGACCGTTACTCTGGTTCCTTCACCTACTTCGCTTTCCCTGGAACTGCACCAGGAACCACCGGTTCTGGAGCAGGTTCCTGGTGATGTTTGTAAGATTAATATCTTTGGTTGTACGATATATCTTCTGCATCAGTAGTCGGAGGTTGAGGGTGTCATATGCCGCTGTGAGGTCGATGAAAACGGCACCCGTTATATATCCCCCTTGGAAACCTTCCTCAATATTCTGAGTTAGATTGAGCACTTGTGCCGTACAGCTTTTTTCGGGGCGAAATCCAGCCTTTTGTGGTATAAGGATTGGATCCACACTCAGTGAAAGTCGGTTGTATATTAATCTTTGGAAAGTAACAGAAGACTATATAGAAAATTCTTTGCAAAATAGAGTAAAGGTAGCAAATCAATTAGTTAATGTCCCCTCAACATCCAATTCTTCCTGCTACACAAGTATTGCATCTGCCTCATCCAACCAGTCTGTTCTAAAAATAATACAGAAAATATTTCTAATGCTCCAGTGTTAAATTTTAGTTCATTCTTGAGCTTTTTGTATTCTTCTTATACTTGCTTAGCTAATTGTTGGTCTTTTCTTTCCAATCACTAATACTGCCTGTTTTTTTCGGTGCCAAATAAAGCTCGTGATTAATTATTATTTTGTAGTCTCGTTTGCCATTTCAATTAGACTTTCTTTCGTTCCTTCTGTTATTACGACTGCTAAGTTGTCGGTGAATAATTAACTTAACGTTTGCAGTTTCATATTTAAGTATTCTATCGTATAGAAAGTTTCAAAACAGTGGCCCAAACAAAGATCCTTGGGGAACTAACCTTCGAATTAAGAGTTTGTTAAAGTTCTGAGATATTCAAGCAGTCTGCGTTGTCTCAATTCTCCTAATATCAGATTCCATGTATAGTGTTGTAGACGACTTTATTGTATCTAAATTTAAATGTAATTAACTAACATTTCTAAACATACAGATTCATTCAACGATATATTTACACGTATCCTCTCTAGAAAAATGTTGGTAAGCCCTTGCTTGTCCGGTTTGTTCTTCGGTATATCTTTCCAGAATCTGTAAACATACGTTCATTATTTTTTACAAGTTGTACAACTTGGTGGTACTTGTAAATCCGCATGGCGCGATTTATTGGTGATTAATTTCGTGAAGTAATGGTTCTTTTGTATTTCATTCAGAGTAAATTTCTCACGAGTTATATAAATGACCCAGTAGCGTGTGGTGTTGATGTGACACTATGAAACATCTTACCAATATATTTTTTTAATTGTAAAACGATTTTTTTAGCTAAATATTGCAAAAATATTTTGTTGTCAATAAAAATTCGCGTACCCCATATACTGATGTTAGCGAAAGAGTGCCTTCAATGAAAAATAGTGAAATGAAACTGCAAAAACCAGACTGAACTATGGCTGGTGTAATAAGAACTACTCATACTGTAACGACAAAAGCAACTTTATATTTGCCACTTTTAAACAGCCTTCAAACTGCAAAGGTCTATAAATGCAGAACAACAGAATAAACTACCCCAACTGACCTCCTCAAGAACGATATCGTGAAGTGGATCTTGAACTTACTAAGACTACAGACCTCTTCAAAGGAAAGCAGAGAACACAATAAACCCCAAGCTGCAGTATTGGGAAGATACATGAAATGAATAGATATTTAAAGATTATGTATAGTCTATTCGAACTTTAAGACAATAAGAAAGGAGATGCCGCCCTATTTGAGTGTGACGCCGCAGCGCCGGCGACCTTAAAGAGAAATACAGTCATAAATCTCATGGCTCCTTTTTTCAAAGGAAAGCGGAGCGCTCCGGTCTCAGCGGTACCTTTGACGGTGTGTTCCTTCCTTTCTGACTTATTATGTGGACAGACTCTAATATAGCTTACTTGGTCAAAGGGCTTGACAGTAATTTTGGCTATAAGCGAGCAGATAAGTTGGTTAGGCAAGGCTCAGGACAATCTTTTATATGATTAGCATTGGTGCTCTTCAAAAAAATACCAAGTTATCCACTTGTACAAAAAAGAGAGCTAAACTCAATCTGCAGCCGCCTGCAATTTACACATATTGGTAGGTATATGGACAAAGCACGGAAAACTAAATCGATACTTCAATAGGTATTATAGACGACCCAGGTTGTCAAACGTATGAGCTAGACAGTTGAACTCATTTTATGTGACTGTAGAACCTGTCAGTAGACCATGTAGACTAAGTACGTTCGGTAGCAATGCTGTCTCCCAAAAAACTTCATTCGTCTATCGATCCAAAATTAAACATAAGGATTTGATACACCACCCAAAGTTATTTTTAATACACAACAGATTATGAATAAAATAATACTCGGGTCAGAATTTGAATATACTAGGAATAACTTTGAAATTGTGTTTAATATCAAGATTTACAATGTTTTGAGTTTTCACTTCGACAATCTCTGTAGAAGATCGACATGACTTTGGACCAACTCGAGGAAGCAGAAGGAAGAAGATGCTCTCGAATATTCCATATCGCACATCTTGTATATTAATTCTTCATACCAGACACGGTCGAATGCCTGGCTGACATCAAGAATTACAAAAATAGAACTCCCGTTGATTGATTTTGGTTGAACCCTTGAGTTGCAAACTCCGCCAATCTGAGGACTTGCGTTTCTGTTGAGTGTTCAGCTCGAAATCCGAATTGTTCTGGTATGATTTCCAGTGGTTGGGTTTCATCTGTAAGTCTTCTCAAGATTACTGCAATTTTGTTTATGACGGCCAATAGACTAATCGGTCTGTAGTTTTGAGGAAATTTTAAGTCTTTATTTGGTTTTGGCAACATAATTACGTCAGTTTTTTTCCATCTCTTTAGGAAATATATCAGTCTTAATATTGAGTTAACTAATGTGAGGTATACAATAGCTTTCCGGGGCAAGTTTTTTATTGCTAATCCTAGTCCTAATCCTAAAACACTTAACACAATTATCCTTCTTAAAGACCTTTTAAAAGTAGCAATTATGCAAGTATTAAAATGTCTAAAATGCTGTTTTGATTTGAAAAAGTCTTGTATCTTTAAATTTTTTTCAAAAATCAATACTTTTCAAGATATTGACCAAAAATTGAAAATATCTTATAAAAAACAAAAATTTAGCTCAACTTTAACAGACCGAAACTTAAAAAATAATTATCCCATAGGGCTAAAAATGACTGGACAATTATAGAAACATGTTACGACTTTCTGCAAAAGGATTTTTTTTCAAATACCACAGTCTAGATGGTGCTAAAAAAATGGCTTAAAAAAAAATTGAAAAAAATTATTTTGTCCATAACTTTTTTTTCTGCTTATGTTAAACGGTTCTGGATGGTCTTAAAATGTTCCCAGTGTTGTTCTCTCATTAGGATGTTATATACATTTTTTTTGTGGAAGTCACATTTTTCCAGATATTTATGCTAGAACGAACCAGTTTCTTTAAACACCCATTTTTGAATTGCCATATCTTCCTTCGTATTAATCGCAGAAAAATAAAAAAAAATCATTTTAATTGTTAGCTCAAGGCCATAAAATTAGTTAATACCAATTTTTACATAATTCTAACAGATTTTCGGTTATATTTAAAAAACTTTTAGAAATGCACGATAATTTTGTACGCCCTATAACTCGGGAGGGGTTTATTTTCATGAAAAATTGTATTTAACATTAATTCATTAAAGAAGGATAATTTATCGAGTGCGCGAGTATTTCTTTTTTTTTTCCCTCACATTACCTTCTTCTATGGTATAGTGGAAGGCGGAAAAGGAAAAGCGCGATAAAAATAACATAACAGTGTCGGCATTATGAGGTTTTGACGTGGTGCGGCCCTTCGCTTTTTAAGCAGCAAAGTTTTCACTCCACCTCCACCTACCTTGACTACAGTAGCATTCAACGTGTTAAATGAAATTTCCACCACTTATGTTTATTACGTTTGTAATGAATCATTTAAGCACATCTACTTTAAGTATCAGACTTCAGAGAGCGGCATTTACTGTGTATCGGCTTTTATTATAGTACAATAATTTTAATAAACGATTCTATGTTATCCTTCATCCGACGTGTTGAAATTAAATGAACAATACGAACAACCACTCGTCGCTTAATTCCGGCGCTTTATGATTTTGTATAAATATGCAGATTTCGTTACCATTTTCTTTGGGATCTATTTAGCGGAAGTCAGTCGACGACGTCTACAAGAGACGTAATATCCCGCCTGTCTCTACTCTAGCTGATTAATGATGGAAGCGATGACAACATTTTACAAATTCAGTATGCCGCTCATCGCTGCCGCTGCTACACCAACTATACAGGAAATTATCGTCCAATGGAAATACGTGAATCATTTACAGTTTTACTGCTACCCCTATATATCTATCTTCGTGCTAGATTTCCCGCTATCCTTAGATAACTCTCGAAACAACTGGATGTCTTTCGTAACAGGCTAGTGCTTTTTGGTTCTTCAATTCTCCATTATACCAATACGAGGTAGTAATATTTAATGTTAATTGCATCTAATTTGTTTCGAAAACGCGTTTTATTAAGTCAAATATAAGCTCGTCAATAAAGTTGTCAAAGATTTTAGTCTCTCATGTTTTAAATCACCTCCAAAAGGGGTAAAATAACTTATTCAATTAACAGTTCACATTTTGTGATCCAATTAAATGAATTCGAAACCTTTAGTATTCGATCTTTTTGCTGTAAGAAGATGATCTAAAATTAGTTAAAACATGTTAAAAATGTCTTATTTGTGAGAGTATCGGGCATTCGCAAAGAATGTTTTCGATAGTCTCGTCTTCCTGTTCACATCCTCTACACAGTGGAGTGTCAGATAACCCCATCCTATAGAGGTGTTTTCGTAGATGACAGTGGCCAGTCAGGATACCTGTGGCTGTGCGCAGGTTCTGTCTGTTCATAGTCATGTATTTTTTGGCTGTTTCGCTGTTCGGATAGCTGACTCATTAGCTAAGAAAGCAGCCTCCCAAAAACTTTTGGCATCTGTCACTTTCATAGGCTTATCGACATCAGCTGTGGCTGACCTGCTAAAGAAGCACTTCCTTGACAAGTTTAAGGGTAAATGATACGACGAAAAGGCTGGGAGCTAGCCAAGGAGCTACTACAGTATCCGAACAGCGAAACAGCCAAAAAATACATGACTATGAACAGACAGAACCTGCGCACAGCCACAGGTAATCTGACTGGCCACTGCCATCTACTGTAGAGACAGGATGGAGTTATCTGATACTCCACTGTGCAGAGGATGTGAACAGGAAGATGAGACTGCCCAACACATTCTTTGCGAAGGCTCAGGCTAACACATGCCAACATGAGGGAGCTACTTTCAGGCGAAGTCATCGCTTACTTTAAACAAGTAAGCTGGCTGATGAGCTAGAAGGAAGGGCTCAACCTGAGAAGGACGCGTAATATGGGCCAAATGTGGCTTACGTGCTGTGAGGTGACCCACTCTTCTATCTTTATAGCTACAGATAGTTAAAACATTTTCTTCTTAAAAAAATATGTGTAGAACAAATTTTGATAAAATTTGGTTTTTAATATCACTAGAAATAAAACCTGTTTTTGATTATACAATCAATAATATAAAAACACATTTTGCAATACATTCCCGTACTGGTTACTGGGTAAGCATTCTTCCACCATCTTTTTCGTTTTCAAGGATTTTGATTTGTAGTATACAGGGTGGGCCAAACTTCTGACCTCGGAGGATTACCTCGTTGTGGTAAGAGATAAAACTTTCAAATTTTGTGTGAGCTAGTACAGTTACTGGGTGCACATTTTGAAAATAGTTTCGATTATACAGGGTGTTCCAAAAACTCGTGGCAGCACAAACTTACATTTTTTTAATTGGAACATACTATATTTTATGCAAGAATCGAAAAGATATCACGGAGAGCTTTAAAAAATATAGCATGTTAATATATTATATGGGTGTTTCAAAAAGATATTGCCATTTATTAGCAGTAAATCAAAATAAATCAACAGGTCAAATATCATTCTCATATCGTTGGCTGTGCTCACTATTAATTACTTTTTTATCTATGGCTTCTTTAAGGGTATAAGTTAATGGAAACCTGCAAATATTGCATGATAACGGAAAAATCATGTATTTTACGTACACAAATAAAATGGTATTAAATGTTTACATAAAACGTATTGTATATTTTAGGTTTTCTAATGCATTAGAATATTCTATAAATTGTAATCGTAATTTTGGATGTGTCTATTATTTTTTACTGTTACCACTAAAGAACCGCATAGCTTTATAGAGATATTCGCAATTATTAGTCCATTGTGTGAGCCGGAAAAAACAAATAAATTTTGACGATCCCAAATTACGCTCCCCCCGTTTTCGAGGATGCCGAACACGATGGCGGGAGTAAAATTTTTTTTGAAACACCCATATAATATATTAACATGCTATATTTTTTTAACGCTCTCAATGAGATCTTTTCGATTTTTGAATAAAATATAGTATGTTCCATTTAAAAAATGTAAGTTTGTGCTGCCACGAGTTTTTGGAACACCCTGTATAATCGAAACTATTTTCAAAATGTGCACCCACTAACTGTACTAGCTCACACAAAATTTGAAAGTTTTATCTCTTACCACAACGACGTAATCCTCCGAGGGCAGAAGTTTGGCCTACCTGTATGTACATAGGTATAATTATTGTAATAGACATATGTATATTGCAACTTCAATCATCCATGTCCACGCAGAAATGGGAAAAGTGCGTGACTCTATCCAGGCCATGATATGTGAGATTATCTTTCGACGAGAATGTACTTAGTTGGTTTCTTTTTATCTTTATTTAACATTATAGCCGAAGGGTTATTGAATTTCCTGCTTTTCTGTTATTTTTTGAACATATTTGCTACGTTTATTAGGTTCAAAATTAACTAGATCGTGGAAAGATACGTTTTTCTTATTCTTCTATATCTAGACTGGTAGAGCTTCGCATTCGATGATTATTTAATTTTAGTTTCGCTGACTACATAATCCTGATATTGATGAAATATATAATATGGTAAACCAACTGAGAAAAGCACCATAAGCTGTCGGTTTAAAAATGAGTAGTCTAAAGGCACCTAATACCCTCATACGGTCAATATATTGACAGAAATCAAATATTTGCCACGAGTTATTCTCGGTTAAAGATATTCCTTCGTGGGATTATGTAATCCGCTTTGGATGCCGGCTAACCACAGTGAAGTGGGGTGTGGATTGATATATGTTGTTAATTAAAAAGAAAAATGGGCGCCAGGAGATTGTTTTACCCTCATCCAAAATATTGTCAATTTAGTCACTCAACCTCCAGAATGGATCTAAATTGAGCCCACTAAAAAAAATAAACTACGTCGCAACAAAAATTTGCTTACCTTAGTTCGGGTCAAGACTATTTGGGACTATTAGTAAATGAAAGAAAAGTAACTAATTACTAAATAACTATTTAATGTTTCCACTTACACAGGTCAAAAAAAAGAAAAAGGAACCCAAGGGGTCCCACTAAAATTGTAAGAAAATTGCGCTAGATTAAAAAAAATGATTAAATTAATTAAATGATTACGAACCATAGGGGTGTTACACCGTCCGCGAGAGCTCTCAAGGTCGTTGGAATTGGGCGTAAAAAAAATACCACTCGCCCCTATAAGTCGCTTACAAAATTCCAAAAAAAATTAGAGAAAATATATGAAAATATTAATTTAGAGACCTTTAAAAATTACTAATTAACAAATAATGTACATGAACAAATATAAAAAAAAATGAAAAACTTGCGGTTGTTCCTAAATTAAATTGCGGCAACTTGCAGCTACTAACTCGTCAGGTCAGGTCAGCTCAATACGAAAATCTGGTTAACACTCTGCCCAACACGAGAATGTGGTCAACACTCCGCCCAACACGAGAATGTGGTCAACAATCTGCCCAACACGAGAATGTGGTCAACACTCCGCCCAACACGAGAACCTTAAAATAATATACATTAAACCCCTAATCGAATACCCCTCGGCCCAGAAATAAATTTACAAACAGTTTATACAATAAAAACATTTAAATATCTCAACATACCCTTTTATACAGTGAAGGGGAATTCTCGGCGAATCAGGAACTTTCCTGACAGATGCTTCCGTGGAAGGTGAATCCTCGGAGAATCAAATCGTCTCCCGTGGAAGGTACTATCCCTGACAAAAATGGCGTCGTTACGAACGTGGCTTGGTTTGGTACAAAATATCAATTCCTCTTCAAGAGAATCAGACCAGGGTAAACACACCAAATCAAATAGGCACCCTGCAAGTCTAACAATACGGGAATCGCTCGTCTATCCCAATCAATGGTACGAAATAATCTTCATAAAACACCGGGCGATTCTTCAAAATTTTGTCTAAACCACGTTATACTTTATCACCCAACAAGAAAAAAAAAGAGCCGGTCCGAAATTTCCTTCTAAATCCTTCTAGAACGAATTCAACCACGCAAGTCCAGAAAGAGATTCACCTATTAACCGCCACGGGTCACTAAAAACGACTTGGCCAATCATATAACATGACAGGTCAAATTCTGCGACTTGACCAATCATATCACAGGTGACTGGCTAACACAGCCGCACAGTACCTCAAATTTAACAGAAGAAATGACCGGAACGACAAATCGAAACATGACATCGATAAAATAGACGTAAACAACAATCTATTTTAATGTTCGAAATACTTTATACGAAACTAACTAGCTCGTACAAATGGATATAAAGTGAGTCAAAAACTTGAGGCTAAATGTAAAATATCTTATGTGATATATGGTTCCTAAATAATATAATTCGGTCGCTACAGTGGCTCACATCTACCCAAGAAAAACAAGGTATGGAAACTAATTAATGTAGTAAGGTCTTAATACCGAATTTAAACGTTACATATTGAAGCAATATATTGACCGTCAGAATGATCTTTCAAATCACACTTGGACGTAACCGATAAAAACACTACTTCGAAAACAGTACAAAATTGAAATTTTAAACAAAAAGTTTATAATTCCCAATCAACCTTATAAATGGTCTTCTAGACTTGATTTAAAGATAACCTTCCAAAAATCTTAAATTCCCAAACCGACACTGAATCCCCACACATAAATATAAATGTTAACTTATAAATCCGAGTAAAGACGAACAACACATGTTTCAGCTATATTCGTAATTTGTTTCTCTAATCTACGCATCTGATGTTGTACTTTAAATAACTGAGATAAGGGATCCGATTCGAAAGCCCACAATTCCGACATCTTGAATATGAATGGTTATACGTGAAATCTGTAGGTATCTTCGATGATTATCTTGCAAAATGATGTTGAGATTTCATCAATGATTGGATTGTGTTAATGCTATTAAAGTTTGTATTACTAGTGAATGTTTAAATCATGTCCGTCACATTAAAATGTTCGTTAATGTCTAGAAGTGGCACTTTCTAAAATAAATGCCAAAACATTTGTAATAAAATTTCGTAATTGATATAAAGCAAAAATGTTTCTTTATGTGCAAAATTCGGTATAAGAATGTGAGTTACATTTATTACGAACATGATTTGTGCCTGCTTCCTTCTAATACTTTTTTCATTTTTGTAAATAATTTTTAGGCGACAAAATTATGCTCAAAAGTGGAATGTGCATATTTTTTTACAAGCGGTGCACCAAGACGTCAATCAAACTCCTCTATATCTAAGGCAACGAGTTTGGAATTCAATCTATTCGTCTTGATATCTTAAGTCCGGATTCTCCCTTCAGCCTTCGTCTTTTGACGAAGAAGAGAATGACACTTTTACCAGATTTGACCATAAAGTTTGCAACCCCTAATACAAAAAATGTTGGTTTGTTAAGTTGTTAAAACTGTTTTCTCGGCTTGATTTATCAGTTTTGCTAATAGCCCCTAACCGGAAAAATTCGACCAATGGGCATTCCAGAATAACAAATATAATCAGTCCAGGTGTATAGCATACTGATGACACCATTAGATACAGATTCTGGAATATATGAAGAATCTCCCAAGCCAAGCAATTAGCCCATGAAATATTCACTGAAAATACATAGAATACTTAAGTTAAAACATCCTTATTCTTTCTGATAGTCAAGCAGCAATCAAATCAATACCAAACAGCAGGATTAAACCCAAACTTGTACGAGATTGTTTGCAAAACCTTATTCTCTTGAATACGAATACCAATATGGATGCCCGGATACGAGAAGAATCCATATCCATGCTTAGGTCCAAAACCTCAAATTGACATAACAAAATGGTCGATGAGACAATATATCACAAAGTGGATATTCAACTAACACTTCTTCTTCTGTCGCTACTAATTCCGAAAATTGTTATAATCTCTGAAACTTCCCATCGATGCTTATGCACTTCTTCATTAAAATCGTCTCTCTACCTCGTCTGTGCTCTCCAGAATTCGTCTATTTTGGTCTATCTTCTGTCTTTTTGTCTTATTGTGTGCCCCGTGAAATTCTTGTTTCTGTTCGTATCCAGATAGTTTTTTAAATTTCAAGTGTCAACCACCTTCCTATTATTTCCATAGCGTTTTGCTTCTTTGCGCTGGTTTGTCCATATTTGTATAGATGTCCACGGCTGGCAAATGTAGTTCATGATTTGTAAAATGTACTGGTTAAAGATTCTACTGATATTGTACATTTTTTAATTTTTTTCAGGATCTAGGATAATCCCGCCCATGTTAATTTTCTTCGTCTCGATATGTTTTTATTTTCTTTGCTTACTTTCAAGACTTGTCCCAAGTATACGATGCTTTTTCCAGTTGATTTACAATATTCTATATTTCATCAAATGTATTCAATATCATGATTATGTAGTCTGTCAAACTAAAATTGTTATATTAATTCACTTAGACAAAAACACCGTAAGAGATTGGTAAATAAAGCCTCACACCCAAACTCTCTGAAGATATCTTGCGTCTAAGCAGAATACATTCTAAAGGCAATGGCATGTGGAGTGGCACTCCTCGCGCCAGTTCACCCGTCGTGTGGATCTTAGACGTTTTTTTCAAAGATTTTATAAACAAAAATATTTTTTTAAGGTTTGACCTTTAGGGCTGAATATTTCCGAAATATTATAATTTAGGAAAAAAGTTTGTATACATTACTAATATTATTTTGAACTATCATTGTCACGTGGTCCAATTATTGGCCTACGTGTAGCTGTTACGTATCCAGGGCGAAACGCCTTTTCGACCTTTACGAAGTTACGGAGGTCTCTCCCCGAATACTTAGCAGTTATTACGCTTTAATACCACCACTCCACTCTAAGAAATAAAACAAGAAGTACAAAACAAATACACTTTTATTGGGTCACCCTTCAAATATACATAGATTAAACATAAACTAACAATAAAATCTTACCTAAGCACACTGGGGCTAGGGGCTTGTCACTCTTCCCTTATTGACTTTTTTCCTTTAAAGAATTGACTTTGGTTCGGATACCGGACTCTAATAATTTTCTCAGAGGAAATTAACTTTTTAATCACTCAGCCGACGAATCAACTCTGCAGCCGACGACTGATTCTGCAGTCAACTACTGACCCTGCGGCTAACTCGCGACTGCCTAATTTTTCCCGTCGTTTTTAGGCAAAAGTCGCTGACATGACAGAATCCGTAATTTCGATAGATTGCCCTACATTTTAGGCAATCTAACATCGATTTTCGGGTTTCTGCACATTTTGCGAAAATTTGCAACGACCTGGTTTAATTAGATGTTTATATTTTTTGTTCTCTATTGAGTAAATAATAATAATAAATTTAAACTAAAATAATTTTGATAAATGAAATTCCTAAACGTTTTTTCGGAAATAAATATTTTGTATATATTTGGGATTCGTGACATATCAATTCCCAAATGTTTGCTGTCTAATTAGGGTGTTTGCGCCATTTTCTGCGACAGTGTAAATTATAACACGCCATCTTTTAAGACTAAATTAAAGAACTAGTTTCTATATTAACCATTTCCATTTAACATATACCCAAAAATACTCTTCTTCTTCTTTAGGTGCCATGCAGATTCCTGCGTAGGCGTTCGCTTCCGTCATATGTTCCTGTTAACTGCAGCGGTTTGGAGTTCCTGAAGATTGTGTATTCCTGTCCACTGTCTAATATTTCGAAGCCATGACAGTTTCCTTCTTCCTATTCCTCTCCTTCCTCCTTCGATCTTACCTTGAAGGATAAGGCGTTGGAACTCATATCGTTCTCCTCTCAGAATATGTCCCAAATAGGAAATTTTCCTATGTTTTATAGTGTCGAAAAGTTCGCGATCTGCTAATTCTGCTCTTCGGAGAACCTCTTCATTCCTAATGCGATCCATCCACGATATTCTAAACATTCGTCGCAAACACCACATCTCGAATGCTTCTAATTTATTTATGGAAGTTGCTTTTAGAGTCCAGGCCTCTACACCATATAACAGAACTGACCAAACGTAACATTTGACAGTTCTGTACCTGATCCTAAAACTCAGATGTTTGTTTGCAAAAATACTCAATGGTCCTTAAAAACAATGTATCTTTCTTTAGAATTATGATTTTTGAGGTAATTAACTTTATTCCTAGTAACCATAAAAAGGTATCTTTGCTTTTACAGATACCCAAGGCGATACTAAATAACAGCAAAATGGCATTGTTGTGTTTGTACTGATAACGAATCAACTTGTGTGATAAGCTGGAACGACTGCGATAATGAATTGGTTAATTTGGTCGATGGCACAATGGTGCTAAAACCTAATGCATGTGTGCAAAAGTTTTACACACAATATAAAATGATTTTTAATATACCTATAATAATAATAATAATCTTTATCGTAAATAGAAATCCTACTATACAAAAATTCTGATAATTATTATTACATAATTATTTGATTAAATGATTGTTGTTTGTAAAAAAATACAATACAATCAATATTTCGTGAAACATGAATACACATACAAAATGAAGATACACAAAGAAGAAGCTTAGTTTTCGTTTATGTACCCCAGAAGATTAGATTTAAATGAATTCAATGTTGCACTTTCCTTGATATGAATGGTTGGATTATAGTTCTATAGACTGTTAACGATGTTGAAAACGAAATGGTTTTTGATATTAAGAAAGCTGTCCACTTTAAAGCACTTTCAATGTTTTCGTTGTATATCGATATATTTATACATATTATTTACGTTGGTTTGGCTGTATTTGTATTTGGAAGTAATTATCATGGCCTTGGTTTTAGGAGTATCCAATTTGAGCTTATTAATATTCAAAAATTCAGTGATATTCTCCAAACATTGTTCATTTTATCTATGGCCTCATCCATGTTCAGACTGTTGACATCTATGAGAGTATCACTTGCAAACAAATTTATGAACTCGCAGTCTTTAACAAAATTGATATAATTTAAATAAAGAATGAATAGCAAGAGTCATAGTACACTGCCCTGTGGAACACCGGTGGTTATAAATGTTTTGTTCTATTTGAAAACAGCCAACTAACACAAACATTGTCTGAAAAATCAATTTAATTTTTCCTGTTATTACTTTAGCCACTAATTATTATCTATAACGAAGTAAAAAATTAAATAAAAAAATCCGGAAGCAAGAAATTAAAAATTTTTATTTCTCAATATGGAATAAAATTACAAATAGAATTCGAAAAACTGCATATTTTGATGTCCAATTAAAAATTTCACACTGCATGCCACTTCCGTATCACCCCAGGCTTAAGTATCTATTAGTTTTCTTCAGGATAAAAATATGGCTTTTTTGGAAGTAGTCAAAACTTATACTTGTTTAAACATCTAAAAATGTTATCTCATAGCAGATATAGCTATCGAGTTTGGAATTTTATTTATTGGATTCGAAAAACCTAACTGATGAAGCCGAAAGGCAGAAACCGGTCTTAGGATGTCGAATCTAATAAATTAAAATTCCTTACTGGTTTACTCATATTTAAACTAAATATGGTCAAGATACTTCTCATAAGGTTATAATTTACTAGTACCAATTAATTATATTTATTGATCTTCAGAAGGTCCCAATGGCAAACGTACAATCTAAAATCTAAAATTATTTTACATTACTTTATTCCATTTGGTTTTAATTAAAAATCATATAGGCTTTTTTTAAATCTTGATAAATCTCTTTATAATAGAAAAAAAATGTATATTACTCACACAATTAATTACATCAAGCAACACTAGAAGTCATTAAGAAGCCAGGGAGAAGATTTCCGTGCGAATTAATATCTGTCCACCAAAGCTTCTAGAAGTAGTAATCATTACGTAACCAAAGCTAAAATGGAGCGCGTAATTTGGTCTAAAATAAGATTTTATAGTGCTAATCAGTCCTCATGCGCAGACTAAACTTTCGTGTTTGTTTGCAAAAGGAATTTAACATAAATATTTATACTCCAGGTTGAAAAAAGCGGGGTTAGGAGGAAAAAGGTCGGAAGTTAATGAAACTTTGGGATGTTGTTCAGGGATGGATAATTAACATTTTCTCAAGTTTTCCACCTCGAGGACCCTGTGCTAAAAGAGGAGGGAGGGAAAAACTGCAAAAATTTTTATCTTCCTCCGGTTTAATCGCAATAGAGCGTAGAGCTTTCTTCGTACGGCAAAAGCATCCCTATTTATTTTAAGATGAATCGTTTGTCTGTAATTTCAAAGAACTTCTAATCATTACAAGAGGAAGTTGGTAACACTATCGTTTTTTATGTAGGACCGTTGGTGAAGTCATAATCGATAGTCGAATCAATATGATTGGAAAAGTCCGCATTGGTTGAGTTCTATTTGTAGGTAGAGTCTCTATAAACGAAGTCTTCGTATGTCATGCCTTAATGGATATCTGTACAACCCAGGTCTAGTAGGTAATTTGTTCGGTACAAAGATAACCTTGCGTGAAAACCTTGTCCTGTCCTTGGCCAGTTTGTATTTGTGTGGATGTTCTCTGGAAAATTTCAAGCAGCGCACCTGCTCTTTTGGAGCCACAGTTTAATTTTTTATCATTTCACGGTTATATCCAGGATTTCCATTTGAGTTCAGATGTCGGTAATATAGTCCAGTCGACAGGTAGTTTCAGATAGAAAAAGGTCGGAAGTTATTGAAACTTTGGGAAATTGTTCAGGGATGGTTAATTAATATTTTCTCAAGTTTTCGACCTCGAGGACCCTATGCTAAAAATGGGGGGGGGGGGGGGGGGACTGTAAAAATTTTGACCTTCCTCCGGTTTTTTCGCAATAGAGCGTAGAGCTTCTTTTATACGGCAAAAGCATCCCTATACTTTTTTGTAGAGCGTTAATTTTCTACAATTTTGACTATTCAAACATGTTTGTAAGTGAAATCGTTACGGAGATATGGCGCTTCGAAGAAAAGGTAATTTTTAAAATTTCGTTAAAAAAGCCAAAAAATTCAAAATTCCAACGTATTTCTTCTGTTACACCAGAATTATGATGAAATGTTGTTATAATTATGGTTCCTGATTAAAATCACCAATTTTAGACACGCTCTATTTGAACATCTCTTCCAAAAATGGAAGATGTAGAGTGATTAGTTTTAGAGACATAACCAGACAAAGACTGGAATGTACGAACCGCGAAAATCTAAATTTACACTTTGTCGCCTTCTTGCGCCAAAACCATTAGAGATATTAAAAAGCGGTCTTCAACAAAATATTTCTACATCTTTTTTCAATATCTCTTCTTCCAAAAGTGAAAGATGTAGAGTTGTTATTTTTAGAGAAATAACCAGACATAGACTGGAATGTACGAACCGCGAAAATCTAAATTTACACTTTGTCGCCTTCTGCCGCCAAAACCAATAGAGATATTAAAAAGCAGTCTTCAACAAAATATTTCTACAACCTTTTTCAATATTTCTTCTTCCAAAAGAGTTGTTAGTTTCAGAGAAATAACCAGACAAAGACTGGAATGTACGAACCGCAAAAAACTAATTTTACATTTTGTCGCCTTAAAAATGACCTTTTCTTCGAAGCGCCATATCTCGGTAACGAATTAACATACAAACATGTTTGAATAATAAAATTGTAGGAAATTTAACGCTCTACAAAAAAGTATAGGGATGCTTTTGCCGTATGAAAGAAGCTCTACGCTCTATTGCGAAAAAACCGGAGGAAGGTCAAAATTTTTGCAGTTTTTCCCCCCCTCCATTTTTAGCACAGGGTCCTCGAGGTCGAAAACTTGAGAAAATATTAATTAACCATCCCTGAACAATATCCCAAAGTTTCAATAACTTCCGACCTTTTTCTATCTGAAACTACCTGTCGACTGGACTATTACCGACATCTGAACTCAAATGGAAATCCTGGATATAACCGTGAAATGATAAAAAATTAAACTGTGGCTCCAAAATAGCAGGTGCGCTGCTTGAAATTTTCCAGAGAACATCCACACAAATACAAACTGGCCAAGGACAAGGTTTTCACGCAAGGTTATCTTTGTACCGGACCAATTACCTACTAGACCTTTGTTGTACAGATATCCATTAAGGCATGACATACGAAGACTTCATTTATAGAGACTCTACCTACAAATAGAACTCAACCTACAAATAGAACTCAACCAATGCGGACTTTTCCAATCATATTGATTCGACTATCGATTATGACTTCACCAACGGTCCTAAATAAAAAACGATAATGTTACAAACTTCCTATTGTAATGATTAGAAGTTGTTTGAAATTACAGACAAACGAATCATCTTAAAATAAGGGTTCACAGGTTACTGCTAAAACTAGGTAGTCACCACAATATAGATCCTGGGAATACAGAAAAAGTTAATTGCGCCACACTACTAACGAGCATCTATTTATTCTTCTAATAGGTATGTAGGGAGTAAGGTCCTAACAAAAATTTGCAAGGAACGAGCTGTAATGGAGAGGTACGTTGCCACACAAGATAAGTTTCTGATTCTGATTATGTTTGTGTTTATGATTATGATTATAAAATTATACAATAAAACTCGCATCAGTACCACGTGATCCGTTCTATCTTCTAAACATTAATCATTACAAAGAAACACTTGCTTAGACTACATTTTCTTTACCAATCAGGAAACGGTGAAAACTTTAAACAGATGATGAAATACGAAAAACATGCCTTGGTCTTCAGCCTGCTCAATAACCGTCAATTGACTAGACACAACTACAAATTAAAGATAGTAGGTACACTTGTAATTTAAAAGTAACAACATATTTTTGTATCATAATATTAAAAATAAGAATAAATTATACTAAAAGATAAATTCTGACCTTTGTATTTAATTTACAAAATAAAAGTGTGTCTCTTCTTTAAATTAACAAAAATAATCTGTTACTTATATTTAATTTTTGACACAGATCCATTCCTAAATTGTTACGCCAGTGTATACTACTTTCTTGGACATCATTAACTATCTAAACATTCTAAACCTGTGTATTTTATTTATTTAAAATACAAGCACTACAACAATATTTTTATACCATCAGATAACGAATGATAGATTTTTTACAATAAATGGGAGGTCCTGAATCTTGAAGAGTACCGTTTTTATTTCGTATTCAGCGTAGAACAGTTATCAGATTTAAAAATCCAAACTTTTCTGTTTTAACGGGTTTTAATCAAGATCACTCCGCCATTACCGCATCATGAACATTTCAGCTTTTATCTGTGACTTTATAGCTTAGTGGGTGGAAACACCAACGTCTATTTTTGATTACTTTATTGTGATACTGATAAGAAATCTATTTCGTATATTGCCTCGTTTCACGTTGCACTAAATGTAATTATATAATTCAGATAATGGGAAACCATTTGCAGCTGACCTAATTACTAATGCATTTTTACTATTTAGGGTAATTAAGATTCTTATACTTTATACAGTTTTGTTTTTATTTTTTTTGTGCCTATTGTTTCTTAAGAGTGCTTTATTACAAATAGTGTGAAGGGTATAAAAATCTGTCATGATTTTTCTCGCAAACGTAAATGGCATTAATCGTAACAATAGGCCCAAGATGCATTCTGACTAAATACCCATTCCAACATTCATTAGTCTACCTATACTATTAAAACAGGTCCAAAGCTGGTGGGAACAATCCGCAGGTATGGTTATTCGCTTGTTTTGGATCTAATTAATCATGGAATACTTTTAGTTAAGCCTGGTGTTATTGCATAAGGAGACCTGTCCTGACAAATGTACTGCATCAGACTAGAGCTTTAGGGACTAATTTTTTTCCAATAAAATTTTCACTAAACTGTTGTTTTTTTGTTACAGGTACGTTACCATATTTTAAGAATCACATTGTGGAGAAAAGTGAGTAAAAATCTATATAATGCGTTTTAAGTCATTAAAGTTTTTAAGAATCCAACATGAATGGATAAATAAATTAATTTATGAAAATAAAACCACCTTTCTTAATTTCAAATCATTACTAAGATTAGCATGAGAAATCAGTTTTGTTACAAAAAGAATTTAAAAGGAATCATTGTAAAATACTATGTTTATTTGTAAAAATTTCCTCAAAGTTGTTGAATTCGTTCAAAACAAGTGGCCTACTTGGATTTCTTCTTAAACAATATTTACATAAATACATTCGTCTGCGGTTAGACTTAATGGGGTCAGATAGTGTCCAGTGGCGGTATGTGCCTGTTTTACGCTTATTTGAATTTCGAATGTAATTTGCATTGCGTTTATCAGGGACATCATTCCGATCCAGAGGACTTAATTGTCTTTTTTATTTTAAAAATTATATATGTAAAAAACTAGGCACGAAATTATCCATTCAAAAAAAATGTACATGTTTGTTAAGGTAAATTTGAGTTAATGGCACAAAAATGTTAAGTGTAAGAAGAGATGGGGTTAAATTGAAAGTATGTTTCTCAGGAAGAAACTTTCTTTCACCTTAAACCTAGTTTCATAAAACAAAACTAATATTGTTCTTAAAATAAAGAAGATTCATTACGAGTAAAAGTATCAATGAACGAATTTTCGTTTATATATTTGAGCTGACCAACGTTTTATGATCTAGGATAAAAACAAAAGTAACTAGAAAATATAAAAAAAGAGAAAGAAGAGGAGCAGGGAAAAAAGAGTAGCACAAAACAGTTCATTTAAAAGGTGTAACTAAGAAAATAAGGTCAGGAAGTAAGGAATTAGAAAAGATAAAAAAAGAGAAGCAAGAGAAGGAAAAGGGAATAGAGTTGCCAAAAAAAACCAATTAAAAATTATAAAGTAACCATTATAAATAAAGTACCAAATAGATCAAGCGCAATTTTTGTTAATCCTAAATATGCCAAGGCGTGCTATATAACATATGTTTGTAAAGAACAGATGCCATAGTTTTTTATTTCGAATTTGTAATAGCGCGGAAAAGTTGCGAATTAAGTATACAGACAAAAAAAAAGAAAAAAAATATCAAAATCTGTTCACATCTTCCGGTCGCGCATAGGCCCTTCTAAGGTTGACAAAATATGAAAAACCTCATTTTCGCGATTATTTTTTTAAAATTTTTTAATTAGATGTTTGCGTAATGTAATAGTTTGTAATAGAGCCTAAAAACATTGTGTTTTAATTTGGTTTAGATCAGTTGATATCATCCGGTCGCGCATGAGCTCCAAAATTTGCCAAAATTTCACATTTTTACGCATTTTTGGTATTTGATAAATAATTAGTATTTAAATGTAATATCCTTAGTATTTTTTCAAAAAATCAAAAATTAATCAAATAAAAGTATTAACTGATCCAGCACTGGTTGCTTGACCATCTTAAAAAAAATTAACATTTGGTATGCAGATTACAATATGTTTTGGGGGTTTAAAAATAAAATTTTTTATTGTGTACCAATTGGAAATGGCGGCCATATTTGTTTTAGGCCGCACGCTATTTTTCGCGTTTGCAGGCATCTACGATTTTTTAAATTATACAGCAATGGATCGTCCTAACCTTCTCAACTAAACTGCATTGAGTTCAGTACACTGTGGCCTACAAAATAAAACCATTATTACCTAATTATATGTATTTATTCATATATTTTTTACAGCTCAAAATTATTGGTCAGAAATTGGCAAAATTCAATTTTTGAAGGGTAATTTTTCAAAGAAGGAATAGCTTCTCAGCCTTAATTTTTTTTTGCTATTACTCTACACAGTTTAGTTACTTTTTATAAAGTATTAATGGTGAGACTCTTACCCATAAAAAGACATGCATTTTTAAAAAACAACTGAGATGGTGAAGCAACCAATTATTTTTTTTTGACCACATGGTATGGATTGACCCAAAAAGTGAAATATTTAGAATCAAAATAATTTTTTATTTTTAACGATAACTAGGAAACTAAAAAAGGCAATTAATTATTTTTTTTCACCTATGATTATCGAAACATTTGAACAATTGGTGAAATTGAAATTTATATTTTTGGAGATTCTAGAGGAAATCGTATTCAATTCAATATTTTCTTTGTCTTCGACACTGACTCTGATGGGTACTTTAGCCGTTGTCTCGATATTTGTGATGATTTGGTATACATTTTCACGTGAAGTACTCGTAGATGGTCTGTCCAAAATAGCGATCGCAATTTGCTGGCCGATTCGTTTTTTATAGCAGATCGATTCTTCAACATAACCTTCAGCGACAGTGTTAGATTTCCACCCCCCATGTCTCTTAATTGTCAGCACAAGAATCAGCTAAGTGTAGCTGACGTTCTTCTGAATGTATGTCCAGTATAATAAGACTCTGGATCTTTTAACTCCAAATATTTTGCTACTGTTTTAGGCATATTGCCAAACGTATTGATGCCAATGACTTGTCTTGTACATTTGCTGTCCCGATAATTTAGGAAAAATCGTGTTGGTCGGTCGCAAAATAGCATACTTTTTGTATATATGGTAAAAATTATCCGTAACAACAAATGATCTCGGCTTATCATTTTTAGTTTTTGGAATTTTTACCAAAAGCATGTCACCTTTATCTTCCATATTATCCACAGTTAATGGGTCCACAATGTAGAGTAAATTAAAAGAAAACTGATTCCGAGAAGGATTTGATGTGTTTTCTTTTATCCAGTACAAAAACGATTCATATGCAGTTATATACAACTTTTTTGATTTTCTGGCAATAAATTTAACGACACAACTTCCGCAGCTTCTTTCACCTCCGGAGGAGTTAATAACATTTCATTTTCTGAATCCATTTTTTTTTTAAATCAATCAATTCTTAACAATTAAAACGTTTCAAATAAATAAGTAATTTGACTTAAGTGACAGCGCGTAGCCTACATTAAAATAATAAAAAATCACATGTTACCAATGGAAATATGACAGAAGTATGACAAAAAGTAGTGAATAATGATTAATCACCGCTAATAGTCCTTTTAGTGTATAATACAGAATATTATACTTGAAATACCTTATAAAAATGGATTCATTTTAAAACAGTCGTGGACAAAAATATTTATCTACTAATGTCAAATAATAAACCAAAAACAAACCGGAATTTGAGCTTCCTTATTCAATAGTGTGTTTGTAAAATTCATTTGATTGGTTAAAAAGTGTTGAATAATGAAAATTCGACACTTTTAATAACCAAGTTAACCATTTACATTTAATCTGAGGCACGAGCTTTAATTTAAACGTCAATGTCAAATTAATGCCAATAAAAGTCATTCACTAAAAACTTTATCAAATTTGTTGAAATAGATATTTCACTAATAGATATTAATAATATTAATAATCCAACAACATCTGCTAGTTCTAGTAATTTCATATCAAATACAGATTACAATATGAATTTTGGTATTGCAGATACAACAATTAATTTCTCGAATTGCAGCAACAAAACTTTAAATTTTAACAACAAATAATTTATTATAAATAAGAATTAATTTAATATAAATATTTATATTCGTATAATAGATTCTTTCCCATTTAAAAATGTTTTGTTCTTGATTGAATAAATAATTTTTAGGTATATACTATTTTTCTATTATCCAATAATACAAAAGATTTCTCATTAACTGGTCGAGAACCGGCTGAATGACTCCACTTTGTTATTTAATGATTTTATAAATTTTTTATCGAAGTAAACGTGTTAATTCCTTTGTAGATGATGCACTCTGTATATTGTAAACCATTGCTACACCTACTGACTTACCTTCGAGCAATAATAATACAACTGATAACCATCCGGAGACCGCTCATAATCAATCATTTTTTTTTGTAGTTCGGACTAAACTGTTTATCTAGAACAGCAGCAGCAACTGAGTCGAGTTTAATGAATTTGTTGGTGCGCTAACGTGTAGACAAGTTTAGAGACAAATGCGCTGGTGACAGCGAATGGAAAACGTCATAAACTGCACAAAGTGCGGCTAGGTGTGCGGCCATTAATCTTTTCTAACGGTGGAGCTGATTCGAAACCAGCGGGGGAGTCGGTAATAGAGGCAGACTTCAATCAGTTCATTCGAAGGTAATGTCATTCCTTTTGTTTGTGTCGGTACCGGCATATGGAAATTAATCGTATTAATAGTTTATTCTATTATACAGGATGAACTTAGTATGTACAAATAACAATTATTTGTTTTAAAAATAAACGCGAACTTCTGGAGTTAATAGGTTGTATAAGTTTTTAAAACTTTATTGTCGATATTTTAACGATATGTTAGGGGAAGTTCAAACGGTCAATATAATTTCCTTCAATATATCGAGTCAATTAATGAACGAAAAATATTGTCACATCACTTAAATATATTAGCTTGAATAAAATTAAATGTCCATTTTACGTACTTGGACGTCTTATTGACGTCTTTGGGACGTCCATTGTTACTAATCAGAATGTCTTTAGGACGTCCATAATAGAACATTTCTGGCTTTCGAATGAACATTTACAGGATGTTTTAAGGACGTTCTGCATGTCCAAGCGTTTTAAAAACGTCCATAAGACGTATTTATGCTTTCAAATGGACATTTACAGGATGTTGTAAGGACGTCTATTTAAGAACACTCCATGGATATAATCAGGAGCCTCTAGGAAATTAGTGAAAATATTGAACATTTCAAAATCTTTTATTTGCTAATAATAATATAATAAATAATGAAAACAAATAAACCTTGATGGCCAGTGACATAAATCACCTTGGATCCAGTTTGTTGGGACAGCTTCAACCGAATTATCTTCATATTTCACAACACAACTTACAAGTTTTATCACCCATTGCTAACATTATAATTGATTCAAGTGACGCCAAGCTGGTTCGAGTGACGCCAAGCTGGGTCGAATGATACTCAAGACATTGACAATGACATGACATTTTACCAGTGTTACCAATATAGTTCCTATGCTTACCACAGGTACTGGTCAAAATGTCCCTATATACTTTTATATTTGTCAACTTTACATTAACTGACTCTATAGCGAATTAAATTATTGATGTTTTCCTACGGCTGCTTAGAATATGCATAAAAACGCACTGTCAACTTCCCTTGAAAAACGTCAATTTCAAACAGCGTGTGTAAACGTTTACACACGCTGTGTGCAAAGTAAAATGACAACACAACTCATATTAACAACACATATCAATGAATCGAGATGAAATCTAGCATGCGGACACTGTCACTACTGACATTTCTCATTTCTCATTAAAATAAAGTCAAATTTATGGCAAAATTTTAAAAAAGCAGTGTTACACGATGATAGAAGATGAATTTAACTGTACTCCTCCAGAAATACTTGAAAGGGCCTCCCAAATCACGCAAAATCTTTTACCATTAATTTCCAAAGAGAGGTATGAAAGTTCTTATGAAACATTCATAAAATGGAAAGATGAACGAAACCTAAACTCGTTATCAGAGAATGTTCTGCTTGTTTTTTTTGAAGAATTAGCGCAAAAATATAAATCTTCAACATTGTGGTCGCACTATTCTATGTTGAAAAGCACTATAAACATCTGGTCGTTTTAAATAAGATTTGCTTTACCTATCAATAAATAGGTACCAATAAAAATATATATATGATAATAAAGTCGCAGCCGTAGGAAAAGTATAGTGTGTAACTCGTGTGAAAAGTGCTATTTTCAAAACTTGTTGCACAATATACTATTTTGTCCATTTTACTTATGTGGCAAAGAAAAAGATGAAAATACATTGTATGCTCGATTTTCTTGTGGACTATCAACTAAAATACACAAAATTGCAAGAAAGTCTAGATCTGAAATTCTGAGAACAAGGGACATATTTAAAACGTCCAGAATTGGTGCTGCACGTTCAGACTATAAATGGACATATAATGTACGTCCTAGAGACATCCATTTAAGGACATCCCGAGGATGTTCTAAACTGGACACACTTAAGACATCCAGCATTGGTCCTGGACGTTCAGACGATAAATGGACATATAAAGGACGTCCTAGGGACGTCCATATCTGGACATCCCTGGGATGTTCTAAACTGGACATACTTAAAACGTCCAGAATTGGTCCTGGACCTTCAGACGTAAAATGAACGTATAATGGACGTCCTCAGGACGTCCTGTGCTATCTGGGTCCATACCTCTTCGGGAACACCTTCAAAATGGGGTCAAAAATATGAAAATTTTGAAGTTTAAAATGACACTGAATTTAAAGTAGACACACAGTGAATGACGATTTTGGTAAAAGTGAGTAGACTGTGGCTTTGTTGATTAGAGTAAGAACTGTCAAGCCAAAATTTTATTAATACTTTCATTACAATTTGTTCGGTCTATGGCAATGCTAGAAGAACATTCTCAACTGGTTTTAGTTGGTATGAGTGGGTAGTTTCTTTATATAAACAGAAACAGATTAATTCACAATGTCATAGAATCAACACCTAATTTTCAAGAAAAATATTTAGCAAGTTACAAATAAAGAATATATTGATGAAGGCATTTATGGTTTTTATTAAGTGAACAAATACCAAGAAGTAATATAGAAAACAACACTATGCGAGAACGCATCAATTCCGAATTTATTATAAACTCTGTATAAAGTTAAAAAACTCTAGTAACTTAATATTCCCCAAACACAGCCTTGAAGAGTTTGGAGAAGAAATTCAGTTATCTCAACTTTACTCTTTTTTTAAAAGTACTGGTATTAGTAGGAATGACAGATGGAAGATAAAAGCTTTAGCAATGTAGGTGTCTTAAGGATATCTGATTTCACCATTGGCGTGCACTTGCATATCAAGTAAGGCCTTTTTTTCGAGATTATAACCAGTAATGTAAATTCCTTTTTTTTTCTCCAGCAACTTGACTTGATTAAGATGGAGATATAATGTTTAGACCACACAATTGTTGCACTAACACCTTGAAATTTACATATTTCGTTTCTTTTGATTGAATTTACGATAGTTACGCAAATATACTAACAGAAAGCAAACACTAATGTAGTTCTGATTTAATTTTTTCATAAATATCAAAAATTTATGACGGTATTATAAATAAATATATAAAAAATATTATTATTCGACTATTTTTTAAAAATAACTCCTTGACAGTCTATTTGCTCTTAAAAGAACAGTTTTGTATAAATACACCTAAATATAAGTAAATAATTCACAAAAATACGATATCAACGTAACCTAACTTAATGACATTTATAAAAAAAAATAGCGGCAACGCAATTACACCAAAAAAATAAATAAATAAGTTTAAAATCAATTTTGCAATGATTAATTTTATTGTTAAGTATTCTGTAGGTGGTAGGGGGCTCTCGAGTTGTCCTAAATATACCTGAGTTAATCCTACGCATTACCGGGGTACCCTTTTTTGACCCTCTAGTTGTACCAAAAGGATAATTTTATTTAAGTGTCAATTAGGGTTATTCCGTGTCAAATCAACACACTTAAAATAAAAAATTTACCTCACATCTTTCAATTAGGATAAAATTTGGCACACTGATTGTGGGTGCCAAGACTAAAAAAAATGCCAAATTTTAAATTTTTATCTCAAATAGTTTTGGAAATACGGCTATATAAAGTTTTCAAAAGATTGGCAGCTCGTGCAAGTTTGCAAAGACCATATGAAAACGAAATTCAAACTCCACAAGATCTTTTTCAATAATAATAATAATAATAATAAAGTTTATTTATGGAATGTACATAGAAATAAAAATGTAGGTACATTTAGAGTAAACCAGTAAGGAATTTTAATTTATTAGATTCGACATCCTAAGACCGGTTTCTGTCTTTCGACTTCATCAGTTAGGCTTTTCGAATCCAATAAATAAAATTCCAAACTCGTACAAGTCAATAGCTATATCCGCTATAAGATAACATTTTTAGATGTGCTACCATCTATGGTAAGAAGAGAGTATTGACATTAAATTTTGACTGAATCTAGTCAAGATGTCACTCTCTTCTTTTTTATCCCTTTCAGAGATTAATACAAAGTGAGTAAACCAGTAAGGAATTTTAATTTATTAGATTCGACATCCTAAGACCGGTTTCTGTCTTTCGACTTCATCAGTTAGGCTTTTCGAATCCAATAAATAAAATTCCAAACTCGTACAAGTCAATAGCTATATCCGCTATAAGATAACATTTTTAGATGTGCTACCATCTATGGTAAGAAGAGAGTATTGACATTAAATTTTGACTGAATCTAGTCAAGATGTCACTCTCTTCTTTTTTATCCCTTTGTATTAATCTCTGAAAGGGATAAAAAAGAAGAGAGTGACATCTTGACTAGATTCAGTCAAAATTTAATGTCAATACTCTCTTCTTGCCATAGATGGTAGCACATCTAAAAATTAGGTACATTTAGTTATAAATAAAGAGCATCACAGAAGCAATAACATGTATCGCTTGTACGTGATATAGCCAGGTAATATGAACTACTAATTCTAATAGTACATTAAGCAACGCATTTCATATGGCATTCTGTTATGACACGAGTCCAAGTTTAGAAAACGAATCGCGCAGCGATGAGTTTTTTAAAGGACGAACCTCTTTTTTAACTGGAATTGCAACTTTTATTTAGGTTGGTGTTTAATTTACATGTTTTTTATTTAATTAACATTGAAACCACCCTAAATTAACTTTCTGTAAATAATAAACGTATCATAAAATTAATATTTGAAGTAGAAATTATATACTCCGTTATTTATCTTTCAATTTTGGCAAATACTGCTACTATGTATTAGAAAATAGTGTTAATTTCATGAAAAACACTAACTTTTCAGTCTAAAAGTCATTATTCTAGATTATAACAGAGAAAACTATTATTCTGGCAGTTGACGATCCAAAACCATGCATTTGTGAAAAACTAATGTTAGTAATATATTTATTTGACCCTGACCCCATCATCAGCCCACATTTATATTTTGCATAAAAACTTCTACAATTGTAAACTAAATATAGTATTTTTTGAAAATTTTCAATTATGTACTTTTTTGAAAAAACCCTATATAAAGTTTTGATTTGTATTTTAACAAAATAATTTTTATTACAACCTATGTCATGTTGTATATCTTTGTAAAGAGCTTAAAAAATGCTAAAAAATGACACCTCTCCCATGTCTCTAGCTTGATTAGGAGAGCTTCCAGAGTGATTTAAAAAATCTACGTTAGCGGGTTTTTCACGTTCTTTTGAAAACTTTACATAGCCGTATTTCCAAACTATTTGAAATAAAAATTTGAAACTTGGTATTTTTTTTAGTCTGAGGTGGTAAGGTAAAATGGGTGTGTTGATTTGACATGGAATGACCCATTACAAGGATTATTCATAAGGGATAATGACATACTAAAATTTTACTCCACAAAAGTTCAAATACATATTTTAAACTATTCCAACATTTAAATGAAAAATGCAAAACATTAAACCTATTTTTTAAACCTGTTAATATAGTCGTAGATTTCGAACAAGCAATCCATACAGCTGTTTCCATATTTTGGACACAGTCCAATTTAACAGGTTGCAGGTTTCATCTATGTCAAGCTTGGTACCTTAAAATTCAGAATTTAGGTTTAACAGCTGAGTATAAAAAAAGGATTCTGAAATTGGACAATTTTTAAAATTATTCTTTGGCATACACTTTCTGGAACCTGCGGAGGTGGGTGATTTTGTGAAAAAAAATGTTTGTAAAAGATAAAAATAAAAAACCATAAACTTGGTTATTTGAATTTTTCACATAAATTTTGAGGTTATGTGAAAAAAGTGTAAATACAAAAGTTGTAGATCTATTTATTACCTACAACTTTGCCATTTAACTTTTTTCCATAGGACTTGTAGTTTTGCCGGAAATAGACATAAACAGTTTTCTACCCTTCCACTTCCCAACCTCAGATCGCCCATAAATTATTTTTCCTTTCATTTTTGTCACATTCTCTTCCTTTTCCAATGAGTTTCATCCTACTATTATTTTATTTGGTTTATCGGCACTGGTCTATTACGGCAAATTTTAATTTTTAAATTTAACATTTCAACACCCTGTATCTCAGAAACTAACTCCTTAAATGATTCATGTTTCTATGTAAAATTTTATTAATTTATAAAGGCTCTCAGGTGTATAGCGTTGTCACTCGAATATCGCAACACCCCTGGAGATTTACAATACCGGTGGGTATTTATAATTTTGGTTTTAAAATTTGAATTACATTCTATTTGCCAAGTAGTTATGGTTGGTAAAGTCATTCATTACGCTTCTTCAACAGGAGTCGTTTTAAAATTAAAATGAACTGATCACTTCTTTACTTGGTCTGTAGTTCTTTAAATTTTTTTGTGCGGTTTAAAGTTAATATAATATTTTAAACTTTAATAAAAATGTAAAAAAAATACAGTAAATGCAATAAATTTCTTACTAAATTGATACTTAAACGTATAACAAAAAATATATATCTGATCAGGCTAGTCTAATTCCATGATTTTATCTATTCTTGAGAAACCCAAAACAAAACGCGCCGATCTTTAAGAGAATAAATAAAAAAATGTCTTAATATCTATGGCGTAACTTTTATATAAAACTAAAACAAAAGGTTATTTTTTTTTCTGAAACCATTTTCTCAAGTTTGAGCAACTTCTAGACAGTTGGTAAGATCGCTACTTATCGGCCAATCAATGATTCCCGACACGAAAACATATTTTTAGTGATAAACTTTGCATTTCTAAACAATGGGTCATAATGACACAGACTGATGCATTCCGAGATAAACATCTAGGAAACCTTGAAAATGCAATCTGATTTATACCTGCGCGCAAGAAAAAAATGGTTAAAAAGGATTCTTTACAGGACGGTTTAAAACAGAGTTACTTGACAGCGAAAAAATATGCATCTTAATTTTTTTTCGACGAAAAAAAGTTTCTTCCTTCAATTACATAACACTCATAAAGTAACTTTATATTTACTTCGTAACATTTAATTAGATTTGACGAGGTTCAATTCGGTTTAATAAAAATTATTAAACGTTTATTTGATGTACCAAATGAATCAGTCTCTATTAGCAAAATCCATTTTTCTACACATCAACTATAAACATTGTCCTTCTTAACAGGATACAACCTTAAACAACATCTAGTCCAGTCAAATTAGCTCCAAAAGTATGTCGATCTGGTTGTTGGCTTACCACACTTGGGGACCAAGTGCTTTCTATGTAAAAAAATGCGCTGATTTCGAAAAACCTAGTTCCCGGATGCAATTCCTCCGCTCTAAAGTAAACGCCATTATCTCGGGATCTATTTATCGAATTTCGAGAATTTTTTTTTAATTGTGCGTCTTGAAAATAGCTTTCTAACCATATATTATAAAGTAACACTTTATAGTATAGGTTGAAAGTTATTCCATTTGTTATTTAGAAAATTAAAAAAATTCTGTAGGCCGTCAAATTGCAAAAAAAAAAAATAAAACAAACTATTGGAAATTGTCGTTGGGGTGCCTAATATGTGTAATCGAGACCAGTGTGGGTGTTATAGAAAAGGCTACAGAAGGTGTAGAATTTGGCAAATTATTGCGTCCGATGCCGAATCTCTACGTGTAGATTCTAGATGATCACGTTAATGTCCCGTTTTAATTAAATGCATTTAATAATGTTTTTAAAATAGAGTATAATATAAATTTTGGTGTTTTACAGGATGTTGATTGATAGAATTCTAACAAGTATAAATAAAAATAATAATAAACAATTCATATGTTTTTTCTTTCTTCATTTGTTGTTCTTTTTTTTTCCTGGTCGGCCGGGTGATCCGGAAACAGAACAGATGAACTTGGAACGATTCCTTACTTCTACTTCTTCTATGCCAAAAATTTGTAAGTGAGGTTATAAACAAAAACTGACCAACTGTCATTGTATGTCATTAAATGTAGAGAAGTGAAAACGTACACTACAGAAGGCATCGCTTTTTTTGTTGCTTAATTATGCAACTATTTAACTCACGGGGATTGGGGTCAACTAACTGTTTTGCAACCAAAAGAGGTAACTAATTACAGGTTATCTAAAGGATTGGATGGGGGGATAGTGAGTACTCAATTTTGCAAAATTAACATTCGAGACCAAGTGCATCTTGTAGAAAATACAATTCTAAACAAATTTATTCTGTACATTTTCCGCCTCAGATTCCGAGATATTCGACGATGAATGCGAAAAAATACGACTTTTTCGGCAATTTTTGAGTTTTTTGTTAATAACAATATGAAGCGGGAGGAATCGAGTCCGGAGATAGGCTTTTCGAAATCAGCGCATTTTTTACATAGAAAGCACTTGGTCCTCAAGTGTGGTCAGCCAACAACCAATCCAAACCCTAATTTGACTGGACTAATCTATAAATAGGTCAGCGCTTATCCAACCAGTAGGTTGTGCAAGTCCTAGTATTACAGGCAGCATGTGAGCCCTTTTTCCAAAGAAAACCATAACAGGCGGAATAAAACTTCTATTAGCACTAATAATCCAACAGGTTGTCACCAATATTCCTATTTGACCACTAGGTGTGATACCTTTTTTGGCAACAACTTTACGAGAAATTTAGGTAAATGCTTCAAGTCATTTGTGTAATGTCTTTTCAACCTTCTCCGACGGGGTATCTCCATTAGATTCCTTTCCAGATGATTAGGATAGTCTCGGGCAATTATATTATTTGGTACATACCAAGGGGCGTTTAGGAAGGACTTTGGACTGACCTTTCTAGAATTTCGATGTTAGATTTGGACACATCGCCCCAGAGTTGTATTCTATAACTCCATATTGGTTTTAGAAAAGCTTTGTACTGACAATTGTGATCTGCGTCCTATTATCCAGTATAGTTTACTGAGTCTCAATCCCAGTTGTTTACGTTTCGTGAATATGTGTGTTCTCCAGCTAAGTCTCAGGTCTAGGTGTACCCACAGTTCTGGTTCACTTATACTTACATTTTTGTATCGCCACCTTAAACCCATATAACCATTTTATTCTAGCTGTCCTTCTTCAAGGATTTTGTCAACTACTACTTCGTGAGATAGTGTGATTTCTGAATTTTTTGAAACGTAATATAGCAAACTAGATTGCAATCTCGGCTATTCTTTTTTTTTTCTCGTTGGGAAGTAAATACAGTATTGCCCGAAATAAATAGTACTGAAACTAAGTTGGAGGTGTCTCTATGGTCGCGCTGGCATACCCAAGTTAGCTAGTGTAGAACTGACAAGTAAATCTTAAACAATTAATTAGTAGGAACGAATTGTTAAAAATGGTGTTAAGTACAGAGGAGAAAGTGTTTCTGGTAGAGCATTATTTTAGCTCTTACGGAATCGGACGACGTAATGGTGCAAGTCTGCGATACCTGAGACAATCCTTATTCTATAACATGATGAGAACCTTAGAACATCGTTATGAAGTCTGTCTTGAACAAGAAGGTGCACATTTAGATCATGTAATAAAGTGTCAATAATATGTATTTCTTAAATAAATAAAACAATTACAAGTTCAGTACTGTTTATTTTTTTGCAATACTGTATTTGTCAACTAGTATGTTTAAACCCAATTGATGTGTGTTTTCTTTCGTTTTTTTTCACTTCTACTTTCCACCACAATCTAACCTCTAAATGTTTAAACTAACTGTAAATGTAGCGTTCAAGAATTTCTAGATTATTTAAATAGAACGCGCAAAAAATATGATCACCAAAAATATGACCAGGTATCAGAAAGTACTGATGGGAAACATTCACTGTTAATTGACACTATTTTCAAAATTGTCCTGGCGGAAAATTTAAAATTTAACTGGGTTTGTTTCATTGTCTCGCTGTGAAACAAATCGTTGTATTCCAAATAGAATGACACGCAATTTTCAATGACAATCTACAGTGGGTGCCATTTGAAAATAAAAAATGAGGAGCAGCTACCACAAGGCTATCAAATGTAATACATTTTTTTATAAATCATTTGGACAGCAATTCAATGACATTCAAAGCAGTTTTTTATTTTTTAAATATCTTGATGAAGAAGCGAGATATGGCCTTATACGATAACTTGGGACACCTGGTATATATTCAATAACTTAATCTGCAGAACATCTCTTTCCACAGACTCGTTCATCCAACGAATAGCGAGGCTTTGGAACACATTGCCTAGGGAGGTGTTCCCCGAGGCATACAACCTTCAGAAATTTAAGAAGAACACCAATTCCTACCTTCTTTCCCTGGTTCTCACGATGTTCTCTGTCTTTCCCCCTTTCGTGGGAACCAGAACATAAAAAACAACTTATAGCTAAACTAAAATGAAAGTTAGGAAAAATAGAAAATAGAAATTATATAGACAAAGATGTTGAAATAATTAAAAGTACAGCTTACAGAAAGATTAAAATCATCATGGAGAACACAGAGCTTTAGTCCAAGGTATCTTTTTCAAAGACCCAAATGAGGAGCCGAACAAGTCAATCTGACCACCATATTTCTATTCTATTCTGTGCCAACATGTTAATCGGTGAATTTTGTGCATAATTAGTGGTGCATAAGGTTGTGTGGAAAACTTTTACTAAACCTTAAGTTTCTTCGTCCCTTAAGAAATAGTCTCGACCAAGTTTATTGTAAAAAAAATTTGGAAACACTCAAATTGTAAAAAACCTCACTTATATTCCACTTTTTTATCTTCATCTTCAAAGGAAGCTCTTATCAACTCGACAGTATCAAATCCAGAACTATCAACATCCGGCATAATTACAGATTACATTAGTTTTAATCTATTTTTTCACTATCTAACTTCTCGATAATGATATTTCAAGTACTTAGAATTAGTTGTTTCTCCTATTAAGACAATTTAAAGATTAAAAAAGCAGGAAATTATTCGTACCTTAATGTTATAATTTTATTATTATTTTTATCTGCGAACAATACTTCTTATCTACTGATATGAAATCAAGTTTATACAACATGCATTTTAATTTTTGTCTATAAACGAGATAATATTATTGGGACGATATATTTTTTAAATGTTTATATCATAAACAACACACCGTAGGCGATGGTGGATTTATTATTCTGATTAGCTATACTCTGATTAAAAGAGGAGAGCAGTAAAAGTGGGGATATAACGTCACATTCCATAGGCGTACTTTGCAATATAAAAATAAAAATAAACCAATAAATAACACCATGATTATATTTTTAATCTCTTGTCATTAAAACACTTCAGTACCTAAAATCAAAGATTAAAAAAAATAAAAGGGTTCAAGAACTATCTTTAAAAGTCACTGTCTTCACTATACTGGTATCATTATCATTGTCTTTTCTGAGGTTTATTATTTGTTAGTATTAAATAAAATTTATTTACAGTTAACAAATATCAGTGTTGAATATGGCCTAACTTATGTAACTTTAATATTAACAAACCATTTATTGCATGTTTCCAAATAAATATTTTTTAACTATTAATAAATTATAACTTTAATAATAATAAATATTTCTTAAATATAAACAAATACATTATTAACTATTAATGAAAATTATTTCAGTGAAGTAAATGTCTATTTAAGTTTTCCATTGCTATATCCACTTTCCAAAATGAATTTTCCACTTTTCTCAAATGTTTTACATTTACATCTGAAACTGCCTTCAAAAACAAATTTCGCACATCAGGTAATTTAAATGTTGTATTGTTTTGAGAAACATAACCTTTTAATTGTGACCAGATCAGTTCAATGGTATTTAACTCTGCAATGTGAAAATTTTAATTCCTTTTTCTGGGGCCATCTCATCTATAATATATTTTTTGAATTTGTTTTTATGTTGCTTTGCTATTATACGAGTAATTCTGCCTTCAAGGATAGGAGGACTGACAATATTTTTAGAATGAAGCCATTTTGAAATATATATTAATACAAAATTAATCAATTAAAATACATACGAAACGTATGAATAAATAAAGTCTGACTTATCTGTCAAAAGAACAGGTTTATTACAGTAAAAAGCATGGAAACATGATTAAATCAAACGAAATCTTTTATTAGGCCGATCAAATGTATTAAAATTTTCTTTTTAACTACAAATAAGCATTGAAGGGAGGTAAAAATAAAATGTCTATCTCTTAAACGTGCGGGCCTATTAAATTATTTCCACTATTCCTGCCGGGACGCTAAGAGAATAAATATAGGCTGGTTTTTTTGCACGAACAATGACATGTGGATTCTTCTCATCCCATAAATGTAAATTATGTGCATTAATTATTGTTAAACCGGATTTGTCAGTAAAGAAATCTGTTTTAAAATATGTTTCAACACCTTGTAGAAACCAGTAAGCATACTGAAGTCGTGTGGGATAATCATTTGCTTCCAGAGTATGTACTTTTTGTAAGTAAAACGGATACAGAAGTTGTTCTTTGACAATTAACAACTAATGTTGTTGATACAGTTGACAGTTTTCGTACACTGATCCATATGGGGTAGGTACATATTCGAAGTAATAATTAGAAATGGTCAAATAAAAACCAACGAACATCAATGTATGGCCTTTGCAGATGACTTAGCAATCATAGCAAGAACAGAAAAAGAGATAAAGAAAGCCATAATAAGAATATTACAAGAAGCAAAGACATTCGTCCTTGAGAGCATTATGGAGGAAAATGTAAATCTAACTGTGGCTATAAACAACAAAGAAAACGGACACGAAGAACATGAAATACAAACAAGAATTGCAAAAGGAAACCGTAAATATGGATGTTTAAAAAGTCTCATGAAATCAAAGTTCGTATCGAAAAAGACCAAACACAGAATTTACACTACAGTCATAAGATCACCACCACCACCACCACCACCAACAACAACAACAACAACAACATGCACCTGTGAGACGTGGGTTTTAAATAAGGCAGAAGAAGAAAAGATGAAAAGGTGGGAAAGAAAGATGCTAAGAGTTATTTAGGGTGGAACAAGAACTGACGAGGGGTGGAGAAGAAAAACAAACCAACATTCAAAGAAATTTACCAGGAATTCGGCGAATCCTACAGGAAATTCCCTCTATATAAGAGACAGCTGGAGTATTTGTTAATTGTACGTGACAATTCTGGTCTCTTAATTCCTCTAGAAATAACAAGTTTTAGATTAGTTCCAAACAGGAGTTTTTGCATTTTTACATTGATTTAACTGGAATTTTCCTGTTATTTTTAATGAACTACCTTTCTTTTACCGGAGCTCTAATTTCCATTTAACAGGAATTTCCTGTTTAATAAACAAACTAGATAGTTGTTTTCGAAGCTTCGAACTTCAGTTTTTATAAGAATTTCCACTAATTAACACTAAACTAAAACAGGAATTACTTTACTTATACCGGAACTGTAGTATCGATTTAACAGGAATGTTCCGTTGAATTAAAGAACTTTCGTTCAGCATAATGTTTAAAGAATATAAAACTTCTCAAAGTCAATATCACAAATCAAATTATACTAGGGTCAATTATTTTTGAAACAAAAAAAAATCTTAGCAGTATGTAAATTAAAAAAATCAAGACGGCTCAGTAAAAGTTCCGGAAGGGAGTGGGGGTAGCTAAAGGGGTGCATATTGGTCGTAAAAGTTAGAGATAATTAAAAATATATCACGGTGTTTTATTACGGTTGCATCTTTGGTTCCGACCTACGTATGTTTTACAGTCGTGGCTTGTAAATATAGCAAAATATTATTCTATATACACAGGAAATATTCCTTATAAATAAAAGTACCTTATTACTACTATACTTACCGTTTTTCCTGTGCATACTACTCAAGTCACTTTAATGGGAGTCGGAATGTTAGATTGCAAGTATAGCGCAGGTTAGGAGTTGGAGTGACACCCTTTTTTCCGGACAGGACCAATTTAGTCTCCTGCCCCATTTTCGAGGTCGCTGAAACCGAATCTGAGGGTAAAGAAAGTTTTTACCCTCGGCTAAGTAACCAAAGCGAATGGGACAAAGATACCATCCCAAAAGAGAAGTGCCATTAAATGGTACACAGATGGTTCTCGAACAACAGAAGGAGCAGGAATAGGAGTATATGGGCCTGGAACTAAATATTCCGAAAGTTTAGGCAAATCTCTGAGCATTTTCCAAGCTGAAATATACGCTATCGGAAAATGTGTCCAGTTCAACATAGAAAGAAATTTTCGCAGACAAGAGATCATCATCATGTCAGACAGCCAAGCAGCCATTAATGCCTTGAACTCCCATGTAATCAACTCCAAGATGGTTTGGGAGTGCCTAAAGAATCTAAACGAACTAGGCAAGAACAACACTGTTACCCTCTATGGGTTCCGAGACACTCGGATTAGTAGACAAAGAAGATTGCAGATTCTGTGAAAAAGAGGAGGAACCATCTATCCACATTCTCTCAGAATGCATTACCCTGCAAAATCCAAGTGTACGATACCTCGGAGAATATCAAATAGAAGAGGAAGATCTGCCTAACCTGAAGCCTACCGACATCTTGAACTTTTTGAAAGCAATAGGACTGGAGGAACTGCTCTAATTGTTGAGACATCCTTATCGATTGGGCAGCAGTAGGGGGCACAATAGATCTTATAGGTCGCAGTGTACCGACACCCCCATCACAGATAGATAGATAGATCCCCATTGAAAATAACCCTTTTCGGGGGAGAGCATTGGCAGGTGGAGGAGTTGGTGGTAATCGGAAGCGATATCCAACACCACACTGTGATCAGCATCCTCGAAAATGGGGGGAAAGTGTGTTTTTCTACAGGGAACACCTTGTAAAGCGCGTTTAACCCCTCTAGGGGGTGGTTTTTGGCCGTTTTGAAGGGGATGCCGAGGGTAAAAACCTTTTTTACCCTCAGATTCGGTTTCAGCGACCTCGAAAACAGGGTGGGGGAAGACTAAATTGGCCCTGTCCGGAAAAAAAGGGAAAATCACCTCAAATTCCGACTTCTGACCTACACTAGTACAGATTGTTCTCACAACGGTTTTTTTTTAATAACAATAGTTGTCAAGGGATAAGGTGTTTGTAGAAAGGTTAAATAAAGAAAGACTGCCAAAATTAGTAGTAAAAAGAAAACCAATAGGCAGAAAAAGAAAGAGATGGATCAACAATAGAGAAGAAGATCTAAAGACAATAAAAGCTAGAAACTGGAAAGAAAAAACAGGAGAAGGAATGGCGTTGAATAGTACTCGAAAGAGATACTCGAAAATAGATGGTGAAGTATTTTAAGAAATTAACTTTATAAATTAAATTGTATAAAATTTAATGTAAGCCCTAGGCCTCCAAGGCCTGTAGAGCAAATAAATAATAGAATAACATCGCCTTTTTGCTAAAAAAACTTTCTAAAATGTAAAGGTGTAGAATTTGTCCACTCAAATTTGCCTCTCGTAACCTGAGATCAATAAGCTCAAACAAAACAAAACTCACTTGAATAAATTTAAAAAAATTCTCGCCAAGTTACTGGTTTTGATTTTTGGTTGTAGTTTTAGTTTAATATTATTTAATTAGTATTTTCGGACGTCTTTTTTATCTTTTAACAACTTCGTGTTTTGTGGTTTCTATTGAGCTGTATCCTGTCTTTATCCCGTTAGACAATCTACAAAGAGTAGTGATTAGTGTCAAAGACTGCGTTCTGGTTACATTGCTAAAAGGCCTAAGCGAAATGCAATCTTTATTTATTACTATATTCTCATAATAAAACCCAGTTCTATTATAGTGATATCACGTCAACGTACTTTTGGAAGTATAAACTGCATAATTCTGTACAGCGATTCCCAATAATCAACTAAGTAATAAACCTTTTTTAATTTCGATATCGATTTCTCGTTACAAACTCTTCCAGTTACATGATTCGTGGAATTTGTTCCGAGATGTAGAGACAAACGTCCGAGATGCATGTTCCGTATAAGAGAGTCACTTAGTTGTGAAAGCAGCAGTCACGCTTTGAGAACTATTTTACACCACAGGAATCGTTGAAACCAAACGGCTATCTCGATTTACACACCCACCTGGGAGCGATTTGAATTCGGATAGTGAAATTAAAAAATAATGATTTCGTGGTTGTCGGAAAATAGTTTTAATTGATTTTTTTTAATTTCTCAGAAATCCTCATAGTTAATAACACTCATTAGGTATAATTATAAACATTCTTGGCTGTATAACTGTTAAATAACTACAGGGGGTTAAGTGTGCTGTTATACAGGGTGTTTTATTGAGAAATAGACACACGTTAACCGTAAATAGTGATTTACATTTTTTGACATTTGGTATACGTGTTTTGCTTAAACCTCTCGAGTGATTAACGCTGGTCCAAAAATTTTAATACATTTTTATGTCTCCAAAACTACACAGTGTCTATCAGAACTTTAAAGTTAGTTTATATACGAGGTCTGTCAAAAAAGGAGACTTTTTGAATTTCGATGGCTTCGTACATTCAATTCTCGATTTTATTTTTTGATATGTTGGTATATATTGTTATGATTTGTAGTGTTCATTTTTCTTTTTATACTAATAATTATAACTTTTAAGTTTTTATAAATGTTATGTAAAAATGTAATTTACCTGGTTTGAAAAGATAATTTTCTTTTGAACCAAAAAGATAAGAAACCTCAATTTTAGAAACTCACTTGGCTTAATAAACGTTACATGTTTTTTAATTATTATTCTTACCAATTTTCCAAAATTTATCTGGACGCCAACAAACACGAGAACTCTCAGTCTCAGGGGTGGTTCAAAAACATAGCTCAGTGAAATATTAAATTCAACACAAAAAAAAAGAATAATGACTACAAAAAAACGTCCTAAAATAGTATATTGTGCAACAAGTGGGGAAAGTTCAACTTTTCTCACGAGTGTGAAAGTTTGCGGCACGAGCCTGAAGGGCGAGTGCCGCAAACGTACGGGTGAGAAAAGTACTTTCCCCACGTGTTTCACGCTATACTTTTTCTACAACTGCACAAATTTAAAGAATGCAAGTAATGTAACAATATTTATTTTTATGGCAAGCAAAACTAAAATAACATGAAAGTATCCTACCTTTTAACAGTTAAATAATTTTTTTAATTTTATATTTGTATTCTTCTTCATTCCATAAATTTTTCGTATGTTAATTCATACTTTTTTCTTGAAATTACCGGCAACAAATCTAACGTTACTTTTGCGGCTCTTTCCAATATTTCTGGCGGAGTATTATCAAAATCGTCACTACTGTCATTACCCATATTATTTATTAATATCTGGTCACCGAGCTTCGCTCTTAATATTCAAATCTACATTTTTAAGCGGCCCAATGAGTATATAATTTAAGTATATTTATAACATGACAAATTATTAATTAATTCGCGAAAATCGCGGAGTGGGCGACATCTACTTGAACTACTGATAGGGAGATAAATAAAAAGTTAATTGGCGATTGGCTTGAAAGTAGGCGGGAAAATTAAAAAAGCTGTCAGTGTTAATCTTCAATTGGCTGCAGCTGTTGTTGACGTTTATCAACTGCTTGTCACAGAGGTTAGTTAAATTCATTTCACCCTTTTAGAGCAACATCTACTGACGCTTGATCTTCGCGAATTGTCACGGTGGACAGGCCCCGTTTCCGGGACGGGCAACAGCAGCGTGTAGGGCACACGTCCCGTCAACAGAAGATCGCTGAGCTCACTCTATTTATCACTATATAAGAAAAACTCTATGTTCAATTGATTTTATTATTTATTGATCTGCAGTGAAGGAAAATTATAGGTCTGATATTCATACTTGGGTAAAAACCTCCACAAAAACTGTGACCAGACTCTCGACGTGTGGCAGATATCGATATCATATTTTTTCAAAAATTTTCAGTTACAAAAATAGTTCATTCGTACATTACATTACAATTTGCTCTTGGAAAATACAAAGTCACAATCAACCTTAAAATGTACTATGAAAATAGAGAATTTTAAATGTCTCTTTAAAGTTTCTTGTAAAATAAAAAATTGAAATCTATGTTAATAGTACACGTGTACAAGCATTCATTTTTTTTCTTTCTCTCTCTCTCTCTCTCTATGATAATGAAAACTTAAATATTAAAACTGTCTGCATAATAAAATAGTAGCCGTAAGGGGTAGTCTCACACTATCGGGGAAGGGAAGAACCTTTACCCGATGTGCATAAAGCATTTCCACCCGCCAAAAAAAAAAGATTAGCTTTAGGTTAGGTTAAATCTTTGTAATAAATAAAGAAAAGTACGATACGTGTGACATCTTGACATTTGTTACATTCTGACAGGTGTCATATTTTGACATTTGTTCATTTTGAGATTTGTTCATTTTGACAGTTGTTACATTCTGACACGTATCACATTTTAACAGTTGTCACGTTTTTACAGGTGTCACATTTTGACAAGTGTCCATTTTACCAGTGTTACTCAACGTTCCTATAAATATTTACCTAAACCCATGATTTCTGAAATTGAATTGGCAACGTTGTATTTTCAACTTTGAATTTATGAGATGGCTGTCATTTGACAAGCAAATTATTTTTGTCCGTCAAATGAACCTTCCTTTTTTATATAAAGCGGCAAATTTAAAATTGAACTCTTTTATATTAAAACGCCAGAAATTAAATAAAGTCAAACCTTTTTACTACTATACTATACAGAAGAAAGGAGTGCAGTATTTAATTTGCAGAACGTAGTACAGATTCAAGAGGTAGAAATTTTATTTTTACCTCATCCTTCAATCCTTATTTGTAGTTAAAATTTAAATTTTAATACATCTGATCGGCCTAATATAGTTTTTGTCTAGATAAACCTGTTCTTTTGACAGATAAGTCAGACTTTATTTATTCATAGCCGTATCGTATGTATTTTAATTGAATCAGAATTTTGTATTAATATATATTTCAAAATGGCTTCATTCTAAAAATATTATCAGTCCTCCTAAATCCTTGAAGGCAGAATTATTAGTAATAGCAAGGCAACATAAAAATAAATTCAAAATTCTCAGATTGCCTCTGTACCACGCAGAGTTAAATTCCATTGAACTGATCTGGTCACAATCATTAAAAGGTTATGTTTCTCAAAACAATAAAATTTGTTTTTGAAGGCAGTTTCAGATGTAAATAGAGAACATTGGGGAAAATGCATTGGACATGTTAAAAATGTGTAAAATTCATTTAGGAAAGTGGATATATCAATGGATAATTTAATAGAACCGATAATAATAAACCTCAGAAAAGACAATTATAGTGACACCAGTAGTTTTAGTGAAGACAGTGACTTTTAAAGATAGTTCTTGAACTAACTTTTTTTTAATCTTTGAGTTTAGGTAAGTACTGAAGCGTTACTTTTAATGCCAAGAGATTAAAAAAAGTTTAATCCTTGTTATTTATTGGTTAAATTTAATTCGTTCAATGTTAAAGTGTCAGATGCATAAAGTTTATTTTTATTTTTTGTAAATAATATAACTTCAAAATTTAATCTACGAAGTGCGTATATATATATTGTATATGCTGTGACCTTATTTATATTATTGAAACTTATTTTGCAAAGTACGCCTATGGAATGTGACGTTATATCCCCACTTTTACTGTACTCATCTATCCTTTATAGTATATATTACTATAGAAACAAGTTATTATTATGTGCCGTTGCTAGGAAATAAAACTAAAAGCTTAACTTTTCTTGTAAATATCTCGGAAGATCGAATTTTCACAGACATGAGACCTACATTTTTTGCCGATTTAGATAGGAATTAGTGTACCCTGAAAGTTTCATTGAATTCTGACGAGTGGATTTCGAGATCCTCTGGACACACATACATACATACATACATACATACAAACCTTGCTCGTTTAATAGTATTTGATAAATAGGTATGTCTTATTACAATAATATTTAATGGAAATTGCGTTTTTTATCAAAGCACGAATGAAAACTACCTTAAGAATTTAAAAAACTTTTATAATCTGACAGTTGTGACAACTTTTTAAAGCTGAACAGCAGCCTACTAAGTTTTTGTCGATTTTTGTTGATTTTGTATATAAATGTATGTGGTGTGGGCAAAGTGCCGTGAGGAAAAATATTGCCGCAAGGTATGAGCAATATTTGGTTTTGAAATTAAGTAAGCTATGAGAAATTCGCTACTTTTCATAGCAGTTGTAGAAAAAACATGTTGTTTATGAAAATACACAAAAATAATTTATTGAATCTTTCTGAATATATTTAACACCTTGCAAAGTCCCATTATCCAAAAGGATACGGTGAAATTAGTCTTGATAAAAAGAAATATGAATAAATTTATAGGAGGGTCAAAATATCGAGCAAAAACAAACTTTGGCCCGGTTTTTCAATAATTCAGAGGTAAAAGGAAAAAGTAACATGATATTATAGCTACAGGTTCCTTCTTTCATCTAAACTTTGAATCATAAAAAAATATTAATCTTTACGTGATTTATTGAAAAATTTGTAATCCGCTTGAGAGTGCTCTCTAAATGCAGGGCAGGAGCTAAAAATGAGGGTGCATTTTGGAGCCAGTTATGTCGAAAAGTATCATATTTTTGACAAAAATGATGAGGATCATTTTTGTAGGTAATGAACTTCATTTTCGTGCAACCAAAAATTCCTGTCATATTTTCGAAAATATCAGCGAAAATAGGCAAAAAAACACATTTTTGAGACCAATGGGCCATTTTATCTTCATTTCACACAAATTTTAGAGAGCTGAGATTTTCGGGGGTACCCATGAATACATGCAAATTAAAAAAAAAGGTGCCGACCAGACCTGATGCCCGGGTTGATACCTTCGTTTATTGGACTATAAATTCTGATTTCAAATCAGGAGTCAGGAACACATTTTGAGAAAATCTGGTTTCAAATCAGGAATCAGGAACGAATTGTTAGGAACCACTCTTGAATGGAACTATACAGTTCTTGAATTTTAACTTTATTTTCCACAGGTAAAGTTCCAAAATCTTTTTTCTGTTACGACTGTTACTAATTCGTGTAGAAGTTCAACGTACGACAGTTCTTTGTCAAAAGCCTCGAAATTTCTCTGAAATCGCTTTTTATAAACGTTGCTCTCAAAGCCTATGATAGATTTGCTTAAAATTAAATGTTTTTCTATCCTAAATTTGATGGTTACTTTCGATAGTACATTAAAAAAGACAATTTTTGGTATAATTTTTATTTCAATTGAACTATTATCAAAACTTTACTGTGTTTCCGATTTTTTTCTAAACTAGGACTTGAAAATATTACAATAATTTAACTAATATCCATTTTCTTGAACTACTATAATGAAATTTTGATAAATTGGGTCTAAACATATTAATTTCTAATGATTATTTCCTTCCTAAATATTTTCCCTTGATGTTTTAATAGATATAAAATTTGAGGTTATATTTGAATTTTGAATTGCTAATATTTTTTAAGAAGTCAGTTTTTGTTAATTTTTCTTTGCCTGCTTTATCTCCTAATAGTTTAGTTCAATATTATTTAATTATTTTCATCATTTCATCATTTTTTGGTAAATAGGTTTATTTTGTATTGAAAGTCCTCTTAAAGGTAGTAAACCAGTAAAGAATTTTAATTTATCAGATTCGACATCCTAACACCGGTTTCTGCCTTTCGGCTTCATCAGTTAGGCTTTTCGAATCAAATAAATAAAATTCCAAACTCGTACAAGTCAATAGCTATATCCGCTATAAGATAACATTTTTAGATGTGCTACCATCTATGGTTAGAAGAGAGTATTGACAATAAATTGGGATGGATATTTGAAAAGAACGGAAAAAAATGAGTTAGTGTTGATAATCTCTAAAATAGCACCCTGTATATCAGATTCTTTAAAATGTAATCGGATACTTATTTGCAAAAGGAAAAAAAAAGAAAAAATGTGTGTTATTGCCGAAGCTTACTTGATAGTTTAATGAGTTCTGTATCCGAAATTAATCCGAAAAATTAAATCTGTATTTTTTTGTAGAACGCCCTTGTGCACTTTGTATAACACATCTTTTGTCTTTTTTTCTTTTTTTAAATAGGTAACCGATTACATTTAACAAAATCTGATATACAGGATGCTATTTTAGAGATTACCAACTTTTACAAATTTTTCTTAATCCGGATCTGAATTTTAACTTTAGTTCTTGTATTGTACGATTGGGCTATTTAAACAATCTACCTGTACCAAATATGAAAGAAATATACAGTGTGTTTCCAAAGTTATGGCTTATGAAAATGACAATACGTATTGCATTAATTGAATTTACTTTAAAAGTTTAGTAATATGCAGAATGAGATGTGCATTTATAAAAATATGTCAGAATATCTCAGTTTTTTCCAATCGTTTCGAATGTCTGATGCAATTTAAAAAATATCTGATGTACAGCGTGTTGCGTTGGGGATTTTCACATTTTACAAATTTTTCTTAATCCGTATCTGGATTTTAACTGTAGTATAGTCCTTACATTATACGATTGGGCTACTAAAAAATGATACCTGTACCAGATATGAAAGGAATCTACCAGGTATTTCGAAAGTTACTGCTTGTGAAAATGAAAAAAATGCATTTGATGTAATTTGACGTTAAATCTCCAGTAGCAGAATGGGATGTGCAAAATTTTTCACTTTAAGTAACTCACTTTTTTCCGTTCTTTTCAAATATCCATCCCAATTTTAAAAAATCTGATATATAGGGTGTTGGTTTGCGGATTTTCAAATTTTGCAAATTCTTGTTAATCCGGATCTGGATTTTAATTGAAGTTATTACACTATAGGATTGGGCTATTAACACACTATACCTGTACTAAGTATGAGCAAAATGGTTCTAAAGTTAAGGCGTTAGACCCATTAACCAAGATTATTGGAATCACCTAAGTATCCTCTATTTCGAGTTAATGTATGTCGGTTTAACTATGAAACACCCTGTATAAAATAAAATATTTTTCCCTATTCTATTTTTCTTGACAAAAATTCGAAAATGGGCTAAAACCGATCTTCTGGAAATCTGCAATTTGAAAACCGGGTTTTCAAAAAGATTTTAATAAAAATGTATTATACATTCGTGATTAAAATGTCACCCTTAGAACCGGATGCAAAACTACAAAAAGTACATTGTTTAATTCAATGTTTTGTTTTTTAAATAGAAAAATGGATTTTGAAAATTTTTATATACAGGGTGTTCTTTTAAGCAAGCAACAGCACACAAGTTTTTGTTAATCCAGGCCTGGATTTGTCTTCTGGCTATCAAGTATCATTGTCAAGTATCAAGTATAAAAAATATATACTAGGTGGTTCCTTAGTTACGACCTTCGAAAGAAATGAGAAAAATCAATCAAACACCCTGTATCTCTGTTATTAATGACGTGAGACTCATTAACCATAGGTTTTTTAGAACCATCTTGGTTACTGTTTGTCCGTTTACTAATGAAACACCCAGTACGGATAAAATGGGAAAGTTAGCATAACTCAAATTTAAAATTAAATACAGTATGTCCCATTTAATAACTATAACTTTGTGCTACCATCACGTAATGACGCCTTGCATATTTTAAAATGTAAAGCTTAAGCTTTCTTATAATTTATAATAATATCATAAATAATAGTATACTATCTAAAAGGCTGAGAAATCGCTTCTTATTATAGCTGAGCTCAGAGTTCGCAGCCGATGCAAATTACCGGAGCTGCAGAACTCTGGGCGAAGCAATTAATATGATTTCTTGGCCGTGTTGTATATACTGTTTTTTTTAAGCGTAAACAATTTTAGGTTAACTTGAACTGTCAAAAAATAAAACAATATATTATTTTCTTAATTTTCTTTATTAACAGCATTAATAAATTAAATGTACAATTTGTTACTCTTCTTCTGGTTGCGACATTTTTCAATCAGGACTTCTTTAATTAGCGAACTTTTTCAATTCAATTCAACAAACTTGCTAATAAGGTTAACTGTTTGAGTAGGTGTTCCGCAGCGAAAGGGTTAAGTTAGTTTAAACTGTCAAACGATGAAGGCATAAGGCGACTCGATGGGTAAGTCAATGTGTTTGCACTGGAATGCGATAGATGGAGACACCTTGACAATGTAAATTAAATGGACTTTCATTACTGTACAGGTAGTAAAATTCAGAAATTTTTACGCGTCATATAACAGATTCCTTCTCGATAAATATATATGATATATAATATTCATATTTCGATACGCTTGAAAAAAAAACATTTTAATCTACGTCACTGTACTGTTCTATCTTCAATCAACTCATAAAGCTCAAACAGAAATTACCCTCATTTGTTATATACACACTGTATACCTAATGCGTATCCCATTGTTTATTTAATTACCCATTACCCATCAATAATAATTATTAAGCAGCAAAGTCTACATTACCTCTTAAACAGTAAATTATGTTCTCACTGTTGGGTGCTGCGGTGTTACCAGAAACCTGATTTTAACATAATAAACGAGGTGTTTTAAACCACCGGTATCCAATTAGCGTCTGCTGCATAACAAAGAAGAAGAACGGAATACATGAATGAACTTATTTCTTCGTGGATTGAGATGATCGCTTGAGACAGAAATTAATTAAATAATTAATATGAACTTTTGTGAGAAAAAATTAATGTGTGTTTAATTAATGTAGATGCTGTGAGAGTAACGTATCAATAGTTAAAGGGGTAACAGCGGCGGATCCAGTGAGAAATAGGCGTAATTAATCGAAATTTTTAGTTTTAATGTACCCATCAATCAATAAATGCTAATTAAAGTATATTTCTATTTTATACAGAATTTTGTATAACTATTCAAATAAGTTAATAAATCAGTAAAAGGAGTCAAAAAATATTTAAAATGAGTAAAATAATTTTTTTCTTTACTTTTATTATAACAAAGTCAGGTTATGTATTATTGATTCCCTTTATCTAATTTTTCCAACTACTTTTCTCCATCGCTAGTCTGCTCATTTCTAATTCTTATTTCCCCTATTTTTGATATTTCGTTGATCCACGTTTTTCTTAGCTTACATCTTTAATGACACCCCACTGATCTTTTTTCTATAGGGTGGTCCTTAAGTAATTGTGCATAGAAGTATGGTAGATTCCTTACTTTAAAATATTACGATTTGAACCAACTTGCTCTAATAAAATAAGTAATAAGTAATGTACAGGGCGTTAAAGGTTAAATTTTAAGATTTTTTTTTGCAATAACTTTAGCGTTTTTGGATATGTATATATAAAAATTTGGAACTGGGGATTTTTGGGCACGAGAAATCATAATCAGGTACCTACTTCGATGTAATTTGTAGAGGGCGCTAGATAGGCCACATTTGTGGCATAGAACTGAGATAAACTTTTTTGCATTTTAAGTTAGCGCTATTTTTGTAATAAAATATTAAAGCCACGTTACTTTAGGAGAAAAAAGTATATTTATTATTAACCTTAAAACTTAACGGTTTACGAGATAATCGTATTTTAGGGATCAGCTGCATGATTACAGTGGTCGGCAAAAAAAATTTTTTCTGTCCCTGACACCATTCTTGCTGATTCTTATGTAAAATGACCTACTGAATCCGAATATGACCTCAGTTTTCCCCCATCACCCACCGTTTTTTTTTCATTCCTCCAAATTATGGAAAAGTGATAAAAAGAAGTGGGGGCCACTCCCCGAAAACGGTGGATGATGGGGGAAAACTGAGGTCATATTTGGATTCAGGAGGTCATATTACATAAGAATCAGCAAGAATATTTTAAGAAAGTTTTAAGGTTAATAACAAGTATGCTTTTTTTCTACTGAAATAACGTGGATTTAATATTTTTTTACAAAAATAGCGCTAACTTAAAGAGCAAAAAAGTTTATCGCACAATTATGCCACAAATGTGGCCTAACTAGCGCCCTCTACAAATTACATCGAAGTAGGTACCTGATTATGATTTCTCGTTCCGAAAAACCCTCAGCTCCAAATTTTTATGCATACATATCCAAAAACGCTAAAGTTATTGCAAAAAAAATAAATCTTAAAATTTAACCTTTAACACCCTGTATATTCCTTATTAGCAACATTTTATTAGAGCAAGTTGGTTCAAATCGTAATATTTTAAAGTCAAGAATCTACCATACTTCTATGTACAATTACTGAAGGACCACCCTGTATTGTTCTCTTTTAGTAGCCCATTTTTATTTGATTTATTTGATGTCTATTTTTTAGCTTGTACAAGTAATATTTTCTCTTGGTTCAGATTTTCTATGATGACTTCGTTTCTAATAAAAGTGTATCTCGGTTGCTATCAATTTTAAAGGGTCTGAGATTTTTATATCTCACTATTATTTGCAGATTTATTGTTCCCTCATTGTAACGTGGTTGTAATTTCATCAAATAATTCTCTTTTACTAATTTCTGCACTGAATCTAAAGCCGTTTTTAGGTCGATAAATGTGAATGCTAATTATGTCCCGGTGTCTATATCTCTTTCTGTAATATTTTTCAAGTAAATATGTTATTTATAGTCTGTCCATTTGTTCTAAATGCTGCCTGTTCATCCTCCAGTTTATTTGTGTCTTTTTAATTTTTCATCAACCATTCTAGCGTATTTTTTATGCTAATTATTATTGATCTGTAGTCACAGTTAGGGTCCTAGTGTTTTGTCCCAATTTTTGAAAATTGGCAGTCAGATTGTTTCTCCAATGGATGATTTCGTACATCTCTTAAATACTAGTGAATATCTCTATAGGATTTACCTTTCTTTTCCACATGTTTAACTATCTCTGGGCCCAGATTGGCTTCCTCATGTCCGTTCCCAATTTTAATTGGTATGTAAGTTTGGTTTGACATGCGTTTATCAAAACAGGTTCTTTTAATAACTCTTTTATTCTTAGGACAGATATTGCCACATTATATAAAATTGTTTTCGTTCATTGTTCACTTTAGGCAAAACCTCTGGAAGTTTACAACTTGTAGATGCCACTATTCTGCGAGTTTAATTGTAGACTTAGAAGCAGATTTCCAGTCTAAATTCTGCATTCCTTGTCGACCTACATAATACTTGCGAAGTCTGATATAATATTTACGATTACTATTTCATTTTTATCTCATTTCAATTTGACCAAAGATACAATCAGATGTGAGGAAAAAATGTCCGGTCACCAGAATATGTTAATTGAATATTGCTTACTGTAAGATTTTCTAAGAGGAATCATGTGATCATATGCCAAGCCTGTATTATTTAACCTATGGGAAATACAAGTTTCCTCGGTCCAGGTATAAACAAAAACATTGTTGTTCAAATTCCGATGGAATACGAAGCCTAAAGCGGTCGTCTGATTCGTCAGAACGAATTAATTTCTAGAACAATCCACCCCCTAACAGCGGGCACAGAGAAGGACAAAAACGTTTAGTAATTGCATACTCAGACAAATATAATTTCTTTTTAGTACATGTAAAACACATTTTAAATATCCATAGAATCGTTTTTAGTAAATTGAATAGTCACACATATTTGAAAGCTCGTCTTTAATCCCATGTGTATAAATTTAAAAAATAATTATGCATTTTTAATTTATTAGCCGTTACTGTTACATGTACTGTACTAAATTATCAATTGTCAATTACAAACCAATCAAAAAGCCAATAACTTCCTTTTTTTGTAACTCTAATTTTAGATTGCTCATTAAAAATGGTAATTAATTATTTAATTTACTATCAAGTGGGTGATCAAGACATTATCAAAAACAAAGTTCGTTAATATATTTCTTCCTGTTTTATTATCAATTTAAATGTTTTAATTCAAGGGTAAATTAAAGTAAATTATTATCAACAGTTTACGTTGTATTGCCATTACTATATTGTGATTACAATAACCTGCGAAAAACAAGGTGGAGTGTAAAATTTGTTACAGAAATAATTAACCCATTCTTTTTTCCTGATAAATGTATGGGTCATTTCGGGAAAACTTGACAATCCATGTCCTGGTCGAATATTTTTAGTTCCTTTCGCATTACGAGCTTCCCTACTAGACTTGAAGATAATATCTTTAAATAGGTCAAAAATTATTTTTCACTCTATAAAATACATCTCTTGCATTTTTTTGCAACAGTGTTCCATATTGTCTTCACAACTAGTTCCTTGTAATTTTCACCGTTTTCTTTCTTCATATTCCACGCCCAATCTTTCGGGATTAGGTTTAATTTCCCTAAACTTGTAGTTTCCAAAACTCGTATTTCTTTGCCTTGCAGAATTCCATATTGAAGTATGGGTTTTAACGGTATTGTATGGTACACTTTTCTCAATCGCCAGATCAATATTAGTCATAGAATCACTTCCAAAGCGACTCATTTTCACTACATAAGCTGACTAGCACTGTTTAAAAACAATATTACAAAATTTATTGACAATAAAATCAGAAAAATTTTTTAGCGTCATTTTCTGGTGTCCAAGGAGGCCATAATTACTTGTCATCAAAGGTATTGTAATTTTTGGTGACAACAGCTGTCAAGTGTTTCCGCGGGTAAACTCGAAAAAACTACTGACAGGAACTAACTGTCATACAGTTTTTTCATCTAGAAGCCATTTGTAATAGCGCGTTTGTGATTGGTGGAAATTAATACGAGAGAAATAGTCTCTGTAAATCCCATGACCAGTTTGTTACGAGCCAGCGATTGAATCTTGCAGAAATCGGCACGTGATTGATTAGAACTTGACTAGTACTTACGATTAGTGAGTGGGTTTGTCAATTTCCAGTCGCGGACTGAGAAAACGACAAAAATACGAAAATTCACGAAATTGGAAAGTTTTCGCTGAATGATCCATATGCTGATTTTTCTGGTATGAATTCAAATAACATTTTAACGTAATTGCAAATTTTGTAAAATTCCAAAGCGGCTTATGAAAGCAACTTAAACGACAGCCAGTCTGTGACGTGAGCCATCATTGGTATCTAGATAGTTTCATATGCGATAGAAGCAATACATACCAAATACTTTAATTTTAATTTTCAAATTGCCTGAACTACAGATACTCGGTCCAGTGCATTATTTCTATCGGTGTCTTTTTCCTTTAATTTCGGGAAAACGGAAAATTGCTAGGTCTTTGTTAAAAGGCGGGTGCTATTTTAAGGAGCTCTTTGTTTTATTTCTGTCAAATACGAGTTAGCAGTAAAAAAAGATAAAAACGGTTGATATAAATAAATAAAAATAATATTGAATATATGATTCACCAGTATCACAAATGTGCATTTACAGGTACCACAAAAATTATCTAGCTAAAATTTATTGTTTTTCATTGCTGGTGTTTATTGTTTTTTCATTGCTAGTATTCCTTCTTTCACCTCTCTGTTTGTATCTGACACGAATCATTTCATAATTTTTCCAGTGTTTAAAAGCAATTCAAATTGAAGAAGCAGCTGCAACGTTTTCTTTACCCATTATATAATACGCGAATTAACATTTGCCAATTATCTGAAGATGCAAAATTACTCCACTAAACTACAACATTTTCTTAAATCAATTCCAGTCATAAATCACCTACAGGGTGTTTAACACACATCGTATAACAAATAAGTGGTAATAAATCTGCTCGACGAGACCCAATGGGCTTTCGCATTTACATAAAGTGTTTCTGCCGAAGGATGTTGGAACGGTGAAATTTTGCACCTGACGCCTACTTACTTTTCATGCAGAAGAATTTACAGGTTATAATTTAGCAAGAAATTGCTGGCAATTATCGTCACAAATATATCGTTTGAATAATAATAGTCGTAAGCAGATATATTGCTTAATGTCGTACAAAATAAATAGCAGCAAACGAAGAAATAGCCAAATTTAAAGGATATATTAACTTATTTTGCACTCGACAAATTTTACCAGTATACAGGGTGGTCCTTAAGTAATTGTACATAGAAGTATGGTATATTCCTCACTTTAAAATATTACGATTTGAACCAACTTGCTCTAATAAAATGTTGCTAATAAGGAATGTACAGGGTGTTGAAGGTTAAATTTTAAGATTTATTTTTTGCAATAACTTTAGCGTTTTTGGATATGTATACATAAAAATTTGGAACTGGGGGTTTTTGGGCACGAAAATTATAATCTGGTACCTACTTCAACGTAATTTGTAGAGGGCGCTAGTTATGCCACATTTGTGGCATAAATGTGCGATATACTTTTTTGCTCTTTAAGTTAGCGCTATTTTTGCAAAAGAATATTAAATCCACGTTATTTTAGTAGAAAAAAAGCATACATGTTATTAACCTTAAAACTTAACGGTTTACGAGATAATCGCATTTTAGGGATCAGCTGCATGATAATACTGGCTCTGATACCATTCTTGCTGATTCTTATGTAAAATGACCTCTTGAATGCGGAAATTACCTCAGTTTTCCCTTATTACCCACCGTTTTTTTCTATTCCTCCATATTATGGAAAATAAGTGATAAAATTGGTGGGGGGCCACCCCCCGAAAACGGTGGAATCAGCAAGTGTCAGGGCCAGAAAAAAAAATTTTTTGCCGACCAGTGTAGCTAATCATTAAGCTGATCCCTAAAATGCTATTATCTCGTAAACCGTTAAGTTTTAAGGTTAATAACAAGTATGCTTTTTTTCTATGTATGGATTTGTTTTCGTAAGATCCGTTTGAGTTCTCGTCGATAATATCAATTGAGGTTTTGAGGTTTTATTTTAATTTTTTAGAATAAATATTTTTTTATTTTATTTTTTAATTCTTTAGAATAAACATTTTGATATTGATGTATAATTATTTCCCTTTGCCATTTTACATACTGGTAGATATTGGGCAAATAAGTTTGAATTATATGCTTTTGCCCCACCCATCTGAGGCGTTTTCTGTGAAAAAAGGTAGATCAGTGTAGGTATTCAGTAAAATCAGCTGTGAATGGCTGGTTTTGTGACTTACGTTGAAGTTACTGAAGTATGTCTGCCAAATCTGAACAAAAAATTCAAATAGTTGTAGTTTCTACATTAAAAAGAAAAAAGCGAGCGCTACTACCCCACCTTCCCCTAGTCTAAACGTTAAAACATAAAATACAGTTGTAGGCCTGTTCTAGACTTCAAAATGACAAAAACCCATTTAGAAACTAAAAAAATGATGTGAATTTTACGTTAATTCCGCATCCAAATTAACAGTTAATTATATTTTACGTACAACAACTCTAACAAAAAAAAATATGTACTCATCTATGGAATTCAAACGCTTAATGCTATACGATTTATTACAGCATTTATTAAACGGTAATTTGTTGTGTATGTTGAACACCCTGTAGTAAATTTATCACTGGAAGTGATTATGGAATGAGTTTTACCTATTTACTTATCAAAATGAATAATTTATACCATTAAAGCGAAAGATTAAATACCGGACTGTCCTTGCCACTATCGCTTCATATCTCTAAAGCCAGACTCGTCGTCCATTTTGCTTTTACGTTTCGAAAAAGTTACCTACCTAGAGATACTTATTCCAGATTGCGATACACTTATAGACTTTATCACATATCGCTTATCAAATTTATGTTAATACTCGGAACTGACACGCAACTTTTCATTTTTTTAAACCCATTTACTACTTTTATTCAAACGCTGCTCTGGTAACTATGTATTTGGTAAAATATTTTACATTGGAATTCAAACGCGCCTATAAGTGATTTCACGGTGTTGGCTCGGGGAAATTTTATTTAATTGAAACAAAATTACAGTTATATATAATTTCTTGATATTTAGTCATCTTTGAAGTTGTGTTCGTTTTCTTCAGAAAATGAATAGGTACAGTAATTTCTAACGAAGGTAATGTTATTTTTGATTTGTAGCGTTAGTGATGAACGTGTCATAAAAATATGTGTACAATAGTACCTATATTACTCAATGAGTTTGGGTGGGTTATTTTATTACATGCGGATGAAGTTTGCAGAACGAGCGAGTGCTGTAATCATCCGAGTGTAATAAAATAACCACACAACGAGTTGAATATAATACTTTATCTACTAATGTCGACCAATTTGTACCTTAAAAATATCTATTAAATCAAATCAAGAACAAAACGTTTTTAAATGCTAAAGAAACTATTATACGAATATAAATACTTATTTTTATTAAATTAATTCTTACTTAAAATTTAAAGTTATGTTGCTGCAATTCGAGAAATTAATTGTTGTATCTGCAACACCAAAATTCATGTTGTGATCTGTATTTGATATGAAATTAGTAGAACTAGCATCTGTTGTTGGATTATTAGTATTATTTTTATGGATTTGATGTAAAATTATTTTAATAGAATATCCATTTCAACAAATTTGATCAAGTTTTTAGTGAACGACGAATTTAATTTGACTTTGACGTATAAATTAAAGGTTACATTTAGTTGCCTTATGATTATTGGTTATTAAAAGTGTTGAATTTTCATTATTCAACGCTTTTTAACCAATTGAATCAATTTTACAGACACACTATTGAATAATGAAGGTCAAATTCCGGTTTGATTTTTGGTTTATTATTTGACACTAATAGATAAATATGTTTTTTCTACTCCTGTTCTTTAAATTACTTATTAAATGTGCGCTATCCGTTTCATATTAAACCTCATTATAGCACACTTTTCATTATAACACTGATTTTGACCAATAGAAATTTCTACGTTGTAATCCAGTGGGTTGTTGATAGATAGATAGATGTTATTGACAGTTCTGTGAAAGCTAATGTCAAAATTATTCTTGTTGTATCAAATGTATCAAATAAATTAATAGTTTTCAGTTAAAATACTTATTTATATTTTTCAAAAATGTGTTTTATCTAATGTGAGGTTCAGACGATCAATATAATTTACTTCAATTAAAATTGAATTAAAAACTGTCTAATAATAGTAATAACTATTATAAGTATTCTAAATTAAAAAAATTGAAACTAAAATAGAAACGAACAAAGAAGAGATAAAGAAAATAGAAAGAGACATTATTGAGAATAATATTTGTAAAAATATAGTTAATTAACCACTTTTTTTAGGAAAGTAGAATTAATTTAATTTAATTTTTTTTTCTGTTGAGCGAGAAAAATATTTTTTTAGGAAAATAGAATTAGTTTAATTTAATTTTTTTTCTGTCGAGCGCCAAAATTGTTATCTGTACCTTATGGATTTCTGACAAAGCACAGGTTCATTTAAAGTAGAAATACCTCTAAATCGTTTATTGCCCAATCTAACAGTGGGTGCACATAAACTCGCCTGGAGATAAGAACAGTATTTACGAACTAAATTGCTTTACTTTAATCCCACCATTAAACTCGCCTGCATACAAACTATACAAACTAGGGTATCGCCTAGAAAAGGATTGAAGCAAAATAATGATCGAATGCAATTTAAAAAATGAATTTATTTTAGAACATCTTAATCATAACATAATTAACAATAATATAATTGGACAAACATGATATTCAAACATATTTATATACAGATTTATAAAAACTTTAAAACATTTGATTGACTTTTATAATTTCTCCAAAATCGCATTTTTTTTAACTTAATTATTTCGATAAATAAAAAACTAATTAATATTACATAAATAACCCAAACATTTTACAAATGCGAACCTGGAAATTTCACCATTTTTATATTCTTTTACTTTTTTGTTAACTGGTTTTTCCAACCTCGTTAGGGTCGAGAAAAATTAAACCAAATACGTAAATACTCTCCAACTTCACTATCTTTGTCCCTATATTCCTGAGCTAAGCCCAATTTTTGAATTTTCCTAAACCATGCTTGTGTTAAATGCAAGAAAATATACCAGACTCTCACAGGCGAGTTTATGGGTCGGATTATAGGCCAGCAGTTTGCGCCTAGGCGAGTTTAATGGTGCCATTAAGATCTCCTACCTGCTTCCAGGCGAGTTTAATGCAGCAATTGCCTGGGGTAATTAAGGCTCATTAATTCCCGCAGTACATAGATTATTTTATTTCTGATCGATTTTAATAAAATTTATAACACAAAGCCGCAATAGCTATCCCGGTCAGGAATAACAATTTTAATCGCCCTCGTAATAACTTTCTATATTTTATACTCCTTTTGAAGAAAACGTGAAGAATTACTGTTTATCCCTCTTTTTCCCAAAATTTATACCAATATAAACAGATATTGTAATTTTTATTGTATGTATAACTGAAATAAAGGCAAAGAACTTAACATAATGAAAATATACTATCTAAATATAATTAAAACATTCATTCAATAACTTCACTCATTTCTTATAACTAAATCAAATGTCATTCAAACTGTCAAAAGTATTGTCAAACCTCTATTCACAAATAGTTATTTCTGTATCTAGTGCCCGAAATGCTCATTTTTGAATATACCCTTAAAATTATCGAGAAAAAACGCTAAAAACCGTTTATAATTTTTATCTTTCTACGAATTTAAATTGAAAAAAAGCCTAATTTTTCCATATTTTTCTATACGAACAATATATTGTTTATACCATCTTAAAGTGGATGTTTCAACGAAGAAAATGAGCACTGATAAAGTTAAAAAAAATTAAAATTTGTAATCCAACTTTTTCGATTGAAAATTAGTCTTTTTTTTCATTTAAATTCGTATAAAATCGAAAAATAAATATTTTGCTGTGAAAAAATTACAGCTTATTTAGAAAGAAATTATTTTTGTGGGCGATAAAAACGAAGAAATGGTTTTTGCGATTTTCTCGAAAATTTGAGGTTGTATTTATTATAAATTAATTAAAATTAAAATGTATTCCGAGACTTTCTGTAACTCTCATATTTAATAAAATATAATTAAAAAAGTTTAAAAACAAATAAAGTTAGAAAAATGCTAACTTTAAAACCTTAGGTAAATAAAGTTCAAACAAAAAATCAGTAACAAAGTACTTCAGAAGGTTTCAGTTTTGAAGGTTAGGTTTGGGAAAAGTTCCACGAGTTGCCACTGACAGCGCTACAATCCGTCAAATTATTGAAGGAGCTTCAATGAAATCAAAGTTAATTGTTTTTTATTGAAGCTCTTTCAATATACTCTTCTCATAATAGTATATTATGCAATGAGCACGAAATGGAGCATATTTTGCACGAGTATGAAAGTTTGCAACACGAGCCATAGGCGAGTATTGCAAATCATACGAGTGCAAAATAGCTTATTTCGTGCGAGTTGCATACTATACTTTTTCTATTACATATAAAGGAAAGTATAACCAAACACAAATCGAATAAGAGATTTATTTTATTAACTTGAATATTTTACAACGCAAATAATAAATTGTAGATAAATAAACTCGATTGAAACTGAAAAACTGGTCAAGCCATACCCTAACTTCCTTATACAATTTATTTATAAATATTTAATTATTAAAATCCATCGCGAGCTTCTTTTATAAATTTTCCTTTATGCCTGGAGGTGTTAATTCTATGTCCAAGTCACTATCACTTTCCATTTTATTTATTTAATTGATATAAAATTCTCAGATACACGAGTTCTGTCAATATTAATTATACTGACAATGACATGTCAAAACAATCGCATAGTCGCATTAGTTTTTAAGAATAAATACGAAATATTTCATTTCGCACGGGATGCCTAGCAACCCGTACAATATGAAATGTTGTGTGAAATGTGTATGATGCCTTTCATGCGAAACAAGTACAGTAGCACTTATCGCTTAGCATTCATTGTATTTATATATATATATTGAATAAACTATAAGTTCCAATAGCTGTATCCCAAAATGATGACTTATCATTGCAGTCGTAGAAAATTAGTATATTATGCAACGACCATGTAATGATAGCTATTAGAGAGTTGAAGTAAACACAGTACGTAAACCTTTACGTAGAAAATAGCGTACGAAATATAACGTAATAAAGTTGTATGAAATTTGAGTTGAAGTGTTCATGTACGTACGTAAAGTAGATGTCAACTGTCAACCGTTAATTATTTATTTTTTATTATTTTGCTTTTATGTTGTTTTCTGTGAGCAGACAGTCGAAACGTTAAAATTAAAAAACTTTTTAATAAAATAAGTGGTTTTACTCTCCATTAAGAAGAGTATTTAAAGTGCAACGCCACTATGAGTTATAGAAATGAAAAACAAAATAATTATTGGAATTTGATTCGTTGAAATTCTACTAAAACAGAAGATACATTTTTATGGTAAGCACGTCTTCATACATGTTCAATTAGGCTCTATTTATTTCATTTAAGATGGAAGGTATTCTTGATGCAGCACAACTTGGGGGTAATCTTGCTACATATATTCTGGAACAATATTTGGGAAATTTAATGTTCTGTTCAGCACACACAGATTTTCAAAATCCATCGTGCTGATTAAATTTTAGTAAATGTACCTAGATTGATTTTTGTAAAGTTAGTATCGCAATATTAAAGTAGCATACCTTTTATCAAGCAAAAACAACTTTAATGTTTGTTTTATTACCAATATTTTGTTTGCATTTTTTGCTAGTTTTAAGATGTAAAAAGCGCCATCAACTAAATTTAGTTGAACATTTTTACACTTTGTAAATGTAATTTTATTGAGTATATTTTCTAAAAATGTAAAGATTCGTTGTTTTGTAATTTTAGAGATAAATATTCTGTAATATTGTTTTGTTATTGTTATTGTGATTAATAAATAAATATTTATATAATAAAAAATGTTTTAACTTGAAAGTTTTTTATTATCTTACTGAAATATGAGAAATAACCTTTAGAAACATAATAAGCGAATATTTAGTAACTTCTATAGGAATTTCTCAAACGAATGTAATCTAATAACAGAAAAATAAAGAAATTCTTTTGAGAACTTCTAAATCACACTTAAATTCCTAAATTATATAAATCAAATGAAACAAAAAGTGACCTTTAACACCATGTTTTTTATATACAAAATGATTAATCAACTATAGTTCCTCAACTTGTAAATAATTGTAGGTTTGTTAAAGACATATATAAATATTCCACAAGATCAAGAAACAAATTTTTATTTAGACAGAGTAAGCACTATAGTTATATAGTCAGAATATAGTCTGTTTTATAAGGGATTAAAGCAATACAATGAATTGCCTGATTTTATTAAAAACTGCAATAATTTAATGAGCTTTAAAAGAACATGTAGGTTGTGAATATAGGTATATAACTATTTTTTTTTGTAAAACTTTTGTAAACCTAAATGTAAAAATAATACTAGCCAAGAGCTAAATTAAAGGATTATTATTATTATTACTTCTATAGGAATTTCTCAACTGAATGTAATCTAACAAAAAAAAATAAAGAAAGTCTTTTTGAAGCTATGAATAATTTACTTTAAGTCAAAATTCAAAATTGGGACATTCGCCATTTATCGGTGTCACTCGTATAATCTTCGGTTAACGTACGTAGATTTTTAAGGTATTTAAGAACGCAAGCTTACGTACGTACGCAATCCTATTTTTCACGTAAACGCTATTTCCAGACAAATGCGCATGCGTAGATGTCAATGCGGGTGTTAACGTTTACGTACTTGGCACAACTTCAACTCTCTACTAATACATGAGCTTAAGGTAAGTTACGACATGAGCCGCAGGCAAGTGTCGTAAGTCTTAAGCAAGTGTATTAATAGCCATTACATGAAAGTTGCATACGCTATTTTTTCTACGACAAAATATAAATAAGTACTTTAACTGAAAACTATTAATTTATTTGATGCATTTGATACAACAAGAATAATTTTGACATTAGCTTTCACAGAACTGTCAATAATATCTAATATCTATCAAGTATAAGTAATTTAAAGCACAGGAGTAAAAAAAATAATTTTAGGGCATCTTTATTAGTTCAAATGATAAAAAATGATTTGTCATCAACCTTCTTTGATCAAAAGAATCTGTTTATTTCTTAAATTATGCATAAACTATTCTTTCACTTGTTTGTAGCATATACAAAATTTGTCCATTCTTTTTTATTTTTTGTTAACCGCAGTCCCTCTGTCCAAATTTTTTCTCTACTCTTTCATATCCTGTCTTTCTCCTTCATGTAGCTTCTTACTGGCCTACTTTGACATTCTAACGACATCTCGATGTACACTATTTTCCAATGTTTTTTAAACCTGTAAATTAACAGTTTCTAACGAGTTAAAGAAAATATTAAAGTGTTCGTTAATTTTAAAAAAAGTCTGTCAACTTAAGTAATTACTGATTAAAAGCTTGTTATATTTAAGTGCGGTATTTAAAAATATCAAAATATGTTTGGCATAAATTATGTTAATAACTTCATAATATATTATCATTATTATAAATTCAGAAACATGCTTAATATCATCTACTTACAATGTGATCACCATATAGATAGACACGCATGGCAAAACCAGATCAATTTCGATTAACTTTAATAGTATAAATATCAATAAGAACACGAGTATGTTAAAAAGTTATTAAATAGAGCTAATGGGTAAATCAGAAATTAATGAAATGTAAATAAAATTTAAAACTACAAAACTGTACGTATTTGTTTTTTCGTAAAATCAAAAGGTTTTTAAAAAATATGTATTTTTTAAATAGAATACAACACTTTTTCATAATTATTTTTTGCTACATAGTAGTCTGTATAATATTTTGTCAATTATGCAGTTTTAACTTTCATTATTTTAATAAACGTTTTGAAAAATGACAACTTGCGTGTTACATTCATATTTATATCCTAATACTAATAGATAACTCTTATCGCCACAGTAAAATATTCATATATCAAATTCCAAATCAATAGCAAATGTGCAAATGTGCTACCATCTACCAGCAAAACTGATAAATGAAGTTTAGAAGTTAGTTTTGACAACTTTACAATGCAAAAAATTCCCAATTTGCAATGGTCATTTATCAAAATGCTTTTTAATTGATAGTCCAGTTGCCAGAGAAGGATATTGACCAAAAGCTCGCACAAAATGTGATATCGATTAAACTTGGCACTTAAATACTTGTAGAAAACGAAAAAAAAATTTTGCTGCTCTAAAGTGTCTACGTGTTTTTTTAATTATATCAAAAAAAATCGAAAAACTAATAGCACCACGTGAAAGGGCGGAAAATTTTACTAAAAATTATATTGTTAGTTATTTTAATAATAGTAATGCTATAAAAAATTATTGAAAATAAGAAAGCGAATTCTACGCACGCCCAGCCGTTGAAAACAAATATTTTTTATTTTAGAAAATCTTGTTTTTTTCTACAAAACGAATTTTTTACAATTTTATGACAGTCTACACTTCAACATTTTATATAGGTCTCTTCTTGAATTGTTAGTAATACGTCAACAAAAACAAATAATAAGGTATGTTAATTATAAAAGGAACAATTCAAATGGCTATGAAATGATTGGCATGCATTTAAATCTATGGATTTTTCAAACGGGTACGAGTTGGGCACACAGATTATAGAGACCTTTACACTTTTACCTTTTAAAGGAGTAGTGGGCACGAGTTGGGATATGCCTATACAGAGCGTTTATAAAGTCATCCCCCTTGATATTTCAGAAACGAGTTGCCTTTTAAACACACAACTTTTCTTTCCATTCAAACGTCGCTATGTTTAATCACAATGAAAAACACCCTATTGAATATATAATATCTTTTTGTGCATTTTTGAAAATTAAATTTTTTTTTGTATTTAATATTTATATTATTATGCAAATAAAGTATTTTATTAAACTTTGTACACATCGATTAGTGTTAAAAATCCTTAAACTCCTAAATTTCTTAGTCACATAGACACCGCAGTAGGGTAAACCATTCAATTTAAATATTTTCAATATTGCAGTCTCGCTTTTTGACTTCTGTTCTGTTTGGTGCGGGTGTTGATATCAGGGTTGCCAACTATCATTGACCGACTTATTCACAAAACTTTTATGGATTACTCACAACTTGAAAACATCAATAGCCAGACAATTGTTTAAAATTAACTAAAAAAAATGACAGAAAAATAAAAAATATGGATTACTCACAACTTGAAAATATCAATAGCAAGACAATTTTTTTAAATCGTTATTTACAAACTCTACTGGTATATGGGCAAACCAATCCAGTACGCTGTAAAACTAAAAAGCTTACAAATTTGATGATTACGAGAGCGCGTAAACTTAAAAGATTTTTTAAAATTTCAACGGGTTTAATAAATTATCAAATTAGAATTTACTGACCTCTTGATTACTCACAATTACCCTTTACTCACAAAATTACTCACAGACTAGTAAATACTCACATTGGCAACCCTGGTCGATACTCTGCGACCTGTAAGATCTATTGTGCCCTCTTCTGCTGTTCAGTCGTTAAGGATGTCTCAATGATTAGATCAGTTCCTCCAATCCAATTCCTTTCAAAAAGTTTAGGATGTCGGTAGGCTTCAGGTTAGGTAGGTATCCCTCTTATATTTGAGATTCTCCGTATCCTCGGAGAGAATGTGGATAGAGTTTTCGTCCTCTTCCTCGCAAAATCTGCATTCTTCTTCCTCTACTAATCCGAGTTTCTTTAGGTGCCCTCTCAACCGGCAGTGCCCTGTTAGGATATCCGTTAGTATTCTGAGCTTGTTTTTACTTTTGCTGATGCAGTCGTCTGATCTCTTGTGGTTCCGCAGAAAGGTTCAGGTCCCACTGTCCCAGAAATGGTGTTTCAGTCCGTCTGCTATTTCATTCCCCTCCACTCCAGTGTGTCCTGGAACCCATAGAAGGGTAACAGTGTTTTTCTTGCCTAGTTCATTCATTTTCTCTAGGCACTCCCAAACCATCTTGGAGATGATTACGTGGGAGTTCATGTTTCGACTTATTAGGTCTTCATCTGAAAGAAGTCCTCTAGCTATTCTCTGATGAGGATGTAATAAATCGAAATACCTGTAAGAGATTATACAGGACATTTTGAAAATATTTAAATTCAGTGGATTTCTCGATGAACTATTTTTTTCCTAAAAACCACCAAATTTGGGATCTTTTCCTCAATCTTTAGGTATCTACTTCAAAACTCATTTAATGCAGTCCTAGTTAAATGCTGGATAGCGAGTTCGTATCAAGAAAACAAATATTTTTTGTTGTTAACAGAATAGTCCGATGAGAAGATAAGACTTTTTTCACCTAAATATTTTTGGGTAGTGCTTTCTACTATTTTACATATTTTAAAATTGGTAATACGGAGTATTCTCGATTCGAATTAAGTCAGTTCCAGACTATTAATGGGTCTAATAGAAAACATTAGTTAAATTGGATCAAAGAGAATTACAACTTTTTTGGCAAACCAATAATTGAATCCCATTAACCTGCATATTCTTATCGGTTAAAGTCTGGTATCAATTATCTTAATGTGATATTGAGTACATTTTTCATTTTATTTTAATTAGGAATATAACCTGTTAACAACAAAAATAATCTGTAAAATCCAAGTGGTCATTCTTTTATCTAATGTGAGGTTCAGACGGTCAATATAATTTCTTTCGATATTATGAAGGAAAAATATTGTCAGTGTCCCTCACACCTCTATGCGGTACACACTGTCTTGTATATTCTTTCAAGGTTGAGTTGACCCAATAGACCAGGGCCTATCATTTTTAAAATAAAAAAATTCCAAGTTTTTTTTAACTATAGAGTTAGTACTTCTTCCGGGTTTGGACCGTGTCATTTCGAGAATAGGTCTCGACGTTTCGCCTGCCCTCGTAGGAGACTTCTTCAGGAGAATGAGTGAGAGAGAGCACGGTAACTCAGTATGTTAACCATACCAGAGGCGAAACTCTAAGAGTTTACCAAGAGTCCTCCAAATTTAATCTATAAAATTTGAGATGACTAGTGGTATTTGAAAAGATTATTTTTTGAATCATTTTGTATTAAAAACAGAGAAAGACACTTTCAATATTTTCTTTTAAATTTAAACATCAAATATTGATGTAATTGATTGTATACCTACCAACGTAATATAAGTTGCCTATCTAGTAGTATTTAAGATTATTTATACAGGGTGTTTCATAGTTAAACCGACATACGTTAACTGTAAATAGAGGGAACTTAGGTGATTCCAAATAACCTTGGTTAATGGGTCTAACGTCTTTATTAACCGAATTAACCGAGATACGGGTTGTTTCATCCATTTCGGCCAATATTTTGATAAGTCGTAATTTTAGAACCACCGTGTAGATTTCTCTCATACTTGGTACAGGTATAGTGTGTTAATAGCCCAATCCTATAGTGTAAGAACTACATTTAAAATCCAGATCCGGATTAAGAAGAATTTGCAAAATTTGAAAATCCCCAAAACAACACCCTGTATATCAGATTTTTTAAAATTGGGATGGATATTTGAAAAGAACGGAAAAAAATGAGTTAAAGTGAAAACTTTTTTTAAGTGCACATCCCATTCTACTACTGGAGTTTTAACGTCAAATTACATCAAATGCATTTTTTTCATTTTCACCAGCAGTAACTTTCGAAATACCTGGTAGATTTCTTTCATATTTGCTACAGGTATCACTTTTAGTAGCCCAATCGTATAATGTAAGGACTATACTAGAGTTAAAAGCCAGATACGGATTAAGAAAAATTTGAAAATCCCCAACGCAACACGCTGTGCATCAGATATTTTTTAAATTGAATCAGACATTCGAAACGAATGGAAAAAACTGAGATATTCTAACATATTTTTATAAATGCATATCTCGTTCTATATATTACTAAACTTTTAAAGTAAATTCAATTAATGCAATACATATTGTCATTTTCATAAGCCATAACTTTGAAAACACCCTGTAGATTTCTTTCATATTTGGTACATGTAGATTGTTTAAATAGCTCAATCGTACAATTCAAGAACTAAAGTTAAAATCCTGATCCGGATTAAGAAAAATTTTGTAAAAGTTGATAATCTCTAAAATATCACCCTGTATATCAGATTCTTTAAAATGTAATCGGATACCTATTTGAAAAAAGAAAAAAAAAGAAAAAAGATGTGTTATTGCCGAAGCTTACTTGATAGTTTAATGAGTTTTGTATCCGGAATTAATCTGAAAAATTAAATCTGTATTTTTTTGTAGAACGCTCTTATAAAAATATTTTAGTATAACACATCTTTTGTCTTTTTTTTCTTTTTTTAAATTAAATTAAAATTAATTAAATGATATACAGGATGCTATTTTAGAGATTACCAACTTTTACAAATTTTTCTTAATGATATGAATTTTAACTTTAGTTCTTGTATTGTACGATTGGGCTATTTAAACAATCTACCGGTACCAAATATGAAAGAAATCTACAGGGTGTTTCCAAAGTTATGGCTTATGAAAATGACAATAAGCATTTGCTTTAATTGAATTTTAACTTTAAAAGTGTAGAAATATGTAGAACAAGATGTGCATTTGTAAAAATATGTCGGAATATCTCAGTTTTTTCCATTCGTTTTGAATGTCTGATCGAATTTAAAAAATATCTGATATATAGCGTGTTGCGTGGGGGATTTTCAAATTTTACAAATTTTTCTTAATCCGTATCTGGATTTTAACTGTAGTATAGTCCTTACATTATACGACTGGGCTTCTAAAAAATGATACATGTACCAAATATGAAAGAAATCTACCTGGTATTTAAAATAAACGAATAAAAACAGGTTAGTTTACAAATATATTTTGAAATTTGGGTATTAACATAGATTTGCAATACATTTTAGTATAACAATAATTGATAATACTAAATGAAAGTTGTTAGATGTTTATATTTGACAACTCAAAAAAAAAAAACAAAAACGAAGAGACGGCTTTTGTCAGTATTATCAGATTGGTTAGGATCGTAAGTTCTTATTGGCTGAAACTGCAAAATCTTATTGTTTTGACAGATGAAAAAAATAATCAAAGGTAATACCACGAGTCCTCCAAATTTTATCGATTAAATTTTTGGTTTTCACGAAAACGGCTTTATTTGGAAAAACCACGAAAACAAACTGATTGATAAAATCACGAGTCCGCAGGACGAGTGATTTTATCTTAAATCAGTTTGTTTGAGTGGTTTTGCCTAAAATAAAGGCGTTTGAGTATGAAGATCAAAAATTTAATCTATAAAATTTCAGAGGACGAGTCGTATTTGAAAGGATTATTTTTTGAATCATTTTGTATTAAAAACAGAGAACATAGTCATTTATGCAAAAGACACTTTACACACAAATATTGAAAATTTTCTTTACCAATTTAAATTGAAACCTGAGCTGTTATAGTTTTACATACAGGGCCACCAAGGCGATTTTTTGACTGGCTACCCCGCGAAACGGCGCCGTTAATAAAAGCGAAGAAGAATGAAATGAAGTCTTTCTTAATTTAATTAATTTTAAGTTTAGTGTTATGTTATGTAAAAATGTTAAAGGCATTTTGAAATCAACTAATAAAAACAGGTTAGTTTACAAATACATTTTGAAATTTGGTTATTAACATAGATTTGCAATACATTTTAGTATAATAAAAATTGTTAAATGTTTACATTTGACATTTCAAAAAAGGTAAACACAGTTTAATCAAGAAACAAATACGAAGAAGCGGTTTTATCAGTATAAAACACAATGATTGGTTAGGATCCTGAGCTGTTATTGGCTGAAACCACAAAATCTGACTGTTTTGACAGATGAAAAAAATAATCGTATAAAAACTTCTCTTCCTCAATATCTAGTAAGCGGACATCACTTTATTTGTCAACTTTATTATAATTATAATTGGTTTGGAAATGTTTCAAATGAATAAATGGACCAAAAGTTTGGTCGCAAAAATTGGACTACTGAATAATAAAATTACAAATCATTCTCAAAATGCTAGTAGTTTCCCAGCTAGCCAAAGCAGGAGTAAGCGATCAACAATTAATAAAAATAACAGGGCACTCATCATCACAATCAATTAAACCATACCTCCAAATAGATCCTGAATATCACAAAAATCTTGTCGTAATTTAAGAGACTCAAATTCATATCAAAATGAAAATACGACATATAGAGAAACCCAAGAAAAAAATATTAAAATAAGTACACCAATCCAACCAATCTATAATAATGTGTTCTTAATAACTGTTCTTTTAATTAATTGTTCTGTTAATTATTAATTGTTCAATAAAAATAAGTTTTTGTTTTTTATTCTTATATTCTGTCGTTAATTTATCTTATCAAAAAACACGCGAACTTTTCTTTTATAGATACCTAAATTTCTTTTTATCTCAACATTTTGCCAATCAGTAATTTTGAGAAATGATAAAATCGCGAGATGCAAAATGTTTCGATACAAAGAGAAATGTATCCCATAAAAAAAGGTCTTCTTGTAGTTGGAATTGGATTTATTGTATTCGAGCGCCCAACTGATGAAGCCGAAAGGCACAAACCGGTCTTAGTATGTCGAATCGAATAAACTGTATTCCTAACTCGGTTTCTTACTTTGTATAAATAAAAACTAATATTCTGATCTAGATTTTGCATTATGTATGCTAGCGCACTCTTGATACCGAAAAATCCAAGGAAGCATTTTTCTAACATATTTTGTCCGTAACATTCATAATGCTACTGCAGAAGCTTCCGGTATCAAATCAAACGTCCAACAGAGAAATGGAAAGAACATAGATCGGTGGTCAATTTGTATAAGCTGTGTCTGAGAGTGGCGTATCTGTTGGAAAGCAGCCGTTGTAAACATGGTGCACACGGGGTTGATTTAATGCGAATCCAGTGTTGAGTAATGTCCCGCCGATACACAACCGAAGATACGGCGTCGTCTCTCTATTTACCAGGCTAACCAGATTCAGCTGTAGGGATTCCAGAACGACGGCGACGGCCTTCGGGCAGGAAATGAGACTCTGGACGCAATCGCTTTTACTTATCTGCATAGAATATAACCGGGCCGCTGCTTCTGCTTTCAATTTATTTTAATAAATCTGAGGAAATACATCAGCGCATCAGCCAATCCAAGCACAACCTGATAAGCTATTGGGGTGGTGTGAGAGGCGGCCGTTGATGGTGTTTTGGTAGTGATTCCATCGGCTCCAGCTTCGTAAAGTGAATACGAGAATTTTCTACACTTCAGATAGTTTATTTACCTGGGACTAATGGAAAATGATACGGTCTTTGTTTCGGCTTACTTTCAATTCGATTTAGATCTTCTACCGCGTCGTGATATAGGAAATATTTGAGAAAATTTATCTCTTTCACAACAATAAACATGAGTTATTTTATATTATATTTTGTCACAATCATTGTTTTAGGTACCAGCTTAACTGGAAGATAAGGACAATATTTTCATCATTTCTACACTTACGTTTGAGATAATTAGCGATAAAAACTAATTAAATATGGAGTATCATCAGAGTGCCTTTCTTGAACCTATAATATACAGGATCTCCTTTTACTGCATAATAGTTCAAGTAGTTCTCGTTTTCCAATAGAAAATTTAGAATTTTCTTTCTTTTAGACTGTGAATTTGCGATTTTTTTAAAACTTTTCTTCAAATATATTGGTGTCCATGCTTTTTTGGTAAGAAACCTTATTTTCTTTGCTACACAACGTGTTTCGTACTTAAACTGACATACGTTAACTGTGGATAGAAAACACTTAGAGGGTTCAGAAACACCCATATAGTTTGGGTCTATCTCGCTTTATTACCGAGTTACGGGGTGATTTATCAATTTTGGTCATTTCTTTTAGTCGCTGTATATTCGGAACCAGACTGTATATTTCTATGCAATTTGGCATGAATATTCTCCTTTACAAGGACAATCAATACCGTAGTAAGAAAATTAAAAATCCAGGTCCGTCTTTAAAAAAGTTATCAAAATCATTTTGCTTTAGAACAACACCCTGTATATGGAATTTTAAAAAATGGATAACATATTCGAAAACCGAAATAAATTAATTAGGATTAAATATTGTATTTAAATTGACATCCCATTTTACTACCAAAATTTTAACATCAAACTTAAAATTTATAGGATTTATTATCATTTCTATTGGTATTTTCATCATTTATTATTACTTTTTTATAACTTACGTAATTTTAAAAATTGAAAAATAGGTTTATTAATAAATTTTAAAAACTATATTTGTTTTAATTGGCTTTTTTTAACAAAGTTTTTTTTGATATCTTTATTATTACATATGTAACTAGGATAATGTCAAATAATAATACCAAGTGGACTTTGAAATATTAAGAGCTGACAGCAAAGTGACATTGTGCTTCATTTTTAGTCGAAAAATATTGCGTTGTCGTTTAATTTTATTGTCCTTAGTTCTCGTTTAACAAATATGCCTTACAAATTTAAACAGTAAGAGAATATGTAAGACGATTTCCTGATAGAAGAATTCCTTCTCGTGCAACATTTTCAACAGTTTTTCGTTATCTTCGTGAAAATGGAAAATTTCCTACAGCAGCACTAAATGACCATCCTGAAAGGCAGCAACCAAATATAGAGGATAATATTTTGGAATTATTGGAAAATAATCCGAAATTAAGTACAAGACGCATTGGGCACGCTTTAAATTTGCCTCACACCAGTGTTTGGAAGAAATTAAAAAAATTTAGTCTTCATCCCTATCACATCCAGGAAGTCCAACGCCTGGAACCGCATGACAATATTGCAAGAATCAATTTCAGTAATTGGTTAATTAGGCACAGAAGATGCTTATTTACGGATGAGGCCCAGTTTACCAGAGATGGTGTTTTTAATTTAAGAAATAGCCATATTTGGGCGGACGAAAACCCACACGCTACTAGACAGTCTCAGTCACAGCATAAATTTTCCATAAATATTTGGTGTGGAGTTTTAAATAAAGAATATCTAAATTTCATACAAAATGTTCTACCTGTTTTTTGCTACAAAATGAAAATGGAGGTATGTATTTTCAACACGACGGTGCTTCATCTCACTTTAGATTAATTGTTAGGGAATTTTTAAATAACAATTTTCCTAACAATTGGATAGGTAGAGGTGGCCCAATTGAATGGCCTGCAAGATCTCCAGACTTCAGTCCTGTTGATTATTTCGTATGGGGATACTTAAAATCTAAAGTTTATGCAACAGAAATTCATTCTAGTATACTAAATACTGCTGAAGAAGTGAGAAACAATCCAGCAATGACTAGAAAGTCAATTTTAAATATTGAAAAAAGAGCTGGACTTTGTCTGCAGGAAAATTATTCACATTTTGAACAACTTCTTCAGTAAATTTTAATTTTTTAATAAAATGTAATTACCAACGGTTTTTGTTATTTTTTAATCAAATTATAAAGCATGAATGAAAATAAAATAATTTTCAGTATTTTTCACATTTTAAAAATGTATAATTCTATTTCATAAAAAAATTCTTAATTTGTAATTTGATACCCCAAATAATTACGTTAATAACTATTCGCATTATTATCAAAAGTAATAATAAATGATGAAAATACCAATAGAAATAAAAAATCCTATAAATTTTAAGTTTGATGTTAACATTTTGGTAGTAAAATGGGATGTGCATTTAAATAAAATATTTAATCCTAATTAATTTTTTCCTCTTTTTTAGAATATGTTATCCATTTTTTAAAATTCCATATACAGGGTGTTGTTCTAAAGCAAAATGATTCTGACAACTTTTTTAACGACGGACCTGGATTTTTAATTTTTATTACTACGGTATTGATTGTCCTTGTAAAGGAGAATATTCATGCCAAATTTGATAGAAATATACAGCGACTAAAAGAAATGACCAAAATCGATAAAACACCCCGTAACTCGGTAATAAAGCGAGATAGACCCGAACTATATGAGTGTTTCTGAACCCTCTAAGTGTCCTCTATCCACAGTTAACGTATGTCAGTTTAAGTACGAAACACCCTATATAACTTAAATACAATGTGAACCCATCGATCACCTCCTCCCCAATCCTTTATTTGCTGTCATATACCTTCTGGATCTATCTGTCCATCCTTTCTTAAGTGTATCATGGGTATCGTACCATGTTTCGTACAAACAGTAAGAAATATTTTCCCACGAACGTCACATTTTTAAAACTATTTTATTATGTCATGTATTTGTACAAATCATAAACTAATAATGTAACGTCGGACTCCGACAATAGTTTCTTTTTGTAATATCCTGGAGATTGGCGTTACTGGATTATTTATTAGACTAGTCTAAAGTGCAACATATTAGACGATTGATATTTATTTACCTATAATTTGACCCAGCTTCGTAAATTAGATTTTTAGACGGATCAGATTTCTTGGTATCTCCAGTTGCCGGAGCCACATTTAAACTAAAATCCCTCATAAAATGTGATATCGCTGAAACTAGGCTCTAAATTTATATTATAAGTTATTTAAAGAAAATTGTATTACTAAAAAAAATTATTAAAAATAAGAAATTCGAATTCGAAAACCAAGCCGCTGAATACAAATATTGATGCGAGGCGTTCGTGAAAAAACTAAAGTATCTTTGCCTAAAATGTAAGCAAAATAAAAAAAAGCATTTTAAAGATGGAGACTCTAATCATTAGTTTTTAATTTTTTTTTTCTCATAGAAAATTTGACCGGAAGTTATAATTTCTAAAATGCTCACAAACATAAGTTTTATTAAACAGAGACACTGTTCATCATTTTAATTTTTTTTACATCATTAGTAAAAGTATAATGGTGATAAAAGTACAAGGATTTTTTTGTTATGCGTCTATTAATATATATCTTCAGTTTTATCAAAATCAGTGGCAATTTTAGAAATTATATCTTCCGGTGAAATTTTCTATAAGAAAACAAAAAAAAATAAAAACTAATGGCTTCCTGAGAAAGCCTAGAATCTCCTCTTTAAAATGTTTTCTTTTTTGCGTACATTTTAGGCAAAGATACTTTAGTTTTTCCCCGAACGCCTCGCTTGAATATTTATATTAATCGGTTTGGCGCGCGTAGAGTTTTCGAATTCGCTTTTTTATTTTTAATAATTTTTTGTAGTAATACAATTTTTTTTTAAATAATTTATAACATAAATTTTAGTAAAATTTTCCCTTCTTTCACGTGGTGTTATTAGTTTATCGATTTTTTTTTATTTGTCGATTTTGTTTTCGAAATTGTGCATCACATTTTATGAGAGGTCAAAGTCTCTGACAACTGGACTAAAATATATTTTGCTTGTACTAAAAATGCGTTTTTTTACTTTCTTATTGGGAGAAAAAATATTGAATTTGGAATTTATTTTGTTTGATTCGTCATTCTCAGGCCAGCTTTTGCCTTTTTGATTCCTCAGTTGGGACTTAGAATTAATAAATAAATTGCAAGCTCGTGTTGGCTAAACAGCATTTTTAGGCGAGATTGAACTATTTTCACATATATTGAGTCCAAAATTCATTGTTTATTAATAAAATTTGGATAAAAGGAATTTTAGAAATAAATTTTTTTAGCGAAAACACCTCTTCAAACAGTTTAATTCAAAGAAATTTACAGTGCCCTGAATCAAAAGCTCTATTTAGATCTGTTAATGCTGCCATGTAGATAAATCTACATTACGCTGTTAAATTCTTCTGACACACCCTATATTTAATCAATTCCCCTTGTATTTCGGAAAACACATCGCTCTTATTTATTCAGTTATATTCTCTATTTAAAATAATCATAGAAAACAGTTTGGGCAGTGAATTCCGCGATAATTGCTTGTATCGTCCTAGGGGCTGTTTTTATATTACATGATTGGATATTGACTAAAAATATAACCCAATGTTTTCTGGTAGAAATATATTTTTATTTAAGATATAAACACAGATATGAAAGTAATATAATCTTCCAACGTATTAAATTATAACTCTTCAATATCAACAAATATATTTTTCTCGAACAACTTATAATAGTATGTTAACATGATTCCAACATTTCTCATTAAAGTCTATCTGATAAGATCTCGAGCTAGTAGGGCCCATATCAGCAGCGTCATATAAAAATAAGTTTCGATGGGAGGAAACAGATGGCGGATATGGGCTATAGATCTCTGAAAGTAATTTTTTTTAAATCGATACTGGCGATATTCGTAACAATAGCGGAAGGATGGGAGAATAATATACAGGGGGTTAGTAAATGTGCATACTTTAAGGGTATATAGTGTTAAATGACTTGTTTTCAATGGGTCTCACATTGTTTTTAAATTGGAAACATTGAAATCCCGCCGAATTCTCCAGACATCGCCACTTTCAATAACCATCTATACCGATCCATGACAGGTTTCACAAAGATCTTACAGCTATTTTTGTTCTAAAAACAATACGATTCCAGAAAATATAAAAACAATAAGTAAGGTAAACTTGGGTAAGTGTGACCCCATTTCCGATTAGTTGACTTTGTCCTTTACCTTTATGATATTTGTGGCAATTGTATAATGTTAATTTTTTTCTTACATTATCTTTTAATATAATAGTATTAAATAAGAAGGTCAAAAAGCAACTTTTTTTATTTTTGGAGAAAAATACACCAATCATGTCGATAGGTCATACTTCCCCAAAAGGTTGGGGTAAGTGTGACTCCGATTTATTGTATCTCAAGGTATGTATATATTTTATAATTAGGAGCAAGTGTGGTCAAATTAAGTAAACTTTTATTTCTAAAAATTTTCTTTTCTTACAAAACTTTATTGAACAATAAGTTTTTTAATTAAAAGTCTTCTTCTTCGGTCTTCAATCGGTTCAGGCAGAACTTTTACTATGTGGTCATTGACCAAAGTGTCCATATCATCTAGTTCTGGCCAAATAAAAATATTCTGCTTAAACTTAAGGAAAAACACTGTCCACCCTTCTTCTAAACCCTGTCGGGGGTGATTTTTGGCCGTTGGAAGGGTTGGTGAGAGTTGAAAGTAATCTTCAACATCACCACCGTGCTCAGCATCCTCGAAAACTGGGGAAAATACTTTTTTTTTACAGGGAAATGATGTGCTTCTCGTTTAACCGCTTTAGGGGGTAGTTTTTGTCCGTTTTAGGGATTCGGCTGGCGAAAAGAGAAATTTTGATAACGCCATCGTCTTCAGCATCCTCAAAAAACGGGGAGAGGGAGGTACTCTCGATCCTGGTAAATTTTGGTCCATATTGTTTCGACTCACATACGCCACTATAACCTGTAACAGTGCAACAACATAGCACGTAGCAATGCAGTGCTTGCATTTGTCCCCTGAACCAGCCTTGCAGGAACAAACAACACTCATCACTTGCCACCAAGCCACCAAGTCCACACAGCTACTTCACTTTCATTAATTTTTTTCCCGCATTTAACCAAATGTCTAGCGTATAAAATGCGTTCAGCTTATTTGAAATTTAGTTTTCTATGGTCTGTTGTAGCCTTTTCACAAATTTTGTCAATAGTAAGACTCATTTTTTATATTTAATAAGAGCGCAACACCCATGCCAAATTTAAATTTTCACCCTAATTGACGTCATCTTGGATAGGCTACGCCCCCATATCAGATCCCAACATTAAGTATTTCTATAGTTTTATTTATATATTTTTTGACGAAACAAGTCACTGACTTATCGTCTGAGGTAAACTTTATTTAATTACTATTTTATTAACTTGTTCTTTTATATATTGTTCATTTATGATTGAATAAAGTTATTATTATTATATTATTGTGCCGCTTGGCCTGGATAAGCGGCAATCTCGTTCTTACGAAGAAGCCGAAAATAAGGTTGGAAACGGCCTGGTTCGGACTGTATTGCGGTTTACGTTAGCCAATCTGGAAGGCGTTTAGACACTAGAATTAATCATAACGCCCGCTCATTGTGAGGAGGGTCTGGATTTCTACGGCAATAAATTTTTGTTGGTTGGCTGCATTTTCTTTGATATTTTTTGGTAAATCGGTATTTATAACTTTTATAAGACGTATGCAGGGGATAAAGTCTCATCGGGCCCCTCCCCACACCAATTCAACAGAAAATTGGGAATATTTTATAATGCCATCGACAAGGAGACAATCTAAGCTTTCTAATGATGTGCGTTGAAAACCGATATGGTCATTGGTTATCTATTAATTCCCGATATTTGCATTTGAAAAAGACCGTTTTTTAAAACGCCCTATATAAGATTTTGCTAAATAAACATTTATACTGAAAAAACTTTATATAAAAAGAAACTGTTCAGTGAAAACCGTACTTCCCTATCGTTCCGAGATATTTGTAGTTAAAATGGGTCAGACACTTCTGGGACACCCGCTATTATAGTTACAGTTACAGTTACAGTTTCCTTCTTTCTTCTGAACTTTGAATCATGAAAAAATATTAATTTTTACGTGGTTTATTGAGCGTGATCTCTAAATGCAGTGCAGGAGCTAAAAATGGGGGTGCGTTTTGGAGCCGGTTATGTCGAAAAGTATCAAATTTTGGACAAAAAGAGTCATTTTTGTAGGTAATGAACTGATCTTCATTTTCATTCAAACAAAAATTCTCTGTCATATTTTCGGAAATATCGGCAAAAATATGCGAAAAGAAACACATTTTTGAGACCAATGGGCCATTTTCCCGCCCTTCCACAAATTTCAGATACCTGAGATTTTCGGTATGGCCGGACTGCAGCCGCGGTCAGTGTATTTCTTCTACCCATAGCCGGATTGCAGCGATGGGCTTTAATCCCTTTATAATACCTTAACGAGATTTTCGGGGGTGAATGTACCCATGAACCAGAGCTGGGACGAATCCTCTAAAAAAGGATCCGAATCACGAGATCTGATAGGAATCACGGATCCAATGTCCGAATCCTTTTTACCTAAAAAAAAGGATTCGAATCATGTAATTCGAATCCATTTTTCGGATTTGGATCTTCTCCCCCAGCCGACTCTAACCCCCAAACAGCCAAAAACCACCCCCAAAAGCGTGAAAATATTTTTTTTGCTATAAACAAGAAAACTGAAGATGACGCAGATTTTCTCCTTTATACAGAATTAATCAGTTCAACTCACTAATGGGATAGTATAAATAAAAAAAAAATTCCTTTAAAAATTGTGCTGACTTTAAAATAATTGAGTAACCGTGGCATAGGTCCACAGAAACCGGCCAAATAAACATTCATTCCATCGATTATCCGATTATTAGTTTCAGTCGAATTCAGAGAATTCGACTATGAAAATTCATCCGATTATCCCATCACTACTTGAGTCGGCCTGTCGCGCTGGGGCAGTAAAAAAGGATCCGAACCTAACATTGGTGATTCGAATACGAATCCTTTAGGATTTCTTCGGCGAATCCGGATCACAAATGCTTTTTTTTAGGGATTCGAATCACCGGCCTAGGATCCTCAAAAAGGATTCGAATCCAGGATGAATACCTGCCAATTAAAAAAAATGGTGCCGGGCAGACCTGATGTCTTCGTTTATTGTACTAAAGCGCTTGTGCTGTGCTAGGTGTTACATATGTCAACGTCAAATTTAAACTTCCCGCCGGTTCTATTATTCGTTTTTTGTTTTATTGTTTTCCGTGTTATTTCTTCAGACAATAAAGTATTGATATTGATTTTGATATTTGTCCGTCAACATAATTAGTTTTTTTCCCGGAAATGGAAAATTTTCATTTAAAATATAAAACAAATCTCCGGGAACTATACTAAGATTGGGCATTGAACACATGATAGATGAATATGACGCTTGCTTATGTTGCAATAGTTTAGATTCTCGAATCTACTTATTTAATGGATTTTTTTGTGACAAAAGTCAAAGGTTAACTGAGAAGAAACTCCAGAATATATTTGCCAATCGAATTGATTAACTAAAAAATATACTGAAAGTGGGTGCACCTAAAACTACATTAATTTCATTCATTGAGGCTCTTTTAAAAACGTAAATTTTTTGTCTGCATAATAACCGTTAAAGTAAGGCGAGGGGCCGGGCCCTTTGGGGGATTTTGTCCCCCCCTACCCCCCCCCCCCCCCCTCACCATGTGTCTTTCTGTTTATTTTTTAACAAACAGTATGCCACCGGTACATAAGTCTTATTTTACAATGCATAAGTGGTGAATAATTGTAGAAAAAACTCGGGTTGGGGATTAGTAGCCTAATGGTTTTCGGTGCAATTCGGGTGCATCGTGATTAGTGTGTGATCTCTATATTTTAAACATAACCGGTACTTAAATATTATTAAATGTTCATAGATGTGCTACCATCTATGGTTAGAAGAGAGTTTTGACACTTTACAAAGCAAATATTCCCGATGTATTGGGTGTTGCATATACTGTTGCATACACTCAATTTGCATTGTGTGTTGCAAAGTTTTTATTTGACTGATTCTAGTCAAGATGTCACTCTCTTCTTCGTATCCCTTTATTATTAAATGTTATTTTTATAACTTTGGTCTCGCTATCTCCGGAAAATCTTACTTTGACAGCGAGTTAATTGCTGTCGTTTTCTAATCATTTTTTTATTACTTTTATCCACAAATCATGATAATAGAACAACTTGAAGACATTTCTGATGGAGCGGTTTTATTTATGTGTATTTCTACACCATTACATCTTTTATTCATTCTAATTGTTAACTATATCGGTCACTGATCGATCTCACAGAGAGTGGTTATTTCTTAGATCATCGATACAGGCGATTGGTAAGTGGTAAGCGTGATTGAATCACAGCGGTCGCCCTTTTCTTCGCCAACGATATCAAATTGAATTTGAGTCGACGATTTTCGTTCCCGCTGTGACTTCCCACCTTGTTTTGGTACCTTTTAGCCGTCTTATCGGACGAATAACATCGGCCTAGTCACATCGAATCATGACTTACAACTGCAGAAGAATGAATTGATTATCAACTGGGTAAAAGGGCGGTTTGTTGCAGTTCGTGATGATTAAGTATGTATAACATTGCACGTTGGTATAAAACTTGAATATAATGATTGTCGTGAAAGTTAAGCCGGCGCATTTGTTCTTTAAAGAAACATATTTCTGAGCCCTTTTGTGTTTCTGCCAAAATTTAATTTATAAATTTTCAGGACCAAACATACTGTATGGGGCTATACCACTTCTATTAATATTTGTAATTTAGAATTTCGAGGTAGATCAGTCCCCATTTCTTATTCGTATACCCTTTTACAGATGTTCAGCCACAATTTTCTATTTATGTTCTTCTTTTGCGAGTTTTTAATTCAAATTCTCTTGAGTCACCACGTTGTAAGGCTTTTTCTTGCCACAAAGAAAATTATGCCTTACAAGTGACGCCTTAATACGGAGATTGCTCGGGCGCCAGATTATTTAATGTGGTTTACTCGACAACCCTTAGAAACGGCGTCTTAGGGGCACTGGTAGCTTCAGATGGAGATACGGTATCTCCAGGGGTCTTGTTGATCTCGGACTAGTTTATTTTTAACTTATTTAAAACTTTTTAAAAGCCCTGAAAAGAGGTAAGGTATGTGAATATAAACCAGAAATAACGTTGACACATCTATTGTGTTTAAAATTTACAATAAAAGAAAAATGTTTTTATTTCAAAGCCCACCCACTTTAACCCTGAACAAAAAAATAATACGTTAAAAGAAACGTTCGTTTCGGCTCTGTTAACTGACGGTAATGACGGAGTGACTCAATCAGACTTTATATTTATTAAAGTATAAAATTAATTATTATTAATCGATTAAATAAAAAAAAACGGAAACTGGCTAAACTTATCAAATCGCGAAATTAAACCAAACAGCTATTTAATTTTATCAACTGGCGAGACAAATCGGAAGAGTTATTTAAATTCCTTAAGCTAAGAAATGCAACGGAACAGTCTAAAGAGTTTAAATAAATTATATAACTCTAACCGGGAAAGTTACCTAACCCTATCAACTACGGAATTAACAAATTTGAATAGGAGAGTGATTTAGATTTATTAACCTTTGAAATTTAATCGGCAAAGTAAATCTGGACTATTTTTATTAAATTGTAAATTAATCGCGGAGAACTTAAAATGCAGACTGGCTGGTGAATTTATCCGCTTTTGTCGCTTATATATTAAAAACTGCAATTTTAAATGGGTCGCGGACGATTCCTAGACTTTCAGCTTAGCCAACATTGTGCCAATGCATCACACAGTTAACCCCAATGCCAGGTAGCGTGAGTCAGGGATAGAAGTTGCCTAATCGGCCAGTGGGTGCCTGGTTAGTGCAAAATCAGTCCCAAAGTTTTCGGAGTCTCGCGAAACAAGTAACACGGACGAAATCCTAGACCTTCAGCATAACCAACATTGTTCCAACACATCACACAGTTAACTCCAACGCGGATGCGTCCTCAAGTTTCGTAATTTAAAGGGATTAGTAGTTCTAAAATATAAAATAAATAACTGAAAGCAAAAGTGTACCTTAAACTTTCAATTAAATAATTCAATTCTCGAACTACTGTTAAAGAAAACAGATTTTCTACTACAGTCTGTCGTTCGGTACGAAATGTAATTCATGACCTGACCTGACCAAATCTAATTCAAAGAAATCTAACTCTGGAAACGGAAAAATAAATAATTAAATCGTGTCCCGACGATTAATTATTCGATAACTACTTTCAAAATAAAGTTTTTAAGGTAAATTTAGTATTTAAAACTTAAACGGTTCTCCTTAAAAATGAATAAATACGGAATTACGGATCTCAAAATAAATAACATACTCCGAAACTACTAATTCAGAAAAATAATGGTATTTAAAATTAAATAACTCTCCTAGAAATTAAAATAGTTATGCTACTGACAGTGAAAATTTAATTACGAGAAAACTAACTTATTTAACAGGAAAAATAAACAAACTGAATAACTCTTCGTAAAAATTAAATGAATTATATTTCCCAATAACTAAACTATTCCCAAATTAGTGACCGGCAAAGCAAACGGACGATAAGCAAAAAAATCGAAACTAAAAAAAACGTAAATAGTGAAATGGCGTCGAAAAGGCGATTTCCGATTCTATTCAACCCTATTTTAACACGGCAAAATTAAATGAAAAATTACGGAAAAACAATGCTAAGAATTTTATACCTCGGAATATGTTTTACAATGGCGCTAATCAAATTTTCGGCTCGACTATTAAATTTGAATCGAAGGAAAAGAATTAATTCTTAGTTCAAAATTATTCTTCTTCTTCTAAATAAATTTTCATAATCCCGAAATTATTCAAATTATTTAACCTGTGAAAAATAGATTCAATACAACGTTTTCTTTTACTCTGCTAATAATTGCTTCTATTGTTCTTCTGGTGAGTTCTCTACTTCTCAAAGCATCCTAATGCTTGGTTGTAGTAACGTCCTTTTTAGTTTTTTTGCAACGGGTATAGTCCTGGTTTCCATAGTATCCTGAAGGAGTCTTGCGCGGCTGTGTTGTTTACTTGTAGGCTAGGTAGGTTGGATGGTTCTTTTGAAAACGGGAAACAGACCCACATGCATACATATAGAGTCTTTTAGAAGATTTTATTTTAATTAAAACTTGCCGATAAATGCGCATATATCGAGTTCGAGCTCTAATCTGTACATAGGATTGACTTGGGCCCGTGGACACTTTTGATCGGGATGGGATGACGAATAAATTTCCGAAGTTTGGGAGAAATCGACCGAAAGCCATTTCCGTATCAAAAACTGCGGGGTACTTTCTTAAATTAAAGTTCCATTGGCTTTTACATCGAGCATGTTCACATTTTCTTAGATTTTCACTTGCCAAATGATTCGTTGATTGATGTTTTTGAAACGTTTTTAAATTTAAAAAAAAAAGCTAATATTTTTAGGAGGGGTCCCAATTTAAGTTTTCTATATCAAACCGATCGTAAATTTGGTTTTTGAAAAATAAATCTAATAGAAACATTTCTAACATTCAAAAAGACAGTTGCCGATAATAGCCCAGTTGTCAGAGACTTTGACCTCTCATAATTTCTGAATTATAAAGTGTATTTTTAACTTTATTAAAAAAAATAATTTCTGATTTATATAAACACTATTGTTAATAAAAATTGCGTCGAATAAATGCTGTAAAAAAATGATAATTTTAAAAATAGTTTTATGAAACAGAGACAATGTTCAGCATTTTAATTATTTTTACAACAAAAGTAAAAGTATAATGATCAAAAATGTACAAGGATTTTTTTGTTATTCCTTTTATAGAGGCATATTTATAGTATATATCTTCAGTTTTATAAAAATCAGTGGCAATTTTAGAAATTATAACTTCCGGTCAAATTGCCTATGAGAAAACAAGAAAAAATAAAAACTAATGGCTTCCTGAGAAAGCTTAGAGTCTCCTTTTTAAAATGCTTCCTTTGTTTTTTCTTTGTGTACATTTTAGACAAAGATACTTTAGTTTTTTCCCGAACGCCTCGCCGTATTCAACGTCTCAGCGCGCGTAGAGTTTTCGAATTCGCTTTCTTATTCTTAATAATTTTTTATAGTAATACAATTCTTTTTTAAATAACATAATATAATTTTTAGTAAAATTTTCCGCTCTTTCACGTACCTAATGCTATTAGTTTTTCGAATTTGTGAATTTAGCATACACTTTAGAGCAGAAAAGATTTTTTTATTGTTTTCTACACCCTTTCAAGTACCTAAGTGCCCAAAGTGCGAGCTTTTGGTCAATATCTGGTTCTGGCAACTGGCCTATAATGGGTATTTCTAAATTTAAAATTTTTATATTTATTGATAAAAATTAAATAAATATATTTTTATCTCTTAAAATTAGCCGGATTTCATGAAAAATCAAAACTGGTCCGATCAAAATCATTACAATAATTAAACATATAAGAAATCCATAAAATCGTTGTAACATCCTTGTGAAAACTGACTGGTGTGGTCTGTAAATATGGTCGAAGACAAAGAAGGCGGGCTGGTCACCATGGGAATGTGTTACTGTGAGATTCTACATCGAGATTGGTCAGAAGATTTCTAAAAATTTGTCTCGTATCGGATTCTAGACCTTGTGAAACTCGTTTAATGTTGTTCTACTTCTACTTCGCTTATTTACTTATTTTGTACTTAACTTTATTTCCAAGGAAGTAAATGTGTGAAAACGTTTTAACGATTCTCAATATACGGGGAGAGTTTTAAGCAGACGTTTCAAATTTGGAACATAAAGTGGATGCGCTTTGGTCAAACTCTGATTAGACACGGTTGGTTAATTACATAAACTTTAAATGAATTTATTTATATTAAATTTTTTTGCAGATTTCACAGACAATTACGGTGGCATTTAGTCGAATTTTGTGTATGTATGAAACTAATAGCATCTAGGTGGTTTTGACAGTTTGATAAAACAGCAATTGACAGTTCTTAAACGCAGTTCTTAATTTTTTACGATTTAAATTGAAATTACGGATAGTAGTAATGAAGATACAAGTGAAACATTTACTTCAACTCATCCAAACATCACAGAAATGGCCCAAATTGCCTGTATAAATGTATTTCCTCAAAAGTCAAAGAAAAAATACGTAACGGCGTACAAAAATGTTATGGATTGGCGTAAAGATCAACACATTCATTCGTTTTCGGAAACTAATTTATTCCGCCAAGTATTGTATTGAATAACTGTTCAAATGTAACGTTTACTTTCAACAATAGTAATTAAATGGAATAGTTGTCAAATAAAAATATAAATTATTTGCATACTTTCATTTTGCAAATAAGAAATACATAGTCGTAGAAGAAGTATAGTGTACAACTCGCGCGAAATGCGTAAAATATTGAAGTATGCTACTTTGCTCATAGGAAATGCGTATCATTTCGCGCTTGTTGTTTAAAGCTGTATGGGTTTCCCTATTGTATATTAATCAAGCAATATGAATACCCTCTTTAAATTCATATATCACCAAAACAGTAATTAGTTTAAAATCATATGAGTTGTATAGCATCAAAACACAGTATATTATCCCCAAATTTTTTTAACATCGTGGACTGAAAGTCAGTCATTATTCCCAAGGCGAAATGTTCTTTCTCCAATTTACAATTTTCTTCCTGGGGATAATGGAAGAAACTTTCCCCTTGATTCTTGTAGATTAAATTTTCATCAACATATGCGTCAACACTTAAATGATCTTCAGCATGCTTTTCTATTTTATTGATTCCATATGCCTTAGTTATATTTTGCAAATCAACTTTTGTAGTTAAATGTTGCCTTTGCAGCTCAGTTGGGAATATAGAAAAAATGTTTTGTTGAATACGGGAATGGTCTATTCCCATAACAAGCTAATTAGCAAACAATGCTCTGTCACTTTGGGAATGACCATAATATAGAGGAAGGGTAATTTCAACTGGCCTTTTAAAAAGGAAAAAAATTGTATTGAAAATAAAAATATTTAAAATTCAAATGAATTGGAAAATAAGGAATTAACAACTAAATAATTTTTTGGTATATTTTTTAATTAATGTACTTATCTAATTTTAATGTAAACATTTTACCATTGTAAGTTTGAAAAGTTCTTTCTTCCCAGCTTTTATATGTCCTACAAATCTAATTGGTTACTACAAGTGAAAGAGCAGTTTTCCTCTTGACATTTATAATTTTCTTTTGGTAATTTATTCTTTTCCTTTTGTGTAGAGCAACACTTTCTGTGATCATAGTATACTGTTTTACTATGGAATTTTTTGAGCAATCACAAGTTTTGTACAACTGTTTTTCGTTTTCTTGGGTGTTTTTAGCAAAGAGTACACCATCTAACAAGAGGCGAAAGCTTGATCGGTTCCTTTGAAGTTGGATAGACACAATATTGAGAGGAAATATGTCACAGCATTGACACATAAACTATTTGAGATACACTGAGAAAAGTAACATGTATATATTTAAATTCGTACAAACCGAACTACACTAAGAAAAATAATAGTGCTGATGAATATACCTCCCCGTTTAGTAGAGTCGATCTGGCGAAAAAAAAACCCGATAAACGAAGTCGCTCTTTTCGAATTTTTTTTTTGCGATTTCATAGATTGGAGGTCCCTCTTTCTCGTGATCACTACATGAAAGGTAAGGGAGTTGTGGAAGGGGGTAAATTAACATTTAAAGATATGGGAAATCGGTTTTTCGCATGTAACTCGCTGGGTTTTATTCGGCTCGAAACGACTTCCACATATAAAATAAATCGGTCTAGCGGTTCTCGAGATATTGCGACCCGTGTTCGCGTTTTTTGCAGGGAAGAAAGTGACTTCGAGACTTGATTTCCTCCGACCAAGCATTGTGTCCATATTTCAAGTTGCTAGTTTAATTTGGGGGCAAACACTGATTAATCTTTGGCTCGAGGTAACTTTTTTAATTTTTGACCAATCCGGGACAGCAAAGTGGCAAACTCTTTCTTGAGGACACTGCTACAGGATGTATTAAGGAGATGATGATTTTTGCGAAAACGGACAAATGGCGACCGAATTTCGGATTTTGCAAATTTTATGTTTCAATTTTCGCAATGAAAAGGTAAATTGGGGGAAATTTTTTATTCGCCATCGGATGAGGATTTTTCTCTATTTGATTTGAGCCCTACAAGAACTCGATCTGATAATAAGGAAGGGAGGGAGGGGTGAAAGCGTTTTGCTCTGTAGAAGAGCAAGTCTTTAAAATTGTACCACCAAGTCACTGGATACAGCCATGGACATTTTTGTTCTGAAACCACATCAGAAATGCTATGAATTTGGTAGTTAAGATATAGATTAATAAAAAACAATGCTTTATTTCAGTTTTTCAAGCAAGTACATGAAAGAAAGAAAGAAATTTATTGCATACAACGTACATAGCCAATACAATTAAAAAAAACAAGAACCAAGAATGCAGTATTAAAAACATATTAGTCTACTCAAAATGTACGTCCAAAATCGTTATGTGTGTCCGCAGCGTAACTGCACCAAAGTTCCGGATCTGGGCTATTTTTGTGTTAAATTTCCTCGACTATTTGGTTTACCTTTTTTTGAATGAAAAGACAGTGTTGACAATATGACATTACTGGAGAAACTTGAACTTGATTGCATTCACGGCATACATAATTTTAGTATAGTATTACTTACAATTTCTGAGAAAATGAAGATTTTATTATTTTGGTCTAAATCTATTGAATATACACTTTTTATTTCAAGGATCTTAGTTCAGATATTTCCTGGCAGCATTTCTCATTTTCGGCAAATGCCAGTAATTACCCACAAAACGGCAATACCGCGACAATCGGAATAACGGAAATGATGATTGACATTGACAGTTAAATCGCGAATGCGCATACAAATTTGTTATCCGGAAAACAGCTTTCTTTCGCCTCTTGTTAGATGGTGTAATCTTTTTTAGTACAATGCTTTTGGTAAGCATTGTAGACTCCTTGACTATTTATTTTTTTGCCACAAGCATAAGTTTTAAATGATTGTTTTTCGACTTTTCCTTTTGGTGCAACACTTTTTGTGAGTTTTACTAAAGAATTGTTTGCCACAAACACAACTTTTAAAGATTTTTTTTTACCTTTAATAGTACTTTTACCAACGCTGTTGTTTGTTGTCCGCTCCATGGATTCTTTTTTTAAGAAATACAACCGTAAGCTTTTTTTTTAGTCTTCAAACACTTTTTTTTTTTTTTTTTTTTTTTTGACCGGAAAACTCCCTATGGACCGGGACCGTCTTCACGACATTGCGTCAGTCCATGGGTTGCAAGTCTTATTAATCTATTACGACAATATGCTCCTCTTCCGTCTTCTTTTTCATGACCTCTTTTATGTATCTTTCGCCGCTCTCCCAGTTATTCTTGTTTACCATCATCCATTCCAGGAGGCCTTTTGTTGTCACTGCCTCTCCCATCCTCGTCTCCAGGGCCGTTCTTAAGGCGTGCCACCTTTTGCAGGTCGCCATCGTATGTTCCGGGTCGTCCCTCTGCCCACAGTACAGGCAGTCTTCTGACCTCACCTTGTTGATCCTGTACAGGTAGGTGTGGTAGGTCTGGTATGAGCTTCTTTGTCCATTGTGCAACAGCTGTTACGCCGTTCCACCTTTCCTGCCACCTATTCGCAGTTGTGCTCCTCTCCTCCTCCTTGTCAGCTTCCGTTACGGCTATACGGAGACCCAGCCTGCAGCGCTCCTCCACCATTAAGTCTATGGGCGGTATGCCTGTCACCACTGCAACCGCTTCCGCTGAGACGGTCCTGTAAGCGTAAGCCACTCTGAGGAGCATCCTCCTCTGAGTAGCTACCAGCATATCTTTATATTTTTTTACACGTGTTACCTTCCCCCATGTCGATGCGGCATACAGTAAAACCGACGCGACTACACCGTAGAGCATCCTCCGGTTGTGGTATCCGGGTCCATTTAGGTTGGGCAGAATCCTGGTGAGGGCCGCCACCTGTCTTCCAGCTTTTTCACAGGTCTTCCTAACGTGTTCGCCGAATATTAATTTATCATCTAAATGGACCCCTAGATACTTCACTGTTCTTTTCGGGATGATCTGCATCCCCGCCAGGGAGAAGGTAACGCCTTCTCTTTTTCTTTTCCCTCTTATTATGATAGCCTCTGTCATTTCGGGTGCTAGCTCCAGGCCCTTGCCCTCCATCCATTCCTCCACATTCCGAAGAGCCATATTCGTCTCATGCATGAGATCTTCTGTATTATTTGAATTTATTACTAAAGCCAAATCATCAGCGTACCCCACCTGTCTACAGTGTCTTGCCAGGTTGACCTCGAGCACCTCATTGTATAGAACGTTCCAGAGCAAAGGTCCCAGGACCGATCCTGAGTGACCGACATCTCTTCCTTGTCCACCATGATGGTTCTATCTTTGTCTTTAACTATGTTGACCAGGTACTGGCTAACGCCCATGTCCTCCAGTGTCCTGACAATATGGCTCCATTTTGCGGTGTTAAACGCATTCTTAACATCTATGAGGACAATGGCTCCCCAAATCCACTGTTTGTCGCTGGCAAGCTGGATCACCTTGCCAATCGCATCCACCGTTGTTCTTCCTCTTCGGAAACCATACTGCTTGTCTGACAATAGCATCCTGGTGTCACACTCCTTCTCGAGTCTGGCCTTTACCACTTGCTCGAAGAGCTTAGCCGCCGTATCAATCAGGCAGATCGGTCTAAACTTGTTCGCCGCAGATGGCCCTTTAGGTATTAAGCATAGTTTAGCCCTTTTCCACTCCCTAGGTATGTTTGTAGTAGCCAGTATCTCGTTGACCATGGACTGCATTGTTTCGGGAATCTCGTCTACTGCCATCTTGATGCTCTCTGCAAGTACCCCACAAGTACTCCACAGTGGCCACGAACTCTTCAAAGCTAACATTCGGGGATACGTAAAAATTATACAGGGTCCAATTCTCCATGCTCAGCTTCGTGTAGCTGTTGGTTGCTGAGTGGGCCACCGCCCCGCATTTCCTGTTTCTACAGTAGATGGCCGTGTCCTTACCCGAAATCCATCTAGGATCCTTTAACGTCCTGGCTTGGTTGGGTTCTTGTATAGCGATCAAGTCTGCATCTATGGTGGCCGCTGTAGCCATCGCCAGGTCCTGCGCCCTCGCCCTTCTGTCTACGTTTATTTGTAGGATCTTTATTGGCATTAAATAAATAAAATAAATAGATATAGATAAATATAGATATATATGTGTATATAGATTCTTAAAGAATAAATAAAATAAATAGGACAGTCACGAAGTATATATGTATCACAGTACTTATCACAGCTCTAAGGCCTCTTTTGGCTCCCTTTTCTTACTCTCTAATCTCTCGTTTTCTGGGGGCTCTCCTGATCCTATAGCAGTTATAAGTATATATATATATATATATATATATATATATATATATATATATATATATATATATATATATATATATATATAGTCTTCAAACACTAAACGATAAAAGAATTTGACAGTAAACAAACTGACACTGACAATCAAAACAAATCTTAAGTTCACAAACGCATGCGCAGAGGCAGCAGGACTCTTTCGCAAATCCGGAGCTTTGCGATTTATCGCTTCGTGTGGGAATACCATGAATACGGCGACATTACGTTCAGATTAAAATGTTCCTGATGGGGAGCATGGGTCGATCGTCCGTGGTAGAATTAACTTCAAATTATTTTTTCAATAAAATTGGCATAGTTTTTTCCTGCTGGTTCTGTGGCGATACTTAATATCAGATCACAATCTGGCAATCGCGAAATTATACCTATTTATTAGTATGTTTACACGCGAGAATGAATTATTTAGTAAACAAGTTAAATGCGTGGCACAGTGAACAAAATAGGGAATTAGATAAATAATGCTCTACTCGTCCATTTGATAACTCACTTAATTTAAATTTTATTTGGTATTAATGTTTTTTTTAGAAAAAAACCTGATACTTTGTTCCAATTCCAATATATTAAGTATTTATAGGATAAAAGAGGTAAAAAATTTATTTATTTACTACAAAAATATTTAGAAACTAACATTTGGAGCACTTTATTTTTAATGTTTTTTTTTTTGAGTAACCCAGAAGAGCCATTTTCACTTACAAATTGAACGAAGTTAGAAAATAAAATAATCTAATTGTCCAGTCGTTTGTCATTTTCAATTTTCATGGGATGCTAGATTATATTACCCACCAATTTATGTAAAATATCTCCAAATTATAATAAATCTAGCAATAACTCAGAAATATGTAACTTTAGGTATAGGGAATGTTAATGTAGATCGAAAGAGAATAAAAAACTGATTCAGGCATGATAATAAAATATAGAGTATTTCATTTGAAATTATCGACTTAATGAGAATTGAAAATATGGACATTGCTCCATTCTAGACGCCCTGTATAAAATATCGCATTTGATGTTTCACCTTGTGCTAGAAGGATATTCTCACAATCTTTGTATAAAATTTGAAATTATTAGCCTATAACGACTATACCAGATACGGAAGTTAACGTAAATGCGTGTTTTCCAAAAATTTTTGTAAAAATCTCAAATATCTCAGAAACTGTTAAACTTGTGGTATGTTAATAATTTTTTGTTCAAAATTTGATGCAGAATCCAAAAATAAAAAGAAAAATAGTACATGTTATTTGAAATAACAAAGTTGATGTATTCTTTCGGTATAACAGGAAGTAAACGAAAGTTGAAAATATCTTCCTTGAATATAGCGTACTGACAAAGCCCCGTAACCCAATTTTCAAATTTCAAATATCTATACATCTCTATATATGGCTAATCTCCATCTACGTGACACACCCTGTATTGTGCCACTATTAAAAATTTATTTGGGTCACAGGCAACATTTTCTGAGAGTATCAAATTTTCTTTGACAAATTTGAGGTATAACAAACCCAAAAATGATAGTCATTGCATAAATTTCATTCCTGGCCCCGCTGTTACGCAGCAACGGGAAATATCATATTTTTTTAAAACATAAATAAAGCTTTTGCAAGGGACAGATTAAATCTCTTTAACTAGAAATATTGCACTAGACTGTATGTTGTGCTTAATTTTTTCAGTAGTCACACTAGCGTTATTTTACGCTGCGTTTCAGCTTGTTTTCCCGTCGCCGCTACGACGCAGCCACATAGCGCGTGAAAAACTGCAGTCTTTCCCTAGCATTGCTTGTGTATAGATACAGTTTGATAAATTTTTCACTATGAGTCCGTTCAAAATTGGCTTCAATAAATCTATTTTTAGGTGTTTTCCGGCTAGTGTGGCCAGAGATGAACCAGAAAACTAGCTGCAATGAGAGTGTGCCAATGTAGACCAGCCAGATGCTCCTCCATTGTACCTATTTTTGTTGTTTTGTTGCGTTTTTTCACGCTGAAACGTAGTGTCAATAATACTTACATTTTTTTTATTGCCAGCATCCCATGACGACCCCGAGGACATACAATACTTTCCCCGCCACTAGACAAATTGTTATTTGGAGTGTTAGTTCAGGATCGACATAGTATGATATAAAAAAGTTTTAACTAAAATTAAATTATTGAGACGAAATAAATAAAGAAAAAATCTCTAAAATAAATGACCATTTTGCTTAAATAAACAAAATTAAATTCTCACACAATTCAAAATACATGCAAAACTTTCACTGACATTTTCTTTTACGCATATATTTATATCCTCCGTCATTTCTTCTTTAATATTTTCATCATCACTATCATAATTTACATCTATAATAAATTTATATTTTTATGGAACTGTTCAAATCTCTTCATCTGTTTTAATTACCTGTTCAATAATCTTCTGCTACTCTTCTTCGTCGATGTTGGATACTTCCTTAATTAGATTAATAACTTTTGCATTAAATTTTTCACCCTTTCAAGTGTGATTTTTGGCCGTTAGAAGTGTGGGGTCAACTTTAAAAAAATCGTAACCACCGCCATCGTGTTCAGCATCCTTGTAAACGGGGGGTTACGATAGTTTTGGGGCGACAAACATTCCTTGTGTTTTTCCAGGTCTCTTCCGTCTTACAGAATGCACTAGTAAAAGCATCTATAATATGCGGCAACTCAAACAAAATGTGTTATACAATTCTAGAAAGGAAATTATAGAATGAATATCATCTTTTATACGTCAAAGGCAATATAAACTTGAAACTCTCAAAAAAGGTTGCTTGTGACCAAAATACATTTTTAGTACTTCCATAATACATAATTTTTTACTATTCCAGATAAGTAACTGCGTTTATTAAAGATTATTTTTTTCAGCTGTCAAAACAGTCAGATTTTGTTGTTTCAGCCAATAAGAACTCACGATCCTAACCAATCATTGTGGTTTCAGCCAATAAGAGCTCAGGATCCTAACTAATCATTGTGTTTTATACTGATTATTTCCTTTACTGGTCAAATATCAATTTTTAACCAATCACGTGCTTCTAAACTGATTTGACGCAGCCAATCAAAACAAAATAAAGCGTCTATTCACCTTGGTGGTAAATAGTCGGCTATTTGATCATCGTCCTTAATATTCACCTGAAGGACGGTAACCAACAATAAAGAATTTTTTTTGACTCGGAAATAATCTTATTAAATATAACGCGACCTTGACTATTTTTATTGCTACTAAATTTCTCGTATATTTTACAATTTTTCTCGACTTAATTTTGGCATTAATAATCAAAGATTATTAATATAATATTAATATAACAATCAAAGATTATTAATGCCAAAATTAAGTCTCGACGAATTGATCCTATAATAAACTCGAAATTTAGATGCAATAAAAATAGTCGGCTATTTGTCAAGGTCTTGTTTAGTTACTGTCGATAAAACCGCTCTTTCGCAATTGTTCTTTGATTAAACTGTGTTTACCTTTTTTGAAATGTCAAATATAAACATTTAACAACTTTTATTTAGCATTACCAATTATTATTTATTATTAAATTATATATATAATATAAATTATTATATTACTAAAATGTATTGCAAATCTATGTTAATACCCAAATTTCAAAATTTATTTGTAAACTACTAACCTGTTTATTCGTTTATTCACACACACAACGTCAGTTTTTGAATACCCAAATACTTAAAAATCCATAAAACTCTTTAAAACTGACAAATGTCAAACTCTATATCCGGATTAAGCCAAACGTATGCCTTGGTGGCCCTGTATTTAAAACTGTAACAGCTCAATATTTTTTGATGTTTCAATTTAAAGTGATAAAGAAAATATTGAACATTTGTGTGTAAAGTGTCTTTTGCATAAATGACTATATTCTCTGTTTTAATACAAAATGATTCAAAAAATAACCCTTCCAAATACCACACGTCCTCTCAAGTTTTCGGTTTCCATACTCAAACGCCTTTATTTCAGGCAAACCACTCAAACAAACTGTTTTGAGATAAAATTAGTTTGTTTTCGTGGTTTTTTCAAATAAATCCGTTTTCGTGATAACCAAAAATTTTATCGATAAAATGTGGAGGACTCGTGGTATTATTACTTTTGATAAATTAAATAATTCTTACGCTCTCTTGCTCTCTTGCCCCTCGCCATTTCGGGGATTATATAGGGCACTATTCCGGAAAAAATAAATTAAAAAAGCTTGGCCATTGAGTAAACATTGCCTCTCTTAGTGAGAATTGTTGTCACTAGTATTTGTAAAATTTAAAATTAATGATATAAAGCCACTTTAATCATTTGAAAATTTATTTATTTTATTTAAATATAAATCGTATTATAGATTGTTCAATAAAATGAAAATGTTAACCCACCAAAAACGCACTCTTTTTTTATATTCAGTGATTTAGATCAGTGAATTAAAGAAATAGTAACTTCTGTGTACATCCCATTTACTCGATGATTTTTTTCATTGTCTCTCTTGAAAAACCTGTAAAGAGAAAAGACAGTGAACGAAAATGATTATGGAAATAGCAGTTTAGAAGGCGTAGGTAATTATTTTGCGCCCCTTTTTCTTTCTTTACCGGTGTTGGTATACCTGGAAGTAAGTGATATTTCATACTTATCAAGAAGATATAGAGTAGTGGAATTTTTACATAAAATTTTCCGGTACAGTTTTCCATTAATCTTGGATTTTTATCTTAATTATTATTAGTTCCAACTTAGCGGAGTTTTTAAAAACCCCTGATTGCTATCCTTTTTTCTTATCTAATTTAGATGTTTGTTCCTTTTTCACGTTAAATGGCCTGAGGTAGTGCAAACGGCTTAGCTAGCTGATATATTTATTTAACTTTCTTAAAATAAACAAGAACCGTTCTTGTTAAAGCCGGCATACGAAGAAAACATTACCGGTAAAAATAGAACAAGAATAATTTTGTAATTTACTTTTGGTTTAAATGTTCTTTAACATACATATATACCTACATTTGCGAGAAAATTCACCTACATGTTTATTTCAATATTCCAATGTCGAATTGAGCTTTAGTTTCAAATACATTATTAATGAACACGTAAGAAGTAAAAAATAGTAATTTCTAGTTTGTGCAAAGAAAAATGAAATGAGGAGTGTATAATTTATTGGTAATGCAAAGCGCTTTCGACTATTCATCAGTCATCAAGTCAGGTAACAGGAAGTATACAACTTGGAGAAGACATTTAAGTGTGAAATGTAATATTATATGTAAATAAATATTTCAAAAATTTAAAAAACATGCGGAGGCCATGTGGAAATATTTAGTTTTAAAAAATTCACTTCATGTTTATGCGTATTCAACTCCCCACTTCTATCCCAAAGAAAAATGTTTTCACTGACATTTCCGAATAATATAATCGTCAACCATGGTGTTAACGTGCCAGTTTCAATATTTTAAATTTTTTTTTTGGCTAACGAGAAATTCACTAAATTTTGGCGCAAGAGCTCCAAATAACCACACTAAAATGTATTTTAAGTGATTACAGTTCCTTTTATTATCTGGAATGGTCATGGCTATTTTGAAAAAAAAGTAGGATCTTTTAAAAGTCGTATCGGTGATTTTTTGTGCCTTAAGTTCTTTTAAGTAACTGTCTATTCTTGTGAATTCTTAAATTTTCTTAAAAATGTAAATGTATTTGTTTATTTTTAATGTTCTATTTTCTTTTCTTTAATTTTATTTTTTTTTTTTCGAAACAAAATTATGAGAATTCGACAAAATAACAATAGTGATGAATCACCAAAGAGATATTATACAGGACGATGTTTTAGTATTATTCAAAACAGCTTGTACCTTTTGAAATCCGATTCTGGAAATTAACTAAAACGGTTGTATTATTAAAAATATAGCACGAATTGTCGTAGTACTAGTAATTAAAAATTAAATTTTTGCAAGAAAACTTATACTATATGAAATCAACGGTTCATTTTGCTAAACTTTTACTTTATAGTCAACTTTGATTTTTTTATTAGAAATTAAGTAATCGTGTGGGGAAAATAATATTTGTGTACTTTATAAGGTCTTTATTATTCAAAAGCCACATACAAGGTGAAATTTTTTTTAAGAACAAAACGAACTAATTTTTTAAGACCGGAACTTATTTTTTTCTAGCTTGAATGAATCAGTTAATTAGGTGGTAGTAGTTTAACGTAACCAAAATTTGAGACAAATTCGTTCAAAACTAATGACCAAAACAAATTTCAGTAAAAATGCCCCCCCCCCCCCTGAGAACCACCAGTGAATCCCCCTGTATATTATTAAACAATGATATTCCCTTTAGGGCCCTCAATACAAGGTAGAAGTATGTATAGTTCCTCATGATTTCTCTTGTATATAGAGAAAGAAAAGGAAGAAAGAAAAAGTCTAAGTGCGTAAGAATTGTTTAATTTACCTTTAAAAAACGCAGTTACATATTGTCCAACTAATAAAAATTCATTTGGATCACAGGCAACATTGTCGGAAAGTATCATGTTTTACCGAATTTGACATATGAAAAACTCAAAAATCATACTCATTGTATAAATTTCATTTAAGTTATTTTGTTAATGAGGTACTGAGGACAAGAGAATGAGAAGAATAATTTATTGCTTTTCATGTGTTATATAAACTGTACTTGCTTCAAATTTTTTAATCTATTTCATTTGATTCAGTTTAATGCCTCCAAACTATTTACGTTTTGTGAAAAATGTGTATGCCAAATAAGTCGCCTATCTAGATATATACCTAATTATCTCGTAGCGTAATGTAAAGGTAATATGTGTAGATTTGGTTTGATTGGCCCGAATGCGCTAGTTTTGAATAATATTTAAGTTGCTCTGGAGATTTTTCGAAGCAGTTACTGTAGGTATCAGTGTAAGATGCTAGTATGCCATATCATCGTCATAAGTTTTTATCGGCCTCAATAAGTCTCCTTGAGGAACGCCAGGTCAGAGAGGGTATAAATTGGAGTACCTATGCATTATTTTTTTATAATAGTGTCGATGTGCCAGAGCTGGGTAGTATCCGGATACTTTTGTATCCGGATACAGTATTCGGATACTTTTGATGTATCCGAAAGCTGTATCCGGATACTTTTAAAATTTTGTATCCGGTATCCGTATCCGTGACCAAATTTGAAAGTATCCGGTATCCGGATACTTTTTTTAACATACGGATACTTTTAAATTTTCAACGTCTGCCGGTAATGTACGTACCACACTTCAATCCAGATGTACATAGTATGTTAAATCCCATTTTATTTTCCGTACTCATGGTATAATACGTTTACGGATGTTTAAATAACTGTTGTTAAAATTTAAAATCATTTTTCCGAAATATCTTTTGAGCAGTGTTATATGGAAGATTGTACAATTCTACTTAGTTACTTAGATAAGCGAATTTACCCTTGAAGACGTGGTATAATCAGTAGTAATATCACAAGAGCTTCGAAAATAATCGATTATACTTCCGAGACACGAGACGTATTTCCCGAAAACCACGAGAGCGTAGCTCGATACATGGTACCTAACTAAGTAAAAATAGCAATTGCTATTGGCTAAATGTATGATCAGTTGTATATTCGTATCGAATATCACGCAAGCATACGAAAATAATATTTATACTATCCTCCTCATTCGACGTATTTCTTTAAAAAACCACTGTATCCGTACTTTCTTTAAAAAAATGAGTTGGTAGGACTGTTGTAGAATTTTTAAAATTGGACAGATTTATTAGATACAAATGACAAGACAAATGTCAATTAATGTCATTTGTTGATTCATATTACCAACCGTATAACACAAAAAGTTGCGTACTCTAATGAAACATTAGAGTTCTCAAATGCGTACCATAATGTAAAATATTATAGATGCAAAATATAAAAAGTATATTACATAATTCTAATACAAGCAATTTAGGTCGCTTTTAAAAGTATCCTTAAAAGTATCCTAAAAAGTATCCGAAAAAAGTATCCGGATACTTGTATCCGAGTACATTTTTAACTGAAAGTATCCGTACTTTTTTAAAAGTATCCGGATACATTTTGAGTATCCGTATCCGGTACTCGGATACTTTTTTTCTGTATCCGACCCTGCTCTGCGACGTGCTAGGCAGGATATTAGAAGTTCATAGTGCATGAGTGAATAGTTATTTGACGTTTTTATATATCCGAAACTTATTTTGTTCTATGCAGTCTAGAAGACAAAATTGACACGATTTTAATTATTAGTAAAGCCGAAAGAAATTTGATGAAACGTTGTATCCAAAATTTGACACCCAAGGTTTTCAATAAAAAGTTGCATTAGCATTTTATAATATTTAAGAAAATCGACATTTTTTATTTTTCCTATATAAATCGAGAACTGTAAGAGACATTGTAAATACTATTTCCAATTGTAATTGATCTTTTAAATACGCAACATTAATTAATTCACAATAGAAAACAAACTATATACTTTAAAAATAGTGTAATATTGGAATTGCAACATAAAACATTGTATAAATTGAAAAATACAAAATAATTCAATTATTTCCATTAAAATTATTTTTATTTCTCGTTCTCTTAATTTTTTATATATAATAAAAATAGTATTTGTGGATTTCAGAAAGGAATTCAAACAATGCTCTTGATTTTGATCGTTTACCAGTTGCCACAACAGCAGGTTTATCGTTTTTTTTTTTCAAAATTATATCTTTGATCTGGGCATAACAGATGGTACACTCTTTATGTTTTGTGATGGGCTATCAGTTTATAAAGTATAATGTTTTATTAGATTCTTGCTTTTGTTTTAAACGTAAAATGGTTATAGTTAGTTGCCCGGCAAAAGGCAAATAAGATAAAGTTGTTGTTAGATTTTCTCATAACTTACTTATTATTTTTACTTTGAAATAATTTTTATCTTCTTATTACAAAAGAAATTGTAATTAAAAGGTTAAAACATGGATAAAACAATTTATAAGACACAAGTCACAAAAAAGTGAAAACCTTCTCATTTTTGGATAAATTTGTTTTTGATAACTTGATATTTATCATTAAAGACAAGCAACATAACTCAAGAATTATCAGAGACAAATTGTAAAACTTTTAATTAACTAAAACATTTTTATATGAAAGGCTAATCATATAACGAATTATTCGATAAATACACTATTTAATAATGTAGGAAAATCCCAAAAATATACATCATAACATCTATCTGAACTTGAGCCAAATCCACGTGCAACAATTCTTTCAAATTCAGCAATTTCCCCAGATTTAAAAACTGGTATGTCAATTCAAAGTCCCAAGAATTTGACTGATATACTTATATACTTATATCCATATCATTTACAAATAGAAGTTTGAGTTTATCTGGAAAAGACCCTACAATATAGGGAAGATTAACAAGATACACGAAAGGCTTTTTCTTCATAATAAAAGAGTTTGATCAAGGCCATACGAGCTGTCAAGATGAACATCTGTGGTCGACCAAATGATGTATATACATTTAAATGCCTCTCTTACAAAAATAGTTAATTGACAAAAGGACATCACCCTCTATATTGGAAGAAAACTTAACTTTAAGATTTCTTAATAAAAAGAAATCGTTTCCAGACACGTCACAAAATTATGTTAAATTTTAATACTTTTTTGTTGTTGTCATATTTTATTATTTTTATTTTTCTGTAATTGTCAAACATATTCGGAATTTTTTTAAAAACTATAAACACCAATTGCATTTTTCTACACTTTAGAAAATAGCATATAATTTGATAAAATAAAATAATTTCAAAAACGTAACCATGAGAATTTTTTTGCATTTTTAATGCTTCTAAATGTGTTGAACAATGTTCGTTCTTTCTTTATGCATGTAAAGCACACAAATATTCAACTAAATATAAATTAGAGCATGATAATATTGATAACGCTGAAAATTTATTTGTTTCAGGCGATTCTCACGAAAAACCACCACTGGAAGAACACGATACTGAAAAAGGTGAGTTTGCATTTAGATCATGGGCGTTTTTAGAATAGGACAGAGTAAGGTAGTCGTTGCAAAAATTAAAAATAATCATTTATTTACTGATGGATTCAACAAAATAAAGAGAAAATAAAATGTAGTTTATGTGCAGTACTAAATTAATGAAGATCCTTCGCCAGAAATTTAAAACACATCCGCCAAATTTTTGTTTACTTACAATCGCTGTTTTTGCTGTAACAATTAATTTGGAGGCCAAGAAAATAATTATTAGTAATTTTTTCAATGCGCATTTACAATCTACTCATAGTAAATGCAGAATAATAAGTAAATTAGATATAAGAGTCCTACATGAATGAAGAAATAGTCCATTGACCATTTTTCAATAACACCATCACACCATTTTTAAGACCAAGTTGTTTTCATCCCCTTCTATTCGGTAGAAATGGAGTGTTAAGAACTTTTTTATTTCTTCGGAGACAAAGGGAACGTTCAAGTCATTGTCTATAGTGTCGTTTGATACGTACCAGGGTGCGTTGGTGATAGCGCGTAGAATTTTAGACTGTATTCCTTGAAGTATTTACGAATTTGATGGTTTAAATCTAAATGGGTTTAAGTATACACTTGTACAATATTTTATTGTCTAAAGATAGTTTGGATTTTCGTCCCATTAACCCTTAATTTTAAGTTAATTTGCTGGCAAGTGAGTTTTTGGTCAAGATATAATCCTAAGTCTTCACTGGAATTTGTGTGTTGTGTAGCAAGATCGGAGGGCATACGGTACATTACGGTTAATTTTCCATTTCCCGCACCCATTTTGTAGGACGTCTAGGTTATGTTGTAGGTTCTGTGAAACGATTATTGGGTTGCTGTCAATTGATATTGAAGCGGTATCATCCGCAAATGTTGCTATAGTCGTAGAAGTAGTTGTGGATACATCTCAGGTGTATATTAAGAAGAGCAGTGGTCCCAGTACACTCCCTTGTGGTACACCTGCTTTTATTTGGTGGTAATTTGGAAGCTATATTTAGTTTGAAAGTATCTTTCTGTCAGGTACGATTTTTAGGAGGGACTACACCTTATCCAAACATCTAGAAAAGCGGCTGTACAGAATTTCTTTTCCTCAAAACTTTTGATGATTTTTTTTTCTGTTGTGAGTGTAAGTGGATCTAGAACCCAAATTGGTAATTTGGTATAATTGTCGGCAATTCTAGATCACATTTAATTCGGCTCATCAACAGCTTCTTGAATACCTTTAATAGAATTAGAGTATGCTAATTGGATGATACAATCTTGTTTCATTAGCAGGTTTTCCTGGTTTAGGCACTATAATAATTTGTTAGTAATTTAAAAATAAAATTGTGATAAAAATAGTTATTATGCAACAAGTGTGAAAATTGTTACTTCTTTAACGAATATGACTTTTCGAGCACAAAAAAATAAGTTTTGTTGGGCTAAAAAGAATGTAAAATGTGTACTGCATATTTATTTTATTTTTTTTACAAATAAATGTATTTCTTTTGTTCAACCTTATAATTAACATGAATTTAGAGTTCGACCTTCTTGTAAAAATCCGAAATCAACGCCTCTGTTTCACATTTACCACACAGATTTCGGTTGGGCTTAATCTCCCGTCTATTAGTTCAACAACTTCGAATAACAATCCAACGATAAATTAGGAAGATAAAAACCGAATACGAATAAAAACTATATGTTAATCAGTTAAGAGAGGCAGCTCCAAATGATGGAATGTCCATTTACAGATGCTTGTCTAATGTCATCTTGTAAAAATGTTTCATTTATAAGAGGTGTAAATTTACCCATACCAAAACTCGCTAAGTGATTTAATAAGTAAATATTGTAAAAACAAGTTATGCTGAACAACAACTAAATATTTAAAATGCTTAAAATAGGAAAACTTAAAGGTAACCTCGTTCCTCCGCCAAATTTTTGTTTTCTTCAGATTTTATTTTAATTGCTAACTTAAGACAAAAAACTGCGAACAAAGACGATTTTTAGGTGAGGGCATGACTATAGGTAAATTCTTTATTAGACAAAAAAAAATAAAAACTGATATATGAAAGGCTAGAGTGATATAAAAAAGAAAAAATTAAAGGCCCAAAGATTCATTGGACCCAAACAAATGTAGTTCAAGGGCCTCTAAATTTTTTCAGAATTTTTCATGGGCCGGGTGTTTTATTAGTCGTCCTACGAAATTATTAAGTGACCAAGTATAACCAACCGGATAACGTTGGAGAGAAAAATAGTCTATAATGAGGAAACTAGTAAAATGAACTTTTAAAAACATCTAAGCAAGCTTATCTTGCAGTTTTATGACCTAGAATGAGCCCTAATTATAATATTGTTTATATATTCTATATTGTTTTCCTTTTACTAATAGAAAAAACAGTTTTATTTGCGTATTTAATACCTCGAAGAATGATAATAAAATTAATTCCGGAAAAAAATTAATCGACTGCCACCAGCATTAAACGAACCTTAAAATTTAAATATTCTTTGTTACTTGTGGAGTATTGCATGTTTGACTCAAATTGAATAAGAATTCTTAATTACTCTTATAGAAAGAAACTTGGACGTAATTTTCATAACATAATACTTATATAAAGGTTATGAGGTATAAAAATATATATAAGTAATAATTCATTTCTGTAGTTCATAGTGGTTTTCTTTTAAGTTCAGTTTCTCTTCTGATGGAAACAAAACCACTTATTTCAAAGGAAAAGGGGGGCCTTAATGACGTTTCGACTTTCTTAATCTAAAGCCTTTAAAAAAAACTAGATTATGAATGTCGAAGCGTCATTAAGGCCGCTCTTTTCCTATAAGTAATGTTTTAATTGAAAAAATAATTTAGAATAAGTTTTTAACATATTTTAAAATGTAGAATTAGAAACATGGGTAAGAAAGAAGGTAAAGGAAACAATGAAAATTTATTGAAATAAATAAAAACTGCACTCAAAGAAATTTACCAGTATATACAGCCCTCAACAAGTTTGCTTCGTGGGACTCTACGATTTATTCATTTTCAATAATTGTAATTGTAAAAATTGTAATGCTTTTAATGAAATAACATATTATTATACAGGGTGTCCCACGGCTATTCCCTCGTTCTCTTTTGAGAAAATCGTGATTTTAAGAAAAATATTCTATTTAAACAAGAACTAAAAACACGGAAACCTCTTAGTTTCAGTAACACAAATTTATATCGATTTATTCTGACTTTTAGGGCTTTCATTTGCACTATGTAGGATTTCAATATTTTGCACAGGGCGTTTAGGAAAAGGATTCTGTTTTGGGAGATTCCAAATGTTACCAAATTTGGAGACCCAAACTTATTAGACTACACCCTGTAGATGAGTCTGTCCCAACTTATTGTAGAGTAAGTTGGCTGAGTAGATTGTGGACTGTATTTGTGGTTTGTAATGAAATTATACACTGGTTACTTCAATTTTTATATTAACGATAACTTTCGTAAAAAAACACTTTTTAAAACTGGGTTTTCAATTGCTCAAGAAATGGTGAGTTTAAATAAAGGTATGTATGTAATATCATGCAATTTGTATAATGTAAATTGCTGAATTTATTACGTATGAACTGTCCAACGATTACCTGTTCACACGGAGTTAGAAGTTCTACTGACTTAAATTTATTACGCGTGGACAGTCCCAAGCTCACGACCTGATCCACGAGGAGTTGATGTTGTACTGATTTGATTTTTGATTTATTTGAAACGCCTGCCGTTGGGTGAAATCCCTTCGGCCAATTACCGCTACCCGTTTGCGGCTTTATTGATGTGTGTTTTTCCATTTCTGCCCGGCGACCCGCCGGCGCGTCAGCGAGTAGCGGCATATGCAAAAGGCGCTTGCCGACAAGGGCGGCTTTCGCATTGAAGTTTGATATCCTTGTTCGTCGGTGACTTACTTCCGCGTTAATTTGTGTCTGCGCGATGGTCTTGATTCACGACACGTGTTATACTGTTGCTATGCTAGGCACATAAGCGTGCTTTTAGGTTATTTTTATTTTCTTTTATTGCCATGAGCGTAGATTAAAATATTCGATTTCGAACAGATTCTAATATTATATTTTTCAAACATCAAAAACTCACTTAACTTAAATGGACCACCCTGTATTTTTTTATCCTATGTGAAATAACTTTTCATTTTCTATAAAAAAAACTATGAGTAATGCATATGTATAAATTTAACGATTAAAAAGTTATTAGGATTTTTCTCTAAAATTTCTGTGAACGTAATGTTTCCTATTGTAGTAGGCCATGGTTTTAAACTAAAAGTATTTTCAATAGACATTATTAAAGATTGACAAAATGAAATACTATTCTCAAGAAGAAAGAGTGGACATAACCTTTATCCTAGGTGAATGTTTTAGAAATTGTTTGTTAGCGCCAAGGGTGTACGCAGAAAAGTATCCCGATCGACCACATCCAGACAAAAGGGCGTCTGAGGAACTGCTACAAATTAGTCAAACTGGTAGTGTATCCTACAAAAAACCTACCAAAGCAAAGTATATTGTAAATAATGAGGAGAATGAGTTCTTAGTTTTAGGATAAGTAGTTGAAAATACAAATGTCAGTTTAAGAGAAATTTCTAGACAAACTGGAATTAGTAAAACAAGTGTTTGCAGAATTTTGAAAAAACATAAGTACCACCCTTATCATATATAACTTCACCAGAATTTATATGGACAAGACTTTCAACGGAGGTTAGATTTTTGTTTATGTCTTGAAAATGTTGGGGAAGATGATGAATTCTTTAAATATGTTTTATTTACCGACGAATCCACGTTCCACCACAACGGCTTGGTAAACCGACATAACTTTCATTACTATGATACGGAAAACCGTCACTTGTATCGCAATGTCGACCGCCAAAATCGGTGGAGCCTCAATTTATTTGGTGGAATTGTTGGAGACCATGTGATTGGTCCATATTTTTTTGATGGAATCTTGAATGGCGTAAAATTTTTACGGATTTTAAAACAAGAATTATCGAGTCTTCTAGATGAAGTTTCTTTAGATATTAGAAAAAAATGTGGTTATAGTTAGACGGTGCCCCTCCTCATTTTAGTCGGAATGTAAGGAATTATTTAAGTAGACAATTCCCTAATAAATGGATTGGAAAGGCAGGTTCACATGAATTTCCACCTAGATCTTCTGATTTAACCATCATGGATTTCTCTCTTTAGGGTTACATTAAAAATTTATTTTACAACACTCCACCTACCACTGCTGATGACATGAAAATTAAAATAAAAGATGCGTTTGCTACTATAACACCAGATATCCTGAGAAACGTTAGGAGATCTTTTGAAAAACGAGTGCGGTTATGCATAGAGGAAAATGTTCATCATATTGAACATTTATTATAGTATTTTTTTTTTCATAAATGTTTACGTCTTAATTTTAGTTTCATTTCTAATTAAGTTTTGATCCCATACCTATTTATCTACAACAATAAAAAAGCCATTGCCTACTAGAATGTAAACAAAAAAAAATAGAAATTTTAGAGAAAAATCCTAATAACTTTTTAATCGTTTTTTATACATAATGTTATGCTTATGATATTTTTCTTTGATTACTTTTAATAAACTTTTATTTTAATTCTTTAACATCTGACATTTTTATCAAATTAAAATTAACATTAACATAAACTTCAAAAAACTCAAAACTGTCAACACTACCATCTATTAAGTCTTTTTCACATAATTTATTTTAAAATACACTTACAAATTTTGCCCCATTTTAACATCATAACAACATTCCCTAAAATTTCGTTGAACTTTTCTTGCAAAGTAATGAATAAGAAAAGTTCAACGAATTTTACAAATTTTGCCCCATTTTAATCTTCAACTTCAACTTTTAAAAACAAAATCTGTATAATTGACTAATATTAAATACTCCTCGGACTTTATTAGTCACTGGATCTATTAATCGGTAACTATTTATTCCATTTTCATTATCTATAATATAAGGTCCTTCAAATGGTAATTGAAGCTTACCACACTTCTTTTCTTTTCATATACTTAAATTCTCTTCCTCTGCTATTTCCAAATTCATTTTTTTTTTAATTTTCTTCCAAAATCCAAAAAATATATTTTTTTTAATTTAATTTTCCATCTATGATAATTTTTTTTAATTTTATTTCTATTTAAATTCCCATTCATTTCAATATCGTGTCTCATTATTTTCAAATTCTTTTCTGTATGTTTTCTGGTTTTTAAATTCTCTTCTTCTGCAATTTTCCAATTGTCTTGTATTATTTCTTCCTCTAAACTTGTAATATCTCTACCTTTTATAATTAAATTTCTTTTAATATTTTCTATTTCTTCTTTCGTCTCTTTTTCAATTTCGTCCTTTGTTCTACTTATGTTTATTTCAGTGTTCCTTTGCACTTCTTTTTGTATATTTGTTTGCAAATTTATAATTTTCTATTCTTGCATGATTAAAGAAATTTCTATTTCTTCTTGTTTATTTCAAATTTCTTGTAAATTGGTCATTTTCTCCCTCTGTATCGTCATTTCCGCTTCTATCATTTCATATTTTCTAGTCGATTCTATTTCATGTTCTTTTAACTTCTTCTCCATTGATTTCTTTAAATCACTAATTTTTCTTCCATTAGATTTTCAATTTCTTCTTTCATTTTCTTCTGTTCTTCAGATATTTTTGAAAAATTTTCACTCAAAAATCGCATTAACATCTGTTCTTTGTCTTCCACATTTACCTCTTGTATTTGACTATCTCCTCCTTCCGAAGTGTCTGGATTTTCCATGTTATCCAGATTTTCTTCTGATATTTCTCCCATAGTTCTTTCTTCTAATATATTTCTTACTACTACTTCTTCCCCTGGCTTAATCGTTTCTTCTTCTAACTCGAAACCATATGTTTCTGTATCTCTTCCTTCATTAATTAATGCTTCCCTTGATCTCGCCATTTTAGTTAATTTTGTTCCTGTTTTATCCATACCTCTTTTTTCAAGAAACTCACTGATTTCCGAAGATTTCAACTCATTTAAAACTTTAGTTTTACCCATTTTAATTTTAATTATGTTTTGGCCCTGTTTTCAAAGAGCCCCACGTTGGGATGCCAATTGTTATGCTATTGAATATTCTTCAAAAATACTTTTTATAGCCCCACGTTGGGATGCCAATTGTTATGCTTGTGAAATTCTTCAAAAATACTTTTTATTAATAAACTTTATTTTAATCAATTCACATTTTTAAAATTCTGACATCTTCAAATCATTAACATTCACATTTTTAATTTTTATCAAATTCCAATTAACATTAACTTAAACTTCAAAAAACTCAAAACTGTCAACACTACTATCTTTTTCACATAATTTATTTTAAAATACACTTACAAATTTTGCCCCATTTTAACATCATAACAATATGCATTACTCATAGTTTTTGATGAATGAAAAGTTATTTCACGTAGGATAAAAAAATACAGGGTGGTCCATTTAAGTTAAGTGAGTTTTTGATGTTTGAAAAATATAAAATAAGAATCCTTTTCCTAAACACCCTGTGCAAAATATCGAAATCCTACATAGTGCAAATGAAAGCACTATAAGTCAGAATAAATCGATATAAATTTATGTTACTGAAAGTAAGAGGTTTCCGTGTTTTTCTTGTTTAAATAGAATATTTTTCTTAAAATCACGATTTTCTTCAAATTGGTAAGAGATATATAGGGAACGTTGAATAAAGTTGACTTAGTTTTTAACGTATAATCTAAAAATGCCATAAAATACAGTGTATTCCATTTAAAAAAATTAAGCTGATGTCTTGTCATGTCTAGTCATGGGAGACCCTGTATACAACAGGAATTCGCGAATTCTACAGGAAATTCACTCTATATAAGCGACAGCAGGAATATTTGATAATTTTACGAAACGATTCCTGTCTTTTAATTCCTCTATAAACAACCGGAACATGCTGTACTATTTACAGAATCGTTACATTGATTTAACTGGAATATTCCAGTTATTTTAAAGAACTACCTTACTTTTACCGGAACTTCCTGTTTAATAAACAAACTAGATAGTTGTATTCGAAGCTTCGAACTTCAGTTTTTACAGGAAGTTCCAGTAATTAATCGGAACTATAGTATCGACTTAACAGGAATTTTCCGTTGAATTAAGGATCTTTCATTCATACATTACAGTACTAGTTAGTTGTATTCGAAGCTCATAACCTTAGCTGTTACAGGAATTTCCTGTAGTTACCTAGTATTTAACTGGAATTTCTTGCATTTCCTATTTAATTTCCATGGAATTTTACTGGAAGTTTCCAGTTAATTCTACCGTGGAGCATTGTTGTAATTTATGGCAAGTGCGCCGTTACATAAGGGCAAGGGGGGGATTTTAGATTTATTAGTCGAGACGCCGCGTAAGACGCGATAAACTTAAATTTGCTGGAGTATCAAATAACAGTTCGATAGATTTCGCGGTCGCTCGTCGGCCGTCGAGACCATATGACTCTCAACAAACAGGATCTAGTCCAATAAACGAAGGTGCCAACCCGCGCATCAGATCTGTCCGGGACCATTTTTATTTTTAATTTGCAGGTACCTATTCATGGACACATTCACCCCCGAAAATCTCAGTTGTCTGAAATTTGTGGTCTCAAAAATGTGGTTTTTTTTCTTCTATTTTTGTTTGGACGAAAATGAAGATAAGTTTATTACCTACAAAAATGATCCTCATCATTTTTGTCAAAAATATGATACTTTTCGATGAAAGAAGGAACCTGTGGCTATAATATCATGTTACTTTTCCTTTCATTTAGGTATTTCTCTGAATTATTGAAAAACCGGGCCAAAGTTTACTTTTGCCTTGATATTTTGACCCTCCTATAAATTTATTCATATTCTTTTTATCAATGCTAATTTCACCGAATCCTTTTGGATAATGGGGCTTTGCAAGGTGTTAAATATATTCAGAAAGCTTCAATAAATTATTTTTGTGTATTTTCATAAACATCTTTTTTTAGGGCGTTTTTTTTTATTTCTTGAGTTTTCAAAAATGCTCGGGTCTATCGGGAATTAATAGATAATCAAGGACCATATCGGTTTTCAACGCACATCATTAGAAAGCTTAGCTTGTCCCCTTGTCGATGGCATTTTTCTTCTTTTTTTTTCATATTTTTTGATTTTCCGGAAAATTGAGAAAATTCTTAACCCTATGAAAAATCGACATTTTTTTAGGATTATTTTCTTTTCGTGCTAAAATTTTTTGGGGTTAGAAATTGTACTAAATAAAAGATCACATTCATTTAACCGAAAATTCCTGGGATTTGTTTTTTTCAGTGTGCCGTTTGTTTATTGTGAGATATTGAATTGAATTGAAATGTTTCCAATTTTCTTTGTTGAATTTCTCATACGTATTTAGACTTGTTTGATCTTCATCGGAGAAAAGTTCGATACTTTCCGAAAGTTAACCCTAAAATTGTGAATTCAATTTAAAAAAAAAATATAGAAATGAATTAAAATTAAAATGATTTCCAAAAATTTTTTTGTTACGATTTATCTGCATACGCACGGCTAAATTACCTTAAACAATGAAAAATGCAATGTACCTACGAGTACGCATAAAATAAATAGCATCGGTAAATATAAAACAGAGGCTTTATGTATTGCAGTAGTATTGAAAATGGTAAAATGTGAGGGTTATATGATATCACACACTATTATAAATGAACGTCGGTGTTGGTGAGCGATAGCGTCGCGACGAGTCGTTAGCCAGTTGAAGTTTAATGAAAACATACGAAATATTTTCAATTTGTGTGATACTGATAAGGCTGACCAATACTGATGACAGTTCCAACCGCTGTGTCATCTATATATGAAACTCTAATCGTGCATTTTCCACCGACAAGAATTGAAAATGTTTCCTATTGGAAATCGATTGAAATCGTTTGTAACTGTATCTAGAATATTATACTAATCATAAACTCTACAGCTTTTTTATTTTAAACATTATGCTGAACACTATTTTTAGTTGGTATTACATTAATCGTAAAACATGAATATATATTAATTTTGCTCCTTTTGCAACTGATTTTAATAATATAATAGTTATAATTTTTAAAATTTTACGTCTTACCCATTTTTTTTATTCCATTTTCAAGGTGTAATGCGTAGTAAAATATTAACAATTAATGATTTTTCCCTTCAACAAAATACTAAAACCTTCACCTGTGTCAAATTGAAAATTTGTATGCCGCCTAGAAGTCTAGAATAATCAAACGGTTTTTTCAAAATTTTTATTAGAAAATAAAAATTTCCACCCTTCGTAACGCTGTTTAAACTTAAAAATTATTTAAATTACTTACCATTATTACTTAAACTGTAATGGATCAACCTGTATCAACATGAATAATAAGTGAAAAGTTTCGTTGGTTTCTGCAAGTTAATTTTGAAGTTATTGACAGACATCCGACAAACCAATGAACCAACTTACTTTTTTCACATTTTAACAGGGTGTTTATGAATTAGGCATCTTCAGAAAGTACTTGCTATCACTTCTGAAGATTAAAGCTAACGCAGAATTTTTGCCTGTAGGGTTTTATTGACAGATGAGGTTGGATTCCATAAACAGGAAAATTCTCATTGGATAATTGAGACGAAATACGAGGGATGTTTTTATGTAAATATTTATGAATATGATTTTTTTATTAGACTAAAACTCGCAAAACTTTACAAAGAAAAATTTCCCAATTTTTATTGCAGTTTGCAAAGTGTTTTTTTAGACCAGAAGTTTTGTACTATTTTATGTTTTTCATTTTCCTGTGACATTTTATTTTGTTTAAATTTGATACTCTAAAATTTATTTGAAAAAAATACATAAATTATTAACTATAAGTACTTTTTTTATTTAAATCCAAAAGGTAACATTTACTACAAATAATAACAGTCATTCGTCTATAAACTCTGTTGTACAGACTGTAATGCTGTTTATATTGGTCAATCTGGTAGAAGACTTGAAACTAGAATTAAAGAACACGTTAAGCTCATTGACAAATATAAAGACACAAACATTATCAACATTCCTTCTCCCCCTTCTAACTCCTCATTCTTACATGACTGCAGTAAAGGATATAGAGTTTGAAATCAACTGTCTCTACAATGACAATTTTACTTGTCTCAACAACCAGTTAAGACCAAAAAAGAACCTTATTTTTCTTTCTGACTTTCGCTTCCTTTATGTTTACCCCTCTATTTTTACTTATTTCCCTTCTTAAGTCCAACCCATGTTTTCATTTTAGTTGTGGTTAGAATCTCAATTTCGCCCCCGTTCCTAGCCTACCATTTCTTAGCTGTCAACATCTCTTATTTTCTTACATGTCCTGAATCCTACCTCAATCAAGCACGTTTAAGTCCAAAGGTTACTATTCTTCTTATTTTCTTTTTAATTTAAATGACCAAGAAACCTTTATTTAATTTTGTTACACGTAAAATTTACCACCATTTTGTATTCACCTTACTTTACACGTATGCCTACTCTTTGTTATAGTTTTCAATTTAAAATCTCCTATGTTAATGCGGGGTATACAAAACAAATTTTTACATTTTTAGATGTGCTACCATCTATGGTAAGAAGAGAGTATTGACATTAAATTTTGACTGAATCTAGTCAAGATGTCACTCTCTTCTTTTTTATCCCTTTCAGAGATTAATACAAAGTGAGTAAACCAGTAAGGAATTTTAATTTATTAGATTCGACATCCTAAGACCGGTTTCTGCCTTTCGGCTTCATCAGTTAGGCTTTTCGAATCCAATAAATAAAAATTCCAAACTCGTACAAGTCAATAGCTATATCCGCTATAAGATAACATTTTTAGATGTGCTACCATCTATGGTAAGAAGAGAGTATTGACATTAAATTTTGACTGAATCTAGTCAAGATGTCACTCTCTTCTTTTTTTATCCCTTTCAGAGATTAATACAAAGTGAGTAAACCAGTAAGGAATTTTAATTTATTAGATTCGACATCCTAAGACCGGTTTCTGCCTTTCGGCTTCATCAGTTAGGCTTTTCGAAGCCAATAAATAAAAATTCCAAACTCGTATAAGTCAATAGCTATATCCGCTATAAGATAACATTTTTAGATGTGCTACCATCTATAGTAAGAAGAGAGTATTGACATTAAATTTTGACTGAATCTAGTCAAGATGTCACTCTCTTCTTTTTTATCCCTTTCAGAGATTAATACAAAGTGAGTAAACCAGTAAGGAATTTTAATTTATTAGATTCGACATCCTAAGACCGGTTTCTGCCTTTCGGCTTCATCAGTTAGGCTTTTCGAATCCAATAAATAAAAATTCCAAACTCGTACAAGTCAATAGCTATATCCGCTATAAGATAACATTTTTAGATGTGCTACCATCTATGGTAAGAAGAGAGTATTGACATTAAATTTTGACTGAATCTAGTCAAGATGTCACTCTCTTCTTTTTTATCCCTTTCAGAGATTAATACAAAGTGAGTAAACCAGTAAGGAATTTTAATTTATTAGATTCGACATCCTAAGACCGGTTTCTGCCTTTCGGCTTCATCAGTTAGGCTTTTCGAATCCAATAAATAAAAATTCCAAACTCGTACAAGTCAATAGCTATATCCGCTATAAGATAACATTTTTAGATGTGCTACCATCTATGATAAGAAGAGAGTATTGACATTAAATTTTGACTGAATCTAGTCAAGATGTCACTCTCTTCTTTTTTATCCCTTTCAGAGATTAATACAAAGTGAGTAAACCAGAAAGGCAGAAACCGGTCTTAGGATGTCGAATCTAATAAATTAAAATTCCTTACTGGTTTACTCACTTTGTATTAATCTCTGAAAGGGATAAAAAAGAAGAGAGTGACATCTTGACTAGATTCAGTCAAAATTTAATGTCAATACTCTCTTCTTACCATAGATGGTAGCACATCTAAAAATGTTATCTTATAGCGGATATAGCTATTGACTTGTACGAGTTTGGAATTTTTATTCGAAAAGCCTAACTGATGAAGCCGAAAGGCAGAAACCGGTCTTAGGATGTCGAATCTAATAAATTAAAATTCCTTACTGGTTTACTCAAATTTTTACATGTTTTTATTATTTTTGTTTCATACCCTGCGGTATAAAATGCTAGCCAAAACTAGTTGCTGTCCCCTTTTTTATATATAAATATTGTGGTACATGATTTTGTGTTTTATTTTTGAAAACTTTTTTATTTAATTTGTTCGAAAAGAAAATGTTATTTAATGAACTATACATTTTCCGTCCCTGTGCTAAAATAACTATTTTGATCGATTTTTCACAATCCTACCTAATTCAGGGACAACCTATATATTGGTATGAATCAGTTGTTAGAGCTGTGAAATTACTGTTAATGTCTGATGTGTTTCATTAGGAGGAAACGATTGCTACGCAATGGATAAGAAACTAATTTTCAAAATACAACAATAACTAAAATCCACGATTCACTCAGAAGAAATAAACGCCAAAGAAGAATGGTCTTAAATAATAGAATACGCGAGGAAGAAATAATCCAAAAAATCCAAAAGGCAAATCATCAATCGCTCTAAAAAACAGATTTTAAACATTTGTTCAAATTTGTTTGGTTGTGTAAAGTCTATACGAAGTCAGTTTGAACAGCAAGGAATACGAGGTGCAATCAATTTACTACATCACGCAGTGTTACGCACTGAAATAAAATGAATTTGTTTTGACCGTTCCCTGTATGCAGTCCACGTTGACTTGATACATGCCTGTCACCAAATGTTACCGCCCACGATAAATCAAGTGCATTTAATTGGTCACTTCCGAATTATTATTGGTCAGATTCTCGAATAATATGTTCCCTTTGACTAAGCCGCGTAAAGACCAAGGGAGACAGTGTAGTATCATCGAAAGTTGATATACGTTGATATTACATACCTTTCTTGTTATTTCTGAAATGTTTTGATATTTCTAATGGTGAAACGGAAACTCATAATCTCGAAACCAATGTAGCCTTTGGAATTTCATAATAAAGACTTACATATCCAAACACAAACAATTATTTTAAATATTTTTAAATGCTTGAAAAGTGAAAATCATGAAGCCTTACAAAATAGAATAGTAAACAGAATTTATGTATTTCTGAATTTGTGTTTTCCATTTCTACTGTCTATTGCACGCCTATGCTTCATAGAAGAGATACCGCCTATGAACACTTTTTTTGCTGTTTACACTGACATCGTATAGACTATACTAATATTTGTAACGTTTTATGTAATTATGTTTTATTAATCTATTTAAAAACAATTAATAAATATTTTGTCAATTAGAAATGATTTTGTCTGACAAACAAAAGAATAATCTGAACTAGTTGAAATCAAATGAAAACAACTAAAAACTACTTTTTCATTCATAATTTTAATCTGGTTTCAAGATTTTACCATTAAATTTGGTAGCGGGAATAAAGAAGACATATTTCAACTCAATTTTTTTATGTTCTTTGCCATTAAAATTGATAGCGGGGATATAGAAAACACATATATTTCAATTCAATTTTTTGTAGTCTTTGCAAATCTGCAAATAATATTTTACTCTCGGGCATGAAAGCTCTGAGACCCATTAACCGAGCGAGGTGGCTCTGTGGCTGCGCATCTCCCTCGTGGAAGTGATCCCCATTGATGCCTGACCTCTTATGAGTTTTTTTCAGCGGGCAATAGTTAAATGCAGAGTAAATAACATCCACTCAGATATCTTCCACCAGATCCCCTGCGAAGAATAAAAGGCTTTACCTTGTACCTTTAGACCCATTACATATACTCGGTCACACAATAAATTTGTAGAATGACAAGTTTAAGACAAAATTAAACTTTCTTCATCAACTTAGTCTCCTTCAAAAGTGATACATGTATTTCAACGTTTTTTTAACATTTCTATGTCTTTCTTGTAGAACGATTTATCTTTCCCACCATAAATATGCTTCAGTTTTGGCAATCTCTTTTTCATTGGAGCCAAAAGACTTTCGTTGGTGCACTCTTTTTTCTGGTATCCAGATCTGGATAATACGGTATCTGTATCTGTAAAGATGGAAGGTGTCACAGCACGTAGACCACATTTGTCCCATTGTGCATCCTTCTGAGGTTGAGCCTTCGTTCTAGCTCGCCAGCCAGCCTACTTGTTTAAAGTAAGTGATGACGTCCCCCCGTTGTTGTTGCAAGCTTCGATCAGGGCCTGGTGACATTCTATTACTAGACCTGATGTGATGCGTGGTCTATTCAGAGCTAGAAGTGCCTGTCTGCTGTCCGTAAGGATGTAAATATTATTACCAGTAATGTTTCTTCTGGAACTCTCTTTTGCGGCGATGGAGATAGCAGTGAGCTCAGTTTGAGCTACACTGGCATTAGTACCCATTGCCCATTTTATATTGATTCAGGGATCTGGAATAAATTCCACAACCTGACCCCTCATTTGTTTTAGACCCGTCGGTGTAGATGCAGAAGGCACCTGCTGCCAATGTAGCCTCTTGTATGTTTTTTATTATTACCCTGTAGGGCCTATGAAAGGCATATCTTGGTGCGATCGAATCCGTGTTGGCTTGTAGCAGTGGGACTTCCCCAAGGACCTCGTGCCACAAGTCACACCTCGTAGAGCGTAGCCGTGTCATGGTCATCATAACAGCTTCCTTAATAAATATGTCAAGTGGGGTGAGACCAAGGATCACCTCCATTCTCTAGTTGGTGTGGTTCTCATGCCTCTTGTTACGTTGAGGCATGCTATTCTTTGGATTTGATCCAATTTGCGTACGACTGTCTGCTAGCTAGGTTTGACTCCCCAGGCAATCGCACCGTACGTTAGCATAGGTCTTATAATAGCAGTGGAGATCCAGGCCGTAACCTTAGGTGACATTCCCCAGGTGCGGCCAATGGTTCTTCGGCACTGTTCATAAGATATGTATGCTTTTTTTGAATAATACGGTGGATGGGGAAATAATTTTGCCATTGTTGCAATCGACTTGTAATTTCATTGTTTTGGAGACAGAGCACTTTTTTCTTCTTCATGTGGGGTCATTTTTTGCAATTACTTTCTTAAAATACCGTGTGCGTCTCAAAGTACGGAGGCCAAAAGCTTACCAGTTGACATTTGCGTTTTTGGACGCTTTGGGCTGCTTTAGACTCGGATAACTGCCGATGTGACTCTGGAGTGTAGTGATGGATGCATGTTTCATTTATAGTCAGAATCCGCATGTAAAAATTATTTTTATTGCTCTTAAACAGCGCTCTGAAGCGTCAAACCGTTGTTGTTTTCGATCGAGTGTAAGAAAACGTGTTACCCACTTCGAACAGAATTTTCTCGCATGCAAAATGGTGAATACACTGCCTTCTGATATCTTTAAGGTGTCAACTATCCCACGCAACTTTAATTTATGATCGAAGAACTATTTTGTTGATTTTTTGTTTGTTTTCTAGAATAATTGCCGAATTTGGGCAACCAGAGCGCTCAGCTTCATCGGAGTTTGTACGGTTGTATTTAAAATCAGCAAACTAGTTTTCTCGAGGTAGCAGAATCCAAATAACACTTATCTAGCCATTCCTTCGCTTGAACAGCATTTTTTCCAATCATAAACAAATGCTTCATCAGCAGACGAAATTAAGATTGTAACTTGTGAACTAAATGTCCGATTGTCATGAAATTTTAACAATTAGGTTGGTTATTTAGAACCCCCTCTATCTATCAATAAATTATTTCTCTTGACCTATGGGACAGCCTGTACAATCTAGTTGGCTTTTTGTGAGCAATATATATTACACGAAAGTAGACCATCTTCGATTTTTACTAATTCCACAACTTTGTACCACATTACCATCTCTGGTTTCGCCTTATAGAAAATTCAAATAGCGCTGTTGGTACTTCCGCCGCCTTTCTCCGTTTGTTGGTCACTTCGTTGTGATGCAAATGGAAAAGCAAACCGCCTCTAGGTTAGTTTATGTTAAATACCGCGAAACAAATTTGCCGACGCTTTCGATGTAACGATAAGGTCTCTCGTCCATATACAAGCAACTGGTAATCATTACTTACCTGTTACAAACGCATTTCCACGACAATCTTGTATATTCTCTCCGGATATCTCATTAATAAGCAATAGCATTGTGAGTATGCGTGACATTGTATGGATATTACCTAAGCTGTGGGGTTCGCCATAGATAACAGATGATAAAACTCTTTAGTGAGTGTATGGTAAGGTTTAAGGCCGTGCAAAAAGGTTAAACAAACGTAGGAGCCGGAGCTCGATAAAGAAATACGCGTTGCGTTTTATCCTTACGCTCCTTGTAAAGTGAGCGTTAAAAATAATTTTCCGGTTTTCATGATTTTAATGAGATAAAAGAAGGGCTCGGTGAGGGTTGAACTAGTTTAGACATAATTTATATATAAGTATGTGAAATATTGTTTGGTATAGTAAGAAGAGTCGCGTTTTAAAGTTGATAAATTGGGGATACTATATCACCTGTTCTTACTATAATTGTTTGAAAGGCATTTAAGATACGGTCTAAACAGTATGATGTTGAGATTCTGCATCTAGGGTTAAAGCTCGGTTAAATTTTGATAAAAAAACTAAACAAGTTTATTTTTTCGATTATTAACAAATTGGTCTAAGTTACTCTCCCAGACTTGGCCACAGTAACAACTCTGCAAAGTCTAAAATTATATAAATATTATCTAGGAATGTAAAGTTCGTTTTATATACCTGCTGAATGAGTGCAAAGTTTTTCTATTAAAATATTGTTTAGTATTGAATTCACGGTAGTTTTTAATCAGAGAGAGCGTGGCAATACTCGCAAACTGATCTTTAAACTGTTGGGGAGATTAAGAGGAGGGGCCACAAATTATGCCTATAGACCAGTGCAGATAGCTTTGAAAATGGTAAAAAGTGAAATAAAATAATAGTAGGATGAAACCCATTGGAAAAGGAAGAGAATATAACAAACATGAAAGGAAAAATAATTTACAGGCGCTCTGGGGTCGGGAAGTGGTAGGGGGAGTTTTTAAGGGTAAAAAACTGTTTATCTCGATTTCCGGCAAAACTACAAGTTATATGGAAAAAAGTTAAATGACAAAGTTGTAGGTAATAAAAAGATCTACAACTTTTGTATTCACACTTTTTTCACATAACCTCAAAAATTCAAATAACCAAGTTTTTGGTTTTTTATTTTTATCTTTTACAAAAAAAATTTTTTTTTCACGAAATTTGGTGTAAACTTATCTTTTTATGTCCCAAACACTCTGTAATTTTTTTGTTTTAAAATATGTATTTTTTTAACCTTATTTTGACTTAATATCGAAAAAGCAGTCTAATTTTCAATCGAAAATTCTCACGTCAAAATATCTGCTTTTTTAAAAAACTCGGTGGGCTTTTTGTTCGTTGAAATCTCTACTTTTTGATGGTGTAAAAAAATATACATTACTATGGTAAATGTTCTCAAAAAATGCAAATAAGATCATCATGTACAGTTTTGAGCTATTTATATAAATTTATACTTTAATTACTCTTTTGTTTATCAATGTAACACGGAATCTTACGTTTTTCGAGTAATTAAAGTATAAATTTAAATAAATAGCTCAAAATTGTACATAATGATTAAAAAAAAGAAATTCGGAGTTTTCTTCGTTCCTTATTTGCATTTTTTGAGAACATTTACCATAGTAATGTAAATTTTTTATACAACATCAAAAAGTAGAGTTTTCAACGAACAAAAAGCCCACCGAGTTTTTTAAAAAAGTAGATATTTTGACGTGAGAATTTTCGATTGAAAATTAGACTGCTTTTTCGATATTAAGTCAAAATAAGGTTAAAAAAATTAATATTTTAAAACAAAAAAATTACAGAGTGTTTGGGACATAAAAAGGTAAGTTTCCACCAAATTTTGTGAAAAAAATTTTTTTTTTGTAAAAGATAAAAATAAAAAACCAAAAACTTGGTTATTTGAATTTTTCACATAAATTTTGAGGTTATGTGAAAAAAGTGTAAATACAAAAGTTGTAGATCTTTTTATTACCTACAACTTTGCTATTTAACTTTTTTCCAGAGGACTTGTAGTTTTTCCGGAAATCGAGATAAACAGTTTTCTACCCTTAAAAACTCCCCCTCTTCCACTTCCCGACCCCAGAGCGCCTGTAAATTATTTTTCCTATCATTTTTGTCATATTCTCTTCCTTTTCCAATGAGTTTCATCCTACTATTATTTTATTTGGTTTAAAAAATTATCCGCACTGGTCTACTAGTGGCGTCTGTGAGTCGGAAAAAACCATGAAAAATGGATCAAAATTTACCCGGATTGACAGTACCCCCCCCCCCCCCGTTTTCGAGGATGCTGTACACGATGGCGGTATCAGAATTACTATTTTCGATTGCTGAACCCTAAAACGGCCAAAAACTACCGACTAAAGGGGTTAAACTGGCAGCGCATCATTTCCCTGTAAAAAAACGTCTTTCTCCCCCGTTTTCGAGGATGTCGAGCATGGTGGAGGTGTTAAAGATTACGTTCGAACCTCACCAACCCCTCCATCGGCCAAAATTCACCCCCGACAGAGGTGTTTTTCTTTTCTTTTTAACAGTGACAAAAGACCTGTGCCACCGTTTTAGGGGGTAGTTTTGGCCGTTTTAGGGGGTTTGGCTGGCGAAAAGAGAAATTCTGATACATCCATCGTGTTCAGCAACCTCGAAAACGGGGACACAAACGTTTTGTCGCTGTTAAAAGAAAGAAAAAAAAGACCTTTGTCGGGAGTGAATTTTGGGCGGTGGAGGGGTTGGTGAGGTTTGAAAGTAATCTTTAACACCTCCACCGTGCTCGGCATCCCCGAAAACGGAGGGAAAGACGTTTGTTTACAGGAAAATGATGCGCTGCCCGTTTAACCCCTTTAGGGGGTAATTTTTGGCCGTTTAGGGGATTCAGCAGTCGAAAATAGTAATTCTGCTACCGCCATCCTCGAAAACGGGGGGGGGAGGTACTCTCAATCCGGGTAAATTTTGGCCCATGTCCTTCCGACTCACAGACGCCACTATTATACAATATTCTTAAAACAATATTATTTTACCGTGTCAATGGTGCCCGTTGACTGAAAAGTAAAACTTAAGGAAGGGCATAAGAAATTCCAATTGAATACGAAAAAAGATTGGCTGAGACGATGAGACGACAGGTGTAAGGCTTAGGGGCACAGGTAGCTTCAGATGGAGATACGGAAATTTCAGGGGTCTTGTTGATCTCAGACTAGTTTATCAAGGAATGGTAGTAACGCTCTTTAATCGCTATTGACTCAGAAAAGAATTTCAGTGAGCTGAAAAGAGAGTCGGGGTAATTAGACGGTTAAATAACAGCAATCACAAACCAGTCAGGTAAAATTGATACATCTGTTGCTTACGAAAGCTATTTACAATTAAATTAAAAATATATTTCAAAGCCCACAAATTTCTAACCCTGAACTAAATAAAATAAATTTCTCCACGGCCACTACTGAATGTATAGTTATTCTGAAACCACTTATAATAACAGAAAAGAAACATTCTCGCTCTTGAGATTGAAAAAAAATTCTGAAACTTTTGTCTCTTATGTATTTTATATGTATTACATTCTATCTCTAGAGCTAGAATCTGTATTCCGTGATTGTTTACAAAAATAAGGTTTGCCATGAAGGTCAAATTAACTGTCAGTATTAGTTGACGTGGTCTTAATATTGGTTTGTAAAAACTTTTAATAAGTCCCTAATGTATGTCGGTACATAAAATCAAAATAATTAAACTCGTTCTTTACCGAGTAAAATAAAACGTTTCTTTCGGTCTTAAACCAACTACGGAATATCTGGTGAAAAATCAAATCAAAATATTGAAAAACGTTATCAGTAAGTACCTAGGTTTTTTTTACTCTGACGGCGTGGAATTCGAAGACGGCGGTTTAAGATTTTACCGGATTAGATTGTTTCGATCGCAAAAATTGAAAAAAAAAATCTTTTCCAAAACTTTTAAAACACTTAATGTATCTCAATTGTCCCTTCTCCGTATTTTCCCCCCAGATCTACCTATGCGCGAGCATCGTCCCATCAAGGTTCGGCTTGGAATCTTATTAAACATTTACAATACAGTGTGAATATTTAATTTAATTTTTCAATACATTTGATCTACTCATTGTTATTTAATTTTTTTTTGAGGAACAAAAATTAGGTTTTCATTACACAGGGATTTGGAATATCTCGTAATATACTCCTGAATAATGTTGCTAAAAATAAAAAATTCCTTTCAAAAACAAAATTCCTCGTTGGTTTTCAATTTCAAGAAAAGGCATCATCTGAGCACCAAATAACCTCAGGTAGGGGAAAAATGATGGACCCCTTCATCATTAACGTATATTTCAATTAACTGAAAGAAACTTTATGCAGTATGAAACTTGAACTTATTCGATAGATCAGTACTGATATGGAAACTTGAAGAATTATCTTTGTGACCTGATCATCATAAAACAAAAGTAGTTGGGGCAAGAGGAAAGCCGAGTTCAAGGACAACTTCTGGTCCAGGTAAGAAGAATACTACTGTCTTGTCAGCCGCATCAGATTTAAAAGTTCCACCTCTCATATTTAAAAAATTAGAAAAATATGTGGGATTCCTGGTTGCCTTTAGAAGAGAATTATTTTTCAAGCAAAAATCTGAAAGGAGTCGGTAGTGCATTCTACGTAGAAAACAGTAAAGATATTTTTAAATATCATTTACCAAAGATTTGCAGCATTTTTACAGCTGAAGCCGTTGCCATTCATAAAGCTTTGGAATTGTGTGCGGAAAACAATGTTCAAAGTGCAATATTAGTATCGGATTCAAAGTCGGTGTTGGAGAACATAAAAAACATAACTAAATATTTTGATAATTTTATTATATGTATGATTAAAAATTTAATATATCAGTTAGAATTAAAGAATGTTAAAATTATATTTATATGGGCAAAAGTACACACTGGTATTCATGGTAATGAGATAGTTGATGAAGCTACAAAAGAAGCGAGGGTATGTAATAATTTCCTAAAAATTCCGTGTTATAGAGATCTTTATAGTATATTCAAAGAAAATATTTACAAAGATTGGAATAACTATTACAGAGAAATAACAAAAAACTCAACTAGCTCATATTTTTCTATCTACAAAGAGTTGCCAAAGAAAACCTCACATATATTCAACGATAATGTCAATAAAAAATACAACACAATCTTAACTCGATTGAAGATGAATCATGGGTGCTTTCCATCTCATTTATATAAAATAGGAGTAATAGATTCTCCACTGTGTCCACTTGATAGCGAGGTCGCAGATCTAAATCACATATTTTTCGGCTGTGGGGGTTTTTCTAGTAATGATTTAGGGGATGATCTTAGGAAAGTTGGCTTTCAATTTCCTAAGCCAATTGTGACCGAAGGACTAGCATCCATTGCCAAAGAACCAAGAAACAAAAAGAACATCTTATGCGGCTAGTCCTAATGGCTGGATGGAAGAAAATATATTTTTCAAGTATTTTGTCTTGCCTTAGGACCGATTTAGCCTGCTTTCATAATATACGACGGCCATAGTAGTACGCATGTTAATACGAGTCATCTTTTACACCCACTAGATTTGTCAGTGTTCAAGTCTGTAATGGATAGTCGGAATTTAAAACTTGAGTCTTGGCAAAGAAAAAATGACTAAACAATTACTCTTAGTAAAGAAGGAGAAATTTTGTATAAAGTGTAAATGTTGCAAAGCGCTTTCGACAGTAACGTCGTCATCAATACTTCAAGTCAGGACAGGCACTTAACAATTAAAATAGGCCATATAGTTCTAAAATCAGACGAACAAACATGTACCGAACTAATTTGTAAACGTAATATATATTCAGGGACGATAAATTAATCTCTGATTTTTAAACCACCCTTATATAACTAAAATAATATATAACTCTTCATTAATAACTAAATCTTATCTAAAGTAATAGTTATTCGTTATCAAATTTGATTCTTTCGTCCGTTAAAACCAACACAATATGTGCGCCTGTATGTTTCTGATGGATGGATTCTTATCAAACGAATGTGAATTATATTTACTTTATCTAGAGACGGAAATAGAAAAGCTTGGCCCAGTAGACGTTCGTGGAGGTACCAGCATCTGATAGTTTAAGTATTATCAACGCTATCGCATCACTTTCTGGTATTTCCAGGGCCTGGCAGATTATCCTCGTCCGATTAGGAAAATCCATAACGGGGTCACTCTCCAACTCAGTCGCGTGTATTTAAAAGGTTAAAGAAAAAGTGTGGTGAAACTTTATATTATGTTTAATATCTAACTAAAAAAACATATTTGCACATACATAATATATGTCATTCACTATGTGTCTACTTTAAATTCAATGTCATTTTGAATGTGTTCTCGAAGAGATACGGAAGGGCACATCAAACCCTAAGCTTATTTTTTGATGCTATATCAAAATCTGAAGTCAGAATTTTAAAATTCATAAACACAAAAAAGCTACACACAGATCGAATTCAGATACCGAACAATTTGTTCGGTGAAAATATAAATATACTGACGATGATATATTACAGCAACCTTTCTTGTATTAAGAAATTATTTAGACGGACCAATTGTATAAATTATGCATGCGATTGGATTGCCTTTTCAATTAGGCAAATGAGCACACGACCCAACAATCTTCATATTTTAATAAGAGTGATTGATCTCTAAACAAGGTAAAGTTATGATACGATAATTCACTATAATTACAGGAACATTTTCAACATGCGTAATCACTGATGTGGAGATTAAAGAGTGTTATTATACATGACTACTGTTTTTGTTTTCCTTCTCACACACAACACGGTGAGAAAAATGAAAATACATACACGTTGTAAGATGCGTCGTGGGAGTGGCTATTGTTTCTAGTCGGAAAACATTTTTAAAATTTGATTTGTGACGAGAATTAAAGTTTTATAATAAGCGTATGTGAAAGTGAAACTCTTTTATTTATCGGATTTTTCTTCGTTACCGATATATCGGTTTTATAGTATGTTTGTCGATTTCCACCTTTCCCACTGTTATAGTTGACGTGTTGCGTTATGTGAAAAGTACCGTTATATTTTCCCCGCCCCATAAATAGGATTTAACAGCTTGGCCACGAAACTAACTGAAATGAGTCATATACGTACCAAAACATTTTTTAAAAGTGAATAACAATCTTATTTTGGTATATTATACTTGAATTATTTCAAAAAATTTTCGACAGTAATATAACAAGACCTCGTTTATGAGCGAATAATTTTTTTCGATTTTTCCAATAATAGTTTTGTTTGAAAACTTAACGAGTTTAATTTTCTAAAATAAAACTATTTAAGGAAAAATCGAAAAAAAAAATTATTCGCTCATAAACGATGGTCGAGTTATCTTTGATCAGATTATTTCTCAAATAGTTTAATAAGCCAAAAATAAATATTTCAACTCATGTATTTTTATTTATTAAATGTACAGTTATTAAAAACGCAATTATTGTAAACAACATTTTTGCGGTTAAATTCCACATGGTCTTTACAGAAAATTCTTTATATTCTTCGCCATTTACTTTGCGCATATTCACAGCCCAGTCCTGCAGTATACCTGCCAACTCTACATTTGTAGTATTTTCAGACATCTGGTAACGTCTGCCACAGCAAAATTCTTCAAATTGTGTCCACACAGATTTTTTAGTGTGCACAGTGTTTGCTGGTACTGAATTATTTATTAAATTATTGATATTTTCATTATTTTCATTTCCAAATCTATGCATTTTTTTACAGTAGTAAACGATGACTAAAAATAACCTACCAGATTAATAAATTTCAATTTGTCAGCGTATACTTGATTTCCGCAATGCCGACCGTAAAATAAGCCGTGCATGTATGATGTGTTGCCTATATTTTAGGAGCTGTTAAGGAGGACGATGTAGTTTATTCGAAAAGGTAGGAAGGTGAGTTTATCAGCGAATAAATTTTGACAGATGCGGGAAATAATCAATGGAATTTTGTTAAGGGTGAAAGGTGGTTATCTTAACATCGAATTTCCATAGTAAGTTATTGTTTCATGAATCACTTAGTCAATCGGTGTTTTTGTTCTTTAATAATTCATATACTGGTGTTTTAGTCATAGTAGTCTGATGATCTTTAATATCTTTCAGTCAGGTTAGCACATCGCCCTTCCTAGAAGAAAATGTTGGGCATTTTTCTACCAAAATTCAGCTACCATACTGATGGAGAAAATATTGGGAATACGTTGAGTTTTTGCAGACTTTATAATATTTTAGGGGATTTTGAGATCTTTACTTTTTGCCCACCTTTAAAAAATTAAAATCCCATTTTTAACTTTGTGATTTTTATCATCTACCTTGGAAGGGTTGTATAAACTATACAAATTCTCGTCTCGGTAAATAATGTTTCACGAAATATTTTCTTATTTTTTTAAGAGTTCCACTCTTTTTAAACTGAGTCTATTTTCCTTGACATCGTAGCTTTTTATTCCTTCATTCCATCTCTTTTCCTTTTTTCTCAATTTCTTTACTCTTTTGAGTTCAAACTCTACATTATTGTTCCCTTTACCAGTCGGATTGTAAATGCCAGCCATCTTTTATTAATAATAATAATAATAATAATAATAATAATAATAATAATAATAATAATAATAATAATAATAATAATAATAATAATAATAATAATAATAATAATAATAATAATAATAATAATAATAATAATAATAATTTAATTAATTAAAAATTTAGAAATTGATTTTCATATACCAGGTGTGATTCCTCACTCCATTCCTCACACCATTCACTGTTGGGTTCTAATTAACAGTGCTGTTCCTAAAGTGGCGCTGGGAAACAGTAACAAAGCCTACACAGAACACGAGGCTAATGGCCATAGTAGTCGATGCCGTTGACACAGAAGTAAAAAAAATAATAATATAATAATAATAATAATATTCGCCCTGCAAGTCACTCCCTTACGAGTGAACCCCAGAAGCTCTGCAGCCTGTGCGGGGGAGGGACGGCTATTATTATTATTTGCCGTGGCGCTCTGGGGCGACTTACTGATGCTTGATGGCGTATTTGCTTTACAGTTGTGGGAAATCCCAGAAAAACCAAAAATTGCGTTAAATAGTAGTCCACTTGTCTAAAGGTGCACTCCGTCCACCGCTTTACGTTCGGTATAAGACGCTTGGTCCATTGTGATGTCTCGCTTACCTCATTCCATCTGGCCAGTCACCTGTCCATCGTCTTTGCCCTCACGGCACTACCTACCTCGGCTCTTTCGCTCATTTTTGTTCTCTCCTCGATCATCAGAACAATGGGAGGAATACCTGCAATCACCAGAACCGTTTCTAGTGATGCGGTTCTGTATGTACTAATAACACTTAGCAGGAACACTCTCTTGGTTACAGCATGTTTCTATATTTCGCAATCCGTGTCACTTTCCCCCATATAGGAGGTGCGTACATCAGCACAGACGATACCACACAATACATAAATTTATGATGAGTTGTATAATCATTGGTATATAATTATTTTAGTATGGCTCATTCATATGAAGCGGAACAGAGATGGTTACAAAAACTAATGAAGGAATGTTTGGAGAAGAATAATGAAGAAAATGTGGAATTGGATAATGAGGAAGATGAGGATGAAAATGATAGTGGAAAGTCAACTCTCAAATTCTGATACTGAGCAGGACATTTCTGATAATGATGATGAAGAACCAGTTTCTTCAGGTCCTTATTTTTTGGGGAAAGATAAATTAACTATTATTCATGTTCCTCCAAAAACAGTCAGAACAAGAGCAGAAAATATAATCAGTCGTTTGCCTAGTGCTAAGATGTGTACTAAAATCTTCGATAGAGATATGGAGTCATTTTTTCAACAAGGAAATGATTGAAATGATTGTGCAGTACACCAATCAACACATAAGATTTATACAAGAAAACTACTCCCGAGAAAGGAACGCAAAAGAAACAGAATTTGATTTAACTGTTTGTTTTTGATAGCTTGTTGAAATTTTTACAAAACAAAAAATTTTCAATTGCTTTTTTTTTCGAAAAAAACTGATGCGGATTGAGAGTCCTGCGCGAGTAATCAATCCCAAAAAAGTCACGCGATAATAAAAATAACCAAAACGGACGCTTATGTACCTGCCTGGTAACAGAAGAACAGTATAACACGTGTCGTGAATCAAGGCCATCGCGCAGATACGAATTAACGCGGAAGTAAGTCACCGACTAACAAGGATATCATACTTCAATGCGGAAACCGCTTTGTCGGCACACGCCTTTTAAATATACCGCGCCTCACTGACGCGACAACAGGTCGCCAGGCAGAGATAAAAAACACACATCTATGAAGCCGCGAACGAGCTGCGGCGATTGGCCGTAGGGATTTTGCCCAGCGGCTGGCATTTCGAATAGATCAGAAATAAAATCAGTACAACATCAAACTCCGCGTGGATTAGGTCGTTATCAACGGTCGTTACCACGCGTAATAAAAATCAGTAGAACTTCTAACTCCGTGTGAACAGATCGTAATCTAGGGACCGTTCATGCGTAATAAAATCAGCAATTTACATCATACAAAATTGCATGATATCAAATGCATACTTTTATTTAAACTCACCCATTTCTTGAGCAATTGCACCCCCACTTTTGAATCATTGTTAAATTCTACATTTGTTAAAAGTGTTTTTTACGAAAGTTATTGTTAAATATAAAAATTCAAGTAACCAGTGTATGCTTTCATTACAAATCACAATACAGTCCACAACCTACTCAGCCAGCTTAATCTACACTAAGTTGGGACAGACTCATCTACAGGGTGCAGTTTAAAAAGTTTGGGTCTCCAAATAATTGGTAACAATTGGAATCGCCCAAAACAAGTATAAAGTAGTTTACCTTGTTAAATTCTTCCTTTTCTTTTCTATAGGCGTTACACGTCTATCTTTAGACATGTAACTCTTAACTCGCGCCATTGTTTTATTTCTTCTGCATCATGTTTCCAGTTTCCCTACATCTTCCGCCTTTGTTATTATTTCTATCCAGCTGTTTTCTTTTATCTTTTACTGTTAGTGTAACGTCCCACATCTTTCCATGGTTTGTCAAATGCGTTGTTGAAATCAGTGTACAAAAAGTCAACTTAAGTCGTAGTGTCAAAAAAATAATTTCTCAACTAACTTTTCGACACCTCCTATACACAATTTCAATTTTATCATATTTGATAACGCTATTATTCATCTGTGAATATCGCATTCGCTAATCAGACATTAAAAGCCATATCAGCGTTAGTGGAAAATTTATTTTGTTTTTATACCGAACACCCCATACTTATCTGTTTTGAACTTGCCTACGTGTTTCTCCGCAATTCACGCTGGTCGAAAAACATGTTCTAGCTGTTCAAAAGTTACAAATTTTAATATTACTAAAATTGTTAAAATTAATATTGAGATAATACGTCGTGAAGAAATGTCGTTTCATGCGAGTGAGTAATTGAAAACCACAATATTGTTTATGGTATCGTTTTATGAATATAAATTCGTACAAATAGTTCGCATTACCTAATATTCGTTAATATTAATACTGACAACGTATCCTTTCGGCTGTATTATTCAATTATTAAAAAATGACAAGAAAAAATTTATATTACTTTTTTTAAGAATATATTCCGTTTGCTGTGCACATTTATAATGCTGGGGAAACTATAAGGGGGCCCACAGGTCAACAATAAAAAAAGTTGATTTTACAATCAGATTTTTTCTGTAAAAACTAAACATAATCTTTTTAAGAGGGTTTCTGTAGTTGATCAGGGTAGCCAACATAAGCAATAAAAAAAGCAAAAAGATGACGTAAAAACAAGAATTGACAAGAAATCAACGGAAAAGTTACGTCTCTTTGTCATAAAGTATATTTTACTGAGATTATTTTTTTCATCTGTCAAAATAGTCAGATTTTGTGGTTTCAGCCAATAAGAGCTCACGATCCTAACCAATCATTTAGTTTTATACTGATAAAACCGCTTCTTCGTGTTTGTTTTTTGATAAAACTTTGTTTACCTTTTTTGAAATGTCAAATATAAACATTTAATAACTTTTATTTAGTATTATCAATTATTATTATACTAAAATGTATTGCAAATCTATGTTAAAAGAAAAACTTCATTTCAGACTATAAACACGGCACAAATCCGTTCTTCGTCTTCGCATCGTTTATGGCTTGCATACAAGTGCATTTGCCAGCCATAAATCAATTTAAAATTGACATGTCAAACTCTAAACACAATCACACATGCTTTGATTTTAAAATGTAGTAGATAATTCTGTAGGTACTAGATTACATAAAGTATTGGATTTAGAATAAGTTAAAAAAATCTGAGCACACACACAAATTATTACTTTAATTAAATTATATATTTGAACTTTACATACAATAATTACATTATATAAATAATAATCTTAAATAATACTTCTAGATAGGCAATTTGCATTACGTTAGTATAAGATCAATTACCTAAATCAAGTGAGCGCTGTATTTAAATTTGTAACACCTCTCAATTTGTCGATTACATTTAAAACATGGAGGAGAATAGATTTATGTGAAATTGATAAAGAAAATATTGAACATTTGTGAGTAAAGTGTCTTTTGTATAAATGACTATATTCTCTGTTCTTAATACAAAATGATTAAAAAAATAAACGTTCCAAATACAACGCGTCCTCTTAAATTTTATAGATTAAATTTTAGGTTTCCACACTTAAACGCCTTTATTTCAGGCGAAACCACTCGAACAAACTGATTTCAGATAAAATCACTCTTCCTGCGGACTCGTGATTTTATCAATCTAAAAACTGACATTTTATCATGTCAGTTTTTCTCGTAAAATTACTGATTGGCAAAATGTTTTGATATAAAGAGAAATTTATCCGATAAAAAAACCTCTTGTGTTTAACCTATATCGAAACTCGGACGAAGCTGCTATAAATATAGGTTAAGAAACTATCACATCCTGTCTCAACATAAAATTCTTAGGCATTCACATTGATAACAAACTTGACTGGAACTTTCATATTAATCAACTTAATAAATCTCTTAGCAAATCTGTATTTGCATTGCGAGCAATAAAACAACATACTAACATATTTGTAGCAAAAACGGTGTACTTCGCTCAATTTCATAGTATAATGCAATATGGTATTGAATTTTGGGGGACTGCGGTATCCGCAAACTCCATATTCATGGCTCAAAAAAGAGCAATTAGAGCGCTTTTCAACTTAAATTCTAGAACTTCTTGTAGACCATTCTTTAAAGAAAATAGAATAATGACCATGACAAACACTTATATTTATAAAACTTCTTTATTAATTCACAAACATCGAAATGAACTTCTTACCCCAAATGACAGACATCAATATCCCACTCGAAAACAAGATATAATACCTCCAAACTATAAATATAGTCGCTCTCGAAATGGTCCTTTATATTCAGGTATTAAAGTATATAACCATTTACCTTCATATCTGAAAAATCTTACAAAGAAAAATTTAGAAGAAAACTTAAACAACTACTACATCAGTATGTTTTTTATAATATCTCTGAATTCCTTCTGACAAATTTTAACTAAACTAAACTAAAACTTTTTTGTTATTTCGAACGCTTAGGTTAAAATCACTGTATATTTTATTAAATTTCTATTTGCTTTGTACTTTATATTGTGATTTTGTGGAATAAATAAAAAAAAAATACTATTGATAAAAAATTTGTGCAGAGGAAAATAAACAATACATTTTACAACCTGAAAAAAAATGTGTCCTCATTCTGCCATTCTGATACGGTTGATTTTTAAAAAAACTCTCTGTTCAAAATCTTTTACTACTAGGCCTGAAAAGACTAAAAAATTAAAATGGATTGTAAAACCGCTCATGGAGAAAATGGGTCAAATGTGTAAACATTTAATATTTTATTTTTAATCTTTATAGATACTAAAATAATGATTGTATCCTTTATTATTGTTCAAAATTTTATCAAAATATCTTGAGATACTGGAGAGATATCGAGAAATAAAGTAAAAATGAGAGATTTGTGCCAAATGGGGTGAATTTCTTTATAGAGATTAAAGCTGATGTTAATAATTATATATATTCATGTATGTGAAACTTTTGCACAGATGCATTAGGTTTTCGCACCATTGTGCTATAGACCAAATTAACCAATTTGAAGTTATTATCGCAGTCGTTTCAGCTTATCACACAAGTTGATTCGTTATCAATAGAAACACAACAATGCCATTTTACTGTTATTTAGTAGTGCCTTGGGTATCCATAAAAGCGAAGATACCTTTTTATGGTTACCAGGAATAAAGTTCAATACCTCAAAAATAATAATTTTAAAGAAAGATACATTATTTTTAATGACCATTGAGTATATGTTTTAATTTAGTCTTAAAAGATGGTGTGCTATTATTTACACCGTTGCAGAAAGTAGTGCAAAACACCAGAATTAGACGGCAAACATTTAGGAATGGATAGAACAGTCTGATCGCAACCGGACCAATAGGGGGAATTTTTGATAATAAAATCTCTCTCTAAAGAAACTTACTGGCTAGATATTTTTGCTAATGATAGAGTTACATCATTGCATTCTAGTCCAACGAGATATATAGTTCTATATCTGTATTTTCACATTTTTCTCTTAAATACTTTTGCTTGTGTCTTCATTTCTATCTATCATTTCTCCAAGTCTTCTGTTATCTGCTGCAACTTAATCGATCTAGGAATATATTGTAGTCTCTGGTCCCACGTATTTAATTATATTCTTTAATTTTTCTTTAGTTCTTCTATATTCATTATCCTCTGTTTTATTGGTCATACTCGTAATATTTTTCTTATATTATTGAGAGATCGTTCTTTATATTGTTTAGTTCGGAGAGTTCCACTTTATCTCCTCGCTTAGATAGATCTTAGGTAGTTAAATATCATCATCATCATTGCCGTTCAATCCCGTAGGATTATGGCATCGCTTATAGCGTTTTAAATCCATTTAATGAGGTGGATTATTCCTCTCTTTCCCATTATAAATTATAGCTTCTCATGTGTCTTCGCTGCCGTTGTTATTTTTTTCCAATCTTTTCTGTTTTTACATGTTATGATCCAATCTTTTATATTCAGTGTTTTAATATCTTCCTTTACTTCTTCGAGCCATTTTTTCCTTAGTCTTCCTCTGTTTCGTGTCCCCAGTGGAGTCCAGTTTGTTATCCTTCTAATCGTGTCTGTGGGTTTCCGTCGCATTATATGTCCAGGCCATTCCAAACGCAAAGCCTTGATGTATCTTATTATATTTTTTCCTCCTAGTTCTTTTTCAATTTCTGCATTTCTTTTTCGTCTTCTTTCTCCTTCCTCCGTTATATTTGGACCTAGTATTGTCCAGTATTTTCAAATCTTCCTCTTACTTTTTAGTCATTACCACAGTTTCCATAGAGTATGTAATAGTTAAATATACAATAGCCAATATCTCTTACATTTGATAGCATTCCAGGTTTTCCATTGAAGTATTCTTATGAGTGTTAAGGGTAAGTAGAGCTGCCTTATTATTGCTTGATATTCTTATAATTTTTGTTCTTAAACTTCTGCTCAAAAACTGAAATAGCACTGCGTATTATTCATGCCACTTTACTCTTGCCAGGTTACTCAGTGGGATAATTCTTTTTCTGAATCTGTCTCCTCATTTATTTTTGACCCATCAGAGAAGATGGAGATCTGTCGGGTGTTAAATCATCCGTATTCAATTTTTCCATTATGTTATTGAGTGAACCGCCATTTTAGTGACAATAATTTCTTAGAAAAAAAATTCGAAATAAATACAGAACAGAACCTTTAACATTTTGGTCAATAATTTTTTTCTTAGAAAAAATATATCCTTCAAGAATTTGTCTTCTATCAATTTCGCACTTACATTTGAGTCCATCGGTCTTTGAAATGCATCCAAGGCGTTGTCATCGTGGAACGTGATCAGTCACAACTCCGTCTAGAATCTACATTAATTTCTGGTAGAATTTCAACTCGAGCAAATTCACGATTGTCTGCTGTTGTAGAAAGATAACCGGCCACCTTACGCTTCATTGGACATTTGATTTTTATTTCCTACTCTTCCCATTCGATAAAGCTCTAAGTGCAAAGTGTTGAAAGATAGAATAAAAAAATTATCACGTTTTGTGTGCATACAATGTCCGTAGGAGATACGTCGAAACTAATTCCATGCGATTTTCGATAAGAGTGTGGAAAGAAAAACGTTTTAATGTAATGACTGAATGCTCTGTTTCCTTTCATAGGATATTAGAAAAATGCGATTAACCGTGTATCACAAAATTTTTATTTTAAGCCGTTTTATTTTATGTAATCTCAGTATAAATTCTCTCGATGTCGGGGTTAGATTCGAGTTTGAACTTAAACCGAAATCAAAATAGTATTTATCAATACGAAGGTGGAATTTTTTTGAACCATAAAAATACCAAAAAAGGACCATGGTAGTGACAAAACTGCACAAAGGATGTGAAATAAAATCACACACGCTCCCCAAGAACAAGGACATTAAAAATGTCCTACACTGCACCAGCGTTTGGACTTTAACAACTACTCCTTGGGCTATATGCCCCACCAGGTATTGAATTACGAAAGTCCAGACGTGATTTGGTGCCCGACCAAGTCGGGGCTTTACCAAAAACTTCGATTTTGTTATTAACGGAGCTTGCCATTCTTAGACCGGTTTCGGTATTATTTATTGTACCTCCTCAGTAAGAAGCAGGGGCTACCTCGACATCCTGTCACTAAAGGATGTCTGAAAATGAATTCGACTCGCCTCGTTCTTGATAAACCGGTCGAAACCGGTCTAAGAATGGCAAGCTCCTTTAATAACAAAATCGAAGTTTTTGGGTTAAAGCCCCGACTTGGTCGGGCACCAAACCACGTCTGGACTTTCGTGATTCAATACCTGGTGGGGCATAGAGCCCAAGGAGTAGTTGTTGAAGTCCAGACGCTGGTGCAGTGTAGGACATTTTTAATGTTCTTGGGGAGCTTGTGTGATTTTATTTCACATCCTTTGGGCAGAGTATTTATCAATACAAAAATAGATCCGATGTTGGAGAACGTCCAACATATTTAGCTAATCCAAATAATAAAAGCCAATCCTGTACACTAAATAAAAATTAAATCGAACAAATTAAAATTAAATAAAATTATTAAATATTAAACTTATAATAAAGATTTATATAAACGCGCGCTCATGAAGTTATTCAATATTATTCAAAATAAGATAGCCCAAAGAGTTTCCGGTAATTTTGAATAAAGCGCGAAGTCTGAACCATTAAAAATATAAAAATTTAATTTTTGCGCTCGACACTACAGCGACTTCCGTCTTCTCCAAAGCAAGAGGGGCTTGGGAAAGAAACGTGGCTTTACCAGTTTAGTCGCATATCAGCACTCATCACCACCACATGTCATAATCAACTTTTGCATCGGAAAGCAAGCGATGATTTTTTAATCTTTTGAGCTCATAGGGCTTTTCATAAGTACATTCTACTATCATGGAATAACCGATTTGTTTCATATGAGTTCGTTTAGGACTAGAACAGCTTAGGTCCCGTCTAATCCCCGAAATACACTTTGATAAATATATCAACTAAATTTTAACCTAATCATAAATGAATTTTTTTAGAGGCTCATAAATCTGTAGCCTTTTTCTTTAATCCTGGAGTTTTTTTTAAGTACAGCAATTTACACATTTGCGGAATTCGTACATTTTTATAGCAATGTGAAAAATGGGAAAAGAGTTTTTAAGGGAAAATGTCTGCTGTTTACAGGAATTCTGGACCATTGTATGAAATATAACTGGGTAGAGAAGCGTTTGAATAGGATCTACGCTCTGGCAGATCTGTGACTATTCTTATACAAGATACACATCTAAAATACAAAGTTTGTTTATTTTCATTTTTAAGTTTTATTTTTTCTAAATTTAAATCCCCTTAGAGTGACTTATTCTGTTGAATTTCTTCGATACCGTACTTTATTAATCTAAATGTCGAGAATCAAATAGCATGACTGTTAAATTCCAAAATTTCCCTTTTCGACCATTATTCAACGCTCCATTCCAACCAAGTAGCAAACTCAATTATGTAGATAGAAAATATTTCAACTACCACAATGAATACTAACGCAACAGACTCTCCATAGTAAGGAGTTTTTAACTCTGGAAATTAGTCCAGGATTCAGAATCTTTTAAAATTCCTTAAATCTTGAAACCTTTAGAACTTAAATGTGATCTTAGAAAAAAGTACTTGTTTCAGAGAAAAATGATTTTCGTCAAAATAGATCTACCTCGTCAGAAAAAATTTCGCTTGCTTGGTTTTTCCTTAGAAGAGCCGCATAGATCTTGAATCAGAAACTTAAAGAAAGCTTTATTAAAAGATCTATGCATAATAGAATATTTACGGTATGTGCAAATGGCTCCCTAACTGATTTAAAAAGTAATAAAACGGTGTCCAGTTACTAAACGTAACCCTATTCCCAGTTGCCATGCATTTTGAGAAACTGTAATTCCCCCATAAAAGCAAAAAGTTACGCCGAACATTTTGTAAATTTAAGAGGCAAGAATCTACAGTCTATTAAAATAATTCTCCAGAATTTGGTTAAATTCGACAGAATTTCAATTTTCTATCTTTCTATCAAAACTAATTGCGTGTTGTTCCCCAATATACCGTTTAAAAATTCATCAGAACTTACCTTGCATTCCAAAAAATTACAATAAGTAAAAGAAAAAAATTACTTAGTCTATTTGATAAAAATCTAAATGGTCAAGAAGGAATAAATATCTTACGAAATCTATATCAGGAATACAAGGGGTTCGGATAGCACAACCCTGCTACTAATATATACCTCACCAATTCGTTCTTAAGTCGATTTCAGACGAGCCACCCGAGTTTGTGTGTGTAGCTTTTTTGTGTTTATGAATTTTAAAATTCTGACTTCAGATTTTGATAGAACATCAAAAAGTGCCCCACCTCTTCGGGAACACCTTCAAAATGGCGTCCAAAATATGAAAATTTTGAAGTTTAAAATGACATTGAATTTAAAGTAGACACACAGTGAATGACTATTTTGGTAAAAGTGAGTGTAGGGGAAAGTAACTGTTAAAGGTTGGCAACACTTCGCGACGTTGCCGCTGTGACATAGCGAAAATTCTGGATTTATTTAGAGTAGTTACAAATTGACCTCCAACGTGTCAATGTACTATAACATAGTGGCATATTATAATAAAAATTTTAAAACTACATAACTTTTAATTTTTATTTGAATCTTAAAACACTTTTCTTACTATTGAAGATTCTTTATAGTCAACATTTTATTGTTCTATAGTCTAGCAGTTCTTTTTTACATCCATTCCAATCTTCAATCAAGTTGATAGCACATTAGATGCACTTAGATTCAAGCTAGGAAAAAAACGTAACTGGCACCATTTTATCTTTAAGTGAACGAAAAAAAATTTTACCTGGCAACGCTCAGATTTTTGACGTGTGACGTCACTGCCTCGCTAAAATAGATAAGGTATATCAACTTGTAGAACAAATAGGGAAGTAATTTACACGTGTGCGGAAAGTGGTACTTTCCGCACGTCTGTTTTATTATCAGATGTGGTACTTTCCACACGTGTGCGGAAAGTTACTTTCCGCACACGTGTAAATTACTTTCCTATCTGTTCTACAAGTTCATAGTTATTGTTTTGTTTTCAAATAAATGTTAATTATCAATATTTGTATTTATTCTACTACAAAAGTGATTGTAAATAAAACAGCATTATTAATAATATAAACTAAATCCAAACAGACATAGAACCTATCACAAATAAAACCATCACATTTCACAATATTTGGTAAAATTATAGCGTGGTCGTAGGAAAAATAGTGTACATAACTTGTGCGAAAGTGATTTTTCACACTCGTGTGAAAAGTGTCACTTTCCGCTCTCGTTATGTAATATACTATTATTGTTCTTTTGAGACATTAACAAATTTTATAGTTATAAGTAATTCGAAGAAACTAATCCAAACAAATATTTTTCAAATTGCAGTGGCGTATCAACGGGTCACTTTTCATATTTACTGAACAAGAGCATAGGAGCATAGGAAATCGATTAAAAACTATATAACGTGTATTTAGAGAGACAATAAAGACCCGATTCGTTATGCTAATAACAAACAAATTATAACAAAATTATAAACAACTAGTCAATAGTAAAACCATTATATTTATCTTGATCTGAAAATATGTTATCTTGATATTAATGGATAATATTGTGTTTACATCCTGCGTTTCTTCGCAAACAATCAATAAATAATATTCATTTAAATAATCTTATTTCAAAATCAACATTTCTTATCTGCAAACAAACTAAAATTCTTGTAGTCTGAAAACACAAATAGTGTATCGTAGAATTTTATTTACAATAATCAATAGTAAAAAAAAGTTTTGTTAGAAATTGTATTGCGGCATCTACACTTTTAGTATGTGAGTAGACTGTTATTATTTATTTTTTTAATACTTGATTGACACTTTATACTCTTAGAACTATCACTTTAAGTTGTCAATAAAATCAGTAATTCCTTAAAAAATACGTCGTCAATGGTAACGTAGGTACTTTATAGCTATTTAAAATACGCTTCCACATTTAATATTTATTCAATAAAAATTACAATTGTGAAAATGGAAATTGCCACTTCCGAATAGTGGATTAATATTATTATTCTTGGCCCCCACATCAGCATCGTTGCTACAATTTCCACTTTTGGAGAGTGGATTGTGGTTGCTAACTTCCACATTAGCATTGTCGCTCCAATTCCGATTGCTGATGTCCATATTAACATCGTCTCTGCCATTCAAAAATACCTTTCGGGCAATCTTGACCTTAATCTTCCAAAGATTCTTCAATGTAGGATTCGGCAACTTTTGATGACTTCCACCCCACATGCCTTTTCAATGAAGTAATATTTCCACCTACAGAAGATGAAGTGTTAATTTAAAATTAATTCATGCAAAATTTAGTACCTACGTTAGCAAATAAAGTTGCCGAACTGCGTCGAAATGAATGTCCTGTGTAATTAGTTGGATTTTCCAACTTTAAGAACATCGCTATCTTTTGTCTAGAACATTTTCCTTTGAAATAAGGCAAAGAAAATTGCAGGTGCATTATTTTTTGGACGTAGGGCCACATAACGTCGATATAAATCGATTGGTTTAATACCAAAACCTTCTTTGTGTGTTTTCCTATCAGGTATCATGACGTTTAAAATGTAACCGCAGTCTTGAATGTCGCAATAGTTCATATTCCGAAGTTCCCATTTCCTGCAGGCTGTGGCAATGCCAAACACTAAAGCGACCTAAGGTATAAAATCATTATAAAATAAATATGGTATCCTACTGAAAAGAAATGATTACCTTTATAAACAAATATGCCGTATCATCCGCTTCCTCCAAAAATGTTTGGATTTCTTGCCGAGAGAGCACTTTCGACTTCTTAGAACGATAACCACCATTCAAATTTTTTATAAAGGGAACAACAGAACCAAATTTTTCAATATCAATATTCTCCTTGGCCTTTAGAGTTAGTAGCCTTCAGCATTGAATACTCTGGCCACAAAGAAGCCGGACACAACTTTTGGGACTGTAAAAAACATTTAATTTAGCCTAAGAACATCAATATTTTTGTTAAAACAAGGGACATTACAAGGAACTTACCCTTGTATCAAGATACGCCAAGATAACGACTTCCGTCACTTCATTTACCCTTTTTGCCGATTTCCATAGTTTGAAAGCCACGTACACCTTCTCATAAGCCTGTTTTGATTTTGCAGGTAATAAATTTGCCGTTGTCTTTTTGTAATATTTCATTAGGAATGCTTTCTTGCGACATTTTTTTTCCACTATTTTGTTGACTCGTTACCATAACACCCACAAAATTTTTTTCATAAACAGACCTATATAACTCAAACGAAATTGAAACTGACTAAACTTTCAAAATCCATTTATGATAAGATTATATTAGTGTTATAAAAAATCTTGAAGACAACACGTGTTTTATAGTTTAAAAATCTCGGTCTATTAAATCCGCGCTCGATTTTTAAACTCTCTATAAAACCCTGGTTGTCTTAAATAAAAAGTTATCAGAGATATTGATAATGATTTTAAAAAGTCATTATTCCCAAAAGTTATTTAGTAACGGCAATAAAAAATATCTACTGCACTAGATTGCCACGAGTTATTCTTGATTAAAGATATTTCTTCGTGAGATTATGTAATCCGCTTTGGATGCCGGCTAACCACAGTGAAGTGGGGTGTGGATTGATAAATGTTGTTAATAGAAAAATATGGGCGCCAGCAGTTTGTTTTACCCTCATCCAAAATATAGTTCAATTTAGCCACTCAACCTCCAGAATGGATCTAAATTGAGCCCACTAATAAAAACAAAATAAACTACGTCGCAACAAAAATTTGCTTACCTTAATTCGAGTCAAGACTACTTGTGACTATTAGTAAATGAAAAACTAATTACTCAATAACTGTTTAATATTCCAACTATTTAAATTTACACAGGTCAAAAAAAAGAACCCAAGGGATCCCACTAAAATTGCAAGAATATTGCGCTAGTTTAAAAAAAATTAAATTAATTAAATAATCACGAACAATAGGGGTGTTACACCGTCCGCTTGAGCCCTCAAGGTCGCTGGAATTGGGCGTAAAAAAATTCACCACTCGCCCCTATAAGTCGCTTACAAAATTCCAAAAATTTGATTAGATAAAAAAAGAGAAAATATATGAAAATATTAATATAGGGACCTTTAAAATTATTAATTAACAAATAAATGTACATGAACAAACATAAAAAGATATGAAAAACTTGCGGTTGTTCCAAAACTCCCTCGCTTTTAAACGTGGATTTTCTTCCACCAAACCAAAATTAAATTGCAGCTACTAGCTTGTCAAAAGATCGCTGAACGCTTGAAAGTATTCCTTACGCCGTACACTGGATACGACGACGTGCTTATCCGCCCAATACTAAAAGGTGCGTAACCTCCGCCCAGTACTAGAATGTGATTAACATCCGCCCAGTACTAGAATGTGGTTAACATCCGCCCAATACTAAAACCCCTTTTCTACAGTGAAGGGGATTCTCGACGAATCGGGAACTTTCCTAACAAATGTTTCCGTGGAAGGTGAATTCTCGGAGAATCAAAATCGTCTCCCGTGGAAGGTACTATCCCTGACAAAAATGGCGTCGTCACGAACGTGGCTTGGTTTGGTACAAAATAACAATTCCTCTTCAAGAGAATCAGACCAGGGTAAACACACCAAATCAAATAGGCACCCTGCAGTCCAACAATACGGGAATCGCTCGTCTATCCCAATCAATGGTACGAAATAATTTTCCATAAAACACCGGCGATTCCCCAAAATTTGTCTCAACCACGTTACAACACTTTTCTCACCCAACAAGAAAGAAAGGAGCCGGCCAAAAATTTTCGTCGATATGATTCTAGAATGAATTCAACCACGCAAGTCCAGAAAGATATTCACCTATTAACCGCCATGGGCCACTAAAAACGACTTGACCAATCATATAACAGGTGACTGGCCAACACTCTGTACAGTACCTCAAATTTAACAGAAGGAGTGACCGGAACGACAGATCGATATATGACATCGATAAAAATAAAAGTAAACAAAACACATTATACCAAACTAAATAGCTCGTTCAAATGGATTAAAGCGAGTCAAAAACTTGAGGCTGAATGTAACACAGCGTATGTGATAGACGGTTCCTAAATAATATAATTCGATCCATACAGTGGTTCACTTCTACCCAAATAAAACTAATTAATGTAGTAAGGTCTTAATACCGAATTTAAACGTTACAAGATGTCGCGACATTCACTGCAACTGTGGTACTGTCACAGTCTGGACAGCTGATGCCATGACACTTCAATCCCATGACATCTGGTATCTGCATAAAAACTTTTTGATATTTTGTCATGGAACTGCCCTTTTTTATCTTCATTTTTAGTAACCTATATTGTGTTATCTATGTGACGCATAGACTAATAAACTCTAGATTTAGGATTTAGATTAACTTTAAAATAGAACACTCATTGGAGTGATACTCTACATGTCATTATCTTTTAAGGTAAGACCGCACTAGGCTCGGCGGAGCAGAGCGGAGCGTCGATGCAAAATATTCTTTAATGGAATCTATATGACCTAACCCGCACTAGACTCGCGTCACGACACCTGCGATGTCGCTGCGATGCAAAGTTGACTTTTCTACCAACTCTGCACCGCTGACCATCTCAGTTCAGATACGCTGGTGCTAGTACGGTATAGCAAACGGCAGCAGCGCGACACAATACTTCATTTGTCATTCGTGTTTGGGGGGAAAACTTCAGCCATCTTGCTCAAAAGACAGCTTATATAACTGTTCAACAAAAATTTAATGTTGATAGACAACAACAAGCACAAAAAAGTATCTTTATTCCGTTAAAAAATACATTAATAATTTACTTTAAAATATAACTGATTGACTAACTGATTTCTAGTACCAACACTACTCTCTCTATGTCAAATGTAAACAAAACTAACCTAAAATATAAACAATATTTCGCTCCGTTCCGCTGAAGTGCAGTTAATAGTGCGGTACCCCTATAATTATTTTGCATCGACGCTAAGCTGAGCTCAAGTGCAATACCGCCTAGTGCGGTCTTACCTTTAATATAACAAACGCGTATTGCCAAACATGCAGATTGCAGTATCCACTACGAGTTTAAAAAAATATTGTTGTTTTGTCTTGTAGCCATTTTTTGTAACTTTTTACTTTTTTTATAATTTTTTAAAGTTCGACATTTCCTTGAAATTTATCAACAATTCCCGTTTATGGGACAAGGCAAATCCAGAATATAAATCAATGTCATATAAGTAGGTATGTGGGCGTGTCAACAGTTCATGACATTCAGTGTCATGACATCGACTAGAACATTGGTGTTGCCGTCTGAACGAGGCTTTATTTTTTACTTTTTGTTTGTAATTTTTAAAACAGCACATATAAAAAATAAATAATTAAAAATAATGCAGGAATATTTAAAAAAAAATTAGATTGGTAAACCTATTCACCTTCCAGTAGAAAGTTAGCTTCTTTCTAAATATCATCCTTAATCTTAAACTCCTGGTGCATATAGTAAATTTTACAGTTTTATTATTTCTATTTAATTTCTTTTAAACTAACAAAATATTTTGACAGATCACTCCTAGCAATCTCTAATAGTAATATAAAAAAATATTAATAGTTAATTAAATTAATTTCCTACTGAACATTTATACAAAGGTCAATCTTAAAATCACGCGCAGTATGAGGCCAAAATCAATCTTACAGTTACAAGACTTGTATAAGATTTTATCATCGTTCTTATCAATTCTGAAAGATCTTAAATATAACAGTGCCAATTCTATAATAAAATTGAGTGTTACCTGGTCCAACTTTTGATATGAATCTATTTAAAAATAATTATATATCTATTCGTTGTTGTAACACTTGCGTAAACTAAATAATTTATTTATAATTAACTTCAGCACCAAAATATTGGTCATTCAATCGCCAATTAGGTATAGTTGAAATCAAGATAAAAGGAAATTCACGGTTTTCCGATACAATTTACAACCGGCAACGTCGTTAAGTAATAGTGGAGGTAAAGCAACAAAATGCCGAATTATTTTCGAAATGGGCATTGTTAAAATAGGCGAACCTTTTTATTTCGGCACAATAATTGAATGCATCATTTTAAATTCAACGAAATTTTTCGTATTATGTTGATTGTTCAGATTTTTAAGGACTGTACTGGTATTCCAAATTGTTTTTCTTTAAGTTTCTAATGTTTTTTGCAAAATAAACCAATAGAATACAAAAAGTAATAACAAATGTTTTTGTCAAATGTTATCTTTTAAATAATAAATCTTACCTCGTAAGTACGTTATAGGAAATAATGTTTTAAATAGTGTAATAAATGTGTGTCTACGTCAATTGTGAGAAATTTTTATTTATAGTTTTCGCATGAACTAATTTGGTTATCACCGATCTAAACATCCTCCGGTATTGAAAGACGATAGCTGTCTGGATTAAATCATGCACTGAAGGACCATAGGGATTTATATCCGGCTCGAAGGACCATGTCGTGGATTAGACGCGAATTTTGCTTCCTAGCCCTAATCTCCTAAAATATTTGTAGTCTGGGACGAGTTGGAATAAAATTCGACACTTAATAATACTCCATATATTCTGAACAGGTTAACAACAACTTACAATTACAAAATTACAAGTTGTGCCCATGTACTAACACGCAATTGCTCAGTAAAATGAGTTTTTTTTATTCCATGGTTGTGGAATGTATTTGTAAAGAGCCTTATGAGCTCAAATAAGAAAAAATGATAAATTGATACGTCTTGTGTGCGGAGAAGCTACTGCCATGCTTCGTTTTCTTGTTACGAGTTTGGACGGGACGGAAACAACGTGTTGCTTTTAATTCGCGGTTTATTCAAAAAGATCAATTTTTAGTGGTTTAGATTTAGCGGCCTAAACCGACCTAGCGGATCCTTGATTGTGGTAAGTTGTTTGTCTACAAATTACCATGAGACGATGAGCGCGTATAATGTTTTTATCTTTATTAAAAATTTAATTATTTTATTTTGTCCGATTTGATCTTTATTCAGTGTACAGGATTAGCTTTTATGTAGGCCAGACAAATATGTTGAATTTTCTCCAACAATAACAATTTTTTTTGATATTTTGTTAGCAATTAGAAATATGTACATTCTATACGCCAATTTGCTAATGAGTGCTAGGCAATCTAGTAACTATAATGATATGATGAGATCAACGTCCATTGACATTGTCTCTGAACTTAAATTTATTATTGGCCACACTCTTTTGAGTCGTCACGCGTCGGTCGGTTATCAGGAGGAACCAGCTGTTCTACCTAAGGGGTTGAGTGATTTTCTATTTTTTCATGATATTTGGCTTGTTCTTCATGTATGATTTCTTTAATGGTTTGTATGTGTAGGTCGTTATGCAGTGTGGGTATAAGAAACATACCAAGGGGCATTTGCTATTTGCCTAAGTATTTTTTACTTCTCTGTATAATTGCTGTGTTGGATTTGCTCGTACACCCCATAATTCTATGCCATATGTCCAAATAGGCGTATCTATTGATAATTTTGATTTCCTTCCTATTAGCCAATATAGTTATTTTGTTTTTTCTTTTGCATTTGCGAGTCTTTGAATTCGGGATAGACACCTATTGTAACCATAGTTTGAGCGATGGAACGGGTTGTAAAATGATTGGTGAAGTCTAGTGGTGCGCGAAGGTACTTGAAAATTTGCCTTAGATAGTATCTGGGGACGTTTTAATTTGCCGTTTATGATTTTGTAAAGAAATACCAAGTCCCTGTGTTTTCTCCTCACAGATAATGGAGAAAGATTCGTAAGTTGCTCGGACTGTTGATGATCAAGGAATATGTGAAGCTTGAAATTGACGAAATTTAGAAATCTGTAATTCAATTTCTCTTCTAATGGAAATAAAACCACTTATTTTAAAGAAAAAGGGGGTTTAATGGACGTTTTGACTTTAATTCGCAAGTCGTTTTCAATAAGTGATAACAAAATATAATTTACTATAGAAACTGAATTGGGAAATTGGAAACTTTGGATTATCAACTAAGTTGAAACACTATCGCCGACCAAAACACAATTTTAATACACTCTACGCGCGTTTCGCGAACTATGTTGGCATCATCAGGAGTTGATGATAGACTCACTAAAATTGGGTTTTGGTTGAGTGGTCGACGATAGTGTTTCAACTTACTATAGAAACGTCAATTAAAGCCCACTTTTTCTTTAAAATAAGTGGTTTTATTTCCACTATGAACTACAGAAATGAATTAGAAATCTGTGTTAGACACGTTCAATATTTTGAGAGTAGACGTTGTAGTAAGGGTTCCAAACAAGAGAACAATATTCGAGGTGAGGTCTGACTAACGCACAATATAAGGTTCGCAAAGGGGTAACGTTTGTGAAGTCCGATGATATCCTTTTTATAAACTCGAGTAGTTTCAATGCTTTGTTTACTGTAGAGAAAATATGTAAATTGAAGTTCAATGTCGGAACCAGGATGACTCCCAGGTCTTTGATGTTAGGAACAGCATCCAAAACTATATTGTTGATTTGATAATCCATAATGATTGGTCTTTTGCAACGGTAGAATATCATCAGGTGACATTTGTTGACATTTATAAACTATACCATTTGAGTGGCACGAGTTAACAATGAGGTCAAGATCGGCTTGAAGATTTAGGGCAGCGCTGGGACAAGCAATCTTGGAAAAAAATTTGTCATTAATATGTCATTAATAAAAATATTGAAAAGCAAGGGCTCCAAGTGAGAACCAAGTGGAACACCCGATGCTACTACAATTTTGGAGATAATCTTGAATCCAGCTTAGAAATGTCCCTGATATGCCAAAACTACTTAGTTTGTGTATTAACAGCTTGTGATTCACTTTGATTCACCTTGATTCGCCATTTAGTTATTGAAATTTGACAATAAAACTAAGCCAGTTGTTTGTCGTTTTTCGTAGGTATAAATTATATAGTTTATATTAAACTCTAATTTATTAGAAGATCTATGTTAAACCGATTGGTTTTTACTATTTCTTACTTATTTAGTTAGAACTGGTAATAAATTTAAAAATTATATCCTGCATTAGTCATCCATAAACTGTTATTTAGAGCAGGAAGATTTCACTTAAACATTTTGAGTTTATAAAGTCCATTATTATAGACAAAGAATCTTTACTTCATTGTTATATACTTAATTTCTGTCAATATCTGTCAGCAAAAGTTATAAATGAAGTCTAGAAGAGAGTTTTACTAACGAATGAAAAATCCCGAATTTGCGTTGGGGGTTGCATAGTTTTTGACCGATTCTGGTCAAAGTGTCACTTTCTCCTTCACATCATATCGAAACAAAGTAAGTAAATAAGTGTGGAATCCTCTCGTCTTCATTTACGTTTTTGCTGATAGATCTAACACAATAAAGTTTGGAATTTGATATACTGGATCCGACAGCCCAACTGACGACGCCGAAAGGCTGAAACTATTATTGTCATTTTGTTTATGAGTCACCTCGTATTCGTTTTGTTCATATATTCTTTTCTGTATGCGTAATAATGTATTTTTATTGCTTAAAGAAACATATCTACAATTAATTACACTTGTTCGGTGCACGGAAGAAAAATGGATTTTTATTTTTTTACTGAACTTGCGGTTATATATAGCAATACTTAAGTGCTGATTAAAAATGTACATGTACACAATCTGAATATTTGATAAAACGTTATCAGGAATCCAAAAGAAACCTTTTTATGCTGTTCCTGATAAAGAAAATGCAAAACAGCTGCACTCCATTAGCCGTCGATAAAATTACTTATAATCAAATCGAATAATTAAAGTTATTTTTAATTTATATGAGCACAGATACCTACAACAGAAACACATCAACAAATGATTGAATAATTTAAAGATAGCGAAATTGGATTATCGGTCTATTAGATGAGGCAATTGGGTTTAAAATACACCAGTCACTTACCCCACTAGTGTATAAGAATAATTAGTCATATCTAATTGATCACAAAAATTAATTACTTAATGGATGTTCGGTTCTATCAGTTCTATATATTTGTTCTTTCTGAACTGGGAACATCAACTACTTGCTCAAGTATTTAAATAATCGGACAAATCATGAATTGGAAAACTGGAAAATATTTAAAATATTTCAATTCGTCTAATCTTAAAGATATTTAAAAAACACATTGGGATTAGGTCAAGAATTTATTAATCAGTTTCAAGTAAATTTAGTAATTCAGATAAAATTTAGCTTGGGGGAATTTATTTTTAAATTATTTCTTCAGTTGTTTCCGTTCCCTTTATTTTATTTTTACTTAAACGGACGACTAGTTTCTGCTTAAAGGCCATCTTCAGATCTGGAAGACAGAAGGTTTTCGAAGATGCAGAATTGGAGGTTTTACTTAATGGAGACGCGTATAAAAGTCAAAAAGAATTGGCACTATCACTGAGAGTGACTCAATAAGCAATTTCAAAATGCCACAAACACATGAGAATGTTTGAGAAGCTATAGGCCAGTCAGTAGAGGGAAAAAAGGGGGTTTAGTTGCAAACGGTGGAGTAGTAAATTTTATTTTTGGAACTTGTTTATATGCGTATTAGGAAGAAAATATCAAAAATAGTAACACCAAAAATTTCGGAAGAACTTTTGGCAGGCTAATAACTTTCAAAATTTCGATCTTTTTGGCTTAAAAGGGTGAAATATGCACTAAATATATAATGTATGCAAGGCAATTGATAGATTATAAAAAAAAAAATTTTGAGCCCTACCACACATTTCTAGCGTAAATAGTTCCCGAGATATTAAGGAAATTTCACAGGATGCGACACCACGTCTGCAATCTTTGGCCAAGGAAAGATGAAGCTCGGGAATATGATCAATGCTTCAAAAGATCTGAAAAACATATGCAGAAGATTCATTGATCCAGTTGCAAGCCACAGTGAGATTACGGATGCCGGTGCGCGTGTTTTTTTGGCTCTCTATGCTGGAGAATCAACTAAAGCAACCCTGGATGAGCTAAGATACTATAATTTTCAACGAGTAGTGAGCAAGGGGAAAGTAGACCTTGCACGATTGCCACCGACATTTGACGCTGCACGCCACCACGATTACCGCTGCTATCACCAAATTCAAACTTGGGTAGGAAACAACTTGAATCCACAGGATTGGGGGTGGGTACGCAGGAACGAAGAGTTGGATGCAGTACAAACTAACAAGGACGTGGCCCCTTGTCATTGCTGAAGACAATTTCATGCGCTTGCAAGAAGGGTCGTGCTGGGTCGTGCTGGAGCGTGTTCTTACCGCAAAGCAGGCTTAAAATGCTCTTCAATCTGCAAACATTGTTGTGGCCAGCAATGTGAGAACGTCAAGCTACCAATCGCTTACAACGACGACGACGATGAAGATAAATCAGACCTGAGCCTGAAGAACGAGAGCTGGATAAAACGTTCACACGGTCATCCCTAGAAGAACCAGGTCCGTCCAAACGGTTAAAAAAAACAGAACTCGTAGTTTAATTTGAAAAACAAAGTAAAGGTTAATGTAGTTCCAACCTATTTTATCATTAGCATTCAATAAACACATTTATAAAAGATTTGCATCACTGTTTTTATGACTCCTTAGAATGTATTCGTTGAATTGTAGAAATTATTTAAGTGATATCGTAAGCAACATATCACAATTCAAACTTTTTTAGTATCTTTTTAAAGATTTAGACGTTTGGGAAGGACTAAAACCATTTTTTGACAAAACTGTTTTTTTAACATGGTCATTTATTATGGTGATAATTTTACGCGGAATTAATTAATGGTATTTAATCTGTTAATTATTAACTTACTTGTAAAGATGGCCATTATGAATTCAATGTGAGAAACGAATTCACCAAATTATCATGGTCCCGGTCCAAAGTCTTGGTTATGAAGTAAATGAACTAATACCTCATATATTTTTCGAATAGGAACTTTTCTGCCAAGTTAGAACTAAATCGGATAAGAAATACGGAAATTAGATAGTAAAAACCGTGAAAAAAGACAACGTACTGTGTTTAGCAAATTACAATTTCCTTAATATCTCGGGAACTATTTACGCTAGAAATGTCTGGGAGAGCTCAAAATTTTTGTTTTTATATAATCTATCAACTGCCTCGCATACATTATATATTTAGTGCATATTTCACTCTTTTAAGCCAAAAAATTCGAAATTTTGAAAGTTATTAGCCTGCCAAAAGTTCTCCCGACATTTTTCGTGTTACCATTTTTGATATTTTCTTCCTAATACACATATAAACAAGTTCCAAAAATAAAATTTACTACTCCACCGTTTGCAAGATTCAACCCCTCTACTGATTGGCCTACTAGGAAATTGAGAGATGTTGAACGCTGTTTGTTTGCCTGTGAAGAGTGACTTGAAAGTAATGATTTTACAGCATAACCATGCTCGATCTCATGATTCTCATGTTGTTTTACCTACGTGTGAACTAATATCGCCGATGGTACATGACAAAAACGCAGCTGAGCAACTGTGTACGAATCGTTGACTTTAAAATAAGCTTCAACCATGTAAGCAAGCTGCGAACTCGTCCACTGTTCCATGGATAACTGAGGAGCAACAGCAGATTTTCCGTTGACTCAATAAACAAATTACCTTTAGCGTAATTAAAAATGCCGCCGACGCCGACGGTTATGACACGGGTATAGTAAGAACAGGAGATCCAGTGCAGGGTCTATCTGGCCGCAAAGAAGTGTTCTCTATACTTGACTTGTGTGCTGTATAACTTAACTCTTAAGTTTTTTTAGTGTCGGCGCCAGCAAGTCTTTATAGGGATTAACTTTTTTTGTGCATTCGGAATTTGTACTTTGACCGGGACACGTTAATAATAATGAACTTTTTCGCGGGTGACGCAAAACTATTACTGACTAACCCTGTATACACTCAACCAACTTAAACTCTGCAAACATAATAAGCTCGGGTTAGGACCCTGCTTTGATACTATCTTATCTATGGTTCTTACCGATACCCAGAAACCATTCAACATAAAACGATAATATATAGATAAGTATTACCCAAGTATAAGTTTATGAGGCAGAGTAACTTTTCAAACATGTATATTATCGAAGCGTAGGTAATGGTGTGCAAATGTGCGATATCACACACAGTGAAACACGAATGTTATCGAAGTTCGTTATGTGCCTATTTACGTTTTTAGAAGAAATTTTTGAGTCGGTTTTGGTGTTGCCTGAATGTGATTTTTCTTAAGAAAATTTTATTTTGAAACAACGATGCTGTAAAGCGCATTTTTAAAATTAATTTGTAATTATCTTTGTTATATCTTTTTCTTTTTCTAACAATCTAATATTTAAAAACAGAGTAAGTTGTCAATTTTTCTCAAATGTGGCCAATGTTTTAATAAAAATAAAACGCATCTAAGTCAGTACCACAAAAATTTTTATTAATAAACAATGGAGGCAACTAGTTTCGGCAGATCTGCCATCATCAGGCCTAATAACGGTATATACAATCAGATTAAAAATTCTACGACATCGAATAATACACTTACCCATAGGGTACTGAAGTAAAACATCAAAACATCAAATATAAACCAAATTAATTCTAATTAAATTCTAGTTAAAAATTTAATATCTAGCACAAAGAATTAAAAAGAAACAAATAAGTTTATTAATATGAATAAAATCATTATTTATTGTATTTTGAGTAATAACAGGACAGAATGTAAATTACAAACAATGTTTTAAACTAGTTCTAGCATGGTAATTGTAAAAAAATCTATAAAATTTGACATATCAAAATTTACCATTGAAGGCCCATAAGACATTTTTACTAACAGATTTAAGGTATTTACATAAAATTTAACAAAGAACTGAATTTGTAAATTCAAAGTAATGTAGTCTCAGATAAGACTGCGGGAATAATAATGAAGTTTCAGGGAATTTAAGGAATCGATAATAACGAACATTAAAAGTCTGTGTATAAATTTAATATAAGTAGAAATAGTGAGAAAATTATATCAAAATTATTCTTTTTGTCTCTAGAATAATTTGGTGTTAATTAAAAGTAGTAAAAAATTAATAATTTTTGAATTTTATAAAAATTTACGTTAAAAAACTGTCAAACCCCAATCAAGTAAGCTGTGATTTGATGGTTTATAAAAACTATTTCGCGCGGTCAAGCGAGGCTTTTCACCAAAATCCTTTGAAGCGTTCACATCGATCCTCGTAATAAAAACAAAAGAAAATGAAATCAAAGCAATACTGATTGAAGATAAAAAAAATTCAAAGAAATTTACCTGTCGAAATAAGTGAGGTTATATTTTTGTAAAACAAGAAAACTTAAAGAAAAATCAAGAGGAGAAGTCCAATTATTTATCCTATCGTTGTTCCTGTTAAATAATCCAGATCCTGTTGTATCCTGACTATACTATCCAGATCCAGTTGTATCCTGTATTGATTTATCTTATTCCTGTTTTTGGTTTCCTAGAAGATATTGTACTAAATCCCAGCTTGAATTGACTAGGAAAATAATCATAATAAAAAAGTCTAAGTCGTATTAAAGGTACCAATTTACTATATTAAATATCGATATTTAAAAACGTTTAAAAATAAAAAAAAAGGTCACAAGTTTTACAATTAACTAGGTTAGATTTTTTTTTAAAAACTATAACTAAATTACTTAGATTAGAATATAAAATTGGAGTAAGATAAGACAGTAATCATAAGATTTGTGCTAATTGTTGATTTTGTAAATAAGAAAAATATTACGCTTGCCTTATTCTGGCAAACAATTCTTTCACATAAAATAAAAGGTTAACCGTTATTTATTTTGAATATTAATAAATAAACATATTTTTACTGAGTCGTTATTATCAATTTCTACAATCACGCGGTCAGTAGAAACACTTCTTGAGTTTAAGAATCTCAAATTTTCTACTTGATAGTAGATGGCGCTCAACAAAATTACCCACAACAAATAATTACATTCTGTCTGAGTTTACGGCAGAAGGCAATAAGAACAAAAAGATATAGGAAAAAATTTAAAATTTGTTATAAATATTAAATTAACGACAAACCAAATTAAAGAGCTAAAGTCGAGATTGGTTAATCTATTAATAAAATCAATAATAACATTATACTATAACTCAAAATTAAATAAATCAAATAATAAAAATAAATATTCAATAAAATTAATTTTTCGTTTACACACCGACAGTACGTAACAATATTTATAATATTTAATTCATTGTAACTAGATTCGGTTTACGTAGACCATCATCAGGTCTACAAAAAAATGGTAAGAATTACTGTAATATACCAAGAGTCTTTAGATTAAACCTGCATTAAAATTAGTTAGCCAATAGTGAAATATTAAGTAAAAATTAAACAATTAATTTTTGACTCACACTATACATTTTTCGGTTTTTACCCCATAATAAGATGGCAAAAGCGCGTCTTTGTGTTTGAAAACTTATCATTGGACCAAATCGTTTTACTTCGTCAGATATTTGTTTAATGATGCCTCTCTCAACGTTCATTGAATTATTTGATTGAAAATTTAGATATGTTTGTTTGTTGGTATTTTCTTTTTATATACGTACATACATCCGCTTTTATTATGTGTAAATATATCAAGGAATGAATATGTTAATATGATTTTCTTTGCAACATGCCTGGACATGTAATGATTGAATATTTAAATAAATAAATCAACATTTTCTTATTATAAAAATTGTTCCCATAAACCGAATTAAATGTGATGATAAAAAACTTAGGTTTATCGTTCCAAAAAATGACTAAATATCCTGTGAAAAATCAATTATTTTTAATATCTAAAATTTATATTAGCGAGACAGCGAGACAGCGAGCCGAAAAGATTGTATGTGCCTCCAAATAGCAATGTTTCAAAATAAAATTATTTTTCATAATAAAACTACTCTCACAAATCTATTTCTATGATACTTATGAATTCTACTTTTACTTACTTACTTTTAAAACATTATTTCGTAGAAATACGTAACACATCTTGAAGATTTCCTGTAGAAAAATCTTGACCTAGATTACTAAAACTCCTCTGAAAATTTAACTCGTCTCATCAGAAACTTTCATGAATATTTATGTAGTACATACGTTTAGTTGGGCTTTGATAAGAGACAATTATTTGACCCTGAAGACAGTTTCTTTCGCACAAAATCCAGGGTCTTTTTATATAATTTATATAATAAATCAACTGATAATGCAGCGGTTCTCAAACTTTTCAAATTTTGTATCACATGAATATGAAACAAAAATATAAATGTAACACCATAAAAGCATTTCACCATTAAAAATCAATGCGTCGCGGAATTGTTCAAAGCTAGAGTCGTAAAAGTCAAAAAATTGAAAAATATATGTGTTTCTGAATAATAAAGATTAAAACAAAATGTTAATAGGGGCGCAATTTTACTTTTTCTGTAAAAACTGTACTAAAAACGCAGCAATGCATTTATTCTTGATTTTTAATATGAAAGTGTGTTATTGTGACAACAGGACAAACGTTTGCCCCATTTACCAATTTCCCAAGTACCATTAAAGTGACAGAAACTGATATCGCAACTTGGATTGGGTAGCTATTACGTACTAATCACTAAATCTACCCCTACACAGTAAGAATAACTTCATTGTATTTTTGCCTAATTGTAGTCACGTAAAGTTCACCACTGGGAACCACTTAACATTAAAGTGGAAAATAATAGTTACGGCCACCAAACCATATTGCTTAAATATCACTTAGAAGTGGCAGTGATCTTAAATTGGGCATGGCGGGTTTCCAATGCTTACATAAATTTATTTAAAAAAAAGGTTTAAATTAAAAACTATGTTTCCTAGGGGACCCTGTTGGTATGACACTGAATATCTATAAACACCTTGTACAGGGTGTCCCAAATTGGTGTATTTTGCAGGGTTTAAGATGTTATGACTTCTTTTTTTGTTAAAGTAACGATAGCCTAATTAAATCTTTAGTAACTCCCTGCAGTTGGAAGATACAGGGCGATTATTGAAAACTGTCGAAAACTACAAGGTACTATAACTTCTTAATTAAGAAAAATATAAACAAACGTTATAAAAACTTTTGATAGATATAATATTAAAGAGTTCAGTGGCGCACAGATTTTTTTTAGGGGGCCCACTAAGTAGTGCTTTCATTTGCACTATGTAGGATTTCGATATTTTGCACAGGGTGTTTAGGAAAAGGATTCTTATTTTATATTTTTCAAACATCAAAAACTCACTTAACTTAAATGGACCACCCTGTATTTTTTTATCCTACGTGAAATAACTTTTCATTTTCTATCAAAAACTATGAGTAATGCATATTGTTATGATGTTAAAATGGGGCAAAATTTGTGTGTATTTTAAAATAAATTATGTGAAAAAGATAGTAGTGTTGACAGTTTTGAGTTTTTTGAAGTTTAAGTTAATGTTAATTGGAATTTGATAAAAATTAAAAATGTGAATGTTAATGATTTGAAGATGTCAGAATTTTAAAAATGTGAATTGATTAAAATAAAGTTTATTAATAAAAAGTATTTTTGAAGAATTTCACAAGCATAACAATAACTTATGTTTTTTTTAAATGGGACACCCTGTATATTTTGACGTTTTTCGTTTCCTTTTTAATTCACATTTACCTGATATGACATATTATATATCTATTTTCAATGGTTGGAGCTACAGTACAAATAAACCATTTATGGATGTTATCAGGTGAAACACCCTTAAAAAATTGAACACTCAGTAACGAAATTTAACATTTTATTATAAGGATACTGATGTGTGACAATTTTATTTATCAAAATTATAATTAATAAAAAATAAAACCAGATTAAAAAATAAAAACAATAAACTTATGAAACAACAAGAAACATTGTAACAACTTATTTGGGGATTTTTAAAAAATAATATTTACAAGACTAACTTCGAGAGTAGGGAAGATTTATTACAAAATATTCATCCCGCATTTAGAAAAATAAAGCCAGTGCACATACTCAATTGTGTAAGATCATTAAGAAAAAGGTGTCAACAATTACTACAACAAAACGCAGGACATTTTGAACAGTTAATGTAATTTTTACATTCTAATTAAATTAGTTATAGGTAGATTAGTTGTTACAATGTTTCTTGTTGTTTCATAAGTTTATTGTTTTTATTTTTTTAATCTGGTTTTATTTTTATTAATTATAATTTTGATAAATAAAATTGTCACACATCAGTATCCTTATAATAAAATGTTAAATTTCGTTACTGAGTGTTCAATTTTTTAAGGGTGTTTCACGTGACAACATCCATAAATGGTTTATTTGCACTGTAGCTCCAACCATTGAAAATAGATATATAATATGTCATATCAGGTGAATGAGAATTAAAAAAGGAAACGAAAAACGTCAAAATTTACAGGGTGTCCCATTTAAAAAAACAAGTTTGCATTATATTTCCTTAGTGAGCCCCCTAAAAAAATCTGTGCGCCACTGAACTCTTTAATATTATATCTATCAAAAGTTTTTATAACGTTTTCTTATATTTTTCTTAATTAAGAAGTTATAGTACCGTGTATTTTTCGACAGTTTTCAATAATCGCCCTGTATCTTCCAACTGCAGGGAGTTACTAAAGATTTAATTAGGCTATCGTTACTTTAACAAAAAAAGAAGTCATAACATCTTAACTGCTTTTCTTCTATCTCTTCTAGTCTACGAGATACCAATTTGAGACACCCTGTACATGGTTTTCATGTTAAATTATTATTTAAATCTGCCAGTAAAAAAAAATAAATAAAATAACAAAATACTGCACTAAATGAGCTTTATCAGAGAGATTTTTTCAAAATCTTGGATTTGTTTTAGTGTTGAAAATGGAAAACGGTCTGGAACATTTGCAGAGGTTTTTCAGCATGTGCCAAGTTTAGTTGGAGCTTTATCTGACTTAAGATCAACGAGTTCTGCTCTATCACTGTTAATAATTTTGATAAAGTTATCAACACTGTTTTTCAAAAGCTGAAATAAATAATATATGACAAATTGAATAAATATATTGTATTTAGTATTGTCAACAATAGCAGAGCACATTGGTGTGAGAGGTGGAGAAGAATCGCTGTTAACAGATGAGGTATAATTACTGTAACTTTTATTTACCTGGAAGTACATTATTCGTTGCTGTTCGTAGAACTTCTTTTTCATCGTCTGACTGAGATTCTGTGTTAGATTCATTTCCTGCACACTTTTTACAGAAAATTGCATTACTTTCTGAAGATTCGTATTTGTCACATGTCAGATTTTCCAATTTGGTTTCAGCATCATTATAACTCTCTAAAAATATGCATATTAAACCAATCTTTTAGAAGTATGTCAACGTTTACCTACAAATGCGTTCTGAGATCAACATCAAAAACACCAATGAACCTTAACGGTTTTTAGACAGGATTTATTTACACACAATTTAAGATTTTTGGTCACTTCTATTAATTACCATATTTTATAGAAAAAAATTATGTGGTACTTACCTTTAGTACGTTTTTTTGATTATAAATCACAACTAACACCATTCCTGCTGTTTAAACAACTGTCGCTTACTAGAAGCACAAAAATTATAAAAAAAAACAATTACATTGATTAAAAAATAGAGAAGCGTAACCTGATCTTGCACTTGTGTTGCTAAAAAAATGGCAGCAAACTAGTGGTACATGGTGAACTGTCATCACTTAAATTGTCATGACCAAGATAGTACTCGCTCATTGGCTGATATATCGTGAGCTTTCGGAAAACGAAATATGAAAATGGTAAAATTAACAGATTTACCGAAAAAATACGATAATTTACGTGTAATATTCCACAAATACTAATTTAGTAGGATATTTCAGTAAAAATACACTATTTTATTAAAATATTGTTAAATACAACGTATTTTATTTTATAACGTAAAAATACGTTAAAATTATGTTTTTTAGACAAGTTTAATGTATTTTCACCCTATTTTTTACAGTGCGTACCTACTTAAGTTAACAGTTGTTAGGTTAGAGAAAAAGCAAGGAAAATAGAAGAAATAATATGCAGGACAGAGAACTAGCTACAAATCAAAAAGACATGCGCCGTGAACAAAGTTTCGTTAGTGTCGACCACCACACCACCACGTAGCTGCCACCAAGAAAGTGTTCCCCATTTTAGTAACCGCCACGTTTCTATTACGTGGCAAGGACTTTGGCAATACACATTAAAGTTTCTAATGTCGTGGCCGCCACGTTTCGTACACGAAAAATGCTACTTGGGTTATGTTACCTCCGCCGTACGATGTTTAAGGGAATTTAAATTTAATGTTGCTGAGATATGATTGTGTATATTCCTCTAACTAATCTAAATTTAAAGCAATACATTTAAAAAAATAACTGGCCCTCCTGTAGTCAATTCAAAATCCATATATTCAACAATCAATCTTATTGGTGAGCAGTATAATAATTAAATCAAGTTAACTGAAAAATGCTCAGTCGATTTGATGATGAAACCCAACATTTTCAATGATTCTAAGTACAGCTAAATTAAGTGAATATATTATGTAAAAAATCTTTATACATTTAGTATTCAACTGTATTGCATGTAGTTGTAACCCCCAAGTAGAAAACTGACTGTAAATATTAATAAAATTATAATTATATTATGATAACTACCTCTCTCACAAAAGAACACGCATATTTTAAGTGCTTAAGAATGGAGTGTAAACGCCATAGAAATTGCTTTTAACAAGAAAAAAATACTCACTATCATGCATCTTCCCGGCTTTTAAACAAGATAATTTAATAGTGCAATCATGATGAATTGAAACTAATTGGTCTGACCAAAATCTTTTGTACACACTCTGTTAAAATTGTGTCTTTTGTCTTGACATTATTATACTACTTCAATTGTTTTGGTAGTTAATAGTGACAGTAATTGTTTCTTGATAATATTTGTTTAGAAAGCTATCCCACCCGACATAACAGTGCCATAACCAGTTGGAATAGACTGCATTTGTGTTGAAAGTATAAGTAGCCCTAACGTGAAACAGAAATAGTTTGACACATCAGTATGGACATACATTTAGAAAAAAAAAGCAGTTTCTACAAGTTCTTTACGAAAAATTCCAAAAATCTTAGAAATGAATTCAACGACTTCAAAAACCCTTAAAAATATTTGCTTTGTTAGATGAAAAAAATGTATTTCACCCCTAACCCAAAATTAACCTTTTAATTGTGTCAATAAAGCTTGTCATGTTTAGACATGTTTGACCATAATTGTGCCTCTTCTACATGACTCCACTTCATTAACATAAATGAAATTGCAGAAAATTAACCCGTATAGACATTCGTTCAAATAGAAAAAGACGGGCACGATCAGCTTCCCCATGGATTTGAATAAGCAGTCGAAACCGGTCTGGAAAAGAGAGAGTGACAAGTTATTTATCAAATATGTCGAAACTTAATTTACTCCCCAAAAATTATTTGAGACACTTCGTTAAAAACTTCAATTTGGGAATAATATTTCCTACAAAAGTACATTATACTGATTTAAAGTAGGAAATCCTCATAGGATTTTCAAAAATCGGCGCCTATGAGTACAAGTACTTTCTGCTTACTGCTTACGAAGAACTTCTAAAAGCGCAGCGGTAGATATAAATAATTGAATAAGAAAAATCAACATATTCCTCACGTAATCTTATGCAATTCGTTCTTGCCATAGGAATTAGATATAAGATCTGGTGTCGCCTCATACCAATTCCTATTTGTTATTAAACTACTTAGTATTCATTAGATCATCCGAGCTCATAGTTAATCAAATTTGTGTGGATGTATACGTGTTGTGTCAATAGTATTAGAATTACTCTCCGATCGGCTAATAGCTAAACAAGAAATGCCTACAGAACCGTACTTTGATTATACCAGAGATGTGACTAACATTACCTTTAACCAAAAACGTTAGTCTGGTTCTCCTCTTTAAACCCCATTAAATCATTTCTGAAAAACGGCGATTAATTCTTAGGACCAGATTAATAATTTAACTGATAACTATTGTTAATGAATAAACCATTTTTAGGATATTTGGATGTATTATTGCAATATCTATTTAATTAAATTAGAGAACAAAACGCAATTTTACAGGGGAAAAACACATACATACATTTTTTTTTCCTTTCTGGGCCCGTCTATTCTAAGAACTCCGATATCGCTGAAGCCTACTGGGTTACTGCGTTTCCTACCCATTTTGTTACTCTATCCAGTTCAGTATCTGTATCTGTAAAGCTAGAAGGGTGGGTAGGCCACATTTGGTCCATTGTGCATTCTTCTGAGGTTGATCCTTCCTTCTAGCTCGTCAGCCAGCCTACTTATTTAAAGTAGGTGATGACGTCGCCTGAAGATAGCTCCCTCAAGTTGGCATGTGTTAGCCTCTGCTCGCCGAAAAGAAAATGTCTTATTTGTGAGAGTGTCGGGCATTCGCAAAAATGTGTTCGACAGTCTCGTCTTCCTGTTCACATCCTCTACACAGTGGAGTGTCAGATAACCCCATGATTTAGAGGTGTTTTCGTAGATGACAGTGGCCAGTCAGGATGCCTGTGGCTGGGCGCAGGTTCTGTCTGTTTGGCTGTTTCGCTGTTCGGATAGCTGACTTGTTAGCTAAGAAAGCAGCCTTCCATAAACTTTTGGGACCTGGCACTTTCATAAGCTTATCGGCATCAGCTGTGGCTGACCTACTAAAGAAGCACTCCCTTGAGAAGTTTAAGGGTAGATGGGACGACGAAACAGGCTGCAAGCTAGCCAAGGAACTATTACAGTATCCAGTCCAGTATTTGTATACCCCGATAGTGCCTTGAGTGCCGACAGTGATTATTTTTTTCCAGTATAATTACATTTTGTATTAAAAACAGGTTTAACATAAATCGAACTTTTTTGGAAAGTTCTTTGCAGATTAGATTCAAATACTTTCCACGGTGCCGTGTCTGGTTACTGAGTAACCCGTTTCTACATTTTTTCTTTTAGGAAAGAATTGCATCTCGATTTCTATTCTTTATGGCCTGAATTTTTCGAGGAAGATAGATATGGCTTGCCGACTCGACTCCTGTACCATCCCTCTATTACTGCCAGCGCAATGAATTTTCTTCTGACCAAATAAGATTATCCATATTTTTTAGAAAATAAAGTTATAAAACAAGTACAGAGTCTACCTTTTTGTTACTCGTCCCACTGCGTATTTTGCTTCTATCTACTCCTCCTTTCGTTTGCTTAAATCCAGAACAACATGAGATTTTCCAGTTTTTTCATCAACAGTGCCTTGATTCAGAGCTCTGCTGTTGTCCGGCTGAGGGCTGGAACTGAACTGAATATGAATGGGAATGTTGGTTGGATACTAATTGGAAGGTACTGAAACGTAGAATACACCAGCGCGCCTAATCGAGGGTTAAGCCTTCAACAAAAAACGGATCAAAAATAGACATCAATGGAGGAGCACGTGGCTGGCCAGACACAGCGTGTTTACCCGCCGGTGTGGCGCATTCTCAAGATCTCCAGCCGCGGGCTCCAAACCGAACGCGCTTTGGCCTATTTATGCAGATGGTTTTCCCGTTCATTTCTGGTCACACTAGCCGGTACACAAGCAAAGTTGCTCGTTCCAATGTATGTTGACTGCAGTTTTTCACGCGCATTGTGCCCGGGTCGTAGCGGCAACGGGAAAACAAGCTAAAACGCTAGTGTGTCCGAAACCTAAAGTGGAGTATAGACATGCGAGCAACGAGTCGAACATTAGTGATATGCACATGCCAAGGCATGAGGTGTGCAGGCGCTAGACGAATATGGTAGGCTCTAGGTTCGCTCCACCTGTTGTCGGTTTTTTGACGAACCATCAAAGAAATGTTCGACCCGGCCTACTGTGTGTGTAGACGCGGCCAAGACAAACCGGTAAGATTATGTTCGTTCGTATGGTTGTGGAGCATCCAAGTGCTAGGCTCGTTTCTATTCGGCTTGGAGTGTGTTCGTTGTCTGTACTTGCCTTAAAAGTAATAATACCGAGAGTGATGCATTTGTTTTTCGTAGCAAAACACTCTGTGAGAATGTTTTCTATAATTACAATCTGATCATGAAGATCAATAAGCAAATTTTGTTCTAACCTAACTTAACTAGAATTCTTAAATACTAAGGTCCTACTCACTAGTGTACCTTGGGGTCCGATAATTTTAGTAACACTACCGGTAACGTGTAACTCAAAATCCGCACATTACTCTGTTTGTAACTAGCACTGTCACTGAACTAGTTCGAAAGGTTTGGTCCTCTTGAGTCTTCTTACTAAATTGGTATTATCGAGGAGCTGGATGACCTCAACGTTCCCATGTTGGAGCAGCCGTTGTTCATGGCTGCTGGCAGATTTGGATTTAGTCTTTTCAACAGTTTCTACATCCAGGTCCCTATGGAGATCACTGTTGCGACAGTACCAGGGTGCATCGACGATGTTCCTTAATACTTTATTTTGAAAACGTTGGATAACTTGAATGTTACTTTTACTGGCGCAACGCCCAAAGCTGGCTACCATACGTCCAAACGGGTTTCAATATCTGCTTGTAGAGGAGCAGTTTCTTATATGTGGACAACTTGGAGTTTCTGCTTAATAACCAATACATCTTTTTATATTTTATACCAAGCACATCACGTTTCTTTTTAATGTGGACTTTCCAGCGACGTCTAGCGTCGAGTGTCATTCCAAGATATTTTGCTGTATTAGCATAAGGAATCTGAGCGTTATTTATTCTTATGGGAATGTGTTGGTTTCGTTTATTAGTAAAGTTAACATGAACATATTTATTTTCATTTAACTTAATACGCCATTTTTTAGTCCTGGTGTTAATCGGGTCTACAGATGTTTGTAATTTTCGGTTAGCTTCTTCATGGTCTTTTCCAACAGCCAGAATGGCAGTATCATCAGTAAATGTTGCAATAGTATCGTGCTCAAGGTTATGAATATCACTGGTATACAGTAAGTAGAGTACCACTACCTTGGGGTACTCCTGCCTTAATTTTTCTTAGATCAGAATATACATCTTCCTGAGTAAACCAGTAAGGAATTTTAATTTATTAGATTCGACATCCTAAGACCGGTTTCTGCCTTTCGGCTTCATCAGTTAGGCTTTTCGAATCCAATAAATAAAATTCCAAACTCGTACAAGTCAATAGCTATATCCGCTATAAGATAACATTTTTAGATGTGCTACCATCTATGGTAAGAAGAGAGTATTGACATTAAATTTTGACTGAATCTAGTCAAGATGTCACTCTCTTCTTTTTTATCCCTTTCAGAGATTAATACAAAGTGAGTAAACCAGTAAGGAATTTTAATTTATTAGATTCGACATCCTAAGACCGGTTTCTGCCTTTCGGCTTCATCAGTTAGCACATCTAAAAATGTTATCTTATAGCGGATATAGCTATTGACTTGTACGAGTTTGGAATTTTATTTATTGGATTCGAAAAGCCTAACTGATGAAGCCGAAAGGCAGAAACCGGTCTTAGGATGTCGAATCTATTAAATTAAAATTCCTTACTGGTTTACTCACTTTGTATTAATCTCTGAAAGGGATAAAAAAGAAGAGAGTGACATCTTGACTAGATTCAGTCAAAATTTAATGTCAATACTCTCTTCTTACCATAGATGGTAGCACATCTAAAATACATCTTCCTGTTTTATTCTGAAATATCTGTTTGATAAATAGGATTTTAAAAGTTCTGAATACTGACGTGGTGCAGAATGATGCATGCGTCCGAAATATGGAACATGGAAAATGCTTTGTAAAGAATAAGAACAAATTTAAAACAAAAAACATTGTTTGCCGAGTATATCGAAGTAAAGTAAAAGATAAGAGAAATAGAAAAAATATACGCCAATATAGAGGATAGGAGAGCCATTGAAGGGAAGATGGAATCGGACTGGTAATAAATAATTGGAAGCGAAAATAATGGTCAGGAGTAAAGGAGGATTAAAATAAGACCAACTCCTCTCGAGGACACGCTTAACAATGGCACCTAGTAAAACGCAGCTTTGGATACCCTTGGGAAGGCGATGGTCCTCAATGGGCTAGAAGAATATAACATTATAAACTAACATTTCGCCATTATCAAATACAACTTTTATAATAAATTTAATGCAAAATGTTTGACCTTGATATTACCTAGTATTTTGATAGATTAATGATTGCTCAAGTTTTTCAGATTTCTTGAGGTTTTGGATATTGTTCCCAAAACTACCACATTCTTTTATAGGCTTTGTTTCAAAGTTACGCTAATGAAAACTTAATTGTTCAAAATAACGATTTCTGGAGATATTTCAACTCAAGCTTTATTTAAAGCACACAATTTCGAATTTGGTGTATACTATTTAATAATAATATTCATAAAAGAGCCAACCCTGTTCTAGGCTGATTCTGGGTTTAAGCAGCAGTCTGGTTGTTACATGATGAGATGAGATTAGTGATTGCATTCAAACATTAACCTGATGGACATATAATGCCCGATATGTTTGCTGGGCCTGATGATAAGCCAGTCCTCGATCACTATTTATTAACGAACGTGTGTTCCAATGCTGTTTTCATTTTGTAACCACTTATAAGTGTAAGCAGACGATAAAGGGACGTTTAGTTCGCTACAAACAAAGCAGATGATGAAGCAAATAATATTAAAGATTCGTTTTTAATGTATCTTGGATATTCCGATCACCGGAAGTCATACTACATATGTGATAAATATACAAAAGCATTATAATTAGGCTTATAATATTTTTTTTGTTTTATCAAGATTTTTATAAATGCCGGTACAATATCTCGTTTGGTTGAATAAGGCATTAGAAGAAGAGATTCACGAGTTTGATATGATTTTAAGTGCTGTGAATCACATCAAATCAAACTATAAAATTTTAAATATCAAATATTTTGATGAAACTAGTGAAAGTTTGAATAATTAAATTGTTAGTTGGTTCACAAGTATTTTATTAGTATACTAAAGTATAAAAAAGTTGCTTAATACATGAAAAAAAAAAACAATGAAACGTTTACCTAATAAAAATCCAACAAAAATAAAGTATTTATAAAAAAGAGTTGTAAATCATTTTTCTATTAGTGTTAGTGGATATTATTTTCATGTTCTTCTTATTTTAATGTTGAAATAAAGTATGTTAAAACTCTATTAGCCATGCAGAAATTTAAAGATTAAATATTTTTTTACTACGAGATGTTTGAAAGAAAGCTGGTACATCTATATCAATATTTTCGGAATCTTTACATTACGTTTTGATTGTTCTTGACCTTTTCGCCATAAGGATGGTAATATTGGGTTTTGAAAATATTTTCAAACTTTAACAAAGCGTCTTCTTGCAAATCTTTGCCCATGAACTTGAAGAAAAAATTTCTAGTTTATGAAGTGGATCTAATATTAACACAAAACAATGCATCTGCTTATAATCTTTGACAATTTTGTCGCGTGAGGAGCAAAAATGAATTTTTCATTAATTTCATTCCTATCTTCTTTCTTCCAACAGCATATTTATTCCTATAACGCATTCTATCAGTGGGGATAACGTTTTAAATTGTTTTAAATAAATGCAAGTTTTTTTAATTATTTCCTTATTCGTCAACTCAAACACACAGTAAGTTTTGATGTTCTCAGGTTAATGCATTATGGTTTTGGGGCTGTTCATCACATATAGATAAGGGGTTTTGCATACAGAAGAAAATTATCCGATGCTTGGCAGGTGTGTCTGCAAAAACTAGTTGTAAGGACTTATTTGTTGACCTCTCCATCCTGACGGTGCCTTCCATTTATATTTTCGGTTTAATTATGAATATAAAAAAGAACCAAGATCACTACAAACTAAACAGTGATATACATAGCTACAAAACTCGTCTACAGAGTACGCTTTTTCAACCTTTCTCCAGATTGTTAGTTTGCCAAAATTCCCACGAATATAGATGTACAGCTTCTTTTAATAAATTTACTAAGTTACATGGAAATATTAATAATCTAAATTCATTTAGGGATAAACTTTTTACATACCTGACCACTAAATAATCCAGGGAATAAAGACATGGCACTTCGGAAAAAGTAGGTGAAAGCTGAATTTTTGCATGAGGCTTCTTTTTGTGATCCTAAACAACATCTCAAAAGTTCCCGCCAATACACGTGCCGCTAAAAAAGATAAGGGGACAAAGGTCACGAAAAACGGTTTTTCAAAAATATCTCGCTAACAGTAAGTTCTATCAAAAAAATTCAAATTACAATTTTATAGCTTAGAAAATTTCCTATAAAAAACATGTATAACTTTTTTTCGTAAGACTAACGGTTTTTGAGAAAATTCGATTCATTGTAACTTTTATTTTTCTCATAATACGTGCACTCCTTTCCACACCAGCTTTAAGGTAGAGTACAAGATGGGTTTGTTTTCAGTGGTGTCCCCAATAAACATAATCTACGTTCATTTGTGATTAAAAAATATTTATTTATTAGCAGAATTATTATTTATAAAAAAATTATAATAAATTATTATTTATTTCCTTTTTTATAAAATAAAATAAATGTTAAATATATTCCTCCGTATTAGAATAAAAAATCAATGTAATTGGATTAAAGTCAGATGTGTTCTCGCACCAATTTATTTGGCCTTAATCATAACTGAAAACGAAAAAAAGTACAATTTAATTAATTATGTAAATACAATATTTACCTAGAATTATTATGTTTCTTCGTCTGACTCCATTTCAATTAACATGTCCATCTCTCCATCATCTTCTTCTCCTGTCAAGTCTACTTCTTCAGTAAACTCGTCATTGTCATTAAACGCATCCGTTGATACATTTAAGCAGTTCTGACCGTGACAATTACCGCAAACTGGTGAACAGTGTAACCCAACTTTTCTGCAGTTACAAAAAATTGAGTTAAGTAAACTGTCAGGGGCGGGTGGAAGAAGAGTTTTAACTGGCTTCAAAATTTCATCATGTAATTTCCATCCCCAGTCTAGAGAGTCAAGCTCGTTACCAAGCCATACTTGTACTTGGTAGTAAACTCGATACAGATGTTATCGAGCAGCACTAGATGTTGTGTTAATTTTGCGAAAGTTAAATATCGATGATTATCAATGGACACTTCTTTTGCTGGTGCTTTATACATAGCTAGCAGAAACCGGATACCATTATTAAAAATCACCTCGGGAGAGCATCCTTCTTTAGTAAGAACATCGGCGTATTAAATGCTTATTCTTTACAACTAATTTAAAGGCATTAATTTTACCTCGGTGAAAAGTAGCACAACCGGTTATTGCAGGTAAAAACAAAATATGATCTTTATATGTTGGATACAAGCTTAAGCTTTGCAAGGAATAAATTGTTGCTGGTATTTTTGCTATTCCCGGTTTTAAAAATATATGATTTTATCGATGGGTGTTCTTGCAATTAATATTATTAACAAATCTATGTCTTCACCTACAACAATGCTTGTCCTTCTATCGGCTTCTTAAATTGCTGTTTCAATGATGAGAACATCAGCATCGTTTTGAGCTTGTTTTACAGTAATGTTAGCAGCTTCAAATTTTTCATGTAGCATAGAAATAAATCTATGCTTGTTAGTTGCATTTGGGGACAACATTAAAAAACCCCATCTTGTACTCTACACATACTCTATCTCAAAGCTGGTGTGGAAAGAAGTACACGTATTATGAGAAAAATAAAAGTTATAACTTTTTGAATCGAATTTTCTCAAAAACCGTTAGTATTCCGAAAAAAAGTTATACATGTTTTTTGTACGAAGTTTTCGAAGCTATAAAATTATAATTTGAATTTTTTCGATAAAACTTACCGTTGGTGAGATATTTGCAAAAAACCGTTTTTCTTGACATTTGACCCCTCATAACTTTTTTAGCGGCAAGTGTATAGGCGGGAACTTTTGAGATGTTGTTTACGACCACAAAAGGAAGCCTCATGCAAAAATTCAGCTTTCCCCTACTTTTTCCGAAGTTGAGGACTTTGTTATTTGTACTTTTTTTAATTTTAATTTTAATTTCGATAATGTTAATGTTTGTTTGTATTATTTCTTATACAAGTTTATTTTTAAGTTCTTTGTAAGGTATTGACAAGTCCGATAGATTTTATTTATATTTCATATATTTTATACAATTATATTTTGTATCTAAAATTTTAAGGACGAATAAAGATTGATTGATTGATTGGATTGGACATTCGTAACGACTCCTACTACACGGTATGTAATTCTTATATACAAAAATTGATTTTTCAAGTGAAATCAAACTTGACTTGACAAGTCAAACTAGTTTGATTTGGTGCATCTCTAATTAAAAGGAATAAAGATGTTATACCGCCAAGGGCCAAAAAACAACAAAATATTAAAATGCATAAAACGTAACGATCCAGTTAGGTGTACATGATTTGAATCCGAAACAATCAGAATCCATTTTATATATAAAACTAAAACTACGCACATCGAACAATTGTATGATATCATTCGATCTTTAATTTTCCTTATCTTTCGCCAGTATCCGGAACACTAAACCCGATGCAGCTCTGATAAGAGCGCAACTGCTAGATCATTGCCTGATTACACTAAAAATTACCATGCTTATATTCATTCCGGATTGTTCGCTATGGGAATTCATCACAGAACAAAGTATACAAAGGGATTTCAAAAAATATTTGATGTCATTGATAACACTATGCCTATCTCTTACTTATCTCTGCGGAGGGATGAATATTTTTAGACTATTGTTGTTATTTTACCTTGATGCTTTCAGAATACAAGGTTTTATGTTGGAAAACATGGCTTACGATTAGCATTCTTCTATTTGTGTTTGTGAATTAATATTCAATTATAAAACGATTTATTTCTGATAAATCACCGGTGAAAATATTTTTTATGGCTACGTCCGGTAACAACTGATGTGTTAGTTGTCTTACGTGGTTAGAAACTTTCTTTTATTAAAATAAAAATATATAGTATACTAAGTATTTAGAATTAGCAAATAGCCTATTCCAAAAAGTGTCGTGTATATGATTCTTTGTTTATTTTCGGCAGGTATGTCATGAATTCAACTGTTTATAATTAATTTCGAGACCGTGTTCTTTAAAATAATAATCAAGATAGTAAATTTTCTTTGGTAAATGTTGATAAACGATCCTGTTTTTGAATAATTGAAACTTTTAGATTCTAGGCCCTCAACAATTTTTATTCTAGTTACAACATTTTTTACGGTTTTCCACAAATTTTGTTTTCGTGAATGTCAAAAACACTAATATTTTTTCGTACGATTTTTCTTTTCAAAAAACTATTTAAGGCTTTCAGTAAATTTTTCACACCTTTTCACTTCTTTCCAGACTTTTTCCTTTACCGCAATTGTTTTTTAATAAATTTATAAAATATATTATATAAAACGTAATGTCAGTTGGGCAAAAAGATCAGATCCTACCATTCAGCTGGGCAAAAAGTATGAAATCAAGAGATTAACTATTCCTAATTTTTAATGTCCTTTTGATGTACGTGTAGGTACCTGTTTTAATGAATTGAGAATATTTATTCCTAGTGTATTATTTCATTCTTTGCAAAGTAAAGCAGATTATTTTTTGGAACCTGATGAAGTGAGTGACTTTTTTGCCAACGAAATTTTTGAAATAATGCCAAATGATGAACGCGTGATTGCGTTTTGCGATTATATTATGAATAATTTCATTGACGTTCAATCAAAATTTCCTCCACGTATATGTGCTTGCATCACAAATAGCATGTGTAGAACAACGAATGCATGCGAGTCATTCCACTCTCAATTTAACTTAAATTTTTATAATTCATTTCGGAAGCTCATTGTGGTTTGTATTTTAATTTCTCTCTCTTTCTACTGGATTAAAACCACTTAGTTGTTAAAAAAGTTTTTTTATTGACGTTTCGGCTTTCCAGATCGAAAGCCGTTATCAAAATGACATAAAATAAATAAATTTACTAGAAACAGAACACTTGATAATCTTGCAAAAATATGACATCAACATAGTATACATAGAATAAGATTTTGAGATTGAAGATGTCAAAATCTGTTTCAATCATATTTTTGTGACGTTTCTGGGAACGAATTTTTGAAAGGATAGCGCATTTGCATATTATAAGAGAATTTATACTTCGTCATAAATGAAGTTTTTCTTATTAATATTATCATAAGAAAAAACCAGATAAAAACTTATGATACTATCCCGATATAGAGGGTATCCTTTTTGCAATTAACTCTTTTTGTAAAATAGGTATCCAAATTTTTGAAATATCAACCGAACAATTAGCAGCATTGATATGCTTAAATAATAACGAATGTGTTTCTAATTGTTCGGTTGATATTTCAAAAATTTGGATACCTATTTTACAAAAAGAGTTAATTGCAAAAAGGATACCCTCTATATCGGGATAGTATCATAAGTTTTTATCTGGTTTTTTCTTATGATAATATTAATAAGAAAACTTCATTTATGACGAAGTATAAATTCTCTTATAATATGCAAATGCGCTATCCTTTCAAAAATTCGTTCCCAGAAACGTCACAAAAATATGATTGAAACAGATTTTGACATCTTCAATCTCAAAATCTTATTCTATGTATACTATGTTGATGTCATATTTTTGCAAGATTATCAAGTGTTCTGTTTCTAGTAAATTTATTTATTTTATGTCATTTTGATAACGGCTTTCGATCTGGAAAGCCGAAACGTCAATAAAAAAACTTTTTTAACAACTAAGTGGTTTTAATCCAGTAGAAAGAGAGAGAAATTAAATTTTTATTCGGCACATCCCGATATTTTTTAATTGTTGATTTGTATTATTTTTTACCTGTTCCGACAGTAGACCAACTGACCTGATTATGTTGACCCTTTTTCATCAACGGATTATAGCAGGTAATTTTGCCCAACTGAATGGTCTTCTTATAAAATATATGAGCGATTGTCGTTAACAGGTAATAATAATAATAATAAAATGCCTTTTTTTAGGTATTGTGTTATACAATACAAAATCAATTTAAAGAGGCGAAGTCTAACTTAACTACTCCACTTAACCCCTTCTTACAATATATAGGTACAATAAGCAAAACATTAAAAAGGAAACGATTATATGCATACTTAGGACACTCAAAATTGAATTGAATTTACTATATCTGGTTTATTAATAAAAGTGATTTGACATGAAATTTAAAATTTTTTAGTGACTGCGATTTTAGTTGCAGTGGTATGTCATTATATGCCGAAACTGCACGATAAGTGAACGACCGATGAAATTAAAGTATATCGTTTCGTCCAATGGGCAAAATTTGTAATATTGGAAATATATTGTTTGGTCCAGCGGCTTTTTCAGGGTAGATAACCTTTTCCATATGTATTAAAATATTTTTACACGAATATTATACAGTGTGGGCCAAACTTCTGACCTCGGAGGATTACGTCGTTGTGGTAAGAGATAAAACTTTCAAATTTTGTGTGAGCTAGTACAGTTACTGGGTGCACAGTTTCAATTATACAGGGTGTTCCAAAAACTCGTGGCAACATTTTACGTACACAAAAATTAAATGATATTAAAGGGTAAAACATTTTTTTCTTTTTTTGCCGTTTGGGGTGTGGAGTCGACTCGGAAAGAAGATCCGACATT